>VDFB02271358.1:1017335796-1017993462 GCA_007258455.2 Sequoia sempervirens
TTCTCATTGACTGATTTCAAATCATTGAAACAACCAACATTTATAAATTTTGAGAGCTCCATCACGTCCTAAACAACAACTGCTATTATCATAGTTTTTTCCATAGACATCCTAGACAACAACTACTATTTTCTAATTTTCTTGCTTATCTTAGAATTGGTCAAAATTTTGTTTCAAAAATAGCACCTTACACCTTTTTCAGAAAACATTGTCATAATTAGACCTACACTTTCGTGACATCATTCCCTTCACACCATCAAACATCATCACCATCTTACACTTCAAACTTGGTTTACCTAGGGTTTGCAACTATCACCTTTTGGAAAAAAAAAAAGAAAATTAGACTTGCATCACAACTTATCAACAATCTTGGACATCCTTTTGCATCAACAACATTGATCATACATCTACTTAGCCTTTGAAAATCATTGAAAACAAGATATTAAACTCCATCATCTTGCTACTGTTTCCATCAACACACCATACCATCTAGTATTCTTGTCAAAATTTGGTGGACTTCATCGTCTCCCTAATTTTCTAGACTATTAGCATCCACCTTTACTCGCAACTTGCAATCCTAGTTCAAGTGAAGAACTCAACATATCCTCCATCACCATCCTTGATACATATCAAACATCAAACAAATCTTGTTCATCCTTGTGTTCCTAGACTAGTATCATATCAAAAACATCCAAAATCCACTCACAATGTCATTTTAGGGTTGAGCATCCATAAACATACTGTCATTTTTTAAAAATCATGCAAAATTCGCTCATATCATTATCATAGGGTTGAGTACAAAAATGTCATAATTCCTAAACATCCAAGAATCCCACATCAAACTTGATCATTAAACAATCCCAACATCCACATCAATTCATATCAATCAACCAAAATCCTTTGTCCAAACAGTGTACAAATATTCCCTTTATATGTCATTTCACCAATCAAATTTTCAAACCACAACATCACCACACCTCCATAATGTGAAATCTCCCATTCGCCAAGGTCTATTGTGCATGGTTATGATAACAACAAGATCCCAACATAGAAAGAAAATGGAAGCTAACAAAAGTAGCTCTAGTGGACCTAGTACCATCAATGTGGAAGCTTCAATTTTCCAACCATGGGGTTTTGATCCTAATGTAGCTATGAATTTTTAAACTCCTCAAGCACAATAACTAACATTTAGGGCTCAACCACAACTCAATGTAAATCCACCACCAAGTGAACAAGATCTAAAACTTCAACATAGAGAAGTGCTTGCTAGACATCAAAATCAACCTCCTAGTCTCTATGATGTGATCATTGAAGACCATGATAGTGACGAGGAATTCTTTGAAGATCAACTTTTATAGTATGCTCAAGATCCTAAAATGATAAATCTATGATAGTGATGAGGAATTATTTGAAGATCAACTTTTTTATTATGCTCAAAATCCTAAAATGATAAATCTAATGGACAAAGTACTTAAACTATATCCTAACACATACTTTATGATACTTGCATAGCATGGTGCGAAGTTACCTACGAAATTTAACATTGATTATCTTAGAGATCCATCCCTCATCTGCAATGGGTGATCAATTAATTGTTAGAAAAATCCCAAAATAAGCAATGGATCCAAGGATACCACCTATCTTTTTGAAACAAAAAGCACCCATCAATGATCAATTTTTTGAACAAGTGGATAATCTATTATATATACCTCTATCACAAGTAGAAAAAAAATTGGTTGCTCAACAAGGTCAAGGGAATCTAAAAACCATGGAAGCTCAAAATATACATCCACAATAAAAAAAACCCCATCTCTACACCACTTGTAACACAAAATGTGGAAACTAATACATGGAGAACCAATGTATCAAGAACTATATATGACACATCTTTGAAATCATGATAGCAAGACCCTAATTTCAACATGAAAATTATGGGTAACCTACCTCCTACACAATAACAATATGTAGTACATCAACAAACCAACATCCCCCCACAACAACAATTGCATTCTAACATTCCACCACAAGCACAACACATGTCATTGTGCATTTACAAAACACAAAAAAACAATCCACCTCTCCAAATACAACCACCCATATACCAACAAAAACAAACCAATGTACCTCAAGAACAAAAAATGTACCAATAAAATACCCAAGGATAACAACAAACACAATACATGCAACATCAACCCCCATACTATGATCCTTCAAACCAACAATATCAATATGGATCTTCATCTAGTCAAAACACCAAAAATCAAACTTTCATTCCACCACCACAAAACACCCATCCTCAACATCAAACACCTAATCCCCCATCACAAAACAATGGTTTACAACAAACTTCTTATCCATAACATCAAACATGTACACATCAACAAACACCACAAAAAAATGTACCTCCTTAGCAAAACATACTTGCACAACAAAATCTACCTCCACACCATCAAACCTTCACCCAACAACATCAAACTTATACATCACAATAACAAATTCCTAATCCAATAACATCGAACCATCAATCTATAATACACACACCATTCCCCAAGGACCCTATCCCTCATCATACACACACAACATGACCCAAGGGCCTTCACACACACAAACCCAATAATATAACTCACAATACATAGCGGGAAAACAAGGTTATGGTGTCCCTAATCTTTAAATGAACATACCTAGTGATGAATTAACCTTGTAGATTCAAAGCCTTAACCAAAGTATATCAGATATTTAGCTTGGAAAACCCAAGAAGAGCTACACACTACAAGATATATCTCCATATCTATATCAATGATCCCCTTCCCCAAGAACTTTGAAATCCCTAAATTCAATAAATATAAAGGAAGAGGGGACCCAATTGAACATGTATGAAAATTTTTAGTGGCTTGCATGAATGTTGCAAACAATGACTCCTAGTTAATGAGACTCTTTCCAAGAAGTCTTGGGGGTGCGGCTATTGAATGGTTCTCTCATTTACCACTCACTATTAAAAAGATCGATGAGCTATCAGAGAAATTCATAAACCACTTCTCATACAATATTGAACAAGACATAACAATTCTTGATCTATACAAAATTAAACAAAACCAAGGGGAGTCCTTCACTTCTTACTTACAAATATGGAGGCATAAAGCTAGTAAAACTAAATTTCCCATTCTAAAAAAACAACTAGTTGAAATCTTCATCTCCAACCTTGAAACGGACATTAGCTATACATTAACCATGCTATGTCTTATCAGTTTTGAAGAAATCATTGAAAAAGGTCTAGTTATTAAAAGAGCCCTTATAGAAAAAGGTGTCATAAAACTTTATAACAACAGAGACTAGGCATCAAGATCTAATGAGAAACCTTGATTTTAGGAAAATAAAGATCAAGGATTGGGCTCTAACAACAAACCTCTAATTTGGGCTAAGAAAAAGAATGGTGGAGTAGCTGATACAAGGTTTTATTCAGAACATGCAACCTTCATCTAATCCTCCTAGCAATTCCCAAAACAATGTGCAAAATAATCAACATACTTATCCTCCAAAGAATCAGTAAATGGATCAAAGACAAAATCCTCCAAGAAGACAATCAAGATTTAACAAAAATGAAACATGATGTAAATTCACCGCCTTAGGGGAACTTGTTCAAGCATTCTTGAACAAACTGATCTCCAATCAAAGCCCGTTGAGTTTCCTTATCAAAATAATTACGAAGATCCACAATTTAAACCTCCCTGGTATAATGAAAATGGTTTTTGTAAATATCACCTAATAAAGGGTCACAAAACACAGAGCTGTGTCAAACATAAACATCTTATACAAGACCTCATTGAGCAAGGTGAGATTAATATCGATCAACATACAACAAATATCTAATCAGAGAAAGAAAAAGGATTATGATAAGGACAAGTCTTACAACAAAGCTACCTATGTCTATGACATTATATTGGGACATTTGAAGGGTCATATGCTTATATCAATCATATTTCCATGTCTCATAATGAGAAAGTGGACATTAGTCAAGGTACCTTCCAAACAAGTGATCAAAACTGTTCTCCTATGTCTAAAAGTGTATCACATCAAGATACTCTCTTTAAGTGCATATC
Source organism: Sequoia sempervirens (assembly GCA_007258455.2). Classification (NCBI taxonomy): domain Eukaryota; kingdom Viridiplantae; phylum Streptophyta; class Pinopsida; order Cupressales; family Cupressaceae; genus Sequoia; species Sequoia sempervirens. The sequence continues at coordinate 1,017,339,894 of VDFB02271358.1, forward strand.
ACATCTTTATATTCCTCCTTCTTTTGACTATAGGATAGGCTATGTCGTAGAAGTTAATTCTAAGTGTTACCCAGATTTTGGGACCCCCTTTTGTAAATCAACACCCCTATGTTAAATATTGGTTAAGTCCTTACCCAGGCAGTGTTTTGTTGAATATTTCTAACCTAGGCGGTGTTTTCATTAGTTCACCTAACTTTTTATTTTACAGCCCAAGTTCTTTCTTTCTTCATTATCTTAAGCCTGGCGATGTTTTGGGGTTTTTTTGTAACTTTCCACAAGTTCTAAGTCATTCTTTGAAAGGTCGGCGGTCCATACCCAAGGTTCATGAACTTGTTGAAAAGACCGCTGATGAATTTTTTTCAAAGTTTTTCAAGGCCGAGTGGGAATTGAACTAGTTCCTATAAATACAGTGGTGATTTGTGTAGTTATGCTAACTCACCACATTACCACCAGAGTGCATTTTCAAATAATTAATGAGTCATAATGCAAGATTATCATGTTCAGGTGTATTTTAAATAAATGAAAAACTATTTGTGAAAATTCAAATAAATAGAAGTCATCCAGATACAACAAGGAAAACTAAAATTAAAGACATAATTGCTCATAATGCAAGGAATCAACACCAAAAGTATAAAACAAAATACTTCATTATATGTATATATATATTGGTGGAAATACAATTTTTTTTGTCAATTACATAAAGATGTGGAACTAGATAGTAACAAAGTGAGATTCTTCTCATGAACAAAGGGTGAACATCAGCACGCAAACTGCTTCTATCACCACTTCAAGGCGCTCTATCTAGGTAGGTGAAAGCAGGTTCTCATGAGACTACAAAAATTGGGCAAACAACCCCATATTGTTCCTCACCAACCCCGCACACAAGATAGTCACTAATTCTTCCATAACTTTGTTCTGGGCTACAGTGGCAACATAAATGGCATCACCTATTAGTCCACTTTGTGGATAATTGTTTAGACCAACAATGGCTAGCTAAAAGCACAAAGGTATGTCACACTTTTAGCCAACTTATTAGCACAACTAAATTTAAGTATTTCTAACTAAAAATCAATTTTGGTCAAACATATGATCTAGTAAGATTCATTCTAGCTAAGTTAGATGCTTCAACAATTTTTTGAACTAAAATTGTTGGCTAAAAATATATGGAGCACCACTTTGAGTTCAATTTACCAAAAAATTAAAATTATTTGAAAAACTTGAAGTTTCAATAACTCCTACTAATGTAAATAACATTTTTTTAAAAATATAAAAATACCCTTTTGTAGATCCATAAGTGTGGTTTTCAAAAATATATTTATTTTAATAGTTTAATTATTATTTATATTTTATATTTTATTTTTACTAAAAGTAGGTTATCAACATAAAATATTAGGTTGATTATCATGCCAAGGAAAAATACTAAAACTTATTAAAAAAATAAAAAAAATATGATGCACTAGATAAAAGAATCTATTTCAAGATTGTATAATTATTTTTCCATTTTAGATAAATATTTAATATGAAAGTTGATGTCTAGTGGAAACAACTGTTTTTTTATTCGCGCACATTTTAATATTTATTTAAAGATATATATTTATCAAAATTGGAAAACAATATATCCATGCACTAAATTTTCAAGTTATAAATACATGAAATTTTAAAGAAAAAAAATAAAATTTACTATAAAAAGTTTGACGTCTCATGCAACTTCATTTTTCAACATTTTATCAACAACTAAATTATAGTGTTAGTTTATTAAAAACTAGTTTAAAATAATTTTTTATTTATTTTTTTAAAATACAAACATAAAATATAATAAAAAATACATATTTTACTAGTTTATATCATTTCAAGATTCAAAACATTTATGCCACTTTTTAGTGATTCAAGTTTAAAAGTTGGATTAGTGTTGGTCATATCCTTTATAAAGTCTAACACAAATTTTTGCTTTTACCCGACTACATTCACCTGGTGGAGGAATTCTGGTCGTACCAGTCATTCTGCTATCCTCATTCCCCAATCACGCATAGAGGTGTGAATCATAGTGTACATGAAGCGTTCCAAAAGCGTTGCATTGTGCACATGTACCTGGTTCATAAATGTATCTCCTAGTATGTTACACAACACCTCTCGTTCAATCTCACTATCAATTATGAAGAACTCTTTTAACAGATCAAAAAATCATCTGAAAAGAGGGCTACACTCAATTTCTTCAATGACAACAAAGTCATTCATGGATACACCATCACTCTAAGCATTAGCCATGTTTGACACTTTAGGTTGGTGAAGTGAGGTAGTTCCTATTGAATTTATAGAAGGTTGGCAAGACATATTAACTGAGAATGATCAATGTGATAGGATTGCGATGTGGTCTAAATTAATGGTTGATATGATGGGAATTTAAGTTACTGTATAGGAGCGAATTTTCACCCCTTGTGTAAATTCCCCTTTTGCATCCCCTCACCTTAAAAAATCAAACCCGAAGGAAAAATTCCATGTCACCCACCTTCCTTCCATCCACCTAGCTCTTGTTGTGTGTGTCAGTGGGGGAATATTTTTTGGAGATGTGAGCACGATGTGCAAACGTCTGTGTGGCATGTTGCCATCCCTAATAGATTATCGCCTCTGGAGTCCGTAGGGACGTTACACTCCTCATTAGGGATGAATTATAATGCCTCTGTGAGACCAACTGACCTGAAAATGGCTCCTTTTCTTCTATTTTGGTCTTCAAATGCATCCATTTCACTATCACTTCATGCTCTACACACTCATTCATTCATTCTTCCAAGATCATTCTAGAAATCTATCACATTCTCTAACATATTTTCCACACAACTCCATTAAGCATTGCAGCAAGCAAGCTTGTTACTCCTTCACTTCCATCTTTGTACGTGTTGCTCTACCATAGAAGCTGCAAGTTTGGAGTCTTGTGAGACCTCCCTTTGTCAAGTGTTGCACCTGTGTCAACTCTGCCAAGCTCGTTGCCTTGCATTCTCCCTTCATTTGCCTTGAGTGCCTTTGGGTGGAGGTGGTATTACATTACTTTCTTTTTCCTATTGTGGTTTGATAGAGTAGCATTGCATCTTTTGTAGTGTTCAGTACTTTCCTTTCTATTTCCTTTATCACAATTTCTACTTTGTGGCTTTTTTGGCTATCCGTGGAGGTGGAGACACCAAAGTGAGGGTTTGACTGAGGCAAAGCCCTATACAACCCAACATTTTTCCCCTCTTGCATGTGTGTAGTGTTGACGGGTCTTAATGACACAACAATGTGCAAACAAAATATTGCTATTTTGTTTCTCCTGAAAGAGAAAGACAACACATGTATATCTTAGCTCCCAAGGTCTTTGTAGTTGGTTCTCAACTATGCTGATGTTGCTCAATGGTTAATGTGAATTGTAATGTTCAAGGGGCCTGCTGGTGTTGAGCTTGTGGACTGTTCTGAGATCAAGCATGAATTTAAAGCTACTTTAACTGGGGTTTTTAAAGAAATAGAAAATGATAGATCAAATCTTTGGAACCGAAGAGAATGATAATTCATCCAACTTAACCAGACTTGTTACTTTTCAAGCAATTCCTAACTAAAACTGTAGAATAAAATTAACTTGTGATTAACACACAGTTTCATTCATTCACAGTGCTAATTTCAACAATAGATTGAAAATCACTATTTAAAAAAAAACACAAAATAAGACTTCATTCCTTGAATGTTTTTCAAATCAAATGATTAACTGAAGATAAACACCATTCAAGAACACAATATGAAGTAGATTTAAATCTTGTTGCTTCTACTGTTAGTGAAACATATAAGCAACATTTACAAATCTGGCACAATCACCAGTGTACAGAAAATCCATGACTCTAAATCGTTTCCATCTACACTAAGAAAACGGGAAAGATACAGTACTGGCTTCTGCTGAATCTAACTCCTAACTAAGAAGAAAAAAGAAGCTCCCATTAAAAAGAATCAGGATGCAACTCTGTCTGCTCTATCCTTCAAAAAATTCCTGCTCTTGAAAATCTATATTTAGACCTGTTTACTCTATTTCTTCTTTCTTTTTTAAAACTTCCATCCTCTCTTACAAAGAGGAAAAAATGCCATATATATAGAATGTACCCAAAAAGAATGCGTTGGCCCCTATTTTTAAGGTTTATAAAATATATGTTGGTTGCAAGAGGGTCGGCCCTAAGATCTTTCACCGAGAGCCCATTTGAACAACTGTCAGGGAGACTTTGCTTGGTCGACGAGACCTTTCACCGAGCCTTCATCTTTCAACGAGACCTCCCTAGTCGGGAAGACTTTTCTTCTTCGGCCTGACCTCACACCAAACCTAAATCCTTCGGCGAGACATCCCACGTCGGTAGGACATTTCCCCGAGAGCACAAACTTATACCGAAGGCATCATCCCTTTTAGCAAGACATCACTTAGTCGCCGAGACTTCATAGCAACCCCAAATCCTTTGCCGATGTTACCCCCTATCACCAAGGCCTCGCCTCTTCGGCCAGACATCATGCCGAAGGTATAACCTTTCGCTGAGACATTATGAGTCGGGAAGACCTTTCACTGAGCACAAATCTCAGTGATGCTAACCCTGTGTGCAATCGGTCGACGAGACATCTAAAAACCTAAGATGATTAAACTGTCTGGCCGACTGGGACACTTCAAAATGAATAGAACTACTACTTGTCAGCAAGATATCTGGAAGGTCTTGCCGACCCTCTTCATTGAGGAATTTCAGGCCAAATGCGATTGAGGTATGCCTTCCAACTGAGCTCCTTGAGAAATATCATCATGCACATGATTTAATCCTGCACTCAACAAAGGAGGCCACAGTAAAGATCAAATGAACAAAGGTTAATTAATCAAAATCACCATTAAAATGAATCTTGGATAAGCAAGGTGTCATTAAATCTCCAAATACAATGATCATATCAGAATTCGGGTTTCAGGTCCATCCGCAAAATCCAAGCCAGGGAGGAATTTCGGGGAAATCTGAGCCAGGCGGATTCCAGCAGAATAAACATGAAAGCCACCTACTAGCAACTTAATCTGATCATTATCAATCATGAAACAACATGTGAGATCTCAAAAATAGCATAAATTAATCACAAAATGCATCATCATTTGTTAACCAGTCCTACTACTCGACATTTCTACACATTCTACTAGATTCCAGGAAAATCCGCACAGGACGGATTTCCGTGAAGGAGGAGACATTCCACAAGTTTCGGAAAAAATAGGGAACACGGGATTTCAGGAAAATATGGAGTCGAAGTAAATCTGCGAAGAAGGTGAATCTCCAGAAGCTTGAGAATTTTGGGAAAAAGAAGAGGAGTGGGAACATCGGGGAAATCTGGTCCACACGGAATTCTGCGAAGACCAAGAATCCCCGAACCACAGCGTCGACGAAGTTTGAATGAGATCCGGGAAAATCCGGAGGAACAGGAAAATCCCGAACTGGGGAGAAAACCTGAACCTGCCCAGAACCTAAGGTTTTCAATGAGCAATTTGGGGGAATCACTTAGGCAAGCAAGATAAACATTTAGGCTCATGCTAAAGCAAGATCAATCCTCGAAATTGAAGGACCAAAACACCAAGAGCGAAGAAAACAAAAGAAGAAGAAGGGGGACCCATTTTGTTCCAGAATAAAATGGGGTGGTTATGCAAGGCATAACAAATGGCGACTCGGCTAGGAAAATGGTTTAACCATTTTCAAGAAACTGAAGGATTCAACTACCCAGAACTCCTGGTTTATGAACATCACAACTCAAGTTAGGCCAATTTTAACAAGCAAGGTTGAGCTAGAATCTCAAAACATAAGCCAACAGTGACTACCCCTGAATCTATGTGTGCGCTTGATTGTGTATCATCCCTCCATAAAGTTTTCCTCATCTTTTGAACAACAATGTGCAAGAATTGAGCTACATGAGTTGATTTCCTTTAGCTGTTGTGCAATGATATCCTGGGCATTGCTCCGCTGCTAGTCAGGCATCCATAGCACCGACAGAGATACCTCTAGTTTTCTCACAGCATTGCTCTACTGCCAGTCAGGTGTCCATATCCCCGGTAGAGATACTAGAATCACCCATTCATATTGAGTCCTCTTTTCTCTTTAGATAGTTCTCTCTCTTTTTTTTTATTTCTCTTGGAGTTTCAGATATTTCATTCAATTTTTTCCTCAATATGCCAGATGTTTAACATCTATTCTGGGTTGAAAACTACCATGGACTTCATAACAACACTTGGGAATTGGATTTTTCACTCAAATCTTACAACACCATAGTCCTAGGACAAATATACCATTACAAAGGGAGATGATCTTTGATGATTTGTGACAGATTCAGAGGAGCTAATGAAGGTTATTTACTTTGCACCTTGTTTTCAAGACTTTCCACAACTTTTATTGATAATGGGCATAAAACAACGAATTTAGGACAAAATCACCCAATTAGAAAACCTAAAAATATCTAAACCACTTCTCTCCTAATAACCAAAGTATGCTTCAGATAACAGCCCACCATTTCAAAATGGAAAGAACAGAGAAGCCCCCAAAGAACAAAACAAGACAGAAACCAAACAACAAAGGAAATGAAAGGACGAGAAGAAAGGACAAACAAACAAACAACAAAACTATTTACAAACAAAAAAGAAAATTATTTACAAACAAGAAACAAATAAATTATTTACAAATAGGAAACAAACAAATTATTTAAAAACAGGAAGCAAACAAATTATTTACATAAAGAACAGTGAACTATTTACATGCAGAATAGAAAATTACCAAGCTTTACGACTCAAAGTAATGCTTAAGAAACTTTTCATTGACAGGCAATGGAACAGGTTCTCTCGTTAAATTGCTCAGCCGGAAAGGGTTTTCTCCTAGGATCTCTATAATTTGATATGGACCTAACCAAAGCTTATCAAATTTTTGGTGACTACCCTTCTTTTCACTAGCTTTATCCCATAGCAACACAAGGTCTGGTATTCTAAAAGCTTTGATTTTAGCTCTTTTGTCAAATCAATGTTTGACAACAGCCTGGTGTCTAAAGAATTGCTGCAAGGCGGCATCCCTCTGCTCTTCTAATTTCAACAAGGCAGCTAATCTTACTTCTATTCTATCATCACTAGAGTAGAATTTTTGCATGAACTCAAAGATAGGTATTTGCAGATGGATAGGGAACACAGGCTCTTGGCTGTATACCAGATTAAATGGTGAGGTCTTTAAGGTGGCCTTAATCCTAGTCCTATCTGCCCATAGCGCAATCCTTAGCTGGGTGTGCCAGTCCCTAGGATTGTTTTCTAATAGTTTCTTAATTACCCCTAAGAGATTCTTATTGGTTGACTCTACAACTCCATTGCCTTGTGGGTAATAGTTCGAAGAATATTTCAAGACAATTTTGTGATCATATGCCCATGAAATGAACTCACCAGAAGAAAAGGAAGAGCCATTGTCACATACCAATGCGAAGGGTACTCCAAACCTAGTGGTGATGCATTCGGTGAGGAACCTGATCACTACCTCTGTTGTCCTGTTCTAACAAGGTATAGCCTTTGTCCATCTCATGCAGTAATTAGCGACAGTCATAATAATTTTTTCCTACAGAAGAATTTGGGTTAATTACCCCAATAAAATCTAGTTCCCATTGGGAAAATGGCCTTACCTCGTAGACAGGCTACAATGGCATGGTGGGATGGCATTCCTTTGATGCAGAAATCTGACATATGTGACATGTTCTTACATCCTAATGGGAATCTTTAAACACACATGGCTAGTAATAACCTAATATGAGGATCTGATGTGCTAATGAATCCGCAGACCCATGACCTATGCCATGTTTCCCATGGAATTCAGTAATCACGCATTTAGCCTCTTGCTGATCAAGGCATCGTAGGTATACTCCCTTGAAATTCTTCCTTTATAGAAATCCTCCTTTGAGCATATAATAAGAGCTCTTCATTCTCAGTGCTCTCCTTTGAGTCGTATTCATTCCCTCTGGACATTGATTGTTGAGCATGAAATAGATGATATCAGCATACCAAGGGTCATTGGAGAAGGACCGAGTTGTGTATTGCTGGTAAATGATGTTGTCACCCGCAATCGCCATGGACTTAGATAGGCCTGTACCTCTGACAAGTCTCATAGGGCATATTTCTAGGTCAAACTCCTACAAAATGACCATCCATTTCCCTCTTCGTTCTCCTAGTTCGCTCTGCTTAAGTAGGGACTTCACAGCAGCATAAAAAACTACAACAATGATTTGACTTCGGAGAATGTAGTGCCTGAACTTCTTGACAGCTTTGACCAGCGCAAAAGCTTGTTTTTCAAGAGGTAGATATTTGATTTCAGCATTCTTGAATGGGGAACTCATGAAAGCGATTGGTCTTTCCTCTCCCTCTTCTCTTCGTTGAGTTAGGACAGCTGCACACGAGTGTTCAAAAGAAAAGGAATAAATGTAGAATGGCCTCGTGTAGTCAGGCCTGGTGAGAATGGGTGCTTCCGAAATGGATCGCTTGACCTGTGAAAATGCGGCCTTTGCCTCACTACTCCACTCTATTTTGGTGTCTTTCTTCATCATTTCATTCAGCAATTTAACAATTTCTGCAAAGCCTATGATGAACTTTCTCATGAAGTTAATCTTTCCAAAGAAGGATCTCATCTCCTTCTTACTTCCTGTCATGGCGATCTTCAGAATGGACTCAACTCGATCTAGATCAATTGATATTCCTCTTTCTGAGATTATGTGTCCCAAAAGCTTCCCTTTAGAAACCCCAAAAACACACTTTTTAGGATTGAGGGAAATGCCATACTGGATACATCGTTCAAGAACTTTAGCTAAGTTGCAGCATGGTTCAGTCTATCCTTGGAGAACACTGTTAGGTCATCCATGTAAACAATGATGCATTTACCAATCAGATCTTTGAATGCTACGTCGATGGCACGCTGAAAAGTTGCTCCAGCATTTATCAGACTGAATGGCATCCTTCTGTATGCAAATGTTCCCCACTTTGTAGTGAAGGTTGTCTTCATTCTATCTTCACAGTTTACCATTACCTGATTGTATCCAGAATAACCATCCAGGAATGATATCATCTAAGATCCATTGACAGTTTGCAAGACTTCGTCCAGTGAAGGGAGTGGGTAGTTATCCTTTTCTGAAGCTCTATTCAGATTCCTGAAGTCTACACATAGCCTAATCTCTCCATTTTTCTTACGAACTGGGACCAAGTTAGCCACCCATGTTGAATGTCGTACAGGGAAAATTATCCTTGCAAAAAGCAATTTTTGGACTTCTTTGAAGATCAGTGGTTCGATCAGGGTGTTGACAGGGTGTTGTTTCTATCGAAATGGCTTAACTTCGGGCTTCAGAGGAATGGTATGAGTTATTACAGAAGCATCAAATGTTTTTAAATCTTCATACCCCCAGGCTATCGCAACAATATCTTTCTTTAGTGCCCTCAGTATATCTTTTTTGATTGTTTCAGGGAAAGCTTTCCCTATGTAAACATTTCTTTCTGGGCCAGAATCATCTAGGTTAATAGTTTCATATTCACCTCCTTTATCTTCAACTGATATCTTCTCCCGAGCCCATGGGTCTGAATCAAAAATGCTTTCCAAGGCCACCATTCCCTTGGGGATGCTATTACTTTTTAGATTCTGGACCCCTTCTGTATCACAATCTCTAGGGTTCTAATCTCCTTGATCCGTGTTGGACTCATCAATGATTTGTTCTTCAAAAACATATGAACTTGCTAGAAAAGCAAGGATATGTCGATCATCATCAAAAACTTGAAAGTTCCTGACATTATCAGGAATAGCAAGGGCGGATATCAATTCCATTGAGAATTATTAAGCTTGGAGCCTTGCATAGGTTCCAGGGTACTTGCACCAACAGCTAATGAATCAGCTATCTGATTTTCCTCTCTTGGGATTAAGCTAATCCCAAAAGCATCGAAGTCATCAATCAAGTTCCATACCCGATTTCTATAAGCTACCGGCCTTCTATTGTGACATGTGTATTGGCTACGTACCTACTTAATAACTATCTCTGAATCTCCTTTGACCATCAAAGCTGTAACTTTCTTCTTATGTGCGAACATCAGCCCCCGAGTTAGAGCTTCATATTCTACTACGTTGTTAGTGCATCCAAACTGCAACTTGTAAGAAGCAAAGAAAGTTTTCCTTTTCGGGCTGGTTAATTCAATCCCAACACCACAGCCTGTTTTGGACTTAAATCCATCAAACGTGAGGGTCCATAACTGATCGTGAGTTGGTGTTGGTCCTTGCGGGGTTATTGTGGGCATTTGGATAGAATGAGCCATAGGTGGGGCTACTTGATCTTTTGCCTCAGATATTGGGAACAGGTGTTCAACAGGTTGATCATATGTAATTTCCAATTCATGCACAGCTATATCATATAATCCATGGCTATCCTCCTGACAGTCGCTTGCATCTTTAATTAATCCCTCAGGTTTCGGGATACTTGTGAGTGTGGGGGTATCAAACAAACCTTGGGGTGGTTCTAGTATTGTAGCCGGGATAACTTCAATTTGAGAAGGAAGTTCCTTTGGAGGTACCTTATCCCTGATTAACATTATTGCTTCTTTGGCTTCAAATGAGAAGTGATCTACAACGGTCTCAGGGTGACTTAAGCTATCTTCCTCGGCTTGGGAAACATGATTTAAAATGTTAATGTAGGGATGGCAAGTCAATTCAGAATGATTTTGGTAATGCACACTGCACCAATTGGGGAGTAGGAGACTTTACAGATCAATATCTTCCCCTAAGACCAGCTGATCCTGTTGCAACTTCTTGATTAATACTTGTTGATTGTCATTAGTCATAGAATCAGGGAACTCTTGTATTGACATGTCCTTAGAATCAAGAACTGAAAAGGTTAAAATTTTCTCCCTTTTATAAACCCCTATCCCAGTTTCAAAATAGGATACCTCATTGGGGCAATCATATTCAGTGATGATATGCTTGAGGCGAGGTTCACTTTCAATCTTAATCTATGTAGGAATTCCCCTTCATGGTAACCACATATGTGAAAATTCGAGGGAGAGATATCCCCCTATACCTTTCATCAAATCTCTACTCAACAGCATACCATAGGTCTCAGGAATGTCTACTACTTGAATGTCTATGTTGGTTTGAATCCTAGGGTCTGACCCTACTTGGACATGTATGTTTCTCAACTCTCCCACTACATTAACCTCTGTTTTGTCAAGTTGGATGACCTTCTTGTTTGTTTGGGCAAGGTTCAATCCCAATTTCTTGCATATAGAAAACGACATAACATTGCCTGAAGCTCCTAAATCTAACAGACAATTATGTAGGTTCTTCCCACAAATTCTTAAACTCAAAAGAAATGGTGGAGTACCTACCTTGCTTCTGTATAAGGCTGTGTTCATGTCTACAGCAGGTGCCACCTTGTTTTTCCCTTTTGATTTATCAGCTTGCTCCAAAGCTTTCAGCACTATCTCTCGTTGAGTAGGGCACCACTTTAGTTATGTCAAAGTATGACAAAGAAGTTTTCTATTTCTGCATCTCAGAAACAATGTCAAATTCTGTATTACAGCTTGCATTACCTTTGAAAACACTAGATGAATTACCTTTGTTATAGAAGTCGAGTGGCCCTTTTGGTGGAGCAAGGTTATTATCAGCACTTTGGTTTGGGGGCACCATGTGATTAGGTGGTGCTGATGTGGTGAATGGACCCTTATTTTAATTTCTTAGGAAGTGTCCTCCCTTGGTCTAAAAAGCTTGGGCATCATATGAATCTTCCTCTGGTTCATTCTCACTCTACATTGGGAATGAGGGTTCTTCTTCAAAGAGGTCATAAGTCATAGCTGTATCCACTGAGCCACCTTTTTTGTTTGAATTCCCTTGGAATGTTTGGGCATTTTCCTGTGCCATCTTGACAACTTTCTCCATTTTAGGGCAGTTTACCTCAGAATGAGTGGCAGTATCATGCAACCTGCACCAATTAGTCATAAAATTAAGGTCAGCCACATTTGCAGTATGTGACCTATCCTCATTAGCTTGATAATTGTGAGAAACTCCACCATTGTTGGGCCCTGTATTCCATTGTCGATTGTTATTTGGCCTTTGGTTATATCCTCTATTTTGATTTTGATACCCTTGGTTAGAGGAGTTTTGGCCTTGATAACCCCTTTGGTTGTAATTGTTATGATTTTGATAATTACCCTGATTGTTATTGCTATGATTAGGATAATTACCTTGGTTTTGAGAGGGGTTCAGTCTAAGCTAAGCCATGTCATTTGTAACTTGAGACAGTGTTTTCTTTAAGGTCTCTACCTCGTTTGTGAGTTGAACTATATTTTCACTTTCAACACTCTTAGCAACAGGTGGCTGACCACCATGATTTGGTGTTCCAATTTGGTTATGATGACCATTGGAACTTTGAGGAACCTGTGATATTTGAAAGAAGTTAGGAGTTCCACTACCGAAGAATGACACAAGAGGTTGAGTTTGCAACTTAGGCATAGGTCCATAATGGGAAGGAGACATTCCCAGGACAATATTGAATAGAGGGGTTGGGCTATGCATCTAATATCCTATTGGAGGAAAACCTCCTCCCAAATTTCCTTGTTGAGAGCTAATTTGTTGTTGCAGTTTGATAGCCAAATGGTAAACTTTAGATAGAGAATCAATATCTACCGGCTGATAAGTCCTTTATAGGAATAAGTCGAGTAGGGGGTCTATAACTCTAAAGTAATCTTGAATGGAACTATTCTCAGTGACTAGATAGGGGTCTTGCAGTCTCCTGTACATTCATTGAAACTTGGTATTAAACAAGGGCAAAGACTCACCTGGCTCCTTCCTAATAGTAGAAAATTGGTGGAACAGAATGGCTAGATCCACATAGATTCTAAACTGATTGATGAAAGCATTCTCCAAGTCCGTCTAACTCAAAATAGAATGCTGAGGGAGATTAAGGTACCAATTGTACGCCATATCCCCTAAGGAGTAAGGGAACAACCTACAAATTACATCATGGTGAGCTATTTGAGCTTTGGTACAAGCATCCTTAAAAGCTTGTATGTGCTCTTCAACACTCCTTAATTCACCATGAATGTATTTGGGATAGAATGTCTCAGGGTTCTTAGGCATATCATGAAAACCTCAAGGAATAGTCCCCAATGGTGAGGGATTATTCTGAAAGAACGCCATTGGTGGTGGTGGTGGTGGTTGAGCCAGCTATTGGATGGGTCAAACCAGCTGTGATGAAAATTGAGATGGATTTGGTGGTGGATTGATGGGTATCCACTGGGGTATTGGTGAAAAGCCTGGTGGAGTGAGCGGAGCTGACAAGGGTGGTATGATGGTTGCCCCAGTTTCACGAACCTTGTGTCTTGTTGGGGTCTTGAGTTCTATCAAAGGTGATGGATTTTCAGCTGATCGAAGAACTCTGTGGGGCTTCTCTAGTGAGAAAAACCTAGTATTATCTAGTTTCCTCTTCTGGGCCCTCCCTCTAGCACCAGTTCTGGTGACGGGTCTTAATGATACAACAACGTGCAAACAAAATATTGCTATTTTGTTTCTCCTGAAAGAGAAAGACAACACATGGATATCTTAACTCCCAAGGTCTTTGTAGTTGGTTCTCAACTGTGCTGATGTTGCTCAATGGTTGATGTGAATTGTAATGTTCAAGGGGCCTGCTGGTGTTGAGCTTGTAGACTGTTCTGAGATCAAGCATGAATTTAAACCTACTTTAATTGGGGTTTTTAAAGAAATAGAAAAAGATAGATTAAAGCTTTGGAACCAAAGAGAATGATAATTCATCCAACTTAACCAGACTTGTTACTTTTCAAGCAATTCCTAACTAAAACTATAGAATAAAACTAACTTGTGATTAACACACAGTTTCATTCATTCACAGTGCTAATTTCAGCAGCAGATTGAAAATCACTATTTAAACAAAACAAAAAATAAGAGTTCATTCCTTGAAAGATTTTCAAATCAAATGGTTAACTGAAGATAAACACCATTCAAGAACACAATATGAAGTAGATTTAAATCTGGTTGTTTCTACTGTTAGTGAAATAGATAAGCAACATTTACAAATCTAGCATAATCACCAGTGTACACAAAATCCATGACTCCAAATCATTTCCATCTACACTAAGAAAATGGGAAAGATACATTACTAGCTTTTGTTGAATCCAACTCCTAACTAAGAAGACAAAAGAAGCTCCCATTACAAAGAATCAGGATGCAGCTCTGTCTCCTCTATCCTTCAGAAAATTCCTGCTCTTGAAAATCTATATTTAGACTTGTTTACTCTATTTCTTCTTCTTTCTTTTTTAAAACTTCCATCCTCTCTTACAAAGAGGAAAAAATGCCATATATACATAATGTACCCAAAAAGAATGTGTTGGCCCCTATTTTTAGGGTTTATAAAATATCTGTTGGTTGTAGGAGGGTCGGCCCTCAGATCTTTTGAATAAAGTTGATTCTGCATTCAATGTGTATCCCTGCTGTCCGTGTTGGTGAAGGATTGTTCTGGGGGTGATCTCAAATCTTTTGAAGCTATAACATTTACTTCTAGTCCCTGTGTCCATCTTCAAACTCCCTTGAAGGGCTACCTTGAATGCTCTAAAGTATTGTCATTAATGCGGATCCACCTCTGTCAGTAGACACCACAACTGTCCCTAAGACTCGTGGTTCTTTCTTTCCTTCGGCCTTCTTCCTGCTCTAGACCTTTCTGTACGTTGACCATCTTTGGAAGCAGCAGCAGACTTTCCATTAGATCTCCACCCCAGTGTTCACCGAGCTACTCCATTGTTTTAGGTCTCAGAGTAAGTCCATATTGTTTACATTTTGCCAATTTCCTTCATAGGGGTAGTCAACCAGTCAAGCTACTAGTGGTTCCCCCCTTTAGCTTCTTCTGATTGGTGGAACATAAGCCACACAAGATTCTCGGGCAGTCAAAGGTCCTTTGAATGGAATCGCATGTCGGTGAGACACTAATCGTGTCTCCCCGATGCGATTATACCTCATAGCAGCATTGGCCAGATAAACATTCATTGGACAGAGGTCATAGCGGGTTCGATTAGTCATACCGATATCCCTTTTCCATCGCTAAGACCCCACTTGTTGGCAGGACATCACGTCGAGCTCCTCTTCCTTTGGCGAGCACATTCCATCTTGAGGAGACTCCTTCGTGTCGGGAAGACCTTACCTCGAACTCATTCTGTATCGGCAAGACACCTCTAGGTCGGCGAGAGCTTTCATTGAGCGCATTCCACTACACTAAAGGGAGAAAACATGTCGGCGAGACCCTATCCGGTTGGCAGGACCTCATAGTGAACCCGACCCATTCCGACGATGAACCTAAATCCTTCGATAGGACTCTGCTTGGTTGTCGAGACATCACGACGAACTCAAATCTTTCACCGAGCTTCTTTTCTTTTTGGGAAGAGATCCCTCAGTCGGCGAGACCTTTCGCTGGGCTCAAATCTTTCCCCGACGCTATTTCACTTCGGCAAGACCTATCGAGTCGGAAAGACATCATGGCGAGCACCTTTCTTTCGCCGATGCCGCTTCCTTTATTGTTAGGGAGATCACCACTTGTTGGCGAGACCTTTCGCCGAGACTGCGGTGCATGTCAGCAAGAGTTTTCCCTATCGGTGAGACTTTACCCGTTTGCTATCCCCTATCGCTGAGACCAACAACCATCAGCGAGACCTTTCACCGAAGACACTCTATTTCGTTGAGACTCTTCATAGTCGGCCAGACATCACACTGAAGGAAAAACATTACGCTCATGATGGCCCTCTTCGGTGGGACCTCCTCTAGTCGGCAAGACGTTATGCTGATATTATCTCATGTCGGCGAGACATTCTTCTTTTGCCGAGACATCATACCAAAGTCTCCTCTTTCACCGAGAGCCCATTTGAACAACTGTCGGGGAGACTTTGCTTGGTTGGCGAGACCTTTCACCGAGCCTTCATCTTTCAATGAGACCTTGCCCAGCCAAGAAGACTTTTCTTCTTCAGCCTGACCTCACGCCGAACCTAAATCCTTCGGCAAGACATCCCACATTGGCAGGACATTTCCCCAAGAGCACAAACTTATACCAAAGGCATTGTCCCTTTCGGCGAGACATCACTCAGTCGCCGAGACTTCATAGCGACCCCAAATCCTTTGCCGATGTTACCCCTATCACCAAGACCTCACCTCTTCGGCCAGACATCATGTCGAAGGTATACCCTTTTGCCAAGACATTATGAGTCGGGAAGACCTTTCACTGAGCATAAATCTCAGCAACGCTGACCCTGTGTGCAATCGGTCGGCGAGACATCTGAAAACCTAAGACAATTAAACTATATGGCCGACTGGGACACTTCAAAATGAATAGAACTACTGCTTGTTAGCAAGATATCTGGAAGGTCTTTCCGACCCTCTTCATTGAGGAATTTCGGGCCAAATGTGATTGAGGTATGCCTTCCAATTGAGCTCCTTGAGAAATATCATCATGCACATGATTTAATCCTTCACTCAACAAAGGAGGCCACAGTAAAGATGAGATGAACAAAGGTTAATTAATCAAAATCACCATTAAAATGAATCCTGGATAAGCAAGGTGTCATTAAATCTCCAAATACAATGATCATATCAAAATTCGGGTTTTAGGTCCATCCGCGAAATCCAAGCCAGGCGGATTCCAGCAGAATAAACATGAAAACCACCTACTAGCAACTTAATCTGATCATTATCAATCATGAAACAACATGTGAGATCTCAAAAATAGCATAAATTAATCACAAAATGCACCATCATTTGTTAACCAGTCCTACTACTCAACATTTCTACACATTCTACTAGATTCCAGGAAAATCTTCACGGGATAGATTTCCGCGAAGGAGGAGACATTCCTCAAGTTTTAGAAGAAATAGGGAACACAGGATTTCGGGAAAATATGGAGTCGAAGGAAATCCGTGAAGAAGGTGAATCTCTGGAAGCCTGAGAATTTCGGGAAAAAGAAGAGGAGCGGGAACATCGAGGAAATCTGGTCCACATGGAATTCCGCGAAGACCAAGAATCCCCGAACCACAGTGTCGACGAAGTTTGAGCAATATCCGGGAAAATCTGGATGAGAAGGAAAATCCTGAACTGGGGAGAAAACCCGAAACACGGTGCTTGGCCGGAGTCTGAGCGAGATCCAAGAAAATCCGGAGGAACAGGAAAATCCTGAACTGGGGAGAAAACCCGAACCTGCCCAGAACCTAAGGTTTTCAATGAGCAATTTGGGGGAATCACTTAGGCAAGCAAGATAAAAATTTAGGCTCATGCCAAAGGAAGATCAATCCTCGAAATTGAAGGACAAAAACACCAAGAGCGAAGAAAACAAAAGAAGAAGGGGGACCCATTTTGTTCCAAAATAAAATGGGGTGGTTATGCAAGACATAACATGTAGGTGAATGTGTGCATGTAGCTCACTGGAAAACTGGAGCTTTAGTGAGTTGATATTCATCACCCTTGTCTTCATCTACTTGCTTTATCTTTTACGTAGCTACTTTTCATACTTTATAATTTTGTTTGTTTGATTAAAACTAGTTAGCTAGGCAGTTAGTAGGTTCTCTGGCAATTTACACTATATTACACTCTTTCTGGTTGTACGGACGTCATCGTGCCAAAGAGATGCTAGCATGTCATGTTGTCATCCTAGACCCGCGTTGAAATCCTCATATAGAGAGTTGTCTGAGGTGTAGTTTGAAATCCAAAAACTAGCTCATCTAGCCCCATTTAGACTCTCAGATCTGTGGAGTGACAAAAGCACTTGAGAATGCTCTTCATTCTCGATTCTTGTTCTAAACACCTACTAGCTTGAGGTATGTTAGGGAAGCCCTCCGCTCTCGGTTCTCTGTGACTTGGAACCTTGCTGTGGTTGGTCCCCCTCTCTTAAATTTTTGGTGAAATTTATGTGAACCATTTTGGTTTTGTTTAGTAGTGTTGAAGGGTCCTTTCCTCGTATCTTAGGAGTGTTGTAGGTGTGAGTGTTGTGAAGAATTTTTCCTTGCAACCCAACTTGCAACCCCTAGTAGGCATAGTTGGAAGGTTCTGTAGGCATTGCTGAACAAATCCTTAGTTGGGTCACTATCCAATTGTGAATCTTTGGGGGCTTTGTGAAAGTGTTATTTAGTGTACATCCTCCTTTTTGCATCTACCTATCCCTTCGATGTAGCCTACGAGTATTTCTCCTAGTATAACTTTCACCTTGTAGGAACTGTCGATGAGTTATAATAGAGATCCATTTCCTCTTTACATCATTGTGTGAATCAATAGAAACACTGTAACAAATGTTCTTGTTGACCCGATGTGTCGAGTGAATCTTATAACTGAGGAGAATATGTTGATCAATTTCCTGCATAAAGATGGGTACCCTGCACCTGAAAGGACCATCCATACACATAATTGACTTTCTATACCTCCCCTGGGTAGCATCACCTTGTCGGTCCTTGTTGGACCTAAGTTAGTAAACTTTCTCTTTCACATAAGTTTGGGGTCCTAACTCTTTAAAGTGAAACTGGGTAGCCCTTGGTTAGTTGCTATGAAAGTAGTTCCCTCAGTGGTGCATAAATGTCTAAAATTTATCCATGAGGGTTTAGTGCACGTAATCCATGACACCAACTATAAACCACTAGTTGCATGTGGCATCTATTCTATAGAACACTATTGGCGTGCACCCATTGGTCTGATTCTGCATAGGACAAACCTCTTATACCCTCCATCACCTACAAGAAAGGGTGCTTAACACCTAAGGTGAGATACCCTCCATCACCTTATGTTGTCTCACATAGGGCTTGCTTGAAAGTTGATAGTGATGCCACCATGGCATGTAGAAGGGAAGAAGAGAAGCACTCTCGAGGTTCCTCTTCCTCCTCTTCTATTGTCCCGCCTGCCACTTCCTCTCGCCTTGTTGTGGCATCATTAGATTCCACTCCTAAGCTCTTGAAAGAAAATCCTATGGTGCCTACTTGGTGAAAGCCCAAGCATTCGGTGTTCAAGCTTCCCATCTTACCTACAGTGTCTAGGCCCGTTCGATATGGTAGAGGGAAGGCTCCCTATGGGGAATCCTCTATGTCTCAGCCTCCATGGCCTCCTACCTCTCCTACTCCCAAGGTAGTGAATGGGAAGAGGCTTGTTTTTGAGACGTTAGAGCCGACTCCCCCCACTATTACCCCAGCCTCCTCTTAGTCTCTTCCTCCTGCTACCATCCAAGAGTCTCTCCCTCCATTAGAGGCAATCGTGATGGACACTCTAATGCTCAAGCATGAGCCTTTTGTTCCATCTTAGCTCCCAATCTCTAACTCCCAGAGTCGCAAAAACCACCTTGGGCATGAGTGCAAGCATTAGTGAAAGCCTCTAGTGGTTAAGCACGTCGTTTGTAGAGGAAGGAAGGGGAATCAACTGCCCCTATTTTAGGGCATGTTATTGTGTCCTCCTCTCTTGTTCCCTCTACTTTGGTTCAATTGAATTTGGTTTTTCTTGTGACTCTTGCTGTGAGTGTAAACACCCCTGACCCTAAAAGGCTGTAGGTGTTTATTGCTCCTTTAGTTGAGCTGCCTCTCTTGACATCCCTTTCAAACATCTCACCATTATCAAAGCCTGCAGACATACCAAACACCTCGGTGGTGTCCGCTGCAGTCTTCTCCTCCTCCTTGATGCCTTATGCATTGTTTGTGGGGGTCTCACACCCTCCGATGAAGCGAACGGTGGAGAATGGCCTTGTTAGTAACGGGGGTCAAAAGAGGAGTCCACCCTCTTCAAAGGGTGGTTCTGCATTAGCATGCGTTCTTTATGACATAAGAAGTTACGACATCCCCCAAGTTAGTCACTCCTCCCAAGACACTCGGTGAGCCTAGCAATGAATCTCGAGCACTGCCTCCATTCTCCATTGAGGTAACACATGTCACTCCTATGAAGTACATTTTTAACTCTTTGGATAAGGTCCTGGCCTTGTCAACAATCTTCACAAAATCGCTGACCTTTGCTCCATAGGAATTGAGTGGAGGAGACCCCAAAGAGTCTCCTTCCTTGGCTCTTGTTGCAGGAGGGTCGAAGGGTTCCCCCCTTAACATTTCACCACTGTAGGCTTCTCCGCCTTCCCCATATAATGATCTAGATTGAGAAGTAGATGACCTCTTGGTCGATGAGTGTTAGGGGGTTCCTCTTCTTTACCTTTAGATTAGGTGTTTGTTCGTTGTGATGTGTTCCCCCATGCTTGTGTTATGTGTTCCTGGATGACCCTTGTCACCCTTGTAGGTGCTTGGATATAGGAGTAATTATGTGTTGTAAAACTTCCTCTATTTGTGGCATCATTCTTCCTCTATTATGTGTATTGATTTTTGACAAATTGGGGATGATGCAAAGTGTTGGGGGCATTTAGGCTTCCATTCCATGTTGACCCAATTTTTTATTTTTACTTTTTCTTCTCGTGCATTCTTCATATGGTCTGCTATAGTAGGGGGTTTATGACAATTCATTGATATACTATTACTATATATTTATGAGTAGCTTTGACCCTCATATCACCCCTGTGACCTTTGTTTGTGATGTTATTATTTCCTTTTGCAGTTTTGGTTATGTTTCTCTCTTCTTTGCTTGAGTTGTGATGTTGTGGTATTCATGTGTTGTCCCTTGTGTGTGTGACAATATCACCAAGGTGACATCTCGCTATGTCCCATGGGCCACAACATCACTCGTTCATTATTTATTTTATCTCCTTAGGATTCCACATGCCTTGTGCTTAGCATGAACCATCTTAAGGGGGGGCTATCATATTACTTTTATTTTCAAAAAATGCATTTGTAGCCAATGAATCTTTTCTAGAAAATATTTGCAAACTTTTTCAAGAATCTGATTCTCAATAAGGACCCCTAGTGGAACGTATTTCCTTCATCATGGGATCACAAAGAAAGGACTTGAAAAAATTTCCTCCGAGGGGGGAGCAACTTTTCCTATAGGAAAATCCTTGAACTTCCCCTCGCGAGAGGGTATTTTCTTCCTTTCAAATTCCTTGATGAATTCAACATCTTTTTAAAAGATTTCTTGATGGTGAATTAGTTTGCAAAAAAATATTCTTGCACTTAAAAATAGCATGTCCCTTGTGGACCCTTCTTTTGAAGGGTTCCTGAGGGACCCATTTGAAATATTTGCAACTTTTTTGACTATCTACATGACTATCTGTCTAGTTAGCTGTGTGGCTACTTTTTGTTTTCTAACATGTTGCTTTGTAGGTGCGCATCTGAAGCTACTCTCCAGTCTGACTCTGTAGAATCCCCTTTCATTCGGCTTCCTTCATGAGAGAGTACTTGGGGTAATTCCTTCTTTGTAGGTTTGAGGGCCTATGAAGTGCTTGCATCCTGTGAGATTTGTCCATCATTGGTCTGCGGGCCTTCAGTGTACTTTGTTCAACTTCGTAGTTCCGTGGAGCTACAAAGTCCTTTTGTTCAAACCTCCTTAGGAGAGAGCACTTATGGAGTCCTTTTCCTACCCTATACTTTTGAGCTTTCCAGATCGTGATTTTCTTGCTTAATGGTTTAGGTATAGCTTTCTAACTCTTCGATCTACTTTACTGAACACTCATCGATAATCATGCTCACTAAAGTGGGGACAAAATATATAGGAACAAATTTTGACCCCTTGTGTAAATTCCAATTTTTCATCCCCTCACCTTAAAAAATAAAACTCGAAGGAGAAATTCCACATCATGCACCTGCCTTCCATCCACCTCAAAGCTTTTGTGTGTGTCAATGGGAGAATATTTTTCAGATATGTGAGTGCAACACCTGAATGTCTGTGCGGTACGCTATCCTCCCTGACGGATTCCTACCTCTAGAGTCGACAGGGACATTACACTCCTCATTGGGGAAAAATTGTAACGCCTTTGTGTGACCAATCAACTTGAAAATCTCTCCTCTTCTGTTTTGATCTTCAAATGCATCCATTTCACTATCACTTCATCCTCTACATACTCATTCATTCCTTCTTCCAAGATTATTCTAGAAATCTATCACATTCTCTCACACATTTTCCACACAAATCCATTGAGCATTGCAGCAAGCAAGCTTGTTACTCCTTCAATTCCATCTTTATGCGTGTTGCTCTACCATAGAAGATACGAGTTTGGAGTCTTGTGAGACCTCCCTTCATCACTACTGTGGTCGTGTCGACTTTTCCAAGATCGTTTCCTTGCATTCTCCCTTCATTGGCCTTGAGTGCCTTTGGTTGGAGGTGGTATTGCACCACTTTCTTTTTCCTATTGTGGTTTGATAGAATAGCATTGCATCTTTTGTAGTGTTCAATACTTTCCTTTCTATTTCCTTTATCAAACTTTCTACTTTGTGGCCTTTTTGGCTATCTGTGGAGGTGGAGACACCAAAGTGGGGGTTTGATTGAGGCAAACCCCAATACAACCCAACATTTTCCCCCTCTTGCATGTGTGTAGGTGAACGTGTGTGTGGAGCTCACTGGTGAACTAGAGCTTTAGTGAGCTAATATTTATCACTGGCCTTATCTTCATCTACTTGCTTTATCTTTTACGTAGCTACTTTTCATACTTCATAATTCTATTTATTTCGTTGAAACTAGTTAGCTAGGTAGTTAGTAGGATCTTTGGAATTTTACATTGTATTTCACTCTTTCTGGCCGTATAGACTACAGTGTATCATGTTGTCATCCAAGCCCCATGCTTTCATCCTCAGATAGAGAGTTGTCTGAGGTGCAGTTTGAACTCTAGAAACTAGCTCGTCTAGCCCTGTTTAGACTCTCAGACCTGTGGAGTGACAAAATCACTTGAAAGTGCTCTTCATTCTGGATTCTCATCCTAAACACCTGCTAGCTTGAGGTAAGTTAGGGCAGCCCTCTGCTCTTGGCTCTCCATGACCTAGAGCCTAGGTGTGGTTGGTCCCCCTCTCTTACAATTACATTCCCAATTGATTTTCTAAATCGACAACTTGCACATGTGTATCTATTGCATCTCCATGACAGTTGTTTAATGCTCAATTGGCAAGGTATGTAAACCACTTCAGAATCAATGGCCACGAGGTGAGAGTTAAATCAAGAAATGCTTGAGAATTTTTAAAAGTCTTTTCACTGGCAATGCAATTATACCCGTTATTTATTATTTCTTAGTCATCATTTTTCAAGATAGATGGTTAAGCAACAAGAATACATTATCAGAACTGATTGGTAGTCGTCAAGAGAGGAATGTGACTTCTATATCTGGGTAAACAACCATTCATTAGGGATTTGATCTCTGGAGAATACATTGTGTTGTAAATGAGGGATGAACATTAGATTTGACTTGAATTTCAGTTATTTCCTAATTATAGTAGCTCTCAATCTGTGAGTTGTGAGTAGAATGAGATGTTGATCATACTAACCTGTGAGTCATGTACACAAAGTGAATACATTTTCTGTGAGAAATATATTCGACTGTATTTACTTCATCTATTGTAATTATGGGATACCTTATTTTAGTTTACGTTTTCTTTTTTCATTGATTAGTGCGGTCTATGATCTATCCGATTGATGACCCTTAGGATTATTTTGCATTAATTTCATTCTTATGGATTATTGTATGTTGCCTTATCACTTTCTGGTTAAAAGCTTATTCATTTTTCATTTAAATCGTATGAGGGAGCTATACCTCTCAATTTAGAGGAAATCCACAAATTCAATTATGGTCTTTCTAGAGTTGTTAGAGAATTGGTACTAGGGCTTATTAGGCAAGAGAGTCATTTATTATCGCTATATTTATCAGGGGCTAATTCATTTGCTAAAAGATTTTTGGCGACTTTGTTGGGGAAGAGATTTAAGTTTCTGACAATTTGCTTTTGTGTCATGTAGCAAGATGTTACTTCCCCACAATAACGTGTTTCCTGTACTCCAACTTGATTTGGATTGGATGTAGGTGGAGCAAGAAGACATCATATCACAATTAAATAAACTCACTTGGAGGTATAAGAGAAGCATGACAGATTGTATGCAAGTAAACTTTGTCTTGGAAGAGGAAGAAGAGCAGGCCCTACGTCCACCTACGCTAGTGGTAGAATGACCCCCAATATCTTTGAATATTATGATGACCCACCCCATCGCCCTAACCCATGTCAGAATCAACCTATGAATCAACATCCAAATCAAAGCCCCAACCAACCACTCAATCACCCTCTAGCTCAATTGCCACCTAGGCAATAGCCTGGGGTTTCCTTTCTTTACTCCTTTAGGAGTCGGTGACTCTAAAAATCATGGCCTCTATTATGTGGGGTAATCATATTGGCCCTTTCACCCTATCACAATGCAATGATCTACCATGTGGCTCAAGAAAAAGATTCCCAAAATTCTCTGGCAATGGCATTCAAGATCTAGAAGAGCACATTTTGGCTATGACTACAGTAAGTGGAATCTTGGGTATTCAAGAGGAAGATGTCTTTGTCAGGGTTTTTGTTGATAGTCTAATTGGGAAGGAGAATAAATGGTTCATAGGGTTGGAGAAGGGCTATATAATTGGCTAGGATTTTCTACATAGAAAGTTCATGCGGCATTTCCAGAGCATTGTTGATGTAGCTACTCTACTTAGAAGTTTCTTCATAATTGTGAAGGAAAGACATGAATCTATGAGGGAGTTTTTCTATCGATTTAATCATTCCCTTCAATAGATTCTTGCACCTGAGCAACCAAGAAAACTAATTTAATTTCATGTCTTTACTTCCGCCCTTGATCCTGATGTCCAACTTATGCTAAGAAGAGACAAGGTTTCCTGGGATTGAACAAGCCTAGATTGAAGCGGTGAATATAAAAAATGACCTAATTGCAGTGGGAAAATGGAAACCTGACTGTGTCATTCAATCTATTGATTATCATCGAATTCCCACCCCTTCCTCCTCTAGTTTTTAGGAAATTACCAATGCTTCTCATCCCACCACTACAAGAATGAAATTTATTGTATTGAATGATGTGTGGTCATTAGCCGAGAAGGGAAAAAGTCGGTGTTGGTATACCTAGGCGTATAGTCTAGGTACTGCAATTGATGAAGAAGACTCAATACCACATAAAACATATAACCCTACTTTTCAGTTTACCCCTTCATCTGCTTCTACGAGTGATTCACTCCCTTTGGATTCAACTAGTAAAGGCTAGGATTCAAGTGATCTTTTCATTCCAAAATATGAGACCTTCATCTTTGAAGATGTTCATAACGAAATTTCCTATGTTAATGAGAAGATATTAAAAGATCCTCCAAGTGAAGGTGGGGTAAATTGGTCAATCAATTGAAATCCTCTTTTCCTTTTTGAAGAAATTGAAATCCATGACAATGCTTTATTTGGAGAATCCAACTTTGGTTCACTAGAATCATTGATAGTGGAGGCCACTCATTCTTCTAACAATAGAGAAAAAGAGGATATTATGGAGGTAAAGGATTGGGAGGTCATAGGATCACAAAGTAGTTGCATTGATCCGAGAATTGTTCATGAAATAATAAGTCATATTGATATAGGGGATTTGAAAAATTTGAATTCACCTCAAATGCGGGAAATTTTTTAAATAATAAAGCCTTAGGAAATAATAGAGTGTTTCAAAAAAATTTATATACATTCTTTCACATTGGGATGAGATCTATGATGAGAGATGGTTTTTCAGGGGTAGCATAGTTGATCTCTTGATTAAAGCTACACCGCATATGTTTGGGTCATTCAAACTCTTACCTCCTTTCAGACATTGCATGCACTAACGGGCTTGTTCAGGTCTAGGTCCTTCTTCTCATAGCCTGTTAATGGTTTTATGTGAGTTTTCCTCTTCCTTCCCCTTTTTGGTAGGTACTAACCTACCTTGTATATAGTCATTTTTGGTGTGTCATTTTTGGGTTTGTTCATTTGGTTTTATTTGTTGTCCCCCCCTTTGCTTGACTCTATTTCCCAATGGCTAGGATTGGTGATAATGTTTCTAGGTTCATGGCTGCATCCTTTGTACTCCTTGTCCCCAGACAAAGCCTTTGCTACCTATATTTTGGGACCCCCTTTTGTAAATCAACACCCCTATGTTAAATTTTAGTTAAGTCCTTAGTTGGGAGGTATTTTATTGAATATTTCTAACCTAGGAGATGTTTGTTAAACAGGTGCAGGACAACTGAGGAGGGGGGGTGAATCAATTGTCACTCAAATTCAAACTTAAAACTTTATCACTTATCAAATCTTAAACCACACTATTTTGTTATTAAATATGAGTATGAAACAAATATAATAGAAAGTAAATCAACACAATGAACACAATATTTTTACGTGGAAAACCCAATAAGGGAAAAACCATGGTGAGGGTAACCTCACAATATAAAGATTATAAACTAAATATAAAGGCTCACTACCAAGGGCTCACTACCCAAAAGAGGACTCATTGTCCAAGTACAAAGGCTCATTGCCTATAAAGGACTCACTGTCCAACAGGGAGGCTCACTACCTACATATACAAAAGAGAACAAAAGATCCACCACAACAATTAAAGCACATTCGTAGGATTATAGAAATCTTAAATTCATTGCCTTCAACATACTAAAAAATTGCTATCACAACTCACTCACACACACTTCTGCTCTTATGATTTGTGGCACACTTTCGTCACTTTACATCACACTGTCATACGATTCTTCACAACTTGCCTTTCTTTTATACCATTCTCAACCTTAGAAACATTTACGAAGGTCGACCACAATACATCATTTCATAAATTCAAATTAGGTCGGCAACTCTAAATTCTTGTAGTGGAAAGGAATAGGAGTGGACCAATAAAAACATAAAAATAATATTCTTGAATTTTCTACACACTTCCTCAATTTAAATTTTATTCTTTGAATGAAGTGTAAACACTAGGTCAGCCAAACCTAATGAAAACACAAATTATCAATGATGCACACACTTCCCAACAAGAAGATGACACACGAACGATGCAACATGCTTCATTATGCATGAGCATACATTTCAGAATCTTCTAGATACATCCGAAGCAAAAAAAATAGGCTTGAAACATTGAACTCCTTTCACCAGTCAATATGGGTTGTGCAGACACACAGAGACACTGAAACATGATTTACGGATCACCAAACTACAAACCTCTTTTCTAGAGCATAGGAAATACCTTCAAAAGACATCTACCAGATCTACATGATCTGAAACAAAGTAGTGGAGAAATGTAGAGCAACAATGTTTCTCCCAGTCGACAAAATATTGACTCTATCGGTAGAACACACATACCGGTAGACACAACTTTCACGTACCAACTCACCAGAAGCTGAAACTCAACATACGTTACCATGAAAATACAAACAACACACCTTCAGATCTGCACAAGCATAAGATCACCATAGGAGAAATGTGGAGCACATACCAGAGCACGCACTGAACATACTTAACACTCTGACTTCTCTTCTTTATTAATTTTCTGAAAAGCACTTGGAAACTCATCAAACCAACATACCTGCAATTCCATAAAGATAGCTCCATATCTCAGCCATACATGTACAATATACAACATACTGAATAGTGTTGACATCTATGACAACATTAATGACAACACTACCAAACTAGCTCATACTTGCAACAATCTCCCCCTTTGTCATTGATGGCAACACATAACCTTTTCTCCCCCTTTGAAATCAATGGAAAATAACAACTACTCTGATTACTTCCCCTTAGGAGTACATTCTTATTGCAACAATGAAAATCTTTTCTACTCCCCCTACGGAGTAGACCCATCAATTAGTCCAGGTAGATAAAGAGTTTGTGAATTTACTAGACTAATGCACCTTCATGTGCACCTAGTTAGGAAGGCCAATGACCCCCAACCTCTCCCTAAGATGCTCAAAAGTATCCTTCGGAAGATCCTTAGTAAATATGTTTGCAATATGTTCCTTTGTAGTTACATATTCCAATCTGACCTCATTCTCCAACACTTTCTCTCTCAAAAAATGATACTTCATAGATATGTGCTTCGTTCTTGAATGCATAACCAGATTCTTCGAAATGTTTATTGCACTTGTATTATCATAGAAAATAGGAATATGTTCATCACATACCACACCGATGTCTTTTAGAGTTTGCTTCATCCACAAAACTTGTTTACAATAGGACATTGTAGCAATATATTCAGCCTCTATAGTGGATAAAGAAACTGAGTCTTGCTTTTTACTCAGCCAAGAAACTAGTCTTCCGCCAAGAAAGAAAGAACCACCACTAGTACTCTTCTGATAATCTACACATCTGGCCCAATCAACATCTATATAAGAAGTCAGGGTGAAATCATTACTCTTAGGGTACCATAGTCCATAATCCAGTGTGCCTTTAAGATATCTAAATATTCTTTTTACAACCATAAGATGTGCTTCTCTAGGATCTTCTTGGAATCTAGCAACTAAACACACTACATGCATAATATATGATCTAGTAGTAGTGAGATACAATATTCCACCAATCACAGATATGTATTTTCTCTTATCAGTCTTAGCAGATTCATCATCCTTACTCAGTTTACATCCAGTTACCATAGGAGTACAAACCGGTTTATAAATTTTCATCCCAAAATTTTTCAACAACTCTTTACATACTTAGATTGTGAAATAAATATCCCTTTGTCATTTTGATTCACTTGTAGACCAAGAAAGAAATTCAATTCACCAATCATAGACATCTCAAATTCTTTCTGCATTTTTTCAACAAACTTTTTACACATGCCTTCATTTCCTCCAAAAATGATGTCATCAACATAAACTACTACAATCAACATCTTATTACCTTGCACTTTGAAGTAGAGGTTGTTGTCAGAAGAACCTTTGTTGAATCATTGCTTTGTTAGATATCTTTCCAGTCTTGCATACCAAGCTTTGGGAGCTTGCTTTATTCCATACAATGCCTTCTTCAACTTAAAAACCATGTCCGACTTGTCAGACAGCTGAAACCCTTCAGGTTGCTCCATGTATGCTTCTTCCTCCAACTCACCATTCAGAAATGTTGACTTAACATCCATTTGATATACTTTGAAGTCCTTGTGTGCAAAAAATGCCAAAAACATTAGCTTCCATTTGGGCCATAGGGGAAAATGTCTCTTCAAAATCTATTCCTTCAACTTGTGAATATCCTTTGCATACCAATCTTTCCTTATTCCTTACTACTCCATTTTAATTCAGTTGGTTTCAGAACACCCATTTTGAGCCAATCACATTCTTGTTCATAGGTCTAGGGACTAGTTCCCATGTCTGATTCTTCTCTATCTACTGCAATTCCTCTTTCATAGCTCTCATCCAACTTTCATCTTCACATCCTTCTTTTAAAAATTTAGGTTCTATTTTAGAAAGTAAACAAAAATTTACCTCAATTACAACTTTGCTTCTTGTCTTTACACCTTCACTCTTGTCTCCAATTATCTGATCTTCCAGATGTCTCTTCTGTACATATTTAGGAGTTCTAGCAATAGGTTCCAGTTCATTTTGTTCTTCTTCTTCTACTTGTTCTTCTTCTTTTTCTTCTTCTTCTCCTTTCTTATTTTCTTCAGGTATATGTCCACAGATAGGATCATCAAGTTCAACTTCACTTATCTCAATAGCTCTGTGTATGTCTTCATCAACTTTCACATTTGCACTTTCAATAATCTTCCTTAATCTTTTGTTAAAGCATCTGTATGCCTTACTAGTGGTAGAGTATCCAAGAAATATTCCTTCATCACATCTAGCATAAAACTTTCCAAGATTTTCATCATCTCTTCTAATATAGCATCTACTTCCAAATACCTTGAAATATTTCACAACAGGAATCTTACCCGTCCACAACTCGAAAGGTATCTTTGTGTTGTTGTGTCTGATCTGAACTCTATTAAGAACATAAACAAATATATGTATCACTTCTCTCCAATATACATCTGGTACATTAGATTCTTTCATCATAGTTCTAGCAGCTTCCTGTACTATCCTATTTTTCCTTTCAACTCCTCCATTTTGTTGTGGGGTTCTCAGAGCATAATACTATCTTTTTATGCCATGCATCTCACATAATGCATTAAATTCACCATAAGTGAATTCACCACCTCTATCCAATCTTAAACATTTCATTTTCAGATTTACTTCATTCTCCACTCTTACTTTGAATACCTTAAACCTATCCAAGGCCTGATTCTTTTCTCTGAGAAAAGCAACCCTTGTCATTCGAGTGTAATCATCAATAAGCAACATGAAATATCTATCACCATTCAGGGTTCCAGTCTTAGTCAGACCACATAGATCAGTATGTATCAACTCCAGTATACCGGTAGTAGAATATTGTTTTCCTTTAAAGCTACATCTTGTTTGCTTCCCTAGTTGACAACTTTTGAAAATAGCATTAGTAGGTCTTGTGATTCTAGGAAGTCCTCGAAAAATCTCCTTTTTACTGATCTTGACTAGATTATCAAAATTCACATGTCCCATTCTTCGGTGCCATAACCAACTTTCACTGATCTGAGATACAAGACAATGACCATCAAATCCTTTTAGTTGATAGATGTTTCCATGTGTTCTTCTCCTAGCAGCAATCATATCTCCACTTTCGGATGAAAGTCTATACTTATTCTGAACAACCTTCCAGGTCTTGAAACCAAGAGAGATAATATATCCTTTCATCTATCCCTTCCAATATTTTTAGTCAATTCCATCAAACATAGGGATCGAAAACTTGTGCGCCATCAGATCTTCCTTAAGTGGTTAAGCTTTACAGCAAGGAACTAGTGCTCTAATACCAATTATTAAACAAGCGCAGGACAACTGAGAGGGGGGGTGAATCAGTTGTCACTCAAATTCAAACTTAAAACTTTATCACTTATCAAATATTCAACCACACTATTTTTTTTATAAAATATGAGCATGAAACACATATAATAGAAAGTTAATCAACACAATGAACACTAGATTTTTACGTGGAAAATACAATAGGGGAAAAACCACGATGAGAGTTAACTCACAATATAAATATTATAAACTAAATACAAAGGCTCACTGTCCAAAAGAGGAATCACTTTCCAAGTACAAAGGTTCACTGCCTACAGATACAAAGAGAACAAAAGATACACCATAGCAATCAAAGCACATTTGTAGGATTATAAAAATCTTCAATTCACTGCCTTCAGCATATTGAAAAACTGCTATCACAACTCACTCACACACACTTCTGCTCTTATGATTTGTGGCACACTTTCGTCACTTTGCATCACATTGTCATACGATTCTTCACAGCTCACCTTGCTTTTATACCATTCTCAACCTTAGAAAAATTTACCAAGGTTGGCCACAATACATCATTTCATAAATTCAAATTAGGTTAGAAACTCTAAATTCCCGCGGTTGGAAGGAATAATTGTGGACCAATAAAAACATAAAAAATAATATTCTTGAATCTTCTACACACTTCCTCAATTTAAATTTTATTCTTCGAATGAACTGTAAACACTAGGTCAGCCAAACCTAATGAAAACAAAAATTATCAATGATGCACACACTTCCCAACAAGAAGATGACACGCGGATGATGCAACACGCTTCATTATGCAAGAGAATACATTTCAGAATCTTCCAGATACATCCACAACAAAAAAAATAGGCTTCAAACACTGAACTCCTTTCACCAGTCAATCCGGGTTTTGCAGACACACACAGAGACATTGAAACATGATTTCTGGATCACTAAACTATCAACCTCTTTTCCAAAGCATAGGAAGGACCTTCACAAGAAATCTACTAGATCCACACGATCTGAAACAAAATAGTGGAGAAATGTAGACAACAATATTTCTCCTAGTCCATAGAATACTGACTCTGTCGGTAGAACACACATACCGGTGGATACAACTTTCACATACCAACTCACTAGAAGCTAAAACTCAGCATATGTTACCATGAAAATATCAACAACACACCTTCAGATCCACACAAGCATAGGATCACTATAGGAGAAATGCGAAGAACATATCAGAGCAGGCACTGAACACACTCAACACTCTGACTTCTCTTCTTTATTAATTTTCTCAAAAGCACTTGGAAACTCATCAAACCAACATATCTGCATTGCCATAAAGATAGCTCCATATCTCAACCATACATGTACAATCTGCAACATACTGAATAGTGTTGAAATCAATGACAACATTAATGACAACACTACCGAACTAGCTCATACTTGCAACAGTGTTTTCATTAGTTCACCTAACTTCCCATTTTACCGCCCAAGTTCTTTCTTTCTCCATTTTCTTAAGCCTAGTGGTGTTTTGGGGTTTCGTTGTAACTTGTCACAAGTTTTAAGTTGTTATTTTAAAGGCTGGTGGTCTGTACCCAAGGTTCACGAACTTGTTGAAAGGACCACAAATGACTTTTTTTTCAAAGTTTTTCAAGGCCGAGCGAGAATTGAACTAGTTCCTATAACTACAATGGTGATTTGTGTAGTTATGCTAACTCACCACATTACTAGCAAAGTTCATTTTCAAAGAATTAAGAAGTCATAATGCAAGATTATTATGCTTAGGTGCATTTTAGATAAACGAAAAAACTATTTATGCAAGGTGAAATAAAGAGAAGCCATCTAGATAAAGCAAGGAAAACCAAAATTAAAGACAAAATTGCTCATAATGCGGGGAATCAACACTAGAAGTATAAAATGAAGTACATTATATGTATATATATATATATATTGGTGGAAATACAAAATTTTCTATTAGTTACATAAAGATGGGGAACTAGATAGTATCAAAAGGAGATTCATCTCATGCACAATGGGTGAACATTAGCACACTAACTGCTTCTATCACCACTTTGAGGCACTCTATCTGGGCAGGTGAAAGTAGGTTCTCATGAGACTGTAGAAATTGGGAAAATAGCCCCATATTGTTCCTCACTGGCCCTGTACAGAGGATAGTAACTGCTTCTTCCATGAATTCATTCTAGGCTATAGTGGCAACACAAATGGCGTCACCTATCAGTCTACTCTGTGGATAATTGTTGAGACCAGCAATGGATACATTCACTTGGTGGAGGAATTCTGGTCATCCTAATTGTTCTATTTCCCTCATTCCCCAATTGTGATTCCTAGAGGTGCGAATCACAGTGTACACAAAGTGTTCAAGAAGCGTTGCATTGTGCTTATGTACTTGGTTTAGAAATGTATCTCCCAGTATGTTACGTAGCACCTCTCCTTCAATCTCACTGTCAACTATGAAGACCTCTTTTAACTGATAAGACAATCATTTTAAAAGAGGGATACACTCAATTTCTTCAATGACAAAAAAGTCATTTATGGATACACCATCACTATGAGCACTAGCCATGTTTCACACTTTAGGTTGGAAAAGTGAGATAGTTCCTATTGAATTTATAAAAGGTTGGCGAGACATATTAACTAAGAATGATCAATGTGATAGGATGGTGATGCGATCTAAATTAATGGTTGATATGATGGGAATTTAAGCTACATTGCTAATTGATTTTCTAGCTAGACAACTTGCACATGTATATCTATCACATCTCCATGATAGTTGTTTAATGCTCAATTGGTGAGGTATGCAAACCACTTCAGAATCAATGGCCATGAGGTGAGAGTTAAATTAAGAAATGCTTGGGAATTGTTTAGTCTTTTCATTATCAATGTAATCATACCAGTTATTTATTATTTCCCAATCATCATTTTTCAGGATAAACGGTTAATCAAAAAGAAGATCTTACCACAATTGATTGGTAACCATCAAGAGAGGAATGTGAATTCTATATTTGGGTAAACAACCATTCATCAGGGGTCCCATATCTAGAGAATACACTATGTTGTAACCAAGGGAGAAACATTAGATTTGCTTTGAATTTCATTTATTTCCTAATTACAGAATCTCTCAATATGTGAGTTGTGAGTAGAATGAGATGTTGATTGTACTAGCCTATGATTCATGTACACAAATTGAATAGATTTCCTATGAGAAATATATTCAACTGCATTTACTTCATCTATTGTTATTATGGGATCTCTTATTTTAGTTTTTATTTTCTTTTGTCATTTATTACTACGGTCTGTCAGCTAGCCGATTGATGACCCTTAGGATTATTTCACACTAATTGCATTCTTATGGATTAATGTCTATTTCCTTATCACTTTCTGGTTAAAAGATCATTCATTTTTCATTTAAAATATATGAGGGAGTTGTACCTCTAGATTTAGAGGAAAGCCACAAATCTAATTGTAGCCTTTCCAGAGCTCTTAACGAATTGGTGTTGTATGTTGTGGTTGTGTTGCTGATATGTTGTTGTCATTGATGTCAACACTATTAACATTATTGTATTGAAGGTTGTATATGTCGAGGACATTGAGAAAATTGTTAAAGAGTTGCAGGCTGCCAGTGGAATAGTGAAGGTCATGAAGGTGTTTTGTTTTGTATGTTGAAGATTAGTTGTTGTGGACTAAAGGGTTTATTGTTGAGAGTATCTAGATCATCTACCGAAAGTTTCAGAGGTTCGTGTGAAGATTTGATCGTGCTATGAATAGTTGTGTTCTAACAGTATTTATGTGGGTTTTGTCAATGTTCTTGATTGAAGTTTATGTGATTATGGTAATTTCTATTGCGGTGGATGATTCTATGTTAGTTCTTGTTGTTTTTGGATGCTTCTAGATTATTCTCTATCCTTGTTGTACATTCGTGTTGATCGGTGTGCCCGTGGTCAAATATTTTTCTCGGTAAGATCAGGTTTTCATATTCTTGGAAGATTTAAATTTGAATGTTTGGTGTGCTCAAAGATATTGTTTTAGGTCACATCATAATATTAGCCAATGGTGTTTGATCCACATTGAAAATTTATTTGTAAATTTGGGCCGACATTGTAAATATGTTCTATATTTTTGGCCGATTAAGTTTTTGATGTATTTCATGTTGTGGATTTATAAGAGTGGTTGTGTGAGCGAAGTGTGAGTGTGTGTGAAAGAAAAGAAAATCCAAAGAAGAGAAAGTGTGTGAATATTGATCTATTCATTCGATTGCAGAGTAGAGTGAGAAGAAGGTTGAGTGAAGTGTGAAGAATGTTTTCTGTGCTTAACTGGAACTATAATCGGGCTTGTGTAGAAGCTATTTTCTTAGTTCACATCCTATGGATCTAATCCAAATTACTGTTCGGTAGTGAGCCCTCTTGTATTTGAGCAGTGAGCTCTAGGAAGTGTGCCTGAATGCATGTTTATTCCAATTATATTTCATTATACTTTTAACAGGGTATAATATTGTGGGCTAACATCCACCATGGTTTTTCTGCTAACATGGTTTCCACGTAAGAAATCTTGGTGTTCTCTATGTTTCTAATGTGCTAATTTTTTATGGTTTATTATTCATTCATCAGATCTAAGATTAAGTTAAGTAAAGTTTGAAAAGTTTAAATATTTTGTGATAACTGATTCACCCCCCCCTCTTAGTTGTCTGTCCTTGTTTTACCAACAATTGGTATCAGAGAAGGTTCCTCTAAAGAATTTTAAAAGCTTGAGGTGATCCGTGATGGCATCATACAAGAAGGACAACCCTAGATTCGATGGAACAAGCTACTCATTATGAAAAGCTAGGATGGAGTGTCATTTGAAGTGTATTGGAGAACCCTTTTGGAAGATTCCAAAGAATCCATATGTTATTCCTCAGAATGGTCCTTCCACTGCTGATGAGATTAAAGAGGTTGAGAATAATGTCAGGGCTTTGGAAGCTTTACTGAATGCTCTAATAGATTCAGAAATGACAAATGTGTTAGGTCTGAAGACAACTCATGAGATTTGGAAAAAGCTAGAAAATTTGTATGAAGGAGATGTACATGTGAAGATGGCTAAGTTACAGAGTTTGAAAGGAAAGTATGAAAATTTGAAAATGGGTGAAGATGAAAATATTTCTTCTTTTATGCAGAGAGTAAATGAACTAGTGATGGGTATTAGATGTGTTGATGGTACCCTAGTTGAGGAAGAAATTGTAGCTAAAGTGATTAGATCATTGCCTCCCTCCTACAAAGCTAAGGCTCATTCTATTGAAGAAACCAGATCATTGACGAATATGACAAGAGATACACTGATTGATAAAATTGCTACCTTTGAGTTGAGTGAATTTGGTGAATCTGTTCCTAAGACTGAAACTGCATTTAAGGCTACTGTATTGCGAAGAAACAAGCAAAGATATGATCCAGGAGAGTGTTCCAGAAAGTCATTGAAGTATGAGGAAGAAATGAAATAGATTGAAGATGAAGAAAGAGAAGTAGAAGAGTTGGAAGCACTGATTGTGAAGAAAGAAGGCAGAGGAAAAGGTAAGTATAAAGGAGTGTTTCTTATTAAATGTTTATCTTGTAGTAAAATAGGTCATTTTGCATCAAGGTGTCCTGAAAGAGTTCCTAGGTCCAAGCATAACAAATCTAGATTCCAAAAGAAATGTTACTATGTTAAAGAAGGAGTGAATGATGATGAGTCTGATAAAGATAATGGAAATGAAGATGAATGGGTATTCCTTGCTATCAAGGAAAATGGTCTGGTGGCTACTAAATTTACTAAAGTTGAGAAACTCTTGCAACCCAAATTGAAGAAAAAGATGAGTGGGTTATTGATAGTGGTTGCTCACATCATATGATTGGTGACAAAAGAAAATTTGTAAGTCTTGAGAAGTATGATAGTGGGGTTGTAAGATTTGGAGATAACAATGCTAGTGTGATTCGTGGTAGAGGATCTATTTGTCCTTGTGGAAAGCATAACACTGATGATGTTCTTTATGTTGAAATATTGAAGCACAACTTGTTGAGTGTTGGACAGATGGTGGACAAGGGTTATGATCTCCAGTTCAAAGATGGAAGATGCAGGATACTTGGAAGATCTAGAAAATTAATTGCTTCAAGTAAAAAGAAAAAATGTAATATTTTTCACTTGAATGCTGCTAGTGAAAGTTGGTTATGGCATAGGAGGTTGTTTCATGTGAACTTTGATAACATTTTCAAAGTAATTTTCACTCAAGCACTAAGAGATCTACCTAAGCTAGTAAAGCCTACTAACACAATTTGCAAGGAGTGTTAGATGGGTAAACAGACTAGAGTTTCTTTTCAGAGCAAACAACATCATACAAATGGGTTATTGGAGCGGGTACATACTGATCTATGTGGTCCCTCCAGAGTCAGAAGTCTTCATGGAGAAAGGTACTTTATGCTGCTTATTGATGATTATTCTAGGATGATATGGGTGGTGAATTCACCTCTAGGGAGTTTAATTCTTTTTGTGAAGAGCATGGAATCAGGAGATAGTTATTTGCTCCCCAAACCCCTCAACATAATGGAGTTGTAGAAAGAAAGAACAAAACAATTCTCGATGCTGCTAGAACAATGATGATAGAAGGAAATGCGCCTCACATCTATTGGAGTGAAGTTGTAAGCACTGTTGTGTACACTTTGAACCGAGTAAATTTCAATAGTAATTCTAGTAAGACTCCTTTTGAACTATGGTTTGGTTATAAGCCTACTGTTAGATATTTCAAGATCTTGGAAGCAAGTGTTATATCAAGAGAGATGAGGATATAGGAAAGTTTGATGTAAGAAGTGATGAAGGAATCTTTCTAGGTTACTCTACTAAAAGCAAGGCCTATCGGTGCTATAATAGAAGATTAAGAAAAATGATTGAGAGTGCAAATGTCAGAGTTGATGAGGATTCTAATAGATCATACAGATACTGTGGATATGATTCAAATGACCACGAAGACAACACAATCAAAGGGAAGAATGTTCAGACATAGAATCAACTTCAAATTGTGCCATATGTTCCAATAAAACAACTTCAATTTGTTCACATAAATCAAGTATGTTAGGAAGGAGAGACAAGTATAGGTGGGAAGAAAGAATAGAAGAACTAGAAGCTCGAGAGAGTCCCAAAGTTCCAAGGTATGTGAAGCTAAATGATTCTGAAAATCAAATTATAGGAGATAAGAATAAAGGTGTGCAGACTAGAAGAAAGATTGCAGAAGAGTATTGCCTGCTATCCAAGATTGAGCCTAAAGATGTCAATGAAGCTTGCAATGATGAACACTGGATGTAAGCTATGAAAGATGAACCGATGTAGATTGAAAAGAATGATACATGGATACTTGTTCCCAGACCTAAAGACAAAAATGTGATTGGTACTAAATGGGTATTTCAGAATAAGCTGCATGAACAAGGTGAAGTGGTCTGGAATAAAGCAAGACTGGTATGTAAAGGGTATTCACAAATGGAAGGTATTGATTTTGAAGAAACCTTGCCCCTGTTTCTAGAATTGAAGCTATTAGATTATTTCTTGCTTATGTTGCATATAAGAACTATAGAGTCTATCAAATGGATGTGAATTCAACTTTTTTGAATGGTGAGCTAGAAGAAGTATATATTGAACAACCGGATGGATTTTAACTAACTGATAAGGAATACATGGTTTTTTGATTAAAGAAAGCTCTATATGGAATCAAGAAAGCCCCTAGAGCCTAGTATGCTAGACTGGACAAATACTTATTAAAGCTTGGATTCAATAAAGGTACTACTGACAACAACTTGTATTTCAAATTGGATCATGACAAAGAGTTTATTATTGAGGTCTTTATTGATGACATTATTTTTGGAGGAAATGACAATCTATGTATGAAGTTTGCTGATGAAATGAAGAGTGAATTTGAAATGAGCATGATTGGAGAGATGAATTTATTTATGGGATTACAAGTTACTCAATTAAACAAGGGAATTTTCATATCTCTGTCCAAATATGTGAGAGAGTTGTTGAAGAAGTTTGGCATGGAAGACTCAAAACCTATTGGTACTCCCATGGTGACTAGATGCAAGTTAACTCAGAATGATGATTCTCCTAAGGAAAATCAAACAAGATATAGGTCAATGATTGGTGGATTGCTCTATTTATCTCAGAACATACCAGATTATGAATGTTGTATGTATAGTTTCTAGATTTCAGGTTGATCTGAAAGAATCTCATGTGACTGCAGTAAAGAGAATCTTTAGGTATCTAAAAGGAACAGTTGATTTTGTGCTTTAGTATCATAAGGATGATGATCTTACTTTGAATGCTTATACTGATGCAGATTGGGAAATAGATGTTAATGACAGGAAGAGTATTAGTGGTGGTGCCTTCTTCCTAGGGAAGAAGCTGGTGTCTTGGTTGAGCAAAAAGTAGAATTTCATTTCTCTATCTACTGTTGAGGCAGAGTATATTGTTGTTGCAAATAACTGTACTCAAGTGATGTGGATGAAGTAGACGCTGAAAGATATTAGAGTAGTATATGATGAACCTATTGCCATATACTGTGACAACTCAAGTGCAATTAACATATCAAATAATCTGGTGCTACACTCTAAGACCAAGCATATATCAATCTAGTTTCACTTCTTGAGGGAGAAAGTGAATGAGAAAGAAGTCAAACTGGAGTATGTGCCTACCAAAGAATAGGTTGTAGACATTTTCACGAAGTCATTTCCAAAGGAGACTTTTGAGTATCTCAGAGGAATGCTAGGGGTGATTACCCCTCCTGATATGAACTAGAGATGCATTTATTTTCATTGATCCATGTGCTTCATAGACATTTCCTGATCCAGATTGATGTTATCGTGGCTGCTACTCAGGGGGGGTATTCAAATGTGTAGATATGTGGTTTAGAGCTTGTATGTGGGAAGATAATTCTTATCTTTGCCATTGATGTCAAAGGGGGAGAAGATCAATGTGAAAAATCTTTTTAGGGGAGATGAGCATTTGAGGAGAAGAGTCAAAACCAAAGGGGGAGATTGTTGGATGTTGTGGTTGTGTTGCTGATATGTGGTTGTCATTGATGTCAACACTATTAGCATTATTGTATTGAAGGTTGTATATGTCGAGGATATTGAGAAAATTGTTAAACAAAGAGTTGCAGGCTACCAGTGCAACAGTGAAGGTCATGAAGGTGTTTTTTTTGTGTACATTGAAGATCAATTGTTGTGGACTAAAGGGTTTATTGCTGAGAGTATCTAGATCATCTACTAGAAGTTTCAGAGGTCCACGTGAAGATTTGATCGTGCTATGAATAGTTGTGTTCTGACAGTATTTTTGTGGGTTCTGTAAGTGTTCCTGATTGAATTTTATGTGATTTTGGTAATTTATTTTGTTGCGGATGATTCTCTGTTAATTCTTGTTGTTTTTGGATGCTTCTAGATCATTCTCTATCCTTGTATGTCCACGTTGATTGGTGTGCCCATGGTCAAATATTTTTCTCGGTAAGATCAGGTTTTCATGTTCTTGGCCGACATAATGGTTGTAACATGTTGTGGATGCTTGAAGATTTAAATTTGAATGTTTGGCACACTCGAAGATATTGTTTTAGTCACATCATAATATTAGTTGATGGTGTTTGATCCACATTTAAAATTCATTTGTAAATTTGGGCCGACATTGTAAATATGTTCTATATTTTTGGCCGACTAAGTTGATGTATTTCATGTTGCGGATATATAAGAGTGGTTGTGTGAGCGAAGTGTGAGTGTGTATGAAAGAAAAGAAAATCCAAAGAAGAGAAAGCGTGTGAATATTGATCTATTCATTCGATTATAGAGCAGAGTGAGAAGAAGGTTGAGTGAAGTGTGAAGAAGGTTTTATGTGCTTAACTTGAACTATAATCGGGCTTGTGTAGAAGCTATTTTCTCAGTTCACACCTTGTGGATCTAATCCAAATTAATGTTCGGCAGTGAGCCCTCTTGTATTTGAGCAGCGAGCTCTAGGCAGTGTGCCTGAATGCATGTGTATTCCCATTATCTTTCATTATACTTTTAACATGGTATAATATTGTGGACTAACATCCACCATGGTTTTTCCGCTAATAGGGTTTCCACGTAAAAAATCTTGGTGTTCTCTATGTTTCTGATGTGCTAATTTTTTATGGTTTATTATTCATTCATCAGATCTAAGATTAAGTTAAGTAAAGTTTGAAAAGTTTAAATATTTTGTGACAACTGATTCACCCCCCCTCTCAGTTGTATGTCCTTGTTTTGCCAACAATTGGTACTAGTGCTTATCAGGCAGGAGATTGATTTATTATTGGTATATTTATCAAGGGACAATTCATTTGCTAACACTAAGGAAGTATTTCATCTCCAAGATCCTCACAGATCCAATCCATACCAGCCTTACCAAAATCATCATCTAATGATGAAATCTTCAAGGATCTTTCTCAAGGGATATATGCAGTAGGTGATATTGATCCCAAAGAAAATTCACAA
The DNA here is from genome assembly GCA_007258455.2 of Sequoia sempervirens. Classification (NCBI taxonomy): domain Eukaryota; kingdom Viridiplantae; phylum Streptophyta; class Pinopsida; order Cupressales; family Cupressaceae; genus Sequoia; species Sequoia sempervirens. The sequence goes on from VDFB02271358.1 coordinate 1,017,381,176, forward strand.
ACTGATGTTATCCAAATCTGAGATCAACAAAATCTAAGTCAAGTGGAACCATGTTCTCCATCACTTTAGATATCCACTCAAGATTTAGAATCCTCTATTCATCATCCACCATCTACCCAAAGTTCATGTGAAGAAAATACTCCTAAGCACGACAAGTGTTTCTCTGAGATGATTCAAGATCAAGATCCTATTTCTCCAAAATACTATCATCAGGTAATGAACATTTTCCAATATATAAATGATATTTAACCTAAAATAAGTTGAGATGGAGAGCTTAAAACTTTTTTCGAAGTACTATCTTGACCTAATGAACATCTTATAATCCATTCAGGATTTTATGGAAGATGATCATAGCCTTACACCAACAACTCCTACATGTACCCATGAGGTACCTACTTCCACTAGATCTATAGATGAACCTAATACCAAACAAGTATCTCTTCAAAAATATTTGGAAATGATGAAGCCATATTCAGGTTCATAGGATCTTATGATAATATACTAGAAAGATATCATGAAGAAGGATTATATATCAACTTTGGAAAAACCACATCTTCTGAAGCATCACTTGAATCTACTATTTTTCAAGTTCAAGCCAAATGAATGGAGCAAGGATTTACAAAACATAATGAGTGGATGGACCTTGTTCTTTACAGTTCTCAACACCATGATATTAGTTACCCAGTATTCAAAGAATCTAATTCTAATGATGATACCTCATTGGTATTGGGAGCAACCTTACCTAGTGCAAATATCAACATTGGGAGTCACAAAGGGTTCTTATGATGAAACTGTTGCTAGTAATTCCACCATCCCTATCATATATCGTGGTTGTTGCATCTTTCCACCTAGTAATTAGGCCCAACAAGAAAAAAATTCTTGCAAAATAAAAGAGAAAAATATTGAAGCTAATAAGTCAAAAACTCAAACTAGACAAATGAATTTCAAATGGATTCCAAAATGAGAAAAAGTAAATGAACCATGTCAAACTCCATTAGTCAAAAAAACTATGGAGAAATAGAAAGAAAAATCTAGTTATCAAAAGTGTCCAACAAAAAAGAAAGCTTCAAAGTCAAATGATTAAGTTGGTCCAAACTTTATGCAAGCTTCTATGTCCACATTTTGTATCCCATCATCCCAAGTTTGGAAAATAAAAGATTCAATACCTAAGTCATTAACCACTCTATCCTTATCACATATACGGGTATGTATAGGATCATGATGGGCCAAAAAGTGGCAATATGATGGGTATGTGGCTAACGACTTTTTTTTTTTACCAAAATTGATGAAACGAAAAGGGTTTTTAGAGGAGATTCTCAACTTTCCACCAATATAAATTATGATTTACTTTGAATTTAATGAGTAATTAATATTCATTTTCTATTTGAATTATGACTAAAGTACCGATTGATAGGTTGATTGAAAAACATCTATAGCTTTCAAACAGTATCACATTTTTTGAATCCAAAAATGTGTCACATTCTATGCTTCACATAATATATGATTAAAAAAAGAAAAATTGAATTTCATGAAGTTTTAACCAAGTTAAGGTGGTTAGACATACGAGTTTTTTATATTTTTTAAAAGTTGTAATAAAAAAATCATAATTAATTATTTACTTGGAAAACAATTAAAAAATATATGCATCAGATCGAGAAATGAATCCTCTACTTATATCTAAAATCTTATAAAAAAATATTATCATTTTATTGTGGTTAGGGTGGTCAGACATACACCTACTTCTTATTTTTCCCTGAAATTTAAGTACTACTGCATTAAAATTTCAAATTTTCACCAAATAGATTATTTTTTTAAACAAACCTAGTAATTTAGAAACTACATTCAATTTGTTACAGATTCTATTACATATTTTTGAAATAATATAGATCTAACTTATTCAATTTTTTATGTCAAGTTGCCTAACTCTAATTTTTTTGAATTTTTTGCCACTTAAGGGCCTATTTTTTCCATGATGATCCTGCACATACCCATCCCTTATCAAAAATTACCACCAGTAGTAGCAAGAAGAATATACAAAGCACACATTAACTGTGTACTAGCATCTACTCTTTATCATCAGGACCCTAAGGGAACTTTATGGTGATGTGTGCACTTAGATAAGGTTAACCTAGTATCAACAAAGATGACAAGAACATTTAAGAGTTATATGTAAGCACATGTATCTTGGAACAACAACTCAGTTGTTTAGGATGTCATTAGAACATCATGAAAATAACATCTACATCGAAACCTATAGGGGGTTTGACATGATCAAGGTCAAGAAATAAAAAATTTGAGAGAAAATAGTAAAGAGAAAAAAATTCATCCTCTAGTGAAAACCACTTTGGTAGTGCGTTGGACAAGTACCATGATGAAAACCTAGCAAATAGGTACCATGTGTAAAATAAAGGGTCCATGTGCATCATTCTAGTTGGAAGCAACTTATCTCATCCACAATAACATCTAACATCCTATCCATAATAAATCCTTGATCCATATCATATCCATCTATTTCAAAACTATCTTGATCTTGATGAAACTAGGGGAAAATATTTCAATTTTGCTTTATTTAAAATTATTGATATGATATTTTCTACTATATACATTCTATCCTAAAATAGCCTACCATTGTCCAACCTTATCTGAATGCAAATATTTCTATCCTAACAGGGTATATCACTATGACGTAGTCCTTGGAAGTAAGATCCTTCATTTTGAATGTTCTTTTTCCAACCATTCAACCTTTTTTATCTACTCGTGATGTTTATACATTGCTATATACTGGGGAAAGTACAAATAACTAATCCTAGGAAAACTCTTGGTCTATGTCCTCTAGCTCATTATGTGACCTAAACATGTTGAAACAAAAGAAAAACTGATCCAAAATGATCCCTATCACATTATCCTAGCATTGGCATGAATCCTTAGCAATATTATTCATCTATCACATAATAAAATGTGTACCCAACCATGGATCGAGAACTAATCAAGTGTTGAACCTTGTTGCACTATCCCTATCTACCATCCATTTTATCCACCTATCCATAATAAATGTAGTCTTGTTCCAAATTGTCGGCAACTTCCTAAACTTGGTGGAAGGATTGGATCCTTTTTCATCCCATCATTCATAGAAAACTCATAAAAAATCCACAAAACATCATAAAACAATCAAAATCCAAAAACATTTGTAAAACCCATCAAAATACCAAAAACATTGTATGCTTTTGAGTCAAATAATTGAGCTATGTTGTCTTTGTGTGTATAAGGCATGTAAATCCATCATCAATAAGCCCCTGAGGGACTCGACTAGTCCCTTTAGGTCCATATATCAATTGACAATCCAAAAACACTCAAATATCCTTGAAAACTCCAAAACATTCGTAAAAATAAGAAAACTCCAAAAATAGTGTCAATCATGGTTAGTCAAACTATATTGTCTTTGCACTTATGTAGGAAATTCCATCATTGATGAGCCCCAAAGGCACTAGGTCAATCCCCTTAGGTCCCCCTCTTGGTCTCTAAATCTCTCAAAAACACCAAAAAAAATTAATATCTAGAAAACATCAAATACAACATCAAATAACCTCAAAAGCACAAAAACATTCAGAAAGTCTCAAAAATCATATTCTTGTCATCGCCTATTCACAATAAACTATCCATACATAATAAAAAAATCATCATCCTCACCCTTTGATGAAGAAATCAATAAGCAAAGAAAACATCAAAATTTGAAATTTCCAACTAAAAAATTGCAACGACTTGATTGTTATTAGACTAAAACAATGCCTAGTGTTAAACTACCTATCTCTTTGAATTAACATCAACATCCTAACATATGTCTTAATAGATAAAACATTCCTACAATAGACATCATCGATGGATAACATCTTGAAACATCAAACATCTATGGCTAGTGATACAAAATTATTTTATATTTTATGATCTTATCTTTTGATTTATCTTATTGTCTCATTCCCAGGATCTCTCAAGGATGTCCATAAGGATTTAGAGAGGAAGGAATTGGGGCATTTATCATCGATTTCATTTGCTCTATTTTTTGGATGTTTTTGCAATACTACCATGGTGAATACTTGATTTTTTGTTTGTGCGGAAGTCATTTTGGGCATTTTCATGTAATTGTGGCATATTAGGTTCTTCAAACCTCTCTTTGCAACTGGTTTGAAATTTTCTGAACTTCTCACCCATACACTCTAACAAGGCTTTTTTATGTCTAGTATGAGCAAGAATACTCCTTGTTTGCGGAGTCAAAGTCCACATAATGGATACAAATATGCCTTGGTCATTAATACCTTGTTGCATCATGTCTATTTGATACATTAATAATGATTGATAAACATTACTTAGTCTCCATGAAGAAAAAGAAAACTCATCACATTTACATAATTATCAATCACTCATCAATGTATTCAAGCATATCATCGTCAATCATAATCTATGGATTTTCAAAAATTAGATCAAACCATCTTTTTCCTTCTATCATCTAATCCTACTAACATCTCTTTTGACTAACATCTCCATCCTGTATCACAAAATCATTAGTACCACATGCATCTTGCATCCACAAACTCATTAGCATATCATATCCAACATATCATAGAAAATCATGCATCATAAAGTCCAAAATTCATTTGCATTCATACGTCATAACATTATCGATATCATACCAAAGCATCAAAAAATACAAAAAAAATGAGCATATAATCACACATCCATCAACATATCATAAACATGTAATCATCTCATAAGCATCGCATAACATATCATATGCCCCATCAAAAAATGGTATCTCTCATATATCATCAAAATGGAAATGTCAAGTACATCAATTTCATCAATATTATATTTAATACAATATCAAATGAGATCAAAAATATATACGAGGCCTCAAAATTGGCTGATGAATGTATATACAAAAATCATGTCAATATCAAAGTCTATGATAAAGTAGCATAAAGATCATATCATCAGCCCTACTGCTCCCCATCATGCTCTGATCTCCGACTATGGGCTAGAGACTAGTGAGGTTGAAAGAGTGGACCTATAAGTTGTCTTAAAGGCTTGCTAATTGACTATCCCCCTGAGGACTCTACACCTATTATTGAGCTAGGAACCATGAATTGAGGACACCTCTGAGATCTAGGTACCTGTGACTCATATAAAGTATTGTAATAAGTCACTCTGGCTATAAATTGATCATGTTCAACTTGATACTATACCCAAGGAATGGAATAATCTTGTGCAATCTATAATGCCATCCTCTACTGCTTCTCACCATCCAACTACTATCTCAATGAATCTCTCTCATGTAAAAGAGAATCTCTCTTAGCGCTAGCGGTGTCTCACTTTTCTGTCAGTATCACAATCTATGCATCAAAATATTATCGCCAAGCAATCTCCACATCTCACTCCCCAATCTGAGAATCTCTATCCTAGATAGTTTGATCCCTCTCAGTCATAATCTGTGTTGAACAAGATAACTGAGAGGGGGGGTGAATCGGTTGTCACTGAATTAAACCTTTAATTCAATCAACAGATCTAATTCTTAATACTGCTTAACTGATTAATCATCAAATACCAATGTAGAAACTTAAATCCAATACACAAACATAATAACACCATATTTACGTGGAAAACCCAATGAGGGAAAAATGACAATGAGGATTAACTCACACTATAGAGAATATAAAAATCGATTACAAGAGGCTCAATGCCTAAAATAAGGACTCACTATCCAATAGGGCTAACAACCTAGAGGGCTCACTACCACAGAGATACAAAGAAGACCAAGAATACTTGTTATAGAGAGACTACAATCCCAATGCAACAAAGGATTCCACCATAAACACTCGATCTACTTGGATGAATGATGGAGTTCACCTTTTGCTCATTGCATCTGAAAACTTAGCATTAAGCTTTGCATTGATTTTCCACACTGGCAACACACTCTCACTGAATAGAATCAATGTCGCATCTAACTGCACTTTCTCTTTTCTTTTATTACCCTTTCTTCTTTGCTCTTGTATGTTTTCCGTGACTGGCTCATCTTGTATTTATACCATCTTCAACTTTGAAACATATCCAAAGTTAGCCATCCAAATCCAAATTCAAATTAGGTTGGTGCCAAAACATCCTAAGGTGGAGTTAGAATGAGGAAAACCCAAACACACACTTCAAGGGACCAGAAAAGATCCATCACACTTCATCAACCTCGAAAGCAGTATTTCACACAAGGTTGGTCAAACCAGTGTAAAACACATAGAACCATTAAGCGCAGACATTCCAAATGTCGAAAATATCTTGAATACAATCGAGGAAACTCATTTATAGAACCATAAGTCATAAGACTTCATCAAAGAGAAATTTGGACCAACAATATTTCTCCCAGACCTCAACCAAAAACACATCAAACCACAGTTCACAACTGGTGAACACAACTTGCACTATACAACGAATCGACAACCAAAAATCTAGATATAGCATCCTCTAACAACCATGAACAACATGTTTGGACCATACAAACATAGGAGAAAATCTGGACCAAAACCCAGAGCAACCATTGAACACTTGCAATATATCTTTATTACAATTCTCTCAATATCCTCGACATATACAACCAATAGCAACTATTTGATAACTAGTTGACTAGTTGACATCAATGAAAACACCTTCAATCTTTCCATTCTTGTAAAAATCTCCCCCTTTGTGATTGATGGCAACACATGATGTGAAAAATCATCAAAGAAAACATACTAGCTCTGAATACACTTTTTTGTTTCTCCCCCTTAGTAGATCATTTCTTATATGCTTCTTCTTCCATTCTTCCTTTCCTTTTTCACTGTCTTCTTTTTTTCACATGCTTCTTCTCCCACTTTGACATCAATGGAAAAGGAAAAATAATATTTTACATTGATTTCTCTTTTGACTTGAAAAAAAAAATACTCATAATGACAACACCTAATACTACCTACTCCCCCTAAGAGGTAGCCACCAAAACATCAGCCTAGAAGAAAGATAGATCCATAGATCCATCAAACTAATGCATCTCCATATGCATCTAGTTCAAGAAAGGAGGGGAAATAACTCCTAACTTCTCCCAGAGATACTCAATAGTATCTTTAGGAAGAGCCTTCGTGAAAATATCAACAATCTAATCCTTCGTCGAAACATACTCAAGCTTCACTTCATTCTCCATGACCTTCTCTCTTAAGAAATGATATCTGATAGATATATTCTTCATCCTCGAGTGCATCACCGGATTCTTTGAAATGTTAATTGCACTTGTATTATCACATAATAGAAATGGGATCGTCATATACCATTGTGATATCTTTCAATGTCTAATTCATCCATAGATCTTGTGTACAACAAGATGCAACAACAATATACTCAGCTTTAGCAGTAGACAAGGAGATTGAATCTTTCTTTTTACTCGACCATGCCACCAATCTACATCCAAGAAAGAATGCACCACCACGTGTACTTTTTTTTTCATATACAAATCCAACCCAATCTGCATCTGCATAGGCACTAAGTATGAAATTAGTATCTTTAGGATACCACAATCCATAATCCAGAGTGTCATTCAAATATTTGAATATTCTTTTAATAGCAACAACACGCGATTCCTTAGGATCTTCTTGATATCTAGCCATAAGGTAGACAACATGCATGATATTCAGTCTAGTAGCAGTCAAATATAGTAGTCCACCAATCATAGATCTGTACTTTCTTTGATCATCCTTAGGTGAACCATCATCTTTACCTAATTTCCAACTAGTCATCATAGGAGTACTTATCGGTTTGGAACCATCCATTCCAAACTTCTTCAACATCTCTCTAGCATACTTAGACTGTGAAATGAAAATCCCTTTCTCTGTTTCATTAATCTATAGCCCAAGAAAGAAAATTCATCTCCCCAAACATAGACATTTTAAATTCTTTATGCATCTCTTCCGCAAACCTCTTACAGATATTTTCATTTCCTCCAAAGATAATGTCATCAACATACACTATTACATTCAAGATTATGTAATTTTCAATTTTAAAGTATAGATTACTATCTATCATACCTTTTTTAATACCTTGTTGAATCAAATACATGTTTAATCTCACATACCAAGCTCTAGGAGCTTGCTTCAACCCATATAAATCTTTCTTCAATCTGGAAACCATATCCGGTTGATCTGTCAATTGAAATCCTTCTAGTTGTTCGATATAAACTTCTTTTTCTAGCTCGCCATTCAAAAATGTTGGCTTGACATCCATTTGATAGACCTTAAAGTCTTTATGAGTAGCTAATGCCAAGAGCATCCTTATAGCTTCCATTCTTGCTACTGGAGAAAATTTTTCTTGAAAATCTAAACCTTCTACTTGTGAGTAACATTTACACACAAGCCTCACTTTGTTTCCAACAACTTCTCCATTCTCATTCAATTTATTTTTTAATACCCACTTCGATCCAATGATGTTTTTATTTTCCAGTCTTGGAACCAATTCCCAATTTTGATTCTTCTCAATCTTCATAAGTTCTTCTTTCATTTCTTTCTTCCAATGTTCATCTTTACAAGCTTCACTTGTAGTCTTCGATTCAATCTCAGAAAGTAAATGTAGATTCACTTTAGTATCAAACTTTCTTCTAGTTAATACACCTCTTGTTTTATCTCCAATAATCTGAATTTCTAAATGATTCTTTTGTACATATATTGGTGTCTTAGGGGACATCACCAGAGCATCTTCTTCTCTTTCATTCTTTTCATCCTGCTTCCCTTGCTCATCTTTTTCCCGTTCTTCCACAATTTCTTCTATTCTTACACAATCATGTTCATCAGATATGTATCCATCAAAGTCAATATAATTCTTCATTGTCTCATAAATCTTGACATTTGAACTCTCTACAATATTTTTCAGTCTTTTATTGAAACATTTGTATGCCTTAATATTAGTAGAATATCCAAGGAAAATTCCTTCATCACTTCTAACATCAAACTTTCCCAAAGCTTCTTCATCTCTTCTGATGTAGCATTTACTTCTTAATACCTTGGAATATTTAACAGTAGGAATTTTTCTATGCCATAGCTCATAGGGAGTCTTTATTTTGTTTTCTCTTGCTTGAAATTGATTAAATACATAAACGACAGTATGAATAGCTTCTTTCCAATAAACTTTTGGTAAACCAACCTCAATAATCATTGATCTAGTAGCTTCTTGAATTGTTCTATTTTTCCTTTCAACAACTCCATTCTACTGAGGAGTTCTTGGGGCAGACAACTGTCTCTTTATTCCTTGCACTTCACAAAACATATTAAACTCATGGGAGGTGAATTCTCCACCTCTATCAGACCTTAAGCATTTTATCTTCAAGTTCACTTCATTTTCAACCATATCTTTGAACTCCTTGAATCTATCTATTGCATTTGATTTCTCTCTAAGAAATGTAACCCATGTATATCTAGAATAGTCATCAATTAAAAGCATAAAGTACCATTCACCAGGTAGACTTCTCACTCTTGTATGACCACAAATATTTGTATGAACTAAATCCAGTAGTCCAGTAGTAGACTATTCCTTTGATCTGTAATGATTTCTTTCTTGCTTTCCAAACTGAAAATTCCTACAAATAGCATTAATAGGCTTTGTAATTCTTGGTAAATCTATCATGGCCTAAAAAACACTAATCCTTTCCAAGTTATCAAAATTCATGTGACACATTCTCTGATGCCATAACCAACTATCATTAATTTAAGTCATAAGGCATCTTCCATCAACACCTTCAAGTTGATAGATATTTCCTTCAAATTTCTTTTCTGTAGCAATCAATGTTTCAGATCCTTTCTGGATCTCAAATTTCTCATCCTTAAACACAAGATCATATCCTTTTCTGCACATCTGACTAACACTCAACAAATTATGCCTTAAACCCTTAACATAGTAGACATCATCAATATGATGCTTGCCATCAAAACTTATTGAACATATCCCACATATTTTAGCACCAGTATAATCTCCAAACATAACCAAGCCTCCATCATATTTTCAAGCTTAAAAAACTTAATCTTATCACCATTCATGTGATGTGAACAACCACTATCAACCACCCAATAATTTTTGTCTTGTTTAGCATGTAGGGTAGAGATAACCGTACCTTCATTTTTCTCCTTCTCTAGAGGGCTTTCCTTTACCTGTCTTACAAAATTAGTAGGAGTAGTTTCATCCTTAATCACCAAGAACAAGCATTCATTGTCATCAGGATCTTCATATTCTGAATCTTCATTAGATATACTAGCATTCTCATTCACATAAAAATTTATGTTAATCTTCTTTCCTTTCTTTTCTTTCTCATATTTTTCTTTATTCCTTTTAGCTCTTTTCAAAAACTTTGCAACATAATGACCTATTTCTCCACAACTAAAAAATTTAAAGGGAAACTTACTTCCATACTTACCAGAGCCTTTCCTCATCCTTCTTACAAAGTTAGCTTCAATTTCATCAAAGTTTTCTTCATCTAGATCTTCAACCTTTGTAGCTTTAAAAGCAGTCTATGATTTGCATCCATTCCTTAAACTTGGCTTCCTCATCTCATAAGATGTCAAAAATCCTAACAATAGATCCTTAGTGTAGGTCTTATAATCTATAGTATGCTCAATAGCACTCACCTTCTCATTGTAAACATCAAGAAGAGTTCTAATAATCTCTTCACAATCCTGGTTTAATCGATAGTAGCACCAAGTCCTCGCATTTCGGCCACTATCTCATCCAATCTTTGTACATAAGCTTTAATATTCTCATCTTCAAACATATGTAGAAGATCAAATTGTGTCTCCAAGTTTTGTAGTTTTTCTTCTTTAACTCTTTCATCACCATCATGTGCTTGGTTGGAAAAATAAAGAACATCTCATTTTGTTGTTTTGTGTTTTCATTAATGTCACCATGATATATGAGTTGCAAATGCAAGATAGAGTCTGAATTTGTTCTGGTATTCTGGTCCAGTATCTAAACCGATATAATGCTTACATTCTCTGATATTTTGGTATATCCTCCAGTATTTTGGTCTGCAGTTGTGATAAATGATTTATGGATCTAGAAGCATGTACATCCAAGATCTGATGTATTCAAATGCTTGTATGGTATATCGACATTACTCTGTTGATTGCAATTTTGCTATTTGGTCTATCCTTGGCCGACCTAATGGATGAGCTGTGTAATGGTGAATTAATTTTTGTTATGCAGATATATGTGCGACCTATCTTAGGTCCATGCTGACAAGATGTAGCATGTTGGCCACCTGAATTTATTTTTGGAAATATTTTGTGAAAGCTTGTAGCCGACAATTGGTATTTTGCTGAATAAGAAGTGCATCTAATTAGGTCGACCTAATTGATGTTTACAGAGAGATCATATATATATATATATTGGATAGTTTTTGAAGATTGGGTGTGAGATGAGTATGTTGTGAATGTGAATTAGAGTGAATATGATGAAGTGTTTCAAGTTAGTTTACTGAGCTTCATTGGAACTGAATCAACACTCACTAGGTCTACTTTGTCAGTTCATTTTGGATGTTGGTGCAAGAGCACCTCCACCTTATGCCTATAGTTGGAACACTAATCATTGAGCATTGGAATGATTAGCAAGGAGTAAAGTTTTTTAGAGGTCATTTGATTTGAATAAGGTTACTTTAGACTCCTAAGTAAGTTTTAAGGTGAATTTTTGAGTTTAGGTTGTGATCTTGCACTTGGGATTGTGGTGTAGCCTTTGGAAGGCAAGTTTTGAATCTACATGTAAATGTGCAAGAATACTATATTGTCAATGTAATAAGGTTATTTTTAAGCCATTAGTATGGTCTTAGAGAAGTCATAGGAGTTTCAATGCATTTAAAAGGTCAAGAGTTAAAGCATTGCCATGTATGGAGAGTGATGATTAACAAACTTGTAAATGGAGTGTTTTATGATTCCAACGGTCAAAAAGGATTCAAAATTCAGTTGTAAAGGTGGTTGATTAGTGGTTGATTTTGAAAGGCCTTTAAAAAGGGATGGAGAGATCATTTTAAGGTTGTTGGTTCGAAACCCAAGATCTTGACAATAAAAATTATGAGTTCCTTTTCAAATTTCTGTGTTTTCCTCTTATTTGTAGGCTTGCACAGGCCGTACAGGCTAAGTTATGATATGTAACCTTTTTTTTCTCTTGGAGCACTATGTTGGCATTGAAATTTACCTAGTTTGAAGGTTTAATTGAAGTCTTGAAGCCTCCTTAAAGTGTTTCCCTGTACACAGCCCGCATACCCTACTTTTGAGGGTTTTGTAAGTTAAAGATGAAGTAAAGGGCCCTTACACTTTTTGTGGCCACTGTGACTTGTGTAAGGGGCCCTATGGAGTTTTTTTACTTACAAGATACATGACTAGAGCATAGGAAAATAAATAAGGAAGATATTTATGTTGTTCTTGAGTGGTTTTGTAGAGAAAAGCATGTGAAAGAAGAGGTTTTAGCCTAGGGTATGACAAATTTTGTATGGGAGTCTTATTTTTCTAAACTTTTAAGCATGTGTGGGATTAAACCACTATTTTTGAGTTGGTTTTAGGGCTTGGGAGATTGTGGATGTATCAGATTCAATAAACCCTCATGATTTGCACTTAAAATAAGGGTTTTTTGATTTGGCATGAATGGGTCTATACTAGTGGGATATTTTTGTGGTTTTGATGGTTTGAGGACATATAAATTGCTGCCCCAAGGTTTGAGAGAGATAGGAGAAGTTTCAAGGGTACTTCCTTTGCAAAAGAGGCCTAATTCACTAGGTTTTCTTCATGATAGGGGTGTTGGATCCCCATGTTGGTCCAAAGGAGTTGTTTTCGAGGCTTACATATGTGTTATATCCTTGAAATGGGAATTTGAATACATCAAGATTTTGATTGGTATTTTGGGAATCATTTGTGTTATTGGGAAAAAACTAGGTTTATACTAGTACAAGGGTTCAGGGAGTGAAAGTGGGGAATCTGAATTCTGGTGATTATCAAGCTTTGTGAGTGGTTTAGATTGTTTAAGGAGGTCATATTAATCTTGTTAGATGCCTCTTAGAGGAAGGATAACATATTGGTTGAATTGAATCTTCCAGGTCTACATCAGATGTAAGCCATTTTGTCATTGTAACTCTATAGGCAGTGAGCCTTTGTATTTGGACAGTGAGTCTTGGTAGTGAGCCACCCCATTTTTTAATATCTTATAACCGGTTATACTATATTGTGAGGTAGCACTCACCATGGTTTTTCCCATTTTGTGTTTTCCACATAAAAATCTTGGTGTTCATGTGTTTTCTGATTTCATGTTTTGTTAATGCTTTTACTTATCTTTGCTATTATATGCATTGGAATAAGTGGATGGTATCTGATCAAAAAATTTAAGAAGATACTAATTCAACCCCCCTCTCACTATCTTGGATATTCAACAATTGGTATTAGAGCTTGGTTCCTCTGAAAAATCCTAACAGCTTGAGGGAGATCCTAAAGATGGAAGAAATGAATGATAAAGAAGAACTTTGAACCCCACTTGAAGATCTTGATAAAGTTGAAAGTGGAAATAAGGAGCTGAAAGAAAATATTGAAGATGCAAATGAATGTGTCCAAAAATTAAAAGAGCAATTGAAAAATTTCAAAGAAAGGCATGGTGAAGTAACTGATCAATTGAAGTAGGCTAATGTTGAAATCATCGGTTTGAAAGTGCAAGTAGAGGAGAAGAAAAGAATTGAAGAATGTTTGAACAAATTGGTACAAAGAAAGTTTGATGAATGCACCAAACTTGAACAAGAAGTGGTGAATTTGAAAGTGGATCTGGAGAGAGAAAAACTCTTTGAAAATAATTTCAAATCTAGCTCAGAGAGGTTTGATGAATTGATTTTAGGGCAGAAACCAAGTAAAGGCAAAGGTGGCTTGGCAATGGAAGGAGGTGAAAACTCTAAGGACAACTAGAAGACTTAGAACAAAGGAAATAAGAAAGGAAATTCAAGGAACTTTTCTAGGAGACCACCTATGAGAAAACCTAATGCACAAAGGTATTCATCTTTTAATGGCACTTTTTTTTCATGCAACAAATTTGGTCATAGAGCACCAAAATGTAGGAGTAGGATGAATCAGTTTCCTAGTCCCTTCGTTGGTCAATGTTTTGCATGCAAAAGAATTGGACATAGGGAAAATGAATGCAAAACATTGATGATGAATTAGTATAATGGAGAAAGAGTGAATCAATCCTTTAATGGCTACCATTATACTTGTAACAAGTATGGACATAAAGCTAATAAGTGAAAAACAAGAGTCAGTGGAAGTCAATCTGATTAGACAAATATTGTTTGCTATAACTGCAACAAACCAAGATATATCTCAAGAGTTTGGAAAAGCAAGAAGGGTGAGGAGACCAATCCAGTAGAAAAGAATAAACCTACGAAGAAGGTTGACAAAGATGAGATAAAGAAAGAAATGAATAAGATTTGGAGGAAGAAAGAAGAGACTAAGATGACAGATGTGTATGTGCCTCATCCGGTACAGACAATTCCTTTGAGAACTAGACCTAGCAAGGTCTTAGAGGGAGCTTTAACAGAAAAACACTTGAACCCCTTGATGTTTTGTGTTCCATTCCTTGGCATGAATATATGTTGTGAGAAATGATAAGCTAGAGGTTATGCAAGTGGAACCGAAAGAAAATATAAAGGAATGATCATTTGCGGAGAAAATTAGGGTTTTTTTGAGTAGAGAAGAAGAGTTTTTAGTAGCTTTTTGAAATCTATTGCATTTAATGCGAGTTAGAGCAGATTGTTGTTTTATAAAGAAAATGTGTAAGGAATTTTGATCACTCATGCAATTGAAGAAATCGAAGAGATTTTTGGAGTATTCTTGAGGTGATTTGGAGTTCGAGCCATACAAACCCTAGTTTTGGTTCTTCGTGAAGAAAGAGGTATTTTAATTTTCTATACAATTGTGGGTTTGTGTTCTTTGAGTTGTTTGAATTTGAAATTGGAAGAATGGCAACCCCTATGGTTGTTAAATTGTCAGAGAGACCCAGACCATCCTATAGGAAATATTCCTAGAAATTTTTTGAAGATGACCCTATGTGTGCCTTCTCATCAATCCCTCATGGAGTTATGTTGACCGAGGACACAAGAATGCATATTTGAGTAAAGACCGAGGAATTCAATCACACCAAATTGATCGACATTTGGAAGAATGAGCTTACTGGAGATAGTTTGTTGATAAAACTTGAATACTCAAACCTGGTTGCGAAGAGGTTAGATAGATGGAACAATTTTACCAACTTCAGTTCTGTGGTTGATGATGGATTTGTGAAGCCAGTCCTGAGTAGAATAAATGATAAATTCTTGAGGACTAACTGACCACACCTGATAACTAAGGAGGTGATTATGGTTGTTACCGGCCTTTGGGATAAAGGACCAGTACCTATATTGAAAGCCATGAAGAATGAGGTGGTAACATAACTTACATGAGCCACATATGACAAGAGAGCTTTAATGACAAAGTCCATCAGTAATATGGCTATGAAGTATGCAACTATCATGATTGGTCAAAAAATATACTTCACCAATAGAGAGAACTTTGTTTTGGCCACAACTATTTATATTGGTTTTGATATGGTGGTAAATGGTGCAGACTATGACTTATGTGAGCTTCTTTGGGTACAACTACTTGAGAATTTGAGAATGACCAAGGAAAGGAAGTATGCTTTCAAATTCGGTTCATTGATTGTATGTCTGTTGTTCTATTTCATGAAGAGACTTTCTAGAAAGAATGATGAAGTGTTTTTAGACTCATCCAAACTGATGTCACATCAAATTTTTGATTATATGCATAGCTTGGGTCATCTGAAGGCTCAAGAAAATGCTCTAACAACATTCTTTGTTGTATTTAAGAGCAACATGAATGAGAGAGATAGGATTCTAAGGAAAATAGTTGAGAAATATAAAGATGACATCATATTTCACATTTCCTTTGATGAATGCATGATTGAAGTAGTAGAACCCCAAACCATATGGATTCAACCACTGGGATATGAAATTACAGAGGATGAAGCTAAGGGTTATGTACAAATGTTGCTGAAAAATCCAAAGGATCCCAATGAACCCATAATTGGTACTTATGCAGAAAAATATATGGAGATCCACGTGGAGCATCAGAAGCCAATAATTAGAAAGAGAGTGGAAAAGAAGCTTAGAGAAGCTGGATTCACTGATGAGCAGATTTCTCTTGGAAGGGCTAACGGAGAAGAGTTGAAGGCATACTCATCTAGCCTAAGGAGATCTGACATGACTCTTCCTAAATCCTCTGCAACCCCTGTAGTAAAGATTGAACCCAGTACCACTAATAAGGGGAAAGGCCCAGTTTTCTCTAGACCTACTACTAGATCTAGGAAAAGGAAAGAAATTCCTCCGGTGTCCCCTAGGAAAAGAGGAAAGAAAGAGAAAGCTTCTAGGGAGAAAAATCTTAGCGTCAAAAATGATCAAGATGAAGAGGAAGAGGATCTTGCTACAAAATTGGTGAGGAATATAAGATGGTCTATCCTCTGGTGAAGGTGCTTCTAAGGAAGTTGTTGGTTCTAAGAGAGTGCATGTTGTATCATCTTTTGATGATGAGGAAGAGTAGAAATTTGGTGTTCATGTGCACACCAAACCAGAGTCGAAGAAGACTAAGGTGTCTGATGAAGCCTCTACAGACTAGAGAGAAGAACAGGACATTCCAATAAGTTCTGGTCCCTGTTTCAAATTAGAGGCTACTCTTAATTCTTTGTTACATTTTGAGAAAATGTTGAAGCTAACAAAAAAATATTATGATAATGTTGAAAAGGAGGATAAGAAAACTTTACTTAAAGTTTTTATTGAATATGTTATCATTTTGGAAGTTAAATGGGATGGTATAAAGCAAGATGTACCTGAGAATATGTGGGAAGCTCTGATGAAAAGGAGATTAAAGGTTGTTGCACTTGAAGGGAAAATCAGGAACAATGCATTTGATAAGATTGGGTCTTCCTTGACCCCAGATGATCTAGAGACTTTGAAAAGGATTTGTGCAAATATGTTTTGAATGGAGAAAAGGGTTAATATTTTAATGACAAGGAATAAAAAGCTGATAAAGAAGATGAGGAAGGAAACACAAAAGGTGATAAAGGATACAATAGAAAAATATGGCATGCTTAAGGCTAATGAAGATGCTACTGTTGAAAATGTTGAGGAAGATATTCCTCTTGATACAGGTGATGAAAATATTTATAAAGACTTTGATGTTGAAAATGATGTCGGTGGTGAAAATAATCCCCTGAAAATTCAAAACCAGAATGAAGGTGAAGTTGAGCCTGAAAAAAATTATGATGCTCCTCTAGATAACACTGAAGATGAAAACGGTAATACTGAAGAGGGAAAAGGTGGTGAAGAAGAAGAAAAAGATAATCCAGAAGAAGAGCAAAATGAAAATGGAAAAGATGGAAATGATGAAGAAGACAACATAGATAAAGATGAAAATGAAGAAAAGAAAGAAGAAGAAGAAGAAGAAGAAGAAGAAGAAGAAGAAGAGAAAGTGGAAGAAGAAAAGAAGGAAGAAGAAAAGGAAAAGTGAGAGGAAGAAAAGAAATCTGCTGGGAAAAATGAAGAAAGTCAAAAGTAGATTATAAAATATCTTAAGAATTCCAGAAAATCATCCTCCGGTAATGATTTTCTAAAAGGCTTGATGTCCAAGTAGATCAGATTTCAGCTGATAATTCCCCAGGAGCATCTACAACTTCCTTTGATTGAAGGGTATGTAGATGCGGAGAAGATGTCTGCAGTGCATAAAGTGGTGTTAGGAGATGCATTGCAGGAATCTGGAAGGAGGGAGATTCCTGAAACACATCAGAAAGGAACATAACTCATAAAATATGCTCTTAAGGAATTTCCAGAGGTCACACCTAGTGCATCTATTGATGGATCCCTCACTCCTATTGAAAATTTGAGATTGTTGTTGGATTCTTTCAAGGAGTATACCTTTAGACTTAGTGAAAAGAAAAAAAAAAAGAGGTTGGGGAGAAACTGGCAGAGAAAGGGCTACTGGCATTGCATGACAAGTGTGCTCTTGCACACTCAAATGTTGAAAAGAATTTGGAAGCTATGAAGATCTGCGAGTCGAAAGCAAATGTAATTCTTTATTATTACTTGAAGTGGTTGGGTGCCACCTAGAACATTAAGGTTGTAATGGACTCCATTAAGTCCTAGTTGACTATTGTCTCCAGTACTTACAGTATATCCAAAGACAGAGATAGATCAACCTGGAACGCCATCACTATGCATAAAGATAAATTCTTTATTTTACAAAAGCAGAAGGAAGAGATTATCAAAAAATTTGATTAGTTAAGTGAAATTATAAGAGTGGAATACACTCCGATGGACAAGGCCTTGGCAGGCATAGAAAAGCATGAGAAGATAAACTTGACTCCTGATACTTTAGATGGTGAAACTCAAGGATCGCCATCCTTCGGTTGAAGCATATTTTCTTGTTTTCTTTGTTTTCATATTTCAATATCAATTTTTGGGACACCCTTTTTCCTTGATGTCAAAAGGGGAGTGAAGAATGGTGAAATACTTGTGTTAGGGGGAGAAGTGTTGTAAATATTATTTTTGGCACATGTTTCCATCAATGACATAGGGGGAGATTTCTAGAAAAATGAAGAACATCTCATTTTGTTGTTTTGTGTTGTCATTGATGTCACCATGATATATGAGTTACAACTGCAAGATCAAGTCTGAATTTGTTTTGGTATTCTGGCCCAGTATCTAAACTGGTATAATGCTTATATTCTTTGGAATTTTGGTCCACAGTTGTTTGATGGTGATTATTCTTTCTTGCAGTTTTGAGAAATGATTTATGGATTCTAGAAGCATGTACATTCAATATCTCACGTATTCAGATGCTCATATGTTGTATAACCATCACTCTGTTGATTGCAATTTTGCTATTAGGTCTATCCTTAGCCGACCTAATAGATGATTTGTGTAATGGTGAATTAATTTTTGTTATGCAGATATATGTGCGACCTATCTTAGGTCCATTCTGATAGGATGTAGCGTGTTGGCTGCTTGAATTGCTTTTTGGAAATATTTTGTGAAAGATTGTAGCCGACAGTTGTTATTTTTGGTGAATAAGAAGTGCATCTAATTAGGCCGACCTAATTGATGCTTGCAGAGAGATCAGATATGTATATATTGGATAGTTTTTGAAGATTGAGTGTGAGATGAGTGTGTTGTGAATGCGAATGTGAAGAAGAGCGAATATGATGAAGTGTGTCAAGTCAATTTATTGAGCTCCATTGGAACTAAATCAACACTCACTAGGTGTACTTTGTCAGTTCATTTTGGCTATAAGCCATTTTGTCATTGTAACTCTATAGGCAGTGAGCCTTTGTATTTGGACAGTGAGTCTTGGCAGTGAGCCACCCCATTTTGTAATATCTTATAACTAGTTATACTATATTGTGAGATAACACTCACCATGGTTTTTCCTATTTTGGGTTTTCCACATAAAAATCTTGGTATTCATGTGTTTTGTGATTTCACATTCTATTAATGATTTTACTTATCTTTCCTATTGTATGCATTGGAATAATTGGATGGTATCTGCTCAAAAAATTTAAGAAGATACTGATTGAACCCCCCCTCTCAGTATCTTGGATATTCAACACGCTCTTTCCAAAGCATCCCAAACTTCCTTAGTCATCTTCAAATTCTAAACCTTTATCAACTCAGAATGTACTAGACTATTCTTCAAGATTTAATTCACCTTATTGTTCGCTTCATATGCTTTTCTCTCTTTAGGTGTGCTCATAACATTAACAGGAGGAGTGTAAGGACTCTTTTAATATTTCTCCAGATCATATCTACAATACTCTAGATATTCTTCCATAAATACTTTCCAGACACCATAATTAGTTCCATCAAACTTGGATAATCATAAACCATTTTTCTAGCCATCCTGGACCTTCCTCAGGCAATTAATCTCTTCACCAAGGAACCTTTCTCTAATAACAATTATTAAATAGAACAACTTAGAGGGGGGTGAATCAATTTTCACATAATTAAACCTTTAATTCAATCACTGAAACTATTTCTTAATACCGCTTAACTGATTAATCATCAAATACCAATGCAAAAAATTAAATCCAATACACAAACACAATAACACCATATTTACATGGAAAACCCAATGAGGGAAAAACCACGGTGAGGATTAACTCACACAATAGAGAATATCAAAACCGATTACAAGAGGCTCATTTCCTGAACTAAGAACTCACTATCTGGAACAAGGACGCACAGTCCAACAGAGCTAACAACCTAGAGAGCTCACTACCACATAGATACAAATAAGACAAAGAAGACTTGTTATAGAGAGACTGCAATCCAAATGCAACAAAGGATTCCACCATAAACACTCGATCTACTTGCATAAATGATAGAGTTCACCTTCTACTCACTGCATCCAAAAACTCAGCATTAAGCTTCACATTGATCTACTAGACTCGCAACACACACTCTCAATGAATAGAATAAATGTCGCATCTAACTACACCTTCTATTTTCTCTTAGTACCCTTTCTTCTTTGCTCTTGTATGTTTTCCATCACTTACTGATCTTGTATTTATACCATCTTCAACTTTGAAACATATCCAATGTTGGCCATCCAAATCCAAATTCAAATTACGTCAGCACCAAAAAATCCTAAGTTGGAATTAGAATAAGGGAAACCCAAACACATGCTTCAAGGGACCCAAAAAGATCCAACACGCTTCATCAACTTTGAAAGTATTATTTCACACAAGGTCATCCAAACTAGTGTAAAATACATAAAACCATTAAGCAATAGCATTCCAAATGCCGAAACTATCTTCAGTACAATCAGGGTAACTCATCTTTAGAACCGTAAGTCATAAGACTTCATCAAAGACAAATCAACTAGAAACACAAAAAACCATAGTTCGCAACTAGTGAAGACAACTTGCATTGTACAACGAATCAACAACCATGAACAACATGTATGAACCATACTAAAATAGGAGAAAACCAAGACCAAAACCCAGAGCAACCACCGAACACCTACAATATATCTTTATTATAATTTTCTCAATATCCTTGACATATACAACCAACAACAACTAGTTGATAACAAGTTTACTAGTTGACATCAATGAAAACACCTTCAATCTTTCCATTCTTGCAACAATTTATATGATCCATGCAACCATGCATCCCTAAGGGGGAGGTGCTTATGGAACCTACCCAATAACCTACTATTGATGTTGCTATTGGTCCCCCTGATCCTAGGGCATCTAACCATCCTATCCATCTTGTGCTCTTTGATGTTGGTCATATGCAATTCATAATCTATAACAATCTGCTCTGCACCTAACTCCGCAAATCCTCATCACCTAGCCTATCACAAGGCCTCCTCCTACTACAATTTTGACAAGAATAGTAAATCTCAAAGGCCATATGTAGGTGCACCATGAATTATACTCCTTGGACATCCCTAGATCATGTGGACCAACTGCCCATCCCTAACCAAAAGGATCCAATTCCAATAAATCTTCTACTGGTCTCTAAGAATCTGCTCATGGACCCCACACATTGACCTCTTGGGTTGTGTGTGCATAACATGCATGATAATCATCCCCAATTTGAGTATGTATTTCTCCAAACTATTGGAGAGCCCTATTGGGGAGGTACCTCTCAAGAATAATTTCCACCCTACCAATCAAATACCTTATTTGACAATAGTACACCAAATGATCATGGTCATCTACCCATGCCTTGCATCCTAGATATGGTTGCCATATGAAGTTTTTCATATCATCAAAGATAGATCTCTAGAATGGAAGTCGCCCAAGCTATGTGTAATGAAGGTAATATGAGTACCTATAAGAATAAGGATCATTAGGATCCCTATGATCGATTCCCTTAGGTCATTTGATGGATATTGTGTCCCACTCCTACATGTGTAGAATAGTAACACCTGTTGAAATACTGCTCCCACCACGATACACTACCTCATGCATATCTTTATACAAATGGGCAAGTACGCAAGGGCCCCATGCATATAAGGTCGCATGCTCCATAATCATCTGAATGTAGATACCCCATCCAATTAGAAATCCCCTGGATCTCCTATCAAGCATCAATGGCCTGATGATCAAACTTACCAACACTATAACCATAGGATTTGCATCATCTATGAATGGTGTCAAGTTGATCTCAGAATCGATTTGACCTATTGCTATTGTACCCTAAGTAATCTCTGCATCGGAAGAGTCCCCCTCCTGAAATCATAGGTGACAAGCTCACCATAAATAGGGATACGAAGGATCCTCCATACATCCTCTAAAGTGAGAATGCACTCCCCTGTAGGTAGGTGGAAGGTGGTGGTCTTTAATCTCCAATGCTCGACTAAATTTTTCATCATTGCCCTATATGCCCGAATCTCAGGCATGTAAGTGATGTATCTCAATCTAATAGCTTCCGAAAATTCTCGCTTTAGCTCCTAAAAATTGGTTATGTCATCTAAGATCCAAGGCCTTCACTCTTTGGAATATAAAGGACGTAGAATAGCCTACAAACATTCAACCCACAACATCAAAATTTTGCTAGAAAATCAAGCCAGGAACTTTAATTTTTAGTTAAACTACCTTAGTCGGTGCTTTTTAACAATAGTGAGCTTCTTTTAGAACAATAGCAACCCTATTTTACAATAGTAGCCCTATTTTACAATAGCAGCCCTATTTTAGGATGATGGTGGCTCTCTTTAATGATAGTGAGCCTATTTTGGATATCATAGCGGGCGAGTTTCACGATAGTGTCCTTTCCCTAATTTTTTCTAATGTGCAGTCATTGCCAACGATACTGGCCTTAAAAAAGTGACATGGTTTATGACTAGTGGCTAGGTTTAACACTAGCAGCCTTGTTTAACAACAGTGGTCATTCTAAATAGTACTATAGTGGTAGGATTGGATCAATAGCAAAAAAAAAACAAAGAATTACTGCTATCATCTATTCTAAATTTGAACATTAATTATGAAAATATGAAAATTCGAAAGCATAAATAGAAAGTGTATGTACCGCAACCCCTACGTCAGCTAACCACTGGAACTAATGAACCACATCTACTTGATGTGGTGCAATTAGAACTCTCACCATCGTCAATGCACGCTTGTAATAGAAAATTCTCAGAGCTCTAAAATCTCCTAAGGCTGAGTGTGCAAATGAGGGGTAAATGAACCCTAATTTCCTATTTAATCCCCCCCAAACCCTAATTTTTACCCTTGGAAACCCTCCTAGGTTAAATTTTGAGTACCCTATATCATCTTGAACCTTAAACGTGACCCCTAGGGCCTAATTTTTCATCCCCCATGCATCTAAACTACTCATGCACCTTGTCGTGAGCCCAACTTGAAAAAGTAATTTTTTTGGTTGACCTCTCAAGGGGGCAGCCTAACATCCTATCATTCTTTCATTGACTATCAGGGAATAGTGTGACATCATTAAAAAAATTTCAATCTTGATCTAAGCATCAAATTCTTTGAAGCAACACAACAAGTACATTATATTAAAGAGGGGAAAAATGTAGACATGTCAAAATGCCTTAATGCATACCACACATCCCGAGTCACATTTTTCCATCATTGACATCATTTTGATTATCATCCTTGGATTTCACTTCATTTTCATCATTAATCCCATTTTAACATCATTTTCACCAATTAACCCTATTTCTCTCCATTAATTAAACGATCTTGAATTGTTAATTAATTCATCCTTTTCATCACTAATATTTTCTTTTATGACCCTAATTGAATAATTTCTAATTGTTTAATTAGTATCATCTATAATTCCTCTAATCCCGTGATTAAACAATCTTAATTATTTAATTATCCTACCTTTTAATCTTCTTGTCACATGAATTAAATAATTCCTAATTATTTAATTAGCACATTCTTGAGGAATATCCCATTTCAAAATATCTTAACCAACTTGTCTCAACCATTTCTAGCCCTTGATTTTGAAATCAATTTTCATCCCTTGATCTTAAATATCCTAACCATTTTCCTAAAATGGTGTAGAAAGAATGAGTTCTAACTGATCTCCTTCATCCATCTTCCTTGATTCACTCTCCTTTGTGGGTGTTGAGGATCAATCTCAACCCTTCTTTGTGGGCATTCAAAGTCAATCCTATCCCTTAATCAAATTTCTCCTAATCTATAAGAGAACCCTCATCCCTCTCATAATTCATCTAGAGAATTTTTGAAGTGATCATGTCCAATTGATTCTTGAGCAAATTAAGCATACACAATTTTGTTCTAGGTCATCATCTTTGATTTTGCAAGCTATCATGGAGGGTTTATGTTGAAAGGAAATACACTCCACCATGGAATGGTAAGGTTGTTTGTAGTTTTGAATTCATTTGTGTTCTCGATTGTTTGTCTAACCCTTGTTGTGAATTCTTAGTTCATCAATTGCATTTCATTGGTAAGTGGGTTTTTATCATTTGTTCTTTAGTTTATTGATTGAATTCATTGTTGTAATCCATGTCCATTTTATCCCCTTAAAAATAGGAATTCCAAAGAAGTGGTATCCTATCGATAGGGCAACAGGAGACCAACTAGATTTTTATTTATTTAGATTTTTAGATTTTTTTTTTTCTTTCTTTCTTTTTTTTTTTTCCTTTTTTCCCTTTTTTTCTTTTCTTTTCTCTTGGTACACAACCACCAAAAACTTGTTTTTTATGTATGTACTACCTAGGGATGTTGAAGAATCAATTTTCATCCACAGGTTATTTAATCAGTTACAAACCATTAGAAACTTAGCTTTCAGATTGTAACTATCTAGTAATGTTTGAAGTTTTTCATTACTAGATCTTTTTTCATTTTTTATTTTTTTATTTTTTTATTTTTTAATGATATAGAAAGTACTTAAAAGGCACTTGAAGAGGTAAAAAGAACTTTAGATACAACATTGAGCTCCTTCGTCAAACTAGAAATAATTTTTTCTTTAGAAATAGGTCGCTTGTATAATTTTAAGTGGTTCCCATTAACAACAAGAGCCATGTGATCAGAGTTGATGGTGTCAAGCCTGACTGCACTGTTTTCATAGAAAATTTCAATTTCATATAGCCATAACCATCTAGTTTGAAACTTTCCCTTAAAATCTTAGAATTTGGAATCATATAGTTCCCAATCTCTTGGTTAAAATGAATATTGTAAGATGTAAAGATCATGCCAGAGAGCACGATATTTCTTAATAGTTTCTGCATGAAAAAGAGCTTGTTGCCACATTTCATCAAGTGCATGAATATTGTCAATCCTTGCTTTCTTGGCATCAATTAGATTCATTCCCAATTGTAAAGTAGTACGTAGATTCTTTATCTCAAATTCAATAGGTAAAATAGTTGTCTTACCATAAGCAAGTTCATATGGCGTAAGCCCAATGGTGGTCTTCCATGTGGTCTAATATGCCCATACTGATTTTGGGATTATTGCTACCCAATCTTTCTTATGAAGTTCTAAAATATTTGTTAGGATATTTTCAAGTTCTCGATTAGTCACTTCAACCTATCTATTGTCCCAAGGGTCATATGGAGAGGACTTGGAGTGTTGGATTTCACACTTTCGAACCAGGGCAATAATCAAATCAAAAGTGAACTGAGGTCCTTGATTTGTAACAATTTCACAAGGTACACCAAACTTGGTAAAAATTTCAAAGTATAAAAATTTAGCAACTTTAGTATCTCTTGCATGTTTCAATGCCATAACCTCTACCCATTTAGTGATATAATCAGTAAAAACCAATATATATTCCTTATTCCTAGAGGGAGAGTTGATTAGCCCAAAAAAATCTAAACCCCATTTTTCAAAAGTTTTAAGATACAACTAGGGTTGAAGAGGCATCTCATCAGAATGTGTGGGTCAACCTATACATTGGCATTTATTGTAGTGTTGCACATACTTTTTACAATATTTATGGAGTGTAGGCCAATAAAATCCAACAGTTAGTATTTTATCGGTAGTTCTCTGAGCTAGAAAATGACCTCTACAAGGTTCTAAATGACATGCTTGAAGTATATTGAGGACATAATCCTTGGCTACACATCATTGAATGATGTTATCAATACTGGCGTGGAATAAGAGTTTATTAATCCATGTGTATTGACCACTTATCCCCACAAGTTTTTGGTGATCTCGAGGAGAACAGTGCAGGGGAAACTTGCAAGTAACTAAGTAGTTTACAATGTCTGCAAACCATGGACTCTTAACTGTTATAGAAAAAATATGCTCATCAAGGAGAGCATCATTAATAGGCATAGGTTTGTCCTCACATTGCAACTTGGATAAAAAAATTGTAACCACATTTTCCTGACCAGGCTTATCAAGTATATTTATATCAAACTCTTGCAATAACAGTAACCATCAAATTACTCTTCCTATAACTACTACTTTATTCATTAAAAACCTTATTATAGAGTGATTTGTATGGATAAAGACTTTATAATGAGTTATGTAATGAAAAAAAATATTAATTATATAGACAACAACGAGGAATTCCTTTTCCCTAATGATGTAGTTTACCTCAGCACCTATAAAATTCTTATTGATGTAATAAATAAAATTAAACAATGTCTCCTATTTTTGACCTAGGATAGCTCCCATTGAAATATCAAAAGCATCTATATGGATATGAAATGGAAGCTCCCAATTTGTTCCTCATAATACCAGTGTGGTCACAAGCTTCTCCTTGATGGTCCAAAAATATTTTTGGCATTCATGCATCCAAGAAAAAGTGTTATCTTTGCTCAATAAAAAAAAAAAGTGGTGCAACAATTTTACTTAAGTTTTGAATAAACCGCCTATAATATCCTAAATGTCCTAGAAAGATACAACCATCTTTTTGAGAAATGGGAATAGGAAAATATTGAATTATCTACACCTTTTTTTGGGTCAACTTGAATTCCTTTAGAAGAAATGTAGTTTCCTAATATGATACATTATGTCATCAAAATATGATTCTTGTTGGCTTCCTTATAGGTATCACCATACATAATAAAATTTTCCATATAAACCTCAACACGGTCATGAATTAAATCAACAAAAATACTTAACATTTCCCTTTGAAAAGTAGCACGGGTATTACATAAACCAAATGGTAAAACATTATATGTAAATTTCCCCTAGGGACAAGTAAAAGAAATCTTGCATTGATCCTTAGGTGTGATGCAAATATGATTGTACCTGCTGAATCCATCCAGGAATGAGAAGAATTTCTTTCTTGCAAGTGCATCCAAATTTGGCCAATGAAAGGTAATAGAAAATGATCCTTTTTAGTAGCCTTGTTAAGGGATCTATAATCAACACATATATGCCATTTACCATTTTTCTTAGGAACTACCACCAAAGGAGAAACTCATTGACTGCCAGAGATTGGATATATAAATCCTACATTTAATAACTTTTGTAATTCTTCTTTCAAAATTTCTTGTAAAATCAGGTTTAACCTTCTTTGTGGTTTGCTAACAAGATGACTAAGTTCCTCTATGTAAATTTGGTGTGTGAATGTATCTCAATGTATACCACACATATCTTGATATTCCCATGCAAGTGCATTTTTATGATTTCTTAGCATGGAAATCAAATCTTGAATTTGTGTATCACTCAACTATGGATTAATATTAAGAATACATCCTGGTATAATTTCCATTTCTTGAGATTTTGTAGGTAAATCTATAGCATGTACTTGCAAAGTGGATGGTAAAGATGTGTCAAAAACAAAAAATGGACTATATACACAATTATGCGGTAGCAATTGATGTAATGTAATAAAATTTTGAAGTGATTATGAATCACTTAGCAAAGGAAAGTTCCCAAATGGAAAATTATCTATCCATGAATGAAAAATAAATATTTTAAAAATATCATTAGACACATTTATTTTGAAAGAAATTGGAAAAAATAGTATCCTCTAATGGTTCTTCAATGTCAAGGGCTTGATCAATTGTTAGAACAAGTAGTGATTCCTCTAAATCATTGTCAACCCATAGGGGATCTTTAGTCTCCAATAGTGGTTACACCGGTGGGTACAAAGTCAACTATTTCTTCTATTCCAAATTAGAAATAACCATATCACTTGATCGACGGTTGATATAAGCATTTGTTGCAACCAACCATGGTCTTCCTAAAATCAACCCCCTAGCTTTATTTTTGGTAGCAAGATCATGAAATCAATAGGATATTCCCAAGAATCAACAAAATAACATCATTTGTCATACCTTTAGGTTTGAATAAGGAGTGATCTACCATTTGTAGGACTATAGATGTATGCCTAAGTCCTTGAAGGCATAATTTCTCCTTAGTTTCATTGGTCATGACACTAATGATAGATCCTAAATCAATTAATATATTCATAATAATAATGTGACCAATTCATACTTGAATCAGAAGATTCCATGGATCTGAATACTTGGGAATTGAAACATTCCCCAACACGAGATCAACAAGTTGCCCAATAACTTGCATCGTCTTTGGGTCTTGTTTCTTTTTTTGCTTGTGGGTACACAAGTCTTGAACTATCTTCATGTACACATGGATATCCTTGATTTCCTCTAAAAGAGTAATTTAATATTATCATTTCTCAATTCATTTACAAAATCAAAATCTGGCTCAACCACTTCCTTTTGTTTTGGCTAAGACTGAAACTAGTCAGGATATGGAGGCAACTTAGATGGCTCATTTTATTTATCTTGATTTTCCTCAAGCTCTTCTAGTGCATCATCTATTTCAATAATGGTGGGTCCTTGAAGAGCTTTACTTGATCATAACTGAACTCCATTAATGTCCATTGTATTGACAGGGTAGGTTGGGTATCCTGCCACCTCATTATTATATACTAGTTGTGCCACCTTGTTACTTGGGTTTGGAGATGGTTGTGTAGGAATTGGTGTTTCCTTTGGTGGCTATGATGGGTTGGAGGGTGGATTATTGGATGTAGGTATTATTGGTGGCAAGAATTTTGGTGGCTATTGGTATGGAGTATCCATTGGTAGAGTGGGAGAAGACGTATATTGTGGAAACTATGATGGTGGCATCCTTCACACTTGTTGCCAAGGTTGAGGAGCATACTGGTACTAGTTTTACCACTGTGAATAAGGTTGAGGTTGTTGCCACCCTCCATACCATCCTAGTTGAGTTGGAAAGGAACTAGGCTGACTATTAGGCTCTACATTATGAAGTGTATAAAGGCCATTCATCATTGGGGGCATAGTTCGTGGAGGCCAAGGCCTTCGTGGAGCCATATAGTAAATAGGTTCTTCACTAAATTCCACATATAACATATTTGTTGGAACAACTCATAAGGTAGTAGCCTTATTAGCATCCTCTAAAGAATAATTTTTTATTTTTCTATAAGGACATTTCTCTTTACTATGTTTCTTATGACAATTTGGAAAAAATATAGCAAATTCCTTTTTAGCTTCTTCTTGTTTTTTACATGTGTACAAAGTATCAATTTGTTTACCCATGTGGCTTAAAATATCAATCTTGAGATCATTGAGTAACATACCTGTCGAACCCCAATCCTAATACCTGCAAAACAACATGAACAAACACATTAGAAGATGAAATGCAAGCAAGAACAAGGATTCCCCATGAAATCCATGAGCAAAGTTTCAAATAAGAAATAAAGCAAGAATGAGATGAAAGAACAATAAAGCAAGCTAAATCCTATTGAAAAAAAATGCAAACTCTTGATCCCATGGGGGAATTGGTGCCAATTTGATGTGAAACTTGGCCCTTTCCCAATTCCTATGATGCAATATTGAGGTGTGATGAAGAGTGATCCACTTTATTGATGCTTGATGAGTGCTCCAATAGAAAAATCTGCATAACCTAGCTATGAACTCACTAATGATGGATGAAAGTTGCTAATGATTTGAGCATAGTAAGTTTACTCAAATTATGGATGATGAAATGAGGAGATTAACCTCTTATTTATAGAATGAGAAGATGCATGAATGTCCAAAATAGAGCAATGTGGGACTAAGAATTAGCCAATGGAAAAGTGCCACTTGTCAACTTATGAGTGGATGGAGGATGTGCAAGTTTTGAGGATTGCGCCAATAAATGCATATATTTTGAATTTGTTGAAATGACATGTAAGAGGGAAGGAAGAATGCTTTAAATGCCACTTGGCTCAAGGAAAAAGGACTTTGTAAGAGAAGTAAATGCCTTGTTGGAAGGAAAAAGTCCACTTGGATTTTGAATTCAAATTGAGAGAATATTCCTTAAAAGATGCCTTGTTGAGGAAAATAGAGATTTAATAAATCAAATAAGTCTATTTTCATGTGCAAGTGGTAAAAGATGGAGGATGGGACATGAGGAGAGATTAAATTAATCCAGGTTAATTAATTTAATGAAGGGGTTAAATGATGTGACCTATTTGATTTAAATTTGTGGATTTATTTAAATAAAATATGAGAAGAATGTGATAAAGGATTAATTAAACAAGGATTTTTGATTTATTTAATTAAAAGAGATGATGTTAGATTAAACTAAATCAGGTTTTAATTTATTTAATTTAATAGATAGACTTAAGAGATTTAATGAAATAAATTTAATTATTTAATTAAATAGGATAATTAGATCAAAATGGTCAATCTAATTATCGAGAAAAGAATGACTTAATTAGATAACCGATTTATTTAATTAAGAGAGGAATATTGATGAAATTAATCAGATAAAAGTATTTGATTAAATGGTTAGACCAAAGGATGATTCAGGATGAAACGATGTTAGTGGTTAGGATCAGATGCACAATGTCAATCAATACGTTTTACGTGTCTACATTTTTCCCCTCTTTGAAGCAGTGCACTCATTGCGTTGGGTCAAAGAATAAACAGTCTCGATCAAAGCCAAAAAAAATTCATTTTCAAAATCTTTCCCCACTGCTGTCCAACAAGAAAAAACATGCCAATATATTGCCCCCTCGAGAGATTGGACGAAAATTTTAATTTTTGGGTGATCTCATGAAAAAAGAGGACTAGGTGCCCAACAGGTTCAAAAAGGCTCCAGGAGGCCAAAAACGTGTCCAAACGCAATAAAACGATGCAAAATAGGCCTCAACTAGACAAAAATGGGTTCAAGAGCCCAAAACCCTAGTAGGATAGCCAAATAGGGTGAAAAAACCCTAATTTTCAAGCTTAAAAAGGTTCTGAGGGGTCACTTTCAATTCATTTTCACAGACAACCCTCTACCAATTCTGAGATTTGAGCTCTAACCTCCTGACGATATGGCGCAACGACAGCTCCCGATGCACATTTTCGACCGAGTCCGGACATACCAGCGGCCACCTAGCATTGGCGCACCAGTAAGTGATCCTTACTGGAGCTTTGTTTTTCATTTTTTCGTGCTCATTTATTGCTTTTAAACATAGTTATTCTACAGCGGTGCTATATAGCGCCACTCAAAAAAAAACTGCGTCGCTCAGTGTCAAATTGCACCGTGGTGGTAGAGTTTGGAGTTTGCAAACAAACTCCAAACTTTGACGCTGATGCCATGGCCTGTGGGGTCATTTATAAAGTGTGACGCAACGGTGCTTTATCAAACAAGAATCTTCTCAAACTGCGTCGTTCGGCACAAAAGTGCACTGTGGCGGTGCGCTTTCGACATTTTGTGCCCTAGCATTGTAGTTTGAATAAAATCAAACTGTGACGCCTTCACAGATAGCGATGCTGGAGTGATTTTTTGGACGCTCGGCGTGAAATTTTTCAAATTTTTTTTTAACATGGTGACCCTTCTTGATGCAGGACGTGGCGAGGGAGCTCTATTCCCGAGAGCACAGGTCATGGGAGATATTCGGTTATTTGGGAGACCTTAGTGACAGAGAGAAGGATTGATTATGGGACATGGGGCTATGTCACATCACATACACAGTGCCTGTGTGCACCCATCTTGGGATGATGTCAGCGCTTGCCGAGAGATGGCGCAACGAGACCTCGTCTTTCCACCTTCCTACCGGTGAGGCCACTATCACCTTAGAAGATGTGTGGCGCATCCTGAGATTTTTGATTCATGGTCGACACATTATTTTTGATATGGATGTCCGGCGGGACGCTTGTCACACAGTCCTCACCACAGAGGACGTTATCTATTGTGAGGGTTAGATTGAGCTTGAGCGTCATAGGATTTTGGCCTCTCCCTTCCGCTTGGTTGTTGTAGCTATCATTTTAGGTCTCGTTGCCCCAGATTGGTGAGGCTAGTAATTCAATCCTGGTTGGGGACTCTGCTGGGAGTGCATGGTGATGCGTGACAGGCCAGTTTGTTTTGCTTGGGGCCTGTTCTTCTTGCTTCACTCTACAAAGATTTACATGAGTATGTCTACCTTGATGGCAGAGCACTCAGGGTAGGTGTTACACTTCTCCACGTATGGGCATGGGAGCACATCGCTATTCTTCGGCTGTGAGTTGTTGCAGTACCAATGGGGCCTGATGATCCCCTTGTGTGGTGTTATAGAGGTGGTGTGTCCTTCACACACATGAGCTAGCACGTGATTCCCTACTAGAGGAGAGTTCTAGATGAGATGCAGCATTTTACATGGCGACCATACCTTGGTCGGCCTGGATGGGCCGACGATGCGAAGAATATTTTCTTTGCCTGTAAGGACCAGTTTATGAAGGGGTGGGTGCATACCATGGTGGAGAGATATTTTCTAGGGCGCGTCCAGTGCCAGTTCGGTGAACCATAGGACTGGCCGGACGATGATTATATGGCCATATTTTCCTGCACTATGTCACAGGCTTCATGGGGTTGATACATTCTTGCTTCCAAGGCCGTTGACAACTTTAGATAGTTGGTGGCTCAGCCATTGGTTTACGATCATGGGCATGTGGATCCAGGTGTCACATAGGCATACAGAGACTAGTTCCATCCTTCCCTATGGTTGACAGTTCCAGGAGCAGTCCCCACTCGACGGAGGATGAGGGGTAGAGGGGGAGGATGAGGACGGAGAGACAGTGCATGACAGGATCAGCTGGTCAAGGTTCCACCTTAGCTAGGTCAAGTTGATGTTTAGATGTAGGACCAACACTAGGAGTAGGCAGGTGCACCACCATGAGCCAAGCGTGAGGATCAGGCTCATGTGCAGCCCGCACGAGCACATCCAGTAGGGCAGTCAGATCCCATAGACGCACTGATTGCACAACTGTATGGTCAAGTTCAGACCTTGAAAGGGGAGAGGGATCAAGCCAGGGCCGAGAGAGATTAGGCCAAGGCTAAGAGAGACCAGGTCATTTTGTAGAGGTAGGCCATAGAAATGGGCCAGAGACAATAGTTAGAGAGAATTTCAGCCTCCTCTGAAAGCACAGTGTCCCTTAGGTCTTATAGGGAGACCATCTGGGAGGCAGATTATTATCGCATGCACTATCATCAGACCATGCCTAGAGTAGAGTGGGCCCCAGATTACTCACAGTGGACCAGCCACAGACCAGCAAAGGGTCATGGTGACACGGGCAAGGGCAACAGACAGGACGGGTAGACCTTGTTTTGATCGAGATGATACTTTTCTTGCCTTATGGGCTCCTTTTTGATAGCCTGATGGGCCTTTTTGTACTTATTGACACACATGTACAGTGATCCAATTATTTTTTACTATGACAGTTACCCGATGATGATATATGAGATGATGATTTTGATATGATGTGATGTGTATCATTCATTTATGGATGGTTCTATTTCTATATGCTATGCAATGATGTTATGATGTGATGCGATGTGTATATGGATGCATTTCTTTCTGACGATGTATGCATTATGAATAGATCTTATATTATGTTGTTTATTCATGATATGCAGATGGATTTATATGATATGTGATGAGAATGGATGATGATGTACGTCTATATGATGATCTATTTATGTTGATGCAAATGATATGATATGTGATATGAAATGTAATATGCAAAATGATATGGAGATGATCTATGGTGTATACATGAAATGATATGTGAACCATGCTTATAAAATGATTATGGATGGATGTACGCTTTGCATGTAATGGATTTTTTATGTTCCTATTATGCTTATAATGTTATGGAATGATTAATGCAATGAAATGTAAAAAATGATTGCGATGTTTATTTATGAGGTGTTCTATATATTGATATGGATGAATAATGGACGATATAATGCAATGTAAATGCAATGGTTAATTTTATATGATATGTATTGATGATGTAAATGAGATGGTTTTAAGATGTTTAGAATAACAAATATATTATCCTAAAAATATTAAATGATAATGTAATGTATGTGATGCATTTAATGTGATGTGATGATACGTTAATGCAAAGTGGTACGATGATGTTTTATGTAAAATGAACGTAATTTGGGAGATGACTTTATGATGTTTATGTGATGTGAATATGCAATGGATTATCTATAATGCTCTTGTACCTATTATGTATGATTATCCAGTAGGTGGTAATGTGAAATGTTTATGAAATGTTTATGCAAATGAATGTTATGCGATGGTTGATGTGATGAATGCAATGTGATGAAAATAGTGGATGCAATCTAATGAGAAAGGGATGTGCTTATCTATGGAAAATTCTTATAATAACATGTTTATATGATGATGGAAATGCAATGCATGTGCTTCCTATATGATATGTTGATGCAATATGCTAATGATTTGTGGATGCAAGATTGATGACGATGCTGATGATGATGATGACCAACTATCATAGTACCTTGTTAGTGTGATGAGCAAGAAGGGATGAAAGGGAAGAAGTCATTTCAACAAGACACAAGATGATGAATATGCAAATGATGATGACTACTTGCCGAGGAGTTGGGATTTTCAAAGGGCCTATTTTCTTATGTTTGATAACACATGTGGTACGATGCATCAAGGTATAGAGAACCAGGATGGCATTGTACCTAATGTGATGAATTTTGACTTGACAATCAGATAGGAGTATCCTTGTTCACACCTGACATACAAAAACCTTACTAGGATGCACTTCAGAAGTTTCAAAACGCCACAGACCAAAACACGGAAAGGTATAACCTATCAATGCAATAGTCAACAAGCTGCCCAAAACCTCCTCCATACATACCTAACAAAGCAAGTATTTGCCAAGTTATATTACAAGAATGTCCAACAAGAACAACAGAAAAAAGATAATGATCATTGCCCCATTCCTATTTCTCTAAATCCTCTGTTTGGATATCATTGAGAGGTCCTTGGAATGAGCGCAATAAGATAAGTCAAAAGACAAAGATGAAGTAAATAAACAAGCTGATGTTCTTCAATACTACTAACCAAAGGGAAATGTGTTTTTAAGGATAAGAACCGAAACTATTGCCAAAAGATAATGCCCATTGTAGGAAGGATACATCCTAGGACATATTAGTGGATGGCGGCACGTCATTTCGTTTATCCAAAGTGTTCTTTCAAATGATTGATATGGGACCAATTGGATGATAGGCTATCGATACCAAAAGATTACCAACTTGCTTACATACTGACTTATACCTGAGACTTGATGTTTTGAGTTTTCACTTTTTATCGGCTAAACTTGCTTCTGATTATCTTACCAAAGGTTGAGGATGACGATCGTTTATTATGAGTGATGTTATTGTGAGTGAAAGTGAGATGAGACAAATGTATTTTTTCAAATATTTGGATTTTTTTTGGAGTTTTACGATGTTTTGAGGCTATTTTTGGTATTTTTGAAATTTTGCAAATGTTTTGATTTTCGGGTTTTTTGAATGTTTTGGGGTTTTTTGAGATTTTGACCAAGAGACTAACCTAAGGACCTATCCTAGGGGCCTCGAGGGCTAATCAACAGATTATCCTTGCCTACATTATACATGTAGAGACCACGTAGTTTGACTAACGACTTGACCGATTTACAAATGAAGATATACATGATGAAATGTCAGTTTATTATGACAGATGCCTAAAGGACTGACCTAAGTGTCTCGGGGGATGATCAAAGATCAACCTTGCCTACGTTCAAGGCTCAGAGACCTGTAGTTCGATAAGATGACTCTTTTTTTGACTTTTTGAATGACTTTTGGACCTATTTTTGGATTTTGATATGTTTTGAATGTTTTTGGATTTTGGTGATTTTTCAATGTTTTTGGATGTTCTGATTTTTAGGACTTCAAGAATATACACGAATCTGATCCGATGAGAGCATTCCCCTAGCATGATGCAATAGACTACTCCGATAAAGGAAGGACAAAATGACCTTGGGAATGGGCTGAGTAGTACTAGGAGGGATCGTGATACGAACACAGGACCAAGCTATGGTGCGGGTGTAGGTGAATGAATGATGGGTGGAGATCTAAATGCTATGGATGATGGATGATGCAGAACAAGCCATAAAGGTCCTGATGGATGGAAAGTTCTTATTTACACAAGGTACCTGCCCAGAGTGCCACCGAAGTGGTATTCACTAGAGGACGATTTTTCACTTTACTATTTTTTATCATTTTTTGGATTTTTTTTTTTGGATTTTTTGCTTTTTTGGTTTTTTTTGCTGTCACCAAGATACCTGTTTACCAGGTTTTTACCAAAGTAACCATTTTTTCAAGACCTTTTTTAATTTTTTTGATTTTTTTGGTTCTATACCTTGAAAGATTAGGCATAAAACTTTTTGAGATGAGAGCTATTCATGGGCTCTTGTAGAGGTTCCCCTTCAGGTGTTGATAACTGATATGCCCCTGACTTATAACTTGTTGTGATAATGAATGGTCCCAACTAGTTGGGTTCAAATTTTCCTTTTCTGCTTTGATTTGGGACATTCTTTTGATTCTCCTTTAGTACCAGTTCTCTGACTTGGAAAGTCTTGCTTCTAATTTCTTATTATAGCTCCTTTTGAGTCTATTCTGATAGACTTTTAAATGATTTAAAGCATATATACGTTGCTCATCCAGTAGCTCCAACTCATTTAATCTTGATACTCGGTACTCTTCATCCATGATGAGGTTTTGTAGTGATATCCTGAGTGATGGGAGCTTGATCTCAATGGGGAGTACTACTTCTGATCCGTAGACCAAGGAGAAAGGGGTGGCGCCGGTGGGTGTGCGGATGTTGGTTTGGTAGGCCCAGAGGGCAGGATTGAGCTGCAGATGCCAGTCATGACCTAGGTCATTGATTATTTTCTTGAGGATTTTCAAAATGGTTTTATTTGTGGCTTCTGCTTGGCCATTGCCTTGGGGATAGTATGGGGTGGAGAAGCAATGTTGGATTTTGAATTTTTCAAAAAAGTTGCGGACATCTTGATTTTTAAATGGTGTCCCATTATCTGAGATAATGGCTTGTGGGATACTATAACGGAAAATGAGATAGTTCAGGATGAACTTTGATATCTGCTTCCCAGTTATATAGGTCATGGGTATGGCTTCCACCCATTTGGTAAAGTACTTAGTGGCTGTTATGATGAACATGTGGCCATTAGATGAAGTGGGACTGATTTTTCCAATTAGATCGAGCCCCCACTGTGAAAAGGGCCATGGTGTGATGATGGGATGAAGTCCTTGAGCTGGAGCATGGATGAGGTCCCCATGCTGCTAACATTGTAGATGCCTTTTGACCTAGTCATGTGCCTCTCTTTCCATTGTAGGCCAATAATACCCCATCCTCAGCAGTTTCTTGGGTATGGTCATTCCACTCGAGTGTGAACCACAGATACTGTTATGTACTTTAGTTAGAGCGGTCAATGCCTCCTCGTCATTTAAGCAGCATAGTAAGGTTCCTTCTATGCTCCTACGATACAGGGTATCTCCTAGGATGACGAATCAGGATGCCTTTTTGAAAAAGGTTCATTTTAGGGTTGAGGGTAAGTCAGTAGGTATGACACCTATTCGAAGGTATGTATAAATGTCGTGGTACCAAGGATCACCGGGACCAACAATTTTGCATACAAATTCTGATTTTGGTGCCTCGAATGCGGGTACAAAAAGTTTCTCTATCAGGAATTCATATTTTGGAACGTTGTGGGGAATTTCCAATAAGGATCCAATTGTTTCCATGGCATATGCTGCTCTATTGTTGGCTCTGGGTATTTGCTCAAATGAAATCTCGATGAAGGATTCTTTGAGAGTCTCCACCAATTTCTTGTATGGAGTGAGCTTTTCATCTTTAGTTTGGTATTCATCATTCACTTGGTTGATTATCAATTGAGAGTCTCCATATACTTTGAGAGCTATAATGTTCCACTGCACTGCTATTCTGAGACCTATGGTTAAAGCCTCATATTCTGCAATGTTATTGGTGCAAGGAAACACCAGTTTGTAGGACCTTGGTATGCAGTCCCCTTGTGGGGTGATAAAGAATACACTGGCTCCTGATCCATGCTGTGTGTATGAGCCATCAAAGTAGAGTTTCCAGTGGTCGGGTATGTTGAGATTAAAAATAGATTCGTCTGGAAACTCTGAGATGAGAGGATTCTCTGAATAGATTGGTGCTTCTGCAAGCTGATCTGCAATGACTTAGCCTTTGATTGCTTTCCGCTCCACATATTCAATGTCGTATTCTAATAGTGTCATCACCCATTTGGCCATTCTTCCAGTGAGCATTTCTTTTGACAGTAAGTACTTGAGAGGGTCGATTTTGGTGATGAGTTTTATTTTGTGTGCTAACATGTAATGTTTGAATTTTTGTGATGCAAACACTACTACTAGGCATGCTTTCTCTATGAATGAGTAGTTTAGCTCATGCCCAACCATTGTTCTATTGATGTAATAGATGGCCCTTTCTGTTCCATTTTCGTTATGCTGAGCTAGGAGAGCTCTAAGGATTGTTGTTGTTGCTGACACATAGAGAATTAATGGTTTTCTTGGGATTGGTGGCATTAGGACTGGTGGTGTAAGTAGATATTCTTTGATTTTATTGAATTCCTCTTCACACTTGTTATCCCATTTGTATGCTACTCCCTTGTGAAGTAGGTGAGAGTATGGGTTTTGTTTGTCTTCCAACTATGCTACAAACCTTTGAAAGGATTGAAGCTTGCCTTGGAGACCTCTCAATTGCTTTAATATTTTTGGTGCCTCCATCTCAAGGATTGCTTTTAATTTTGTTGGATCTACCTCAATACCTCTCATTGACACTATGTATCCTAGTAGCTTTCCTAATTGTACGCCGAAGACACACTTCTTTGGGTTTAATCAAACCTTGTACTCTTCCAGTCTATCAAAAATGGAACTTAGGGTTGCTATGTGATCCTTTCTCTTTTTGGATTTGGCTAGAATGTCATCAACATAATCTTTGACAATTTTGTGAATCATGTCATGGAAGATTAATGTCATGGCGCTTTGGTATGTTGCTCCTGCATTCTTTAAACCAAATGGCATCATATTCCAGCAATAAGTCCCCCATGGACAAGTGAAGGCCTTTTTGTGTTGGTCTTCTTTAGAAATCATTATCTGGTTATAACCTGAGAAACCATCCATCAAGGAAAGAATTTCATGTCTCGCCGTCATGTCTACGATCATGTCAATATTGGGCAATGGGAAATCATCTTTTAGACATGATTTGTTCAAGTCTCTAAAGTCTGTGTAGATTCTGATGCCCCCATCAAGTTTTGAGACATGTACCAAGTTTGAAACCCATTCTGGATA
Organism: Sequoia sempervirens; assembly: GCA_007258455.2. Classification (NCBI taxonomy): domain Eukaryota; kingdom Viridiplantae; phylum Streptophyta; class Pinopsida; order Cupressales; family Cupressaceae; genus Sequoia; species Sequoia sempervirens. The sequence goes on from VDFB02271358.1 coordinate 1,017,420,869, forward strand.
ATCTATTGGTCTAATGAATCTTGCATCTAATAGCTTTTTTAATTCCATTTTGACTAGCAGGGTGATCTGAGGGTGCATTTTCCTGAGCTTTTGTTTAACAGGCTTTGCTTCAGGGTATACTGCTAGATGGTGAACCATGATTTCTAGATCAAGCCCTGGCATGTCAGCATAGGTCCATGTGAATTTTATCTATCTCTCTCTTAGGAAGGCTACTAGGATCTCTTGTTCTTCTGATAGTAATGATTCCACATAGAATGTGATGGGCGGGCTTTCCTCTGTTCCTAGATTGACCAGATTGCATTTTTCTGCCAGGACTACTGATTTTTCTTGATGAAGAGCTCTGAAAGGAAGATTGAATCCCCCATCCTCAAGTGTCTTGAAGAGGTTTTCACCATTGGATGCATCCTTTCTTTTTACTTTTTTTTTTTGGTCGGAGAGTGCCACGGTGTGGTTTTCACTCAAGGACTTAGATATTATTCTTAATTTCTCCCTTTTGCAAATGAGGGATTCAATCATTTTCCCATAATAGGCCTGTGTATCTAGCTCAATTATGAACCCTGCTTTGTGATCCCCATACAAAATATTATCCTGTAGTCCCATGAATACTGAGTGCACCTCATCGTTTTCAAATGTATCAAGAACTGGTGGTCCTCGTTGGTCGTAGTCGATGAGTTGGGGGTATACTAGGTGGATTTCATGATTTTGATGGTCTGATTCAAAATATAGGGTGCTAATCATGAAAAGAGTGGTATCCTCAAATAGCCTAGGTAAGTTGGTCATGGGATCATCGTCATCACTACTACTACAAACATCGGGTATGTCAGATGTGAAGTTATCTATGATGCGACCTATAGATACTGGTAAGCGCAGTTCAACTACAGTTTGCTGAGGAGGATTTTTGACCTTTCTAATTGGAGGACCTCGGCCACGTATGGTTATACTCAGAGGGGTACATCCAAGGCCAAGACTTCCCATTCACGTCTCTGGAATGATAGGTATTATAAGCCCATTGTCATTTTTTCCAAGTCTTTGATTTTTGTCATAGCCCATTGCGAGTATCATTTGTAGACCTTTGCTTTTGTCATCCATTGGTAAATCAGCTACTGGTCTCTCATCTTGGTATAGCATATGAGATGGATCTGCCTCGATAACTTCTTGACCAAGATCTCCCTAACTTGTGAAGTTGGGATAGTCTTCAGGAGACGTTTGAGATGTGGAGGCTTCATTTACTTGCAGACATCCCCGTGATCAAGGAGATTGTGGTAACTCTCCTATCACAAAATCATTTTTAGGGAGCATGTAGTTTCCACAACCGTTATCTTGGATGATGACCTTAATGTCAAAAATGGTGGGAATGGCGGGAGTGGCGGGTGTCTTTGTTGCAGAAGTGGATGCGAGAGTGGCTGGATCAATGTATGGTATAGATGGGCCCTCATCATTTTTTGGTACTTGGGGGATTTTATAGTACTTTTCCTCGAGGCTTTTGCAGTAGGAGAATGGTTCGGGATCTCCATGGATGGTGACTTATTTTCCTTCATATGTGAATTTGACACATTGATGGAAAGTTGATGCTACGCTTGCATTGCATGAATCCATGGACATCCTAGGAGGATGTTATATGGCAAGTTGAGGTCCAGGACCTGACAAGTGGTTTCCATGATGGTTGGCACTACCTGAATAGGGATTTTGATTCTGCCCTGAGACAGTCTTTCTTGATCATCATATGCTCTTATTGTGATACCCTTTCCTTTGTCGATAGAATCCTCTGAGATTTTTAATTGTTTGATGAGCTTGAGAGAACAAATATTCAAGCCCGCACCTCCATCCACCAAGACCCTTTTGACTTTTCTTTTTTGTACTAGGACTTCTAAGTGGAGTGTACAATTATGAGATGGTTGGGCAGGAAAATATTGGATGTAGAATGTGAGGAGATTTGGTGTAATGATATTTCCGACCATAGCTTGGAATTGTTCAGCATCAAGATCTGCGGGGACAGTGGATGAAGCCAATGCTTCCTCAAGGATTTTCTTATGGGCAGATGAGAATTTTAGTAACTCCATGATGGATATTTTCCAAGCATTCTTGTGAGCTGATCAAGGACGTTATAGCCATTGGGGACGGATCTAGGTGCAGGGATTCTATTTGGCTAGGATGATCCTGTGATGGTAACTTTGCCGCCTCTTGTGGTGACTCCACAATCAGCATGGGCTCCTTTCATGGTGATGGTCGCATAGTAGTCATCTATGGATGTGATGACATGGTCATACACATGATTTGCATTTTTGAAGGTTTCTTTCCCCTTATTTGTGTTATTATTCCCTTTATTGCCATGGTTAGGCATCAAATTCATGTATATCTTAAGGTTTTGGTTTCCTATTGGCTGTTCCACATTTATAATTCTTTAATCGATGAGATCTTGAACTATGTTTTTTAACCCCATACAACTATTCGTGGAATGCCCTTTGATTTTATGGAAGTCACAGAGTTTATTCTCATTATACCAAGGAGGTTTCACATCTGGTTCTTGGTAATTCTCATAGGTGGGAGCTTTGATGAGTTTTTAATTTATCAGTTTCTTCATGATGACTTCGAGTGGTTCCCCCAGAGTGGTGTAATTTGTAATTATTTTTCCGTTGAGGTGGTCCTCTTTGATCATTGACATTGTTAATTACATGATTGTTGTTTGGTTGTTGTATTGCTTGATGATTGTTTTGGTGTTGGATTTGGATTTGTGGTGCGGGTGTATTTTGGCGAGGGGCACTGATGACCACTTTCTCATCAAAAACACCATCATTGGTAACATTTTTGTTCCTTGCCCATGTGTGAGGTTTGTAGTTGTAATTGGTGGGTGGGCGGTTGTTTTGTTGTTAGGGCTATGAAGTTGATCCTACGGGTTGTGTCATAAGGGCTTGTTCGATGTTGAGCGCCTTGGAGATCAACTGGTCATGCGTGGTGATCCCTTGGACTTTGAGATGGAATGCCAAGAGGTCGTCAAGGTTGGATATGATGGTGCATACTTTTTGTTCCTCGGGCATGGTCCATTTGCTCTGATTGGCCTTGGATCACCATCGTTGTAGGAATGAAGTGAATGATTCATTCTTACCTTGTTTCAGGGCTGAGAGTTCCTCTAGACTGACATCCATTGCGATATTGCATGCGTAGTTTTTGATGGATGCATCTATAATTTCTTGGAATGTTTTGATGCCTGTAGGTAGGCGAGAGAACCATTCCATAGCGTGGTTTGCCAAACTCCTAGGAAATAGCCGCATTAGATAGGTATCATCGTATGCAACTTCCATGCAATGTGTAGACACTTAAAAATGACCTAGGCCTGCAAGCTCTATTTTTACCACTTTTGTCCTAGCATAATTATGACATTTAATTATGTCCTTGGTCCACATTCGACTATTAATTAAATAATTTATAATTGTTTAATTAATTTAGGTCCTTTTATTCTTCATGATTATTAAATAAATAAATTATATTTATTTATTTAATACATCTTTAATTGTCTAAAGTCTTCCTTTAATTAAATTAATTTGTTAATTTGTTTAATTACCCTTATCCATTTATTCTTCCTGATTATTAAATAAATAAATTTTATTTATTTATTCAATATGTCACTAATTCCCATAATTAAATGAATTTATTTAATTATCAGTCATAATCCTCTAAAAATTAAATAATTATCTTTAATTATTTAATTACTCAATTTAACATTTCCATCATTTTAAATCAATTTATTATTAGTTCCTGCCGCCAGGCAGGAATACTTATGCATTCGCCTGGAATGCTTTTAACCAGCAACATCAGCCAATCACATTTCGCCATTTAACATATTACTTATTTTTTTGTATAGTTTGAATTTGGAGAGCTATTTTATATATTGGAAAATTAGCATTTATCTATTTTACTATTCATCCAAGTAGCTTTATAAATCATTTTCGTTTTAAAAATTCGAGAAAATGCGAACGCATAAATTGATTAAATAAATTTAAGCAAAGGCATAGTTTAAAAGTTGGCGGCTAGAGGTACGTAATCCATGAATGTAGATTAAATGCATTAAAATATGAGGAAAATGCGAGCGCATAAATTGATTAAATAAATTTAAGCAAAGGCATAGTTTATAAAATTGGTGGGTAGACGTACGTAATGCGTGAATACAAATTAAATGCATTAAATGGCATCTGGCTCGAGGTGAAGGCGCTGGAATGGCTTGGTGGCCACGCGTGGCCAGGGTACTTTGGTCATTTAATATAGAGTTAAGCCACTTGCTATGCATCTCTATTACTTTGCACATGCTTTTGTAAATTGTTGCAAATGATATTTGATGCTTTAGAAATATTCCTACATCAAAACTTTGTTCGAATTGAAATAAGTAATGAATTTATGGAGCAAAAGGTTTATGAATTTTTTTTAAAAAAAACTGTGCATTGGTCATAAGTAGTTTATTTCTCCTATTTTCTTTCATTTAATACTGCAAATGCAAGTTGAGTCTCATCGTTCTTTGAGACTCGTTCAGATGTCGAGGATGCTTTTCACTCTTCTATGCATTATGCGCACGTGGATACATGTATACATGCATACATGTATACATAGATGGCTCAAGCATTGTTACAAACGTTTGAGATTATTTGCATTTAATAATTTAAACAAAATAATAATACATTTTTGCTTCCTGATTAAGATCATAAAGAATGTTTCTTGTCACAAATGTATACATACACACATAAAAATACAAGTATTCATTGGTATATCTATAAAAAATTCCACGTATACATGGTACCCATAAATGCAATTTTGCATGCATCCATCAACACATGTTAATTGTTCACATGTCTCTATGGACCACGTTGCCCATGGACCCTAAACATTCCACGCATTAATGCACCATTGCAAATTACTTCAAACTTTCCTAGCTATATTTAATACATTTATATTCCTATCTCCTATCTAATTACTTTTTCTAACTCATAGCTAGATGCTTTTTACCTCTCGACAGGAACTCGACGCTTGCGTCACTTGTTTAAAATGATTTCGTTTTATTAACTGTCACTTCATTTTAGTAAATAATCTGAAAAGGATCATTTATTATCTCACAAAATCCATATTTTGAGTTGATTTAATTCAAATTGGTAGCTTTCTTCCAAAAATCAAATAAAGCGAGCAAATTCTTGATTTTTCAAACTTGCTTTTCAGTCCACCTCTTATCTTCTTGATTTTTGAAAAGCTTTATTTTCAAAATTAATTATCTCATCTTTTCTCCACCACTGATTCAATTCTCTCATATGACATCTTGACCACTCATCTAAGGATTTTTCCCTAACCCTGATTAGGAACCATCAAATTAAATCTTGTCCTTTGATTTTAGGTTTCTGTCAAGAGTCAATCTCGTCTGTCCATTCAAAATTATGTTTTCTATAAAATGTCAATTTTGCTCACAATTTAGACCCCACTTCGTTATTATAGACATTCATGCTTAGATTTAACATGCACTTAGCTTATTTAATTTGATTATAGTCATTTATCATTGGCATAGGCATAGGCATAATTTTACTTAAATCCTTCAAAACTTGCATAGGACAATTCTGTAATCAAATCGCTCACACACTCGATCTGAGGGCATCAATCATACGCTCCAAGCTAGGAGGTGCTATGGAGGTGAATCATGGAAGCTTCAATGAATATCTGGTATAATTGTTCTTGTTATTTGCTTTCTTTGTGCTTCATAACTTCTTTGGGTTTATTATTGATCTAATCATTGCTAAACTTAATCTCAAAATTTTACCCATTGATACATTTGGTGAACCTGACGTGAACACGACTCTATTTTTTGCTATTATTTCCGTACGGTTTTCATGTGTTCTCTGTCATTTTTGTAGGTATAGTTATGGAGCGACACATTCATTTTTTTAAATCGTAACACATCTGATGCATCGCGATGCACTCGCACACTCAACACCGCAATCGCTCTGATGTACCGCAATTGAATTTTGGAGAGCCGCATCTAAACTCCCGAGCTGCATTTGCAACACAGAGCGACACATTTGCTCTGTTGCGACACAATTTCCTAGTAATGTTTTCTTCTCATTTGCATTCGGGTTTTTGATTTTTTTCTGTTCTTTTTTTTTTCTTTAGCATTCTAGTTTTTTTTTTTGCATTCTGCCTAGTATAGGTTTTCATGTTACTAATCGTAGTTCGCATCGTGTGGTGGTTACGTTTCGTGGGTCCAAGATTGGTGGATGAAACTACTAACTTGTGGTTTTGTAGCTTCGTTAGTCGAAGACTCATTTCTCAAACAACGTGTTTGCGATTTCTAGTATAGACAATACTTCCTTTGGTGCATTAAAATGAATGTGTGCTTGATTCTGTCTGACTGTGCTTGAAGGTGGTAGGTGATTATGCTCTCACCTTGTGAAAACTAGGTGATCAGAAAACCAGACCCACCTTATTTTTTTGTCACCCTCACAACTTAGTAATCGAAGTATCCTCTCCCCTTGTGCTTTCGAGCGATCCTAGGTGTAAGAGAAACGGTTACTAACTCTAGAACTTGGGCTTGTTCTGGTGGGAAAAAGTACTCACCCCAGGACGACTCGGACCGGTAGCACCCTAACACCGAGGGACTTCCAACCAGTATATAAAAGTGGATTCTTGGGGAAAGCCCAAGAATCACGCATATGGTTCTGACGAGATGGATCCGAAAGGGGACTCTCGCTGCATGGATCATGCCCTATGAACAAAATGCCTGTATTAAACACCTCTTGTTTTAGAATCCAACCGTTCTTTGGCCATTGCTTGATATAGTGCAGGGTATAGTATCATGCTCGAAGACACTCACTACTAATCCCCTTGAGTAGATATAGTAGTTCTTGGGAAGTCATTACCCAAGAATTTGAATTTGGTGTGCTTGAATGATGTTAATGAGCCATGGAGGGGAGCCAATGCCACAAAAATTCTAAGCTATCCGCTCTCAAGAAGGAAAGGTGTTTATCACCAATCTGGGGTATATTGGTGGGCTATATCAAGTATACAAACCCTTGCCCTATTGGCCTTTTAGGATTGTACTTGTCTTATGTGCGCTTTCTTACATTCAAAACATTGTGCTTGTCAAGTGCTAACTGGATTTCTCAAACATTATTCGTTTCTGGACAAAATATTCACCATTAGACAGGTCAAATTTTCTCACAATACGTCAAGAAAACAAATTGTGTCGCATTTGTTGAACCGCATTCGAGTTTCTGGGATGTGATCACTCTGTTAAACCACATTTAACACTTCAAACACCACATTTGTATGTGTCGCGACACATCTGAACCTTATAGAGTCGCATTCGCAATACTCAGTCGCATTCACTAAAACCAAACTGCATTCACAATACCAAGATGCATTTGAGGTCTCAAACGACGTATTTGCTCGACAAAAAAAAATCTTCATACAAAGTCCAAATTGAGTTTAAACTTTGTCAATCTTTTGTCAAACACTGTTTCCAAAGGGATTCTATTAGAAACCAACTTTGAAATTGCTCAATTTTAGTTTGACCATAGGCTTCATCTTTCAAATTCTAGTTGCATACATTAGGCATTAGCTTATCCCTAGGTTTTAATTCTTGCATACTTTGGATTAGGAAAATCTTAGCACAACTTGCAGCATCATTGCTTTCGAAGCTAGGTTATATTGGAATTAATCATCACTCCCTTTTTCAGTCATTATCCCTCTTGTGATATTTTTTCCAACTCAAAAGTCTAGTTAGGAAAACTCAGTAGTCATTTCGACCTTGTCATTTTGTCATTTTCAAAAAGTCCTTTAGTAACCAAAATTGAAAACAAAAATTGAGCTTAGAAGTGCTTAGGTAGCCTTTTCTCAAATTGCATTCTAGGTTATACCTTGCATACTTTATTCCCAAAAATACAAAAATATTATTCATTCTAGTCGAGCAATCTCATTTTATGGTGGAAACTAGACTCCAAAAACAGAAATGACAAATGGAAAACTCTCGACAAGACCCCACTTCCACTGTCAACAATCCCACGTATGACCCAAATTGGACTTTTGACGATCCATTTTCCAACACAAACAATCAACCTCTCGCGATAATACCATCCTCATCAAACAGTCCCTTTGAACCATTCTTACGTAAGGATGTATACAGACAAATACTTGAGGAAAACCTAGATGTAGTAGCACAAGACCCATTGGCCTCTCAATTCATGGAACAAATGGTCCTATATGACAGAGACATATATTTTTTCATACTCTTAAGTCAAGGAGCCAAATTACCTCAAGGATTTGACATTAACACGTTGAGACCAACATCTCCGGACCCTAATGTCAACAACGTGCATAACATGTCAAGTAATGGTCAACCTCCAAATACTACGAGCAATACCTTCTTTGACACTACAACGACAGTGTATGCTACCTCCAACATGCCAAACACCTCCAACTCAACAAACGCTACATCCATTGGAGGATCACAACCTATCACAATCAGCGGGAACCACCTTCAGCTCCTCGGCAATGTGGACAAGTTACTCTAATCCTCTTTTTACCACTATGGTAAACACCATAGGGGCATCATCAAGTCATACCAATCCCCCTTTAACAACAACATCGAGTACCATGAGTACACTTTCGACATATCCTCTCATTGGTATCTCCCAAAATCCTTCATGTGGGGGTAAACGACATATATTTATTCAAGGACAACAAAAAAATGTGAACATGTCAACACTGTCTAATACCATCAAATCCCAAGGACAAAATACGACCATTCCTGTTGTCCAAACCCAACAATTTGGACAAGGTAGTCCAAAAACACAGCCCATGGCATCATTAGCACATCACAATGTTCATGGTCACCATATTCCCCAAATATCAACACAAATGGTTGGGGGACACATCCCAACCTACTCATCCCACATTCATACTCACCAACATACCCCCAATCTGAACACATCATATATATCACAACAACCCATCCCTCAACAACATGCCAACATTCACTCACAACAAACGAGGACCTATGGTGTACCAATCAATCTTATGCATGGGACCACAAACGACCCTGTAATAGATGCCTTACAAGAAAAAATGATGGGTCTAGAGAAAACTATCCAAAACATACAAATATCAGGAAAGAAATCACAAGTGTCATATGATCTAAACGTCTACCCATTCGACATAAGCTTATACATGCCACCATTCCCTCCGGGATATGTGCCACCTAATTTTACAAAATGCAGAGGCAAGACAAACCCTATCGAACATGTTCACGAATTTTCAACCAATTGTATGGACGTCGCTTATGAACAAACATACTTGTTGAGGCTTTTCTCTAAAATTCTGGTGGGTCCAACCCTTGAGTGGTTTTCCACTCAAAAGGATATCCAAACATGGGATGAGATTAAACAAAAATTCATAAAAAATTACGCATACAACATTGACATGGACACCTCTATTACTAGCTTGTGCAATCTCATGCAAGAGGATGTCGGTGAGACATTCATCCCATTCTTTCAAAAATGGAGAATTCTAGCTAGTTGATGTCACATTGACATACCCGAAAGGGAAAAGGTGGACATGTTCGTTCAAACACTTCTGGGTCCCCTAAAATATGCATTGCAAGTGCATTGTTGCACAACCTTCACGGACCTAGTCGAAAAAGGTGTCCAGATTGAGAAAGCCCTTATTGCAAAGGGAGAGCTAAGATACAATCCCAAGAACACAAATGCAAATCCCCCCGCCGACAAAAGTAAATACTTGGTAAAAAATAAACATGTTACAAATGATGATGTTGTTGATGCCAAGGCTGCAAACACTATGGGTCCGGTACTAGCCCTAAAAGGGATTCAACTGGAAAACAAACCAACAATGATATTGACACCCCCTACCAATGTCCCTTCAAACAACCAAAGAGGCCAAAATAATCAAGAACAATATCGCCAAATGAGACAATTTCCTAGGGGTCGCACATACACTCCCTTGGGTGAACCCATTCAGGAAGTCCTCAAGAAATTCCTTCAGAATGGTGTCATCACACTTCAAGAACCAAAACCATATGACCTAGGACAATTCAAACCAGCATGGTGGGATGATAATGCAATTTGCGATTATCATCGTGCAAAAGGACATAAAACTTCTACCTGTTGACAATTGAAAAACCTGATTCAAGACCTTATCAAGAGCTGTATCATTGAGGTAGGTGGATCACAATTTTCCTCCAATTCAAACCATACTATTCATAAGAACCCACTGCAAGACCATGGTTCTAATAATGCTTCCACGTCAGGGCCACAAACAAACAATAATCAAGCTAACTTTTCCCATGCCAAGTATGACTATTCTAGTGGACCTATTATAAATAATGTCCGAACTGACGAAAAATACATCAATACCATCACGATTAGGAGAGCACCCCAATGCAATGCTACTACTCAAAGTGGAAAGGTCACCATAGCTGGTCCACCTCCGACTAGGCAATCCAAAATCACCATAGCTGGCCCATCTCCTAAAAAGTCAAAACCCGCCTCGACCACAAAGCAATGGCAACCCAAGAGCCAGTTCAACCTAATCGACCAGCTTGGCAAAACTTTCGCGCAAATTTCTATACTCGAGTTGTTTCGCATATCTCCCACGCATAAGGCTATACTAGATAAAACCTTGCAAGAGTTGTTAGTCCCTAAGGATATTGATGTCAATCAGTTTGAGACCATGGTGGGATACCTCACTATGCCTCACCATGTCACCTTTTCTGATCAAGACTGTTCGTAACCTAAGCCTAACCACAATGATGCATTACACATCAAAACTTTCATCCACAAGCAGAAGGTCATAAGAGTTTTAGTAGATGGCGCAGTAGGATTGAACATATGCTCCTTAAAACTGGTTAAGGCTCTGGGATTTTTTGATGCATGCATACACCCTACAAAGAGTATAGTGATAAAAGAATATGATGATGAAGAATGCTCTTCACGAGGCATTATTTCTCTTCCTATCAGAGTGGGGCCAGTCATTGTGGAAACAACTTGCTAGGTCCTAGATTTGGAATTACCTTACAACATCTTGCTCGGCCGCCCATGGATTCATGCCCTAAAAGTCGTGCCCTCCACGTATCACCAATGCCTAAAGTTCCCTTTTGATGGCACAAAAATCACTATATATGGAGACCCCGACCCTTTTAAATATTGCACCAACCTAAGGGGTATTTCCGAAAATCGAGTGCCCATCAACCAAGAAGCTCCTGGCCCCTCTTCTTCTAAATACATTGACCCATCCACACTCACACCATCTTCCACATCCACTTCATCCACATCTTCCACCACGCCACCATCTTCCACACTTCCTAAAGATGAATCCAATGTCAAGATCCAGGACCTAGGCCGTGGAGAATTTAAACTACATACGACATATAGCATCACAACAATACCCAAGTCTCCAAAATTCTATGGTCGACCATGTTTTAAAATGGAACCCAAGGAAATATTCAAAGTTGCACCAAAAATAGTTTTCATAAAATGGGGCGACATGAGTAACGAGGACCTTGTCGATATTACAGGATGGCTTTATAAAGAAATGGCCGACCTACCCCCATTACCAGTTAAGAAATATGGCAAGCGATATGACATGATGAAAGCTAAGGGCTACAATGGAACTAGTGGCCTAGGCAGAAATAAAACTAGACGAAGGGAGCCCATAGAATCTTTTAAAAAACCAAAGTATCTTGGACTAGGATATGGATTGCCCGACAATGACGACCGACGTACCAATGGAATTTTGAGTGAGCGAGTGCATGCTTCGGAAAGTGTCGAGACCACTAAGGAAACCTTCACCGAAATTGACTCCCAAAAGTGGGAATTTGGCTCCGAAAGATCCTTAAGTGACTGTTGCCTCGATGATTTGTTTGTTGAAACGGGGGAACTCACCTCTAAATAAATTTTTTGGAAAACATTTAAAATTGATCAGGCACCCAATAGTCAAAATCCCATTACATTTCCCCATGACATACAAGACCCACCATCTGAATCCCATCATTCCAACCCATCTAAATTACCAAATGACACTGACAACCATGACTCTAAGTCCTTCACCCTATATTTTGACAACGAATATGAAACAAGTGAAGGGGAATATTGGATAGAGTCCGATGTGGAATTAGATGATGATAATTTCATCTACATTATCTTTGAATTTGTCTACATGCTTTCCGCGTACTCCCCTCAATTCACCAACACTGACAATGGCATTTCCCTAGTTTATCCTCAACTAGTTAATTGGGACCAATAAGGCCCGCCAGTCCTGGACACCTTTCAGAATGATGAGGCAATTGCAGAGTTTATGGGATTACGTGAGGGCATACCCAATGGTGATCACAAGTCAGGGTTTTCCATTGATCTAGATTGTGCGGCCTACTTCGGTGAGACTGCTCCATCCTCCAATCACAAAATTAAAAATAAAAATAAATTAAAAAATGAAATGTCTTTAGGTGAAAACCAAAAGGCACCTTTTCACGACAAAAAAAGTAAAAACAGAGGACATATCTATGGGTGAAAACCTCTCTGAGGTGCCCAAAGATGGAGGACTGTACTTTCTTCCTGTACAACAAGAGAAGTTAGCTATGCTTATAGAAGATACCATAGAAGACAACATATCAACGGCAAAAGATCCCAAGATGGTCCTCTTTGCTGCATCATTGACTAAAGAAGAGAGACCAGAATTCCACAAATTCTTTGCAGAACGTAAAATCAACTTTGCATGGTCCTATGCTGACATGCCAGGATTAGATCCAGAACTGGTTCTGCACCATCTGCCACTGTTGTCTAATGTCAAACAAGTTAAACAGAAGTTACGCAAAATGCATCCTCAAGTTGCTCTATTGGTCGAGGCTGAGTTGAAGAAACTTCTAAATGCTAGATTCATACGGTCTATTGATTATGCTGAATGGATATCTAACCTGGTGCCAATGACAAAACCAAATGGGATGATCTGCATTTGTATAGATTTTAGAGACTTAAATAAGGCATGCCCAAAAGATGACTTTCCTTTACCAAATATTGATATCATAGTTGACCTCACAGCAGGATATGAGATGCTGTCCCTCATGGATGGTTTCTCTAGCTACAATCAGATTCGCATTTCCCCAGAGGACCAGCACAAAATGACATTTACTTGCCCATGGGGTACATACTGTTGGAATGTCATGCCATTCGGTCTCAAAAATGTCGGTGCCACATATCAGAGGGCTATGCCCACAGTCTTTCATGACATGATGCATAAAATAATGAAAGATTATGTAGATGACCTATTGGCTAAATCAGTAACAAGAAAGGATCATTTGAAGGTGTTAGACACAATTTTCAAGAGACTGGAAGAATACAAAGTACGACTAAATCCTAAGAAATGTGTCTTCGATGTAACATCGGGTAAACTCTTGGGATACATAGTTTCTCGAAGAGGCATCGAGGTCGATCCAACAAAAGTAAAGGCCATCATGGACATGCCTCCGCCCAGAGGAATCAGTGAGCTCAGAACTCTACAAGGCAGGGTACAATCTATTCGGCACTTCATAGCCCAATTGGCTGACAAATGCCATCCATTCCAATATCTGTTGCGCAAAGGTATCCCCTTTGTGTGGACAAATAAATGCCAAGAAGCCTTTCAATAAATAAAAGAGTACCTATTGTCACCGCCAGTCCTCATGCCTCCCATTCAGGGAAAACAATTGATCCTATACATCTCCGCCACTAATTCAGCACTGGGGGCATTACTAGCGCAAAATGACCAAGAAGAAAAAGAAAGAGCTATATATTACATCAGTCGAACATTCGTCGGGTATGAACTGAACTACACATCAATTGAGCGGGCTTGTCTAGCTGTAGTCTTTGTAGCACGGAAGCTAAGACATTATATGTTAAGCCATCAGACACAACTAGTAGCAAAGATCGACCCCCTCAAATACTTGTTAAGTAGAGCAATGTTAACAGGTCGTTTGGAAAAATGGGTCATGATTATGAGCGAACATGACATTCAATATGTAGAAAGAAAGGAAATAAAAGGACAAGTCATAGAAGACCAGCTAGTGGATGCACCTTTACAAAGTGATCACCCGTTAGTGGCAGATTTTCCATATGAGTCGATATTCCATACGGAACCTAAGTCACCATGGCAGCTTTAATTTGATGGATCCCACAAAAGTCATGGCTCGGGGGCAAGAATCCTGTTCATCACCCCTCAAGGAGACTCCATTCCTAAGTCTTTCCGCATAGCTTTTCCATGCACAAACAATGTGGTGGAATACAAGGCACTAGTCACAGGACTTAGAATGGCAATAAAATGGAAAATCAAAGCACTACATGTCTATGGGGATTCTTAGCTCGTCATCAACCAGGTTAATGATGACTATGACACAAAAGATGAGATGTTGATGCCCTACAAATGAATGGTTGACAATTTCCAAACGTACTTGCATATGGTAACTTTTGAACAAGTTCTGAGAGCACAGAACAAAGCGGTAGATGCCATGGCTACAATAGGCTCTCTCCTCGACATACCAAGCAATATGCCTCAGCTGGAATTCCTAATAGAGCAATTGCTGGTCCCTACCTATGAAATTCCAGAGTCAGAAATGGTCTGTGAACTTGTTGGTCCTAACTCTCCCTGGTACGAAGATATTTATGACTACCTTAAGTATTAAACCCTTCCACCTAACCGGTCTAATAACTAGAGGAAGTCCTTTATCTGAAAATCCGCAAGGTATGCCATCATCAGTGACACCCTTTACCGTTGTAGCTTTGAAAACACCCACCTTAGATGTCTCGACACCAATGAAGCATGTACAACCTTATGCGAGGTACATGACAGTATATGCGAGTCTCATTTTAGTGGTCCTACTCTAGCCAAGAAAGTAATGAGACTTGGGTACTATTGGCTGACCATTGAAAATGATGCACTAGAATATGTCAAGACTTGTCACAAATGCCAGATTCATAGTGATTTGATCCACGCTCCAGCGCAGGAACTTCGGTCGAGCACTTCTCCTTGGCCCTTCACTCAATGGGGACTCGACCTCATGGGTAAAATCCATCCTACCTCATCCAATGGCCACAAATTTATCATCACTGCCACTGAGTATTTTACGAAGTGGATCGAAGCCATCCCTCTAACATACATAACCGGCAAAAAAATATCCAAATTCATTCTTAACTACATCATTTGTCAGTATGGCCTTCCACAATCCATCATCACTGACAACGGACGTTCGTTTAAAAACCAAGACGTTCATGAGTTATGTGAGTGATTTCACATCCAACATCATTTTTCATCTCTGTATTACCCGCAAGGAAACAGTCAAGCTGAGGCGTCAAATAAAACCATTGTTAAAATCCTCAAAAAGACTGTCAATGATGTTGGTTGTGACTGGCATATACAACGCAACCCTGCTCTGTGGGCTTACCACACTAGCATTTGTAGGCCTACAGGAGCCACTCCTTTCGCCCCGATCTTTGGAGCTGAGGCCACCTTGCCCATTGAGGTTGAAATTCCTTTGTTACGAGTCTCCCTGAAGGGTTTAACTGATGAGGAGGAGTATAGACAATCGCGCCTGCACGAGCTGGAGATGCTAGAAGAAAGAAGGAAAAATTCCCTAAACCATCTACAAGCATATCAGAACCGTCTTTTCCGCAGTTACAATAAGAAAGTCATGGTCAAGAAGTTTGACATTGGCGACTTAGTCCTCATGCAGAACCCTAAGAACTAGGCTGACAGAGAAAAGCCAGGAAAGTTTGAACCAAACTAGTTGGGTCCTTACATCATCGTATCTTCTTTTGGTTCTAGAGCCTATCAATAGTTTACATCTCTGAAAGTTCTACGCATAACATCAGGAGATCGAGCTAAAAATTGTAAAATACAAAAAAAATGAGAAATGTAAAAAATTGTTTCCTTGATGAAAACCTGGCAAACAAATGTCTTGGCAACATCAAAAAAATAAGAATAATGACAAAAATAGTAAAGAAAAATGATTCATCCAACAGTGAAAACCTGGAAAACAGGCGCTTTGGATAAGTACCATGGTGAAAACTTGGCAAACAGGTGCCATGTGTAATCAATCATCGCTATGTCATCTGTTGTTACTTTGTCTGCCTTGGCCTAGGATGAAATACATCTCCCACCATTATCACGCCAATTTCCATGACATCATACCCTTCCTCTCATGGTTGATAAACGGTTGACATCAAGTCCTCTTTAATGTCCATCTGGTACCGTAAGCACACCCCTTTCACGTCCTTTAAATTTGGCTAAGTCGTGGACCTGATTGGGGGAAATTTTTTTATCATGTCACTATAGTGGATGTCACACATGGTTTCGGAAATTGCAAAAAGTCTTGAAAAAATACCAAAAACATTACAAAAAGTCCTAAAAAAAGACCATAAACATCACAAAAAGTCCTTAAAAAAGACCAAAAACATCACAAAAAGTCCTGAAAAAATACCAAAAACATCACAAAACATCCTGAAGAAAGACCTAAAAATTGAAAAATGTCCTGAAGGAACCGCAATGAACCGTCAAACTATCTCAAAATCCCAAAAACAAAGTCACATTTCCACATGTCCGTCATTTTAGTCAAGTCTTTGTCATTTGTACGAACTACATTGTCTCTACGCATTTGCTATGTAGGCAAGACTCATTTGTGAGTCCCTGAGACATTAGGTCAGTCATTTTAGGTTTTTCAAAATAAATTCATGGTACAATTTTTGGTCATCAAGACAAAGTCATTGGTCATGTCGAACTACGAGGTCTCTGAGTGCATGACGTAGGCAAGGCCATCTGTTGATGAATCCCCGAGGCCACACTAGGTCAATCCATTACGGTCCATGGCACTACATTGGAACACACATCAAAAGTATTCAAATCAAGATAAATCATTTTCCAAATGGGAAAACTCCTAAAACAAAGTGAAACAATCATTTATTCAGCATGACAATCTCATCAGCACGTCAATCACATCAGCATGACAAACAAATCGACATATGGTCAACACAAGTCAAACTCAGTCAAAACAAGTCAAATGATCATAACCTGTCAAACTGTGAACTCTTGGTTTGCTTTCAGATGTGTCCTTCTGAAAGATAGCCTCTGTCATTCATGCCTTAGGATGTGTCCTTCCTAGGCATCGTCACTGTCATTCAAAATTTTGAGGGATCCTCTTGACATCTAAGGATCACTCCTCTGGACATCAGTATTCTTCAGATGTGTCCTTATGAAGAACAAACTTTGTCATCCATGCCTTAGGATGTGTCCTTCCTAGGCATCGTCATTGTCATTCGACATTTTGAGGGATCCTCTTGACATCTAAGCGTCACTCCTCTTGACATCAGTATTCTTTAGATGTGTCCTAAAGAATTTTTTTTGTCATTTATGCCTTAGGATGTGTCCTTCCTAGGCATCGTCACCATCCCTATCACCTGGTATTTCAAGGGATCGCTTTTGACATTTAGGGATCAATCGTCTCGACATCAACATTATTCAGGATGTGTCCTTCCTGAATTTGGTAATCTTCGACATTCGTCATTTTGGCATCATCAAAACCTTGACACCCTGGCATCGTGAGATCATCAAACCCAACATCTTGACATTAAGACAATCGACATCCAAACACACTTGGAAAACACTTGGCACTTGTCTTTTGGCTTTCATCATGTTACTAGTTTTTCAGCGAGATCCTGACAACAGGATTTAGAAAAGCAGCGATGTATCATGATTGTCTTATCTTGTCTTTTGGCTTTCATCATGTTACTAGTTTTTTAGTGAGATCCTGACAACAGGATTGAGAAAAGCAACGATGTATCATGATTGTCTTATCTTTTCTTTTGGATTTCATAATGTTACTAGTTTTTCAGCGAGATCCTGACAACAGGATTTAGAAAAGTAGCGACGTATCATGATTGTCTTATCTTTTCTTTTGCTTTTCATCATGTTACTAGTTTTTCAGCGAGATCCTGACAACAAGATTTAGAAAAGTAGCAATGTATCATGACTATCTTATCTTGTCTTTTGGCTTTCATCATGTTACTAGTTTTTTAGTGAGATCCTAACAACAGGATTTAGAAAAGCAGCGACGTATCATGATTGTCTTATCTTGTCTTTTGGCTTTCATCATGTTACTAGTTTTTTAGCAAGATCCTAACAACAGGATTTAGAAAAGTAGCGACAAATCATGATTGTCTTATCTTGTCTTTGGATTTTTTATTTATTTATTTTTAATGTTTTTTTTTATGTTACCAGTTTTTCAGCGAGATCCCAACAACAGGATTTAGAGAAGCAGCGACGTATTATGACGTTTATCTTGTCTCTTGACACACATGTTACTAGTTTCTCAGCGATGTTTTGATTTCGGGATTTAGAAAAACAACAATGTATCATGATAATGGTTTTATTGTTGTATTTTGACAATCATGTTGCTAGTTTCTCAAGGATGTCCTCGAAATAGGATTTAGAGAAGCAACGACATTTCATGATTTGTCCTTTTTGTCCTTTTTGCTGGTGGTTGGTTATGACAAAAAGATTGGGGCAACTGCGCTCTTAGTATGAGTCATGATCATCCTTGCCTGTGACTGCTTGTTTTATGTGATGCTACGACCTTGCACACCTTGATTTATGTCATATCATGGTGTTTGTTTGCCATTACAACAATCTGCCCAATGATGATTAAGAGCAATAAATATTAAAGTCCTACGGTAAGGTTTTGAAGGATTTGGTCTAGGAACTAACATGCATCTTCTTTAGTCTTGTCATCTTCTCTCACCCATCTCATATAGGCATTGCATCCATATCATCATCCATATCTTTTGCACTAACATTTCTTTGCCTCTTCATATTCTAGTTTTCTCATCAATTTCGAGAGCACACCCTTGTTCTTGAAAGTCGTCTGTCCTCTCGAGGGGGCATACCGCTACCTCCCTCGTCATTCTTTTTCATCCTATTTTGCACTAGGGCATGCAAAACAAAAAAATTACAAAGGAAGTTAGGGGTACATACCGTTGGCTCTGAGCCCTCTGGCCGCCTGAAAGTCTGCACGATCTCGCCATGATGCTCTATCATTGGAATCACCATCCTCGCTGCAGTCCTTTTCGCTCGGAACTCTTGAAATTTGCAAAGTGAATAGTAGAAATGAATTGACTTTTACCCCTTTGTCAACCTATTTATAAAGTCAAAATGGCATTTGTCAACTAGATTATTACTGGAGGCTCCTTTGACCAAATTTGACCACCCCGTTGGCTGCCTTAAACATGTCAGAACTCGAAACCGTCTGCACTATTGTTTTTCTAGTCATCAAATTGACTTATTGGGACCCTTTCCAAAAAAATTTGCCGCTGATCCAAAATTTGAAAATTTTCCCGAGGGGGCATTAATACTCTATACCTTCACTGGGGCATGACTTTAACTTATTTTCTTTGTCACAACGCGACATGCTACATTATGACAAAGAGGGAAAAAATGTAGACACTTAAAAATGACCTAGGCTTGCAAGCTCTATTTTTACCACTTTCGTCCTAGCATAATTATGACATTTAATTATGTCCTTGGTCCACATTCAACTATTTATTAAATAATTTATAATTGTTTAATTAATTTAGGTCCTTTTATTCTTCATGATTATTAAATAAATAAATTATTTTTATTTATTTAATACGTCTTTAATTGTCTAAAGTCTTCCTTTAATTAAATAAATTTGTTAATTTGTTTAATTACCCTTATCCATTTATTCTTCTTGATTATTAAATAAATAAATTGTATTTATTTATTCAATATGCCACTAATTCCCATAATTAAAAAAATTTATGAATTTATTTAATTATCAGTCATAATCCTCTAAAAATTAAATAATTATCTTTAATTATTTAATTACTCAATTTAACATTTCCATCATTTTAAATCAATTTATTATTTAAAATGATTTCGTTTTATTAACTGTCACTTCATTTTAGTAAATAATCTGAAAAAGATTATTTATTATCTCACAAAATCCATATTTTGAGTTGATTTAATTCAAATTGGTAGCTTTCTTCCAAAAATCAAATAAAGTGAGCAGATTCTTGATTTTTCAAACTTTCTTTTCAGTCCACCTCTTATCTTCTTGATTTTTGAAAATCTTTATTTTCAAAATTAATTATCTCATCTTTTCTCCACCGCCGATTCGATTCTCTCATATGACATCTTGACCACTCATCTAAGGATTTTTCCCTAACCCTGATTAGGGACTATCAAATTAAATCTCATCCTCTGATTTTAGGTTTCTGTCAAGAGTCGATCTCGTCCATCCATTCAAAATTATGTTTTCTATAAAATGTCAATTTTGCTCACAATTTAGACCCCACTTCATTATTATAGACATTCATGCTTAGATTTAACATGCACTTAGCTTATTTAATTTGATTATAGTCATTTATCATTGGCATAGGCATAGGCATAATTTTACTTAAATCCTTCAAAACTTGCATAGGACAATGTCATAATCAAATCGCTCACACACTCGATCTAAGGGCATCAATCATACGCTGCAAGCTTGGAGGTGCTATGGAGGTGAATCATGGAAGCTTCAATGAATATCTGGTATAATTGTTCTTGTTATTTGCTTTCTTTGTGCTTCATAACTTCTTTGGGTTTATTATTGATCTAATCATTACTAAACTTAATCCCAAAATTTTACCCATTGATACACAATGAACCTGGAATTCCCTTATGTGATCTTCGGGGTTTCCTATCCCACAATATTTGTCAAACTTGGGGATCTCAAATCCCTTCAGGAATGGTTTCATCACAAGGCTCCTGTTGAATGGATAAGGACACAAGTTGCTTGGTGTTTTTGTGGTTCACCCTGATTGAAGATCAAGCACTTGTTGTGAGAGCAACCTGATTTGTGTCGTTACATCATTTGTGGATCAAGGGGTGGGATGAAGGTGTTATGGGGTGTTTCAATTGTTGGTTAGATGGGTGGTTTGTTTGGTGTGTTGTTTGATGGTATTTGCACATTTTTTCGAGCCAGGTATGCTTGCACAGTTTAATGTTGTATAAACAATGCTTGTTGTTGGTCTTGTTGTTGTTGTGCTAGGATTGCCTGTTGTTGATCTTGCTGTTGTGCATGTTGTTCCAACAACGCTTGTTGTTGGGCTACTTCTTGCTACTCTTGGTATTTTTTTATCACTTGCTGATATGCTTGTAGGCTTGTTTTTGTGCAAGAAACTATGCTTGTGCTTGTGCTTGATGTGCTTGATATTGGGTGTGCGCCTGAGCTTGAGCTTAGGCTTGGGTTTGTGCTGCTTCTTGTTGCAATATAATTTGGGCTTGAGCAGCCTTTTGTGCTTGTAATGTGGCTTGGGTTGCTTGAGCAGCTTGTGTAGCTTGAGTGGCTTGTTGTTGTTGTTGTAATAAGGATTGGGCTTGTGCGGCCTGTTGCGCTTGTTGTACAATTTTGGCGGCTTGAGCATCATGCGCTGCTTGTGCGGCTTGTTGGGAAGATAGTTGCGTGGCTTGTTGAGTAGCTATTTGTGCGGATTTTTTCTTTTGTGTTTGCAGGAATGCCTTTTGATAAGCAACTTGTTGAGCGTCTTGCAATGCCATGTTGTATTGGCTTGATAAATTAGAGTTTGGTGGTGGTAGGGGTGGTGGTGGTGAGCAGTGATGTCGTGTTGGTGGTTTGAGTGGTGGATGGTGCGATCGATGTGGTTGGTCCTTGAGAGCCCATGCTTTGAGATGTTAGGGGGTGGTCGATGATGTCATGATTTCTTGTGTAGTTGTCATCTATTGTTGTGATATCAATGACAAGTTTTGAGAGTTTGGCTTGATGCTTTGATTGGTGTTTGGAATGTTGGTTTGATTGATATTTGGTAAAGGTGGAAGCCCCAAGCCAAGTAGAGGTGTGGATAATGGTGGTAATGGTGGAAGAGGTGAAAATTTTAGGGGTGTGATCTCTTGAGAAAATGATGTGGTGTCAAAAATTCCCCCAGGTCCGAACATGTCACCTCCTTGTGAAGTTATGAGGAGAGAGGTTTGGGGTGTTGCACGGAAGGATGATGATGATGGATGATTAGGATCATGGAAAGTGAGAGGGGCATACTTAAGTAACGGATTTTGGGGTATGTTTTGTTCCAAAATGGTATTTGCGTCCAAGTCTTGATTATTAACAAGGGGGTGTGTTTGAATAGCATTATGAAATACATTTCCCTTATTAACATTGGGTTGGGTTGGAGCAAAAGATGTTTGCGAAATTTTTTGAGTGATGCTTTGGGATGGGGGTGTAGATGGGATGGGGAGTGTGGATGAAATTAGAGGCATGACCTCCAAAGGTGGTTCCACTATAGAGCTCACATCGAAATCAAAAGGTAATTTGGCCCCTTGTTTTGCTAGTTTGAGCATGTATACTGAAGGGTTAGGCCTCATCATGATGTTGATGATCTTATGGTTCTCTGGATTTTGGACCATTTTGGTTATTTCTTCACGCGACATCCTGAAGGTAAGATCTTTTTCTTGAATTTCCTCTTGTGGATTTTGTGATGATGAGTTAGTCAAAGGATTGCTTGATTCGATGAGATTTATTTTTGCGTTCGTTTGGCTTAGGTCATGTTAGCTCTCAAAAATGCAGGCAAGATGCCTCAAGAGGTTGCCAATCTCTTGATACGCTTCAGGGTAACAGACAAGGTCGAAAGAATTCAACCTTCTACTCTTTAGGTGCTGCAAAACCTGGGTGGGTGTACCTCTCCGAATGGTGTAGACTTAACTTGTGAATATCTTCTTAAAGCAATTTGTTCACAATGGCGATGGGAGGTGAATAAATGAAATCCAACTTGAAAACAGTAACAATATTCTGATCTGAATCCTAAAATGAATGCTTGACGAACATATGTAAAGAAAATTGAATAAGTTCAAATGGTGAAGTGTAGAGACTAGTGCCTGTTGGGTATGCAGAGTCAAATGAGATCAAGATGAGCAACACTTCTCTGAGAAAATTTAAATTATCTGGCATATATTGTGCTTACAACTTGTATAAACATGCAAGAATGTGATTACTAAGCTCTACTTGAATAATCCAATTGACTCTCTCTGATTATTGTGATTAACTAAAAGGACTTAGTCTTTACTTGAAAGAACCAATCAATCGATCACACAAGTACAAAAAATGTGCACTGATAAATTGAATACAAACTTGTCATATCAATTTAAACAATCAGAAAGAATCCATCTTGGAGACAACTTAGCAATTCTCTTATTAAATTCAACAGATAACTGATACCAAACATGTGCAGCAACATCAATTGACATTCATAAATACCTCCATTTTAGAACATGCATCATAGCCTCTGATTTGACAAATTTACTGTTCTGTATCCATACAATTTCCTACTGTATCAAATAACTGATAACTGGTGTTTTTTTACAATTACAAAATGCCTATTTATACACCAGAATGAGAAAATAAATCATATTGAAATAACATGTCGGCCCTCCATAGAATTCGGGCTCCAATCAAGTTGGCCTGCAATGGTCATCCAAGCAGATACATGTCGGCCTCAGTGTTTGAAATTTGTTATTCACCAGTGAACAGTCGGCGAGACAAGATGGTAGCTATGCCGAAGGCAATTCACTCGTTTATCGCTATTTGTCTGTGTTCACTGCGCTCTCATTTTCCGTGACCCATCAGAGTCGGGGAGATGTCCTATAGATCAATTTATGTTTCCCCAAGAGAGCTTTTACCTTTTGTATGTCGCTATGACCATAAGATATCGGGGAAACGTCACACAGAGTATGTTATGTTTCACTGAAAGTCCCAGGGTATCCTTATGTTCCTTTGTGTTTCGCTATAGCTCTGTGGTATCAGGGAGATGTCATATAGATCATTCCATGTTTCACCGAGAATCTTCATTTGCCCTGGGTCACCGAGACAAGGCAATTCTTATACCAAAGAACATCCCCCACCTGCTTTCGCCAAGACAATACAATATCGGGGAGAGGTTATATAGAGTGCCCAAGTTATACCGAAAGCTCTCAACCATCCTTGAGTATCACTGTGACATTATAACATCAGGGAGACCTCTTATAGAATACACCTTGCTTTACCGAAAGTTACCCCGAGATAACCTTTGATCGCCAAGAGAAAACAACACCTACACCAAGAGCCACATGAAAAAAATCCACATGTAAGGTCAGCGAGACCGAAGGTCACTCACCAAGACCTTATAATGAAAGCAAATTCTCCCACTGAGCCGTTTGGAAAAATCTGTTTGTGCTTCATCGGTGAGACAAACTCACTTCGCCATGACACCCCATCGAAGGCACTCAACTCTTGTCGATGAACAATCACAATGCGATAATCAGGGAGACAAACGATATTCGGTAGGACACCACCCCGATAGCCACAACATATGTCGATAGAAGTCTCCACTGTCGCCAAAACAGCATGGGTGTTATGCTGATAACTGCTAGTAGATGAAAGCCAATTGCTGTGACACAGGAAACGTCTTGCCGATAGGCAATACAGACTTTTGCAATCAGAAGAATGGGTCGGGGAGACCTGAATGTTTTCACGCCAATAGGAACAGCAACATGGAAAACGCAAGACCCAATGGAATCAAAGGAGCAATATGGAAAAATATGGGCAGAAAGTTTTCAAGATAGAACCTATTTGGAAAATTATGAATGGAGAACATGTGAAAATATTCAGAAATTTATAGTTCTAACAGGTCACTTGAAGCGGGTGTTTCTTTGTCGGCCTCCATGTTCTTCTTGTATTGAGATCTAGTTTGAGCCATAAAACAAGGATCAATTTTTGAATCTCTTGTTCTTTGGATTGATCTTATTTTAAGCACAAAAGAGAAATCTTTAGGATATCTTTGAGGATCAAAAGGTGATATGATGATGATGCAAGAGATGGATGATGTGGATGTTTAATCTTTTGATAAATCTTGAGGGGAATGCTAGACTTTAAGGACTTTTGGATATGTTTTGGATTTTGATTTTGATTTTTTAGATTGTCCTTGACTTGATTTTTTTGGTTTGCTTTGATTGAACAAATAGACCCTAAGATGTTGGATGATTATCTAAGGGATATATTTTCTCAAAGGATGATAATTTGAATATGTGTATGGAGAAGGATGCATCTACCCACACCTATTCAAACAAGAGGATAATTTAACCAAGCATATGAAGAAGGATGCATCTACATATACCTAGCTAAATAAGATGGTTTGATAATTTTGACTAAGCATATGCAAAAGGATGCATCTACACATACCTAGCCAAAGATGATTTGATAAAGATTTCAAGGATTTTGTCTGAAGGATTTGATGATTTTGATTTTTTCCAAAAGCCTAGCATGAAGGATAATTTCAAGATTTCCCAAAAGATGATGGTGAGATGATTTTTGGTTCAATTTTTGAAGGATGGATGAAAAATATTTTGATTTTGATCCTAAGATGTACCTAAAAAAGACACTTTGTTTTACCTAGACCTCGGTATTGAAGAACATGCAATGCTTCTAAGGACCTCTATAACTAAGAAGTGGTTCAAATTGAGCATACATTTCTGGATTGTTCAAAGGAATGAGTCTATAGAACCGTGTGAACTTTTTAATTATCTACATATGTTGCTTTTGATTTCACTTTCTATTGTATCTCTTGATGATCTTTTGAGTGTGACTCCTAAATTTTGAAATTTGACTCAAGGATTTTCGTTTTGGGATTTTAACTTTCTTGGAAATCATGAGGCTTCAACACATGTGAGAGTCAATTTTGTTATCTTTTCTTAGTGACTTTATTTTACCACAAACACTTCTTTTGATTAGGTTTTCCAAACTAGATGTCCAATGTCTTAATTTCTTCGAATCCCACAAAGTATGTTATGTGGAAATTTGATGAATTCAAGGCAAGGGTTACCTATTGTTGATCTTTAGTAGGTAAATTAAGATGTAATTTCAAGTGTTTAGAAACCTCTAAGGATGTGAATCCCAAGGGAAAACAATAACACATGAACTTGGTCAATTGTATTTACCTCCTAAAGGGTTTGAAATTTGGATGATGAAGTTAAGTGTTTTTTTCCAAATGTTTTCAAACAAGCAAAGCATTTTTGACTCATAAGCAATATAACATCCTAGCTCAATTGGTACATTTTTCTTGGTGGGATTGCCTCATGCCCTTCATAGTAGAAGAGATGATTTTACATGCAACTAAGGAAAAAATATAAAGGTATGTTAAGAATGAAGTCTTAACCTATATATTTTAACCAAGATCGTACATGGCAAGTAACTTCTTGGAATCTAAGTTCCAATGCACCACTTTGATAAACTCGTTGGATGGACTAGTTGGATACTACAAACAAGGTTCTTAATGATGGGACATCGGGGATATGGCACCTTGCGAGCATCCAGCAAGCCACTAAAGGCTTTAATCAATCCTACTAGGGACTCTTATACTTTTTACGGTAGTACCCCATTCTGAAAGACACTGTACGGCTAAGGCCTACATACCATGAGGACTTGACAGTTTAGTCTTATCCATTTATATACTGTTCCAAATGACAAACCAGTTGGAGTCACCTTCAAGTTCTCCTTACAGATGTGTCTCTTAGGTAGGCCCCTCTAAAGGTAAAAAATAGCAAACAAGCACATTCATAGTTCAATTGACCTTCATTTAGAAACAAAGGCAGAACCCATGTGATATACCTAACTCACACTCACAAGCTTTGTTCAATTTTATTTCCGAAAATGAAGTGTGGAGGTGACTATTTTATCTCAACCTAAGATCATAAAAAAGGCCTTTTGATTCTCAAGATCACTATAAAGCGCGAGAGAAGTGCATACGTCCTTTTTGATGATGTTAGTTTAAGTAAGCAATCACAAAAACAAAGTTGCACATGTTCATTTTAACCTTTGAAAGCAATTGTGAGTTCATTTTAAAAGCACCAAAGTAAGTGTGACAAATTGCCTTTTTCAATTTTTAATCCTAAAACAAACTTTAGTAAATTTTGAATCCTAATGTCCTTTTTAAGTGTCTTTGTAACAAGAATTCAAAAGTTCTTTTTAAAGCCCAAACGAAATTAGTGGATCCTAAACATAAAAGATGACGAATTTTCCTTAAGAGGAGTAATAAATCCTCCAATAGTGCTAAACAAACACTAAAGTGTTTAAAAACACTTGTTTTTGTGAAATGACATCATCATGCTTCTCTTCCTTTTCATCTTTGATCGATCCAACCTATAAGAAAAATCAGTTATATTCTACAAAACAGAGGTCCAAAAGATAGAAAACAGATAGAAGAAGCAAAATTTGAAATAAAACACGTGTTGTAAATTAAATTTCACTTCATACTCCCCTCCAGTGGTGCAATCCGTGAAGGCGTCACAATTTGATTTCTCCAACAGTGTTGTATAGTGCCACTTGCCAGTTAGCGTCACTCTGCAGTCAGGCCAGTGAGCATGAATGTGTCACCCTTTTTCCCAGCGGTGCAGTTTGATTTTTTTGAAAGATTCCCACGGGTCTGATTGGTCCAACGATGTAGTTTAGAATTCAAATTTTTGGGCAGGAAGACATCAATGTCAGAGTTTGAATTGTTAGCGGTCCTATATAGCGACGTTGGAGAACCAACAGTGCTGAACAGTGACATTGAGCCTGTAAACAAAGAAAAATGTGTAATTTTGATAAAAAAAACGTGATTAAAAGGTGAGATTGGCCTCCTTCTAGCACCAAAATGTCAAACCCCAATCCTAATACTTGCAAAACAACATGAAAAAACACATTAGAAGATGAAATTCAAGCAAGAACAAGGATTCCCCATGAAATCCATTAGCAAAGTTTCAAATAAGAAATAAAGCAAGAATGAGATGAAAGAACAATAAAGCAAGCTAAATCCTATTGAAAACAAATGCAAACTCTTGATCCCATGGGGGAATTGGTGCCAATTTGATGTGAAAATTGGCCCTTTCCCAATTCCTATGATGCAAGATTGATGTGTGATGAAGATTGATCCACTTGATTGATGCTTGATGAGTGCTCCAATAGAAAAATATGCATAACCTAGCTATGAACTCACTAATGAGTTGAGCATAGTAAGTTTACTCAAATTATGAATGATGAAATGAGGAGATTAACCTCTTATTTATAAAATGAGATGGATGAATCTCCAAAATAGAGCAATGTGGGACTAAGAATTAGCCAATGGAAAAGCTCCACTTGTCAACTTATGAGTGGATGGAGGATGTGCAAATTTTGAGGATTGTGCCAATAAATGCATATATTTGAATTTTGAATTTGTTGAAATGAAATGCAAGAGGGAAAGAAGAATGCTTTAAATTCCACTTGGCTCAAGGAAAAAGGACTTTGTAAGAGAAGTAAATGCCTTGTTGGAAGGACAAAGTCCACTTGGATTTTGAATTCAAATTGAGAGAATATTCCTTAAAAGATGCCTTGTTGAGGAAAATAGAGATTTAATAAATCAAATAAGTCTATTTTCATGTGCAAGTGGTAAAAGATGGAGGATGGGACATGAGGAGAGATTAAATTAATCTAGGTTAATTAATTTAATGAAGGGGTTAAATGATGTGACCTATTTGACTTAAATTTGTGGATTTATTTAAATAAAATATGAGAAGAATGTGATAAAGGATTAATTAAATAAGGATTTTTGATTTATTTAATTAAAAGAGATGATGTTAGATTAAACTAAATAAGGTTTTAATTTATTTAATTTAATAGATAGACTTAAGAGATTTAATGAAATAAATTTAATTATTTAATTAAATAGGATAATTAGATCAAAATGGTCAATTTAATTATCGAGAAAAGAATGACTTAATTAGATAACCAATTTATTTAATTAAGAGAGGAATATTGACCAATTTAATCAGATAAAGGTATTTGATTAAATGGTTAGACCGAAGGATGATTCAGGATGAAATGATGTTAGTGGTTAGGATCAGATGCACAATGTCAATCAGTATGTTTTACGTGTCTACAATACCTAGCTCTCATTTTGTGGTACTTGATGTGCTCCCAGAAGAGACATGTTTCGAAGGGTATCCTCTTATAGACTAGATCGATCTTGAACAATTCCTACAAACATCACAAATATCATCAAATCTTAATTTGGAAATATCAACACCCCCTATAAGATTTAAAACATCCATACATTCATCACATATTCCCCAAAAAAAATCATTTTTATAATATCATTATTTAATCTTATTTGTCTTGTCCTTTGAAGACTAAATGAAAATCTCTCAAGATAATCCTCCAAAGTTTCCTCCTCTCGCTACATCATTCGGAAGATTTTATTTCAAACTTATTTTTCCTTGTAATATTCTTAATACTTAGTCAAGAATTTCTCCTTCATGTCTTCCCATGTTTGAACAATTTGTGGCCCCAAATCCATGAACCACCGTAATGTTGCATTCTTTATCATAGCTAGAAATAGCTTTGGCTTTTGAGAATCATTCTGGTAGTCATATTTGTGACACAAAACATCAAACTCAAATAGAAACATATCAAGATCTTCCATAGAAAGTCCTCAAAAAATAGGCAAAGCATAGTGAGGTATATTTTTCATGGGAACATCTTCTTGTGGATGGGTAATAGGAAATTCAAAGGTGATGGGATTATTATTGGCCAACGCTTTTTCACCATTTTTATTGTAGTTATTGTTGTCATCCATGGTTTTGAATTCCTAAGGTGTGTACAAAGATGATAACGGATTAAGGTATTGGTTTCTCAAGGACTTACCACTTTGAAGCTCATAAGAGTCTCTAAATAGTTTGGCAAGCTCAGGAGTGATAATCTTAGATGAGTCTTTTGAGTCTCAGGTATTTCTTGTTGTATGCTAGAAGGTAACTCAAAATTAGGCTCACTAGTAGTGAACTCAATTGCACACTTTTCAATATCAGGTTCAACTAATTCCTTTTTTGATGGTGTATTCACAATTAGTGGCTTTAATCCTTTTTTTGGGTTTTCTTGTTTTGAACTACTTCGTATATCTTTCTTAACAAACCTTCCTTTACTATCTCTAATATAATTCATGCATCTATGTGATATACAACAAAGAAAACCAAGGATAATCACCTAGGAAAGGTCGATAATTATGTGGAATTTCACCTTGGCTCACTAGTCCTAACTTAACTTACCAGTTTTTCAAGCCTTTAACACATTTCCTAAGCAACAACACCAAAATGTTGAGTCAAAACTGAGAATATTTATTCACAATTATGGGTGGTTTTAGATTTGCAATTCTAGTTTGCTCTTTATGTCAATTCGAGGAACATGAACTTTTGAAATGCATAATAGCTATATGCCTAAGGGCTGAGGATAATTAATCAAGCAAGTATGATGTTCATTTTATGTAAATAAAGCTATCTAAAACACTCTGAAATTTATAACAAACTAAATAGCTTAAGGAAATAAGTTTGCCTTGAAACACTCTAAAATTTATTACAAATTGAATAGCTTAAGGAAATAAAACTGTCTAAAACAATCTAAAATTTATTAAAAACTAAATAGCTTCTATGCTATAGTAATCTTATTGTTATAATCTTGGCAGCAAGAATTTTTATATCCCAACGACAAGAACTATTGTACTTTGGCGACAAGAGTTGTTATATTCCAGTGATAGGAGATGTGTAATTTTAATTTCACTCATACAGAAAACAAATTATTAATTTTGAACACACAACTTATCCTCAAAGTCCTATCATTCCAAATTCATATCATAACCAATTACCAAATCACTCAAACATTCCTACCTCCCAATCAGTTGATTGAAGAGAGCACTTAAATAATTTGCAAAACAAACTCAAAGCATAAGATAACAATACTAATATTATATTTCTCGAAATTGAAATTGTTTGTTCACATGAGATAGCTTATATAGTTTTTATGTATAAAATAAAATACCAAATATATGTTCATGTTTGAAAATTTTATGGCTGAAAATACATTAATCAGTTTGAGAAAGAGTGAGATCACTTGCGGCCACCCTTTCCAAACCAATTTACTAATAATATGCTAAATATATTAACTACATCAGTTGATATTTGAAATGAAAAGGTCATGGCAATCTTAAAAAATTCTTCATCATTCCTTCCCACAATTACAGGAACCCTATTTTCACATAACCACTAAAATTAGTACTAAATAACTAGTTACCTTCTAAGGTATATTATATCATTTAGTCAATATTAATCATATTTTAATTATATCAAATTATTATCACAATTTAGGAGAAAAGATTAAAATTTAGGCTAGGATCAATGGAAAAACTAGATAAAGTTTTAGTTCATCATCTTCCATCCCAAACTTCTTCAACATTTCCTTGACATACTTGGATTGTGAAATAAATATCTCTTTCTTTGTCTGATTGATTTGAAGTCCAAGGAATAAATTCATCTCCCCAAACATAGACATCTCAAACTCTTTTTGCATTGCTTCTTCAAATCTCTTGCACATAACTTCATTTTCTCCAAAAATTATGTCATCGACATACACAACCGCAATCAATATTTTATCTTTTTCAACTTTGAAATAAAGATTACTATTTGTGGTGCATTTATTGAATCCTTATTGCAACAAGTACCTATCCAATCTTGCATACCAATCTCTAGGAGCTTGCTTGAGTCCATACAATGCCTTCTTAAATCTGCATACCATATTAGGATTATCTAATACTTAAAGCCTTCTAGTTGTTCAATCTAAACCTCTTCTTCCAACTCACCATTCAAGAATGTGGACTTCACATCCATCTAATAGACTTTGAAATCCTTATGTTTTTCAAAATAAAAACACATCCTAATAGCTTCCATTATTGCCATTGGAATAAATGTCTCCTCGAAATATATTCCTTCTACTTGTGAGTAGCCTTTACACACAAGTCTTGCCTTGTTTCTTACCACTTTTCCACTCTCATTCAGCTTGTTTTAGAATACCCAGTTAGGTCCAATCGCATTCTTGTTTGTTGGTCTTGGGACAAGTTCCCAAGTTTGATTCTTCTTAATCCGCATTAACTCTTCTTCCATAGCCTTGATCCAATATTCATCTTTGCATGCCTCAATCACTGTTTCAGGTTTAGCTTTGGAAAGTAAACATAAGTTTGCTTGTTCTTCTATCATACTAGCCTTTCTTCTTTTCAACACACCTCTTCTTTTTTCACCAATAATATAATCTTCTAAGTGATTCTTCTATAATATAGGTCTTAGGGATCTTTTCTAGAGCTTATTCCTCTTCAACCTACACTTCTTTTTCTTTACCTTCATATTTCTCTACTTCTTTGCAAGAGGACTCATCTAATTCATATCTATCTATCATCACTAAATTTTTATGTAAGTCTTCATCCACTTTGACACTTGCACTTTCAACAATCCTTTTTAAGCTTTTATTGTAGCACAAATAAGCCTTGCTTCCTATAGAGTATCCAAGGAATATTCCTTCATTAGATTTTGCATCAAAATTTCCTAAGCTTTCTTCATCTCTTATGATATAGCATTTTCTTCTAAACACTAAAATATTTCACAGTAGGAGTTCTTCCATACCACAACTCATAGGGAGACTTTGAACCATTTTTCCTTTCTTGTGCTCTATTATGTAGATTGTAGTATGAATTGCTTCTCTCCAATAAACATTTGGTATATTTTCTTCCTTCATCATTATCCTTGCTACTTTTTGAACAATTCTATTCTTTCTTTCCACCATTCCATTCTACTAAGGAGTCCTAAGGGCTAAAAAATGCCTCTTTATTCCATGATCTTTACAAAAAGTGTTAAACTCATTGGAGGTGAAATCTCCACCTCTATCAGATCTCAAAAAAATGATATTCATATCCATTTCATTCTCAACCATAGCTTTGAACACCTTAAACTTATCTAAAGCTTCTAATTTTTTCTTTGAGAAAGTAAACCGTCATTCTAAAATAATCATCAATTAATAGCATGAAATACCTATCACCTTAAGAACTTTGATTCTTGTAGGTCCACAAATATCTGTATTCACCAAATCCAAAGGACCGGTAGTTGATTATTCCTTGACTTTGAAGCTCTTTCTATCTTGCTTCCCAATCTGACATTCCTTGCAGACAACATTAATAGGCTTTGTAATCTTTGGAAGATCTCTTACGACTTGATTTGAACTGGTCCTTACTAGTCGATAAAAATTGATGTGACAAATTCTTCTATGCCATAGCCAACTTTTAGTAATCTGAGTCATAAAGAATTAACCATTCACACCCTTAAGTTGATAAACATTTCCATTTGTCCTTATTCCTGATGCAACCATAGTTCTAGATCCTTTTTTGATCTCACAACCATTTGTAAGGGAAATTTAGGGCATCTTAGAGAAGCCTCAAAGAACAATAGTGCCTTTGGTAACTTTAATTCTAATTAGATTGCCTCAAAGACATGTACAACTATGTCCTAAATTGGAAACAGACACAGTTCATTTCCCACATTAATCCTTCTGAGAGAAAAACATGTGAATTCAACAGCAAGCAATAACAGATGAAAGATAAGATAGAAAACTAGAACACAGATTTATGTGGGGAAAACCCTTTCTGGTAAAAAACCCCACCCCCCAAAGTTTGAGCCATTGTATTATTCAGTAACAAAAGGTTACAATACAATTTCAGGATCATAGCCTTTTTAGAGATTACATCTTCTTCATTATGGATACAACCTAGTAGCAAACTCTCCCCTTTACATTTCCTGATCAATCCATCAGAACACAATATACAGTACAGGTCAACATGAGAGAGATCAACCATGATCCATGATCAAGAGAGATTCCAGCAGCATAGCTCTGCCTCTCACTTCTCTTTCTCTGTCAGCTTTGGCCTCATGGCCTCAACCTTTCAGCCAGCCTCACGGCCCTCTCTCTAACGCTCTCTTTTTATAGAATGTCCATTGCACACCTCATAGATTTTTCCATTTCCTCGTATAGAAGTTTCCTCACAAACAGTTCATCTTCCACGCAGAAACGGTTGCAATATTCTCACAACAAAATGGTTCGTATTCCACCTTCTCTGATTGGTCCAAGACACACCACGTAGGACAGTCTTCCAATTGGTCAAAAGCGTTCAAACAGTATTCGCATGTCGGTGAGACACTAACCGTGTCTCCCCGATGCCACAAAACCCAACTGTCGATATCGGCCAAAGTCATCACCTTCGGCAAGAGGTTACACCGAGTTCAAAAGTTGTCGCTCAGACTCACCCTTGTCGCTAAGACATCATACCAATATCCATTAACGAAGCATCGGCTAGACCATCGCTATCGGCGAGAGGTCATACCGAACACAAATACATCTTGTGAAGCTTTATCGGCAAGAGTCTCATAGATCTTGATGTCATACCGATATTCATCAAGAAAAGTTGTCGGTGAGACAAGCCATATCACTAAGACTTCATACCGACAATAAAAACATGTAGCACTATTGGCAAGACTACCACTATCGGTAAGACATCACACCAAACACTGAACAGTCAGAGAGACTACCGCTTTCGCCAAGAGGTCACACCGAAACAATATACCCATCGGTGAGAGTTACATCCATCACCAAGAGGTCACACCGATGTTCATACCCATCGGCGAGACATCCATCACCAAGAGTTCTTACCGAGCCTCCATTCCTCTCCCTGATGACTTAGTAGATGTATCATCACCAAACATAACTAAACCACTTTTAAACTTCTCAAGCTTAACAAACTTACTTTTATCACCTATCATTTGATTTGAGAATCCACTATTAATGATCTAATTGTTCTTCTCTTCTCCAACATGAAAAAAAATCACCAGACATACTTCTTGAGCACTTTCCTAATACATCTCTTAGAGTTAGAAAAATTAGTTCTAGGATTTAGAACCATGAACAAGCATTTTTCATCATCAAGGTAATTAGATTCATCATCATATATACCACAATCTTCTCTAACATAATAATTTTTCTTAATTAACTTACCTTTATTCTCCTTAGGTCTATCTCTTGAATCTTGTATAGGACATATTGAAGCATAATGAACAATCTTTCCACAATTAAAGAATTTGAAAGGTAACTTACCTTTGTATTTTCCAATACTCTTTTCAATTTCTTCATAAATTTTGCTTCTAGATCATCAAACTCATATGGATCAAATTCCTCATTCTTCTCTACTTTGCAAGCTTTAAAGGCAGTCTCCCTATTTACATCACTTGGACCAAGCTCTCTTAATTCAAAAGAATTTATAGTACCAAACAACTAATCTCCAAAATACTGATCTAAAATTTGAAATTCTTCAATAGCAGAAACCTTGTGACTATAAGCTTTAGTAAGGGTTCTTAGTACCTTCTTTACCACCTCTTCTTCTTCTTCTTCAAGTTTTCCTCCAAGGCCTTCGATAGAATTGAAAAATTTGTCCACTCTATGCATGTAGCTCATAATATCTTCATCTTTTGTCATAATTAAGGTCTCAAATTTAATTTTCAGATTTTGCATCTTTCCTTGCTTGACTTTATCATCTCCTTCATAGATACTTTCCATCTTTTTCAAAATTTCACCAATAGTTTTAAGACTCATAACTTTCGCAAGTTTTGAACTAGAAAGACCACTCAAAAGAGAATACCTTGATTTTCCATTGTTCTCATATGTCTTGATCTCATCATCAGTACTCATACCATTTGCAAGCATTGCACATCTTGTTTCAACAAACTTCCAAACTCCAAATCCTAGAGAAATAAGAAAATATTCCATCCTGGTCTTCCAGAATGCATAATCTAATTCATCAAGCAAAGGAGCCCCCTTATTGTACACCATCCTAGATCTACCTCAAGGATTTAAGCTTTCTACCTCAAGCTTTCATCTAAGGAACCTAGCTCTAATACCAATTGTTGAATACACAAGACAACTAAGAGGGGGATGAATCAATTGTATATTAAAACATAAAAACACTCATTAACATTTATATCTACATTAGACCTTAAACCCTTAACAACCATTAAAACCTTATCATGCATTAGATGAATATAAACATGAGAAACAATAATGTAAACACATCAAACACATGAGAACACCAAATTTACATAGAAAACTAAAGAATGGAAAAACCACGGTGAGGATTACCTCACAATATAAAGCAATTGCAAGACTAAATACAATAGGCTCATTGTCAAAGGGCTCACTACCAATGGCTCACTGTGAGATAAGAATGAAGAAGAAAGAATATTTTTACAATGAGAAATCCATCTTAGAGCAATAGAAAAATCCACCACTACTTCACCAAAAAATTCACACTTCTCTATAGAATGTAGACACGTTCTGCTCACTACTTCGAGTAGTTTTAGGCAATAAATCTCACACTAAATTTAACTTTTTTGTACCTCACATCTCTACACTTCGCATCACACACTTCTATAGATGATTCTCCATTAGCTAAACACTTATTTATACCATCTTCAACCTTGAAAAAAATTGATAAGGTTAGTTATGTAACTCAAACACGCAAATTCAAATTAGTTCGGCACTAAGTATTCTCGTGGTGGAAAGGAATGAAGGAGGACCACATCACACTTTAATTCATACCTAAATCCACTCATACATGACACTCCACACTTCCACAAACACCAAAGCATATCCTCAATTAATTTAAACACCCAAGGTCAGCCTAACCTATGTTAACAATACTAAACAATTAAGTATGTGCTTCCTTTGATCCAAAGATGACTTGTGGACCACACACAACACTTTAAAATAATTTAGAATATTCCATCAGCACCCTAAAATCCAACAACTCCTTTGCAAAATCATACACCAAAAGAACATATTCATCCTACACAACCAGTAAACCTTTCACACATTGCAACACTTGAATCCAACCTTGTGGAGCACCAAAACAAAAAAAACTCTAACTAAATATAGATATGAGTAGTATGAGAAAACCCTCAAATTTGCAAGACCAAAAACCAAACTAAAAAGAAATGAGAAGAAAAACCATTTCTCTTAGACAACACTGTAAACACAATTTACACACTGATGAACACAACTTTCTTTGCTCAACGATCTAAGACAATAAATTCTAGATATAATGCCTTTGAACACCTTTTATCAACATATCTATACCACGCAGATAGATATTCAACCATGAAGAAATTCAGAAATAAACACTGAGCACCACTCTATCACACTGAACACTCTTCACCACACTATTTCTTCTTTTATTTAAATTTTCTCAAAATAACTTTGAAACCAAGCACCAAAAAAAAAAACTCATCACATGGATCAACTCTACAACATTTCAACCACACAAGAGGTTGAACATTACCAATAAATTCTCATCAAAGCAACACTAGAGGTTGACATCAGCAATACTACTAATGACAACATAATGCAGCCAACCACAGCATCATCATAGACTTCCAACAATCTCCTCATAGACCTCTTGACATCAATGCAACAATAAAGAGTTGTTGACATCAGTGAAAACACAAAATTCCAACATAAATGTGGTGAGTAATAAATTTGAAGATGATTCTTTGATTTTTTCCCTTGATAATGTTGATGATTCTTAGGTGTTAGATTCAAAGGCTTCATTTCATGCTACACCCCATAAGGGTTATTTTCTTGATTATGTCCAAGTGAATTTTTGGTTGGTTTATTTGAGAGATAACGAACCTTGTCAAAGTTTTGGAAAGGGAAGAATTAGGATTAAATTTAAAAATGGGAATCATTGGCCACTACAAGAGGTAAGGCGTATTTCAAGGTTGACTAGAAATTTAATCTCAGGAGGACAACTATATGATGAAGGTTGTGTTGTTACATTTAGTGATAAAGTTTAGAAGGTTACAAAAGGTGCCTTAGTAGTAGAAAAAGGTGTGAAAATAGGCACCTTATATCTTTATACATGTCATAATGTTCCTTCTACTTTAGTTTTTGCAAAGAAAAATCAAATAGGAAAGTTACTAGAAAAATAGCTACAACAGTTATTGCGGGTTATGTAATAGACTCAAGAATAGTTGTTGCAGGTTTGCAAGTAGAAAATGAAATTTGCTATGGGTTTTGAGACAACATTGTGGCATCACAAACTTGGGCACATGAGTGAAAAATTATGAAGGTACTTCATTCTAAGAAAGTTTTACCAGGTTTGAAATGTATTAATATGAATTTTGGTGAAAGTTGTGTGTATGGAAAACAAAAAATTGTCAAATTTCTCAAGGATGGAAAGCAAAAGAAAGATGAGAAATTAGAGCTTGTACATACAAATGTGAGGGGACCAACTTAGGTATCTTCTCTTGGTGGCTCTTGATATTATGTGTAATGGTGCGAATTTGCACCCTAGGAAAATTCCCCATTTATTTACCCTTAGAAATTATTTCTAATGATGCAAACCCCCCACTGTCAGCTTATTTCTTCCATGTGGCCTTGTTCTTTTTCATTGATGGAGGAATTTCTATCAGGGGTGCACATGCACCGCACATAAATTCACATGCCACACTTACATCCTAACAAGATTCTTGCCCCAGGAATCTGTAGAGGTGTTATGTTTTTGGTTGGCTGTGAAGCTAATGTCTTCTTTCAACCCTTAACCAATGAAAAATTACTAGTTACCTCCATTTCAAGTATCCAAACTAAATTATTTCACTCCTTCATTCTAGTTTCTCATTCTCTCATGCTTCTTCTCTCATTCTCAATCTCAATCTTACTTGTTCTAATTGTTTCAAGCTCCCTTCTTGGACTCGAAAACACCTCCTTGTTGCAAAGTTATTGTTTTTGCAAGGTCTACAAAGCTCCATCCTCTTGGAAAGGTGTAACCTCTCATCATCTTCTCATCTTAGCCTTCAGTGCTTGTAGAAGGGAAGGTGATATTTATCTTGTTATTTATTTGCATCATTGTGTCTTATAGAGTAGTATTCAGGTTGTCTTTGCACTATATTTGATAGTGTCATTTCCTTTGTTTTCTTTATCAATTTCTCTATATCATTGCATATCTAGCTATCTATGGAGGTGGGAACACCAAAACAGGGGTCTAACAGAGGTAGAACTCAAAACACAACCCAACATTTTTCTCATTTTTGTGTGTGTAGGCATAGCTTCATTTGTTTGGAGTTATAGTTGAAGGATTGGATTCCGCAAGTGGAAAGGTATCTTTTCCTACTAGATTTCTTTGTCATTTTCATACTAGAATAGATTTCTAGGACTCTTGTTGTAATTTTTTTTTCTATATTTTCTTGAAATCGTAACAGTTGGCTCGTAAGTAGGCCCTTAGTGTTTTCTATCTATTTATCAGACCTTCGTCTGTACAGGATGCCAAGATGTCCCTGAGGCACCAGTGCATCATGCTGGAGTCTAGTGTTGAATACACTGAATATAGAGAGGTGGGGTGAATCAGTATTCTGCTAACACAATTAATTACTAACCATCCAATTATCAATCCACATCTAGCTACAAAAGTAAACCAAAACATAAGAGGAATAATAACACATTGACACCAGGATTTTTAAGTGTAAAACCCAAGAAGGGAAAAACCACGGTGAGGATTAGCTCACAATATATTGAACGAGTTACAAGATAAATTATAGGGCTCACTGCCAGGACACACTGTCCTTGAAAGGCTCACAACCTGAAGTTATTACAAAATTTCTTGTCGCCAAGATACAAAAAGTATGATTCACTGCCAAATGATGAACTTAGTAAGTACACCTTCAAAGTGTAGAGATCAGTTTTGATTAAGCTCTGGAATACCAAAAATTTTGCTCGAGTCATGGGAATACAACTTTCATAACCTTTTTAGTACTTTTCACATCACTGTATATCATACCCTTCCTTCATCTATATCTGTATATCTTTCATCTTCATCACACACACACACACATATATATAGCTTCATCTTTATACATCAATTAGGTCAGCAATGCATAATTCAAAAAGATTTGTCATCTTAAATCAAAAGTCCTTTTGGCACACAAGAAAAATCATAAAAAACACTAATTAGGTCAACGTGGACCCAATAAGGAACACTTTATACATTTATAAGATAAACAGTTCATAACCCTGTCATCCAAAAGAATGTTGAACTTCTATCACTTAGATAACTTAGGCAGATCAACCAAAATTATTGAAAGGTCATTTGTAGCTATAACTGACACTCATGAGAAACATATCAAAAACTCATAGAATTTTCGTTTACTGAGAGGATTTTTGGATCAAAATACTGGAACAGTATAGACACACAGTTTACTTAGCCAATTACCAATCAGTGTTGGCATCAATAACAAAAAACCCAAAGGTCACCTTCTGCATTCTTCCAACAATCTCCCCTTTTGTCATTGATGGCAATATGTTCCAAAAATGAGGCTTTCTTCAAAACAAAATATTGTGCAACACAAATGTGCTCAACTCCCCCTATCACATGTATAGGAACACTAAACACACACAAAAAAAAACATAACATAACATTCTTTATACAAACTCTTCTCTTCTTCTCCCCCTTTGACATCAAGGACAAAGGACTAGGAAAAGATTAAAAAAATTAAATCAGGAACTGGGGGCACCCTGTAACTCCTTGAGAATCGCTTCCCAAGCCGGCTTTCCATCATCTCGGAATCCTTTTTCCCTCAAAAGAGTTTTGTGCAGATATTCTAATTCCACCATGCATTCTTCTCCTTCTTTCAAAGTGGATGGAACAATGTTCATCTTCTCAAGTTTTTTTTGCTTCTATCAGAGCATTTGATATAGAGACATGTTTGGACATAACCAGGTCTCCAAGT
This sequence comes from Sequoia sempervirens, assembly GCA_007258455.2. NCBI lineage: Eukaryota > Viridiplantae > Streptophyta > Pinopsida > Cupressales > Cupressaceae > Sequoia > Sequoia sempervirens. The sequence goes on from VDFB02271358.1 coordinate 1,017,461,612, forward strand.
TGGGCATACCATCTTATAGCATCTACTTTCTACCTCTGCAGGATGAAAATTTGCTCTAAAGATCTGTAATAGAAACCCATCCAACATAGTTTCTATCATTTGCAACCTTATAATCTCTGGAGACATCTACAAGTTGAGAATAAATTGATTCCATTAATTCCTTGATGCCTAGAGTGGTTTCAAGCCTACTTCATGTAATATACAAATAGAATTTGGGCTTCATCATCACATTCACTCACTTCTTTCAAATATTACAAAGCCCTATCACGTGCAATTGTGCACTTGTCTTGCAGAAATAACAGTCTTTTCTCTTGCAGACTTAACTCCTTTTCTTTTGTAGTCTATATCTTGAGGTTAGATGTGTACTCTTTGACTGAATCAACTATAAGCTTTAAATTTTCAATTGGAGCTAAAGAGTTATTTGTTGTAACATTGGGGGTTTTCTCCTATAAGGCTTTAATAGCTTCATTAATCAGCTCATTTACCTTTTGATATGACTCAACAACTTCATATGTGACAGAGTTGAGAAAAGTGCCACTTAGTTTTATTCTGTCACCTGGTGTAATTTTATTCAAGTCCACATAACCTAGATGTGATGATAGCTTAACTAACTGGGGTGGAAGCACATGTTGAAGTATATTTTTCCTTAAAAGAAGACCTTTAAGGGTACTTCCGGATGATTCTTCTAATGGCTTTACAAACTCAAAACCTATGGGAATTTCTCCTCTGCTCTTCTCAACCGGAATGGCTTTCTTGGCTTCCCCTTTCTTCTTTTCTTCTTCTTCTTCTTCTCTAGATGAATTTCCAGAGGATTTGTCTTTGTTTTATTTCTCCCTTCTATCTTCATCATCCTTGTAATTATTCTTCTATTTATCCTTACTCCCTTCACTTTCATCTTTGTTTTTCTCATCCCTATTTTTAGTAGATTCTTGATGTTCTTCTTTCTTATCACTAGAATGATCTTTATGTTGATCATCAGAACTTTTACTAGTTGTCTCTTTTGTATCAGTCTGAGGGGCAGGTATCTCCGAAACACCAAGTGTCTCATCAACATTTTCCAAAATTGGATTATCCATCACATTTGCAATAGTAACATGTTCCTATGCTTGAGCTATGTGGGATGGAGAACTGGTTCTTTCCCCATAACTCCTTGCTAATTTTCTAATTACATCCTGAGTTTCTTGCCTTAACTTTTTCCATATAGTCTTCTTCCTTAGTCATTAGCATATTAATCCTCTCCTTGAATGTAAACAATGTAGAACATTCTTTTAGCAGATTGGAAACTTCTATTTCCAAAAAGTGGAACTAATGGATTTTAAGGATTCATTTCTCATCTTTTCTTTAACATTTATAGCCTCTTTCCTTCTAAGTACTAATTACTTCTACACATTTTCAGTGACTTTGGCCTATATGGTCTCCATACTTGCATTAAAAATAACTATATACTAAATAAATGCATTTATGATGATTTCCTTCCCTTTGTCATTAACTTCATCAAACAACTTAACAATTGGCATAAGGTCATTGTCAATCATATTATTTACTAAGGCTCCTATATTTAAGGGTGGTTGGTCACTTACGGAAGAAGATTCAAGTATGTTCCCCAGAGGATTAGATGAACCTTCTTCATTCTTCTTCTTAGGCACATGAATCTTGTAAGTATCCTCCTCTTATTTTGTCTCCTCATCCGTAGAGATATCAACTCTGGTTTTAGCTTCTTCTTTGGAGATACTTTTCTTTTTATTTCTTTTTAGATGATACTCTTCTTCTATGCCAAGATCAATCTCTTCCTGAATAGCATCACTCATATTTCTTTTCCTGTTAGCCTTTTGTTTCACTCTTCTTCCTGAAGCAACATATAGTGCAGCAGGTGGTATATCCTTTTTCTTAGATGCCCTGGTACTGGGACCAGTAGGGGCAACAATATCAATAGATGTAGGGGAAATTTGTTCTTTATTCTTCCCTTTCTCAATATTAGCAGCACTAGAGGTGGCATTACTTGAGATAGGTGTTGGTGCAGTACCAAAAGATAGTCTTCCTGATTTCTAGGGTCTAGAGGGCTGTTCAACATATTTGGCTTTTCTTTCATCAAGGGCTTCTTGTAACTATTCTATATCATCCTTAATAAAAAATTGTCCTTTGAAGAAAGCTTCAACCTTCTTTCCTCTTTTGGATGTGGTAGCCTCTAAATTTACTTTAGTAGATTTCTCCTCATATGTTCCATGCCTAGGTAAAGAGGGGTCTTTAGGGCTGCTCAACAAAATTTCAATGTACTTCTCTACCATTTGTTCATTAATCTCATGTCCCAGTGGTTCAATCCATCAAATTTTGGGTTCTATAGCCTGAATGATACATTCATTTGTAGATAAAAGAAAGGTTATCCATTTTCATATTTCTTTGCCAAACTCCTTGGAATCTGGGGTCTTTCATCCATCTCATTCTAAAATACTGCAAAGAAAGCAATTAGGGAATTGTTTTGTACCCTAAATCTCTTAGACTATGTAAATGATAAAAAATATGATGAGCAACTAACCTATTTCCATCCCATATTATGCCTTTTCTTCCTGGTAACTCCCTCAAGAAATAAAATAACAAACAAACAACTAAAGTGCCAAATTTAAAAGATGATTCTTTGCCTTAGTCATACTTAGATTCTCCATAAGTTGCAGACTAAGAAACTCACAAAGATCAAAATATTTTCCATTCACCACCATTTCATATGCGGTGTGAATTGTCGTAGCAGATACATAATTTACTCGGTTGGTGAAATAGATTTTTTTCCCAATGATGATGGCATCATACTTGATGACATGGTTTGCAATAGACTTTGTAGTTAGAGATCTTTTGTAAAATGTAGCACCAGTCAGCCCTGTGACTGCATCATTTTTAACTACCTTTAGAACTAGAATGGATCCAATATTGCAAAGATAGGTTATGACTCAAATTTCCTCCTTGTTGATAAACCCTAGTTCATTTTCCCACACAAATTTTCTATGAAGCCTATTGAGGGCCATTCTAATAAACTTCACCTCACTCTCACTGGAAAAGTTTGGAAAATAGTTCCAAATTTTTAGCTTCATCCAAACTAGGTTTTTATTTTCTGGCTTAAGCAATAGATCATCTCCCATCAACTCATTGTCCCATAAATCCTTAAGTTCTTACTGATTGAATTATTCTAGCTTCCCATGAATATATGTTCTTGTATCTTTAGTGGGTAGCACATGGCTTGAAATGTAAAAGAATGCACCCACGAGATTATTTTCATACACTTTCCATGAATATCTTCTAAATCTAGGTTGGGGTCTCTCAGAGATTTCCACAATAGTAGGAGTGTCCATCCTCCTCAAACAACTTGAATATGCTTAACAAAAATCTCCTTCAACTTAGAATCCATAGAATTTAGATAACAAAGAATACCTTTTCTGCTTGTCGAGAACTAGGGTTTTGACGTACGATGCTCTGAATCACCTTCAACTCACTTCAGCTTGCACTGCTTCTTCCAAATTGCGCAAATATTCTTTACATTAACTTAGTTTCTTGCTTTATTTCTTTTGAATTTTTTCCTAATTTGCATTTATTTCCTTTCAACTTTTAAAGTTGATAAACACTTTATGAAACATACTGTAAACCAAAAAGGTTCTGCAATTCTCTGAATCTACCTATTTTCTGTCAGAGATTTCTCCAATGCCTTCAAAATGATGACCCACATCACATCACATATCCTTGTGTCACTGCTTGACACCACATATATCAGGGGCGTTTTAGATTTCTCTATAATTGCTACCCTTGAAACCATTACTAGGTTCAATTTTTAGAAGATGTATTTGCACCAGACGCAGATACAAATGTATTTGACTCATCCTTTTTCTCAAGTTCTTCCTTTTTCCTCCAAATATTTTCCATTTCTTTTCTAACTTCGGTAGGATCCACTTTGTTCATAGACTTGTTCTTTTGTTTTGGATTAGGTTTCTTCTCAATTTTTCTCCTACAAAATTTTGAGATATATCCTGGTTTGTTGCAAGTGTAGCACACAACATATCTTTAATCGAACTGATTTGCATTCATCCTTGATCTAAACTGACTAGCCTTATGTTCGAAGATATTGCATGTGTAACAGTAGCCTTGAAAAGGCTGAATCCTTCTACTAGCATTAAATCTATTCAACATTATCTAGCTTCTACATTTGGTAGCTCTATGTCCAAACTTATTGCAAGAAAAATATTGTCCAACAAAGAATCCAACATTCTGACTCATTCTATTTTGGTTCATTCTACTTCTACACTCTATTGCTCTATGACCGAATTTATTGCATGAGAAACAAAAACCCTTAAAAGATGGGTACCTTTGAGCATTAGGTTGTCAAATAGGAATCCTTCTAGTATTGCTCCTTTGGTTCTTGATTTGATGAATATTTCCTTGAAACTTCCTTTGATTGTCCTCTTTGTTGAAAATTGGTTTTTCCTTTGAGCTTTGGGATTAATTAGTGGAAACAATTTAAATTAGTGGAAACAATTTAAATTATTGCATTTTTATATTGGGGAATTAGTTTCATTTCATTTTTCCTTCAAGTCCTAGACCACTTTTATCCTTTGGAGGTTTCTAAAGTGCAATCAACTCATCAAGACTTGTAGATCTTATTTTAAATTTTGTTGCAAGTATGAATGAGTATGGTGGTGTTTTCATTAATGTTGTTCATTGATGTCAACACAGTACAGGTTATTGCAGAAAAAGGAAACAAGTGATTGTAGAGGTTGTGCATGTATAGTTGAGATACTTTTGAGATGTGAGTACATGGAGCTATCTTTATGGTGTTACAAGTGTGCTGATATGATGAGTTACCAAGTGATTTTGAGAAAATTAATAAATAATGAAGATAGAGTTGTTTATGCATTTAGAATGTGCTTCGGTATGTGCTCCTCATTTCTTTTGTGTTGATCCTATGCTTGTGTGGATTTGAAGAGATGTTTATGGGCATCCTTGGGTGACTTATCCTGGATTATTGGTGCAGTCACAGTAGGAGGGTCCTTAGAGAGAATATTCCAGACCGTCCAAAAAGAGTTACACAACAGAAGCAACATAGAATATGGATGAAAATGTAGATTCAGACATTCTTATTATCAGAAATTTCAATTACAGATAGCCAGAAACATCTGAGTTTATAGATTGGGCCCACATGCCTGATACAACATGTCTGACATACAATATTTCTATATGCTCCTTATGCGAGCTAAAAAATTACATAACTTGCTACTTATCTACTTACCTACTTTTCTAATGATCGGTTACAATGATTTATATCACATCTTGAGATCTAGAATCATCCGCATCTGCCAAAGATCATTACAATCTTTGATGAAGGAAACATAACGTGTGCATGAAATAGGTCAGCCTCAAATTTGAATTTCTCCTCGACGGGTGCATAGGATGAAGTTTGGACCTAAATTAAGGTTGGGGACATTCCATGGAACAATTTGAAACACACCGTAAGGATCCACAAGAGATAAAATTAGCCATTAGGCTCAAAATTTCTTGGATGCTCTATTCTAGAAAATGTTGCTTATTCTGGAAGCGATAAATTTTCAGAAAAAGATCCAATTGACCTAAAATATTGGAATAAGGAAAATGAACATTTCCACAATGAAAACATAGATCTACAAGGTCTAGTGAGAAAATATGAAGAAATATTGAATCTTCCGACTTAAACTAAAACAAGAACAAAACTTAAATGAAAATATTTTTGGTTGATGCAGGATTGCAAAGAACCAAGGATGCTCTTGCATCAGACATTCATGGTTGATTGAAAAGTGAGTCCCTCACTTTGCTGGGGCTAAAGGAAAACCAATACGGTCTACCTCATCTTGAGGAATCCAAGAAGAATCCTCCACTGGTTTTCCCTTCCATTTCACAAGATATTCTTTGTACTATCTTCCATGTGTTTTTCTCTCATCTTTGGTATCCAAAATTTCTTCTATCTCATCTGATTATTGTCTACGAAACTAATTCTCCAATTTTGTTTTACTGTCTTCATTGAATTCTGCTTCATGGTACTGATGTAGATCTACAATGTTGAATATAGGTGATATACCCACGCCATCCGGTAACTCTACTTCATATGCATTTCTTGAATAAAATTTATTCAAAATGTTATAGGGTCCAAACTTTCTCATCTTGAGCTTATTGTATGTTCCAAATGGAAATATTCCTTCCTCAAATACACCATTACTTCATCTCCAACTATGAACTCCTTATGTCTCCTCTTTTCATCTGCTCGCTCCTTATACTTCTGGTTCATATCTTCCAATTGCTGCTTTACTTGAGTATGCACTTTCTTCATATGTTCTGCAAATTCCTCTACTTCTGCATTCCTTTTATCTTCTTTACTGATATCTCGCAACTCTGATATACCTCTAGGATGAATTCGAGTAACAATCTCAAAAGGTGTCTTTCTGATACTCCTGTTCACTGAATTTTTGTAGGAAAACTCTGTTTTTGCAAGGACTAAATCCCAACTTGTGGTCTTTTCTCCAACCAAAAATCTCAACAAATTCCCCAAACTCCTATTTACTACCTCTATATTTCCATTATTCTGTGGGTGAAAAGTAGAACTAAACTTTAAATATTTCTTTAACTTCTTCCAAAGTGTCCTCCAAAAGTAACCAACAAACTTTGTATCTCTTTCTAAAACAATACTCCTAGGTAATCCATACAATCTACCTAATACCTCCACTCTCATCTCTGCCTGTAAATTCCTTCTCCTACTCAAAGAATCAACAACTCTATTTGACTTTCCACTCCTATGTTTCAAAACAAAAGTATCATTCAATTTCTCACTAAAATAAGCTACCGGTCTTCCTTCTTGACTTCATACTGCTCCAATTGCATTTCCACTTGCATCATAGTCTACCTGAAATACCTTACTAAAGTTTGGTAGAGCCAACATAGGCTGTTCAATCACCTTTTGTTTCAACAACTCAAAAATTTGATATGCTCCAGATGTCCACCTAAAATATTTCTTATCCCATCTCATTGTTTTTGTCATAGGACTGCAAATAGAAATGAAATTCCTAATGAACTTTCAGTAGAAACTAGCCAATCCATGAAATGATCTTACCTCTCCAAAACTTTTCGGTGTAGGCCTTTCAACAATTTCTCTTACCTTCTCAGAATCCATCTTCAATCCACCCTAGATATCACAAATCCCAGATATACCAATTCTTCCTTCATGAAACTACACTTCTTAGTGTTTATTAGCAATTTTTCTTCTCTCAACCTTTGCAAAACTTGTCTTATATGCAAATTTTCTTCTCTAGTCTTACTGAAAATCAAGATGTCCAAATAGACAATCACAAAATTACCCAAGAATTTCTTCCCTCATTCATCAGCCTCATGAAAGTTCTCACTACATTTTTTAGTCCAAAAGGCATCACCAACCACTCATACAATCCTTCATTTGTCTTGAATGTTGTCTTCCACTCATCCCCTTCTTTGATTCTGATCTGGTGATATACACTCTTCAAATCTATCTTTGTAAAGTATTTAGCTCCACTCAAACAATCGATAATGTCATCCATCTGGGGCAAAGGAAATCTATACTTCACTATGATTTTGTTTATGGCTCTAGAGTCTATACACATCCTCCATTCTCCATCCTTCTTAGGTGCTAGCACAATAGCTACTGCACAAGGACTTAAGCTTTCTCTGATCAAACCCTTCCTCAATGACTCTTGCACTTGTCTATTCAACTCTTCATTCTCTACAGGTGTCATCCACTGTGTTTCTTTATTAGGCAAACTAGCTCCAAGGATTATATCCATGCAATGACTAATACTCCTCATGGGTGGCAATTCATCAGGTACATTATCTGAAATGATCTCTTCATATTCTATCAACAACTCCTTTATCTCCTCTGGTTGCTCTTCTACATCCTTCAAGTCTTCAACCTTCTTAGGAACCAAGCCATAGCACATGTTCTCATGTCTAAATCCATCCATAAATATCCTTCCATCAACCAAACAAATTCTAGCATTCATACAAATCTCAACCTTAGGAACATCCTCCAATGGTAACAAAGTCTACTTCATCCCATTAACAACAATGGTATATGTGTTCTTCTTTCAATCATGAATAGATTTTCTATCATACTGCCAAGGCCTTCCCAACAAAACATGTCATACATCCATAGGCATGATATCACACAAAACTTCATCATGATAATTTCCTATCTTCAATTTCACCAAACATTGTTCACTTGCCAGTATCTTATGCTCATCTTGAATCCATGCTATCTGATAGGGCTTTGGGTGTTTCAATATTTCCAACTTCAATTTGGTCACCATTTCTTCAAAAACTAGGTTCTCGGAGCTTCCACTGTCAACAATCACTTTGCAACATTTACGAACTACCTTGCATCTAGTCTGAAACAAATTCTTTCTCTACAACGGTTCCTGCTCCATCTCACTTTGACACAATACTCTTATATTCACCAACACTTCTCCCTCTTTTGGTTTATTAGATGATCCAACATGATCCTCCTCAGCAAAGGTTTTTCTTCTATTATTCTTTGTCTTTCTCCTTGTCTCTCCTTGATTACATTCAAATGCTCTATTTCCTTCTCCACCACACTTAAAACAAGTTCCCCTAAATACTCTTTTCTCTTGTCCTTTATCATCTTTTCTATAACCCTCTTTCTGGTATCCACCATAACCTCCTCTCTGGTAAGAGTTTTCACCATCTCTACGATAAATATTATCATTCTTACTGACTTCCTTATCTTTATTCTGATTGGTAAAAGGTCATCTTCCTCCTCTAGTAAAAGTTCTTCCTCTTTGAAATCTTTCGCCTCTTCCTCTCTGCCTCTACTCATCTCTTTTATTCAGCTTCTCTTATGCTTTTAGGGCACATTTATATGCCTCTTCCATGCTCTAAAACTTGATCAAATTGATCTCATCCTATATATATGGCTTCAAACCATTCACATATCTAGCTACTTGCTCGAAATCATCCTCCAAATGTTCGGATCTGATATTCAACTTGTAGAAATCCTCAGTATACTCTGTCACACTTAACTCCTGCTTCAAATTTTGCAACTTCAGAAACAAACTGATCTAATAATCTATAGGCATAAACTTTGTCTTTAACTTATTCACCATCCGATCTCATGATTTTATCTTCTCCATTCCTCTTCTTTGCCTGTCTGTCTACAAATGTTCCCACCAAAGGGATGCATGTCCTTTCAAATTTGTACAAGAAAAATTCACCTTCTTGTCTCCAACAGTACCTTCAAAATCAAAATACTTCTCCATCTTCATTATCCAATCAAGCAATTCATTTGAATCTAACTTACCATTATAATCTGGTGGATTGAAATGTGGTTTAGTATTTACCCTAGTTAGGGCTCTTATGAACCTCTCTTCTCCCTGATCAAGGCCAAGTTGATCTTCTCTTTCCCTTCATTCATGTTCTTCTACCTCTTCATCACTCACAACATTAACTAGTCAACCTCTCCTCTGGGCCGTTTTGACTACCTCCAATCTAGCAACAATTCCTCTCAACATCTCCATCATAGTTGGGTCTGCATTTTCGTGCGCTCCATTTCCTCTACCATTTCTTCTTCCTTCCATCTTTACACAAGTCCTCTGCAGCTACAGGTTGGATCCTTAGTCTTCCACCCCAAAAAAAATCTTCAACAGGACTCTGGAAACTCTAATGATCTCTCACAGAACAAATCTTTCTTTGATACCAATCTGGTGCAGTCATGATAGGAGGGTCCTCAAAGAGAACAGTCTGGACCATGCAACAAGAGTTACACAATAGAAGCAACACAAAATATGGAGGAAAATGCAGATTCATACATTCGTATTATAAAAAATTTCAGTTACAAACAACCGACAACATTTGGATTTATAGATTGGGCTCACAGGCCTGATACAACATGTTTGACATACAATATTCCTATATGCTCCTTATGCGAGCTGAAAAATTACATAACTTGCTACTTATCTACTTAACTACATTTCTAATGATCGATTACAATGATTTATATCATGTCTTGAGATCTAGAAATGTGTGCATGAAATAGGTCGACCTAAAATTTAAATTTCTCCTTGACAGGTGCATAGGATGAAGTGTGGACCTAAATTAAGGTCAAGGACACTCCATGGAACAATTCAAAACACACCGTAAGGATCTGCAAGTTACAGGAAGGATCCATAAGAGATAAAATTAGTCATTAGCCTCAAAATTTCTTGAATGCTCTATTCTAGAAAATGTCACTTATTCTGAAAGTGATAGCTTGCTGAAAAAAGATCCAATTGACCTGAAATATTGGAATAAGGAAAATGAACATGTCCATGATGAAAACATAGATCCATAGGGTCTGGTGAGAAAATATGAAGAAATACTGAATCTTTCAACTTGAATTGAACAAGAACAAAACTGAACTAAAAATATTTTTGGTTGATGCAGGATCGCAAAGAACCAAGGATGCTCCTGCATCAATTATAGCTTCTGGTTTGATGGAGAATGAAAGTTGTGTTCACTGGTGTGTGAATTGGTTTTGTAGAGTTCTTTGTCTATGATTGGGAGAAATGTATCTACTCCATAGTCCTCTGCTAGTTTGTTCCAGGTCTTGTGGATCTGGAAAAAGGCTAGTAATGATGTTATTTATGTTCTATCAAAGGTGTTTATGGTTTGGTGCTTTGGAAGACTAGTTTCAAAGTTGTGTGTGTATGTACAATTTGGATGGAGTAATGGAAATTTTTCTATGTATGAAGGTTATTGCATTAGCTGCTGTAGACACCTAAAAATGACCTAGGCCTACAAGCTTCATTTTTACCACTTTCGTCCTAGCATAATTAAGTCATTTAATTATGTCCTTGGTCCACATTCGACTATTGATTAAATAATTCATAATTATTTAATTAATTCATGTCATTTATTCCTCATGATTATTAAATAAATAAATTTTATTTATTAAATACGTCATTAATTGTCTAAGGTCTTCCTTTAATTAAATAAATTTCTTAATTTATTTAATTCCCCTTTGTCATTTATTTCTTCTTGATGATTAATTAAATAAATTTTATTTATTTAATTACGTCACTAATTAAGTCCCCTTCTTTCTAAAATTAAATAGATTCTTATTTATTTAATTTTTGTCCACTTTCTACTATAATTAAATAATTATTTTAATTATTTAATTATTCATTAGCCACTTCTCTCATAAATTAAATAAATTTTATTTATTTAATTTAGTCCACTCTCTTGAATTTTGAATTAAATCATTATTTAATTCAAAATGATTCCTTTTGTCACATTCCTCTATAATTAAATAATATCTTTATTATTTAATTATTCATTAGTCACCTAAATTAAATAATTTTTATTATTTAATTTCTCCACAACCTCTTTATCTGTGCAATCTTATCTTCCAAATCAAATCTTATCTCTTGACATCTCATTTAATTTCAGCCCTTGATTGAATTATTTTATAATTCAATCTTGGCCATTCATTTCTTGTCATTGCCCTAATTTTGACCTAACCCTAATTCATACTACAACATTCAATCTTGACCATTGATTCTAGGGTATTTGTCATCTTCTCATCCTGGCCACACATTCAAAATTGTAGTTTTTATAAAATGGCAATTTTGTTCTTATTTGGGGGCTCTCTCTCTCTCTCTCTCGCTATCTCAGGCTCATTCTGTCAACTTAGATTATTGTCATGGTCATTTGCAGTCATTGTCATTTTTAGTCTATTGTGAGGTCATTTCTTTTATACAAATCCTTCAACACTTGCATAGGGCTTTGTCATTTGTCATAGTTGCTCATTTGAAATCTGAGGGCATCTCTATTTACTGCAAGCTAGGAGGTGTAACAAAGGTGAAGCATGGAAGATGAAGACTTAGGGTAACATTGTTCCTTTTGTTTTTATTTTATTTCCTTTGTGCTTTGTTATTTCATTGGAATCTTAATGTTATGGTGCTAACCCCTCTAACAATAATTTGAATTTTTCCCTTGATTACATTGGTGAACCCGACTCTCTGTTTTCTATCATTTTTTCGTACGGTTGCGTGTATTTTCTATCAATTTTGCAGGAATAGGTACAAAGCGTCGCAATCGCAGGCTCAAGTGCCGCAATCGCCAAATCGCGTCGCAATTGCAGGCTCAAGTGCTGCAATCGCCAAATTGAGCCATAGCGCAAAGCTGACACATAGCGCAAATTGAGCATAGCTGCCGTCAGGCCGCAAACACAAAAATCTTGCATAGCGCAAATTGAGCACTTGGCCCGCCGTCGAACCTGTTGCAAAAATCGAACCCCATGGCCTTGCAAAATCGAGGCATAAGCGCCGTCGAGCATAGCGCAAATCGAGCCGCAACTGCAAAATCGAGCTGTAACTACAAAATCGAGCCACAACTGCCAAATTGAGCCGCAACTGCAAGCTCAAGTGCCGCAATCGCCAAATCACACCGCAATCGCCAAATCGCACCGCAATTTTTATTTTTTTTGCGTTCGGGTTTTTCTAGTTTTTGGTTTTATGTGACGCACTTGATATTCTGAGCCACATTCGAAGAACCGAACGACGCATTTTCCATGCCGCGCCGCATCTGTCTGGTAAAATTTTTCTTTCAGTTTTGAGGTTCTAATTTTTGGATTTTTGGGTTTTTCTGTTTACTGGTTTTCTGGTTTTCTTTTTTTTTCTGTGTCTTTATTCCTGCATGTTAACTAGATTAGATTTTTCTTGTATTACTAATCTTTTCTTGTAGCGTGTGGCAATCCTCATTCGTTTGTCGAAGACCATAGCATAAGAGACTACTAATATTCATTGTTTGCAGATTCGCATGTCAAAGAAGGATTAACAAAACTTTGTGCTTATTTTTCTTAGAGTAGCAAACATTTTAATTTGGTGCATATAAAATGAAATCATGTCTTTTATGCTTGATTGTGATTGTAGAATGGTAGGTGAGTATGCTCTCACTTGGTGAAAACCTTGTGATCAGAAAACTAGACCCATTCTTTTCTATTATTTTACCCTTCACGATTCGGTATATCAGAGTATCCTCTCCCCTTGTGCATTCGTGCGATCCTGGGTGTAAGAGAAACAGTTGCTGACTCTAGAACTTGGGCCTGTTCTGGTGGGAAAAAGTACTCACCCCAGGACGACTCAGACCGGTAGCACCTTGACACCGAGGGACTTCCAGCCGGTATATAAAAGTGAGTTCTTGGGGAAAGCCCAACAATCACGAGCGTGGTTCTGACGAGATGGACCCGAAAGGGGACTCTCGCCGCATGGATCACGCCCCACGAATGGAATGCCCGAATTAAACACCTCTTGTCTTAGTGTCCAACCGTTCTATTGGCCGTTGCTTGGTATAGTGCAGGGTACAGTATCATGCCCGAAGATACTCACTACTGATCCCCTTGAGTAGAGATAGCAATTCTTGGGATGTCACTACCCAAAGAATCCGAATTTGGTGTGCTCAAATGACGTTAATGAGCCGTGGAGGGGAGCCAATGCCACCAAAATTCTAAGCTATCCGCTCTTGAGAAGGAAAGGTGTTTATCACCAATCCGGGGTATAATAGGTGGGCTATATCAAGTATACAAACCCTTGGCCTATTGGCCTTTTAGGATCGTGCTTGTCTTATGTGTGTTGTTTACACCCAAAACATTGTGCTTGTCAAGTGCTTGTCAGATTTTTTTTCAAAACATTATACACAATATTCACAAATATGGACACAAACAATTGACCTTGGACAACTCAGACTTTTCAACAAGACATCAAAACACAATCTCAGTCCTCGTTTTAAACTTAGACTTGGTATTGTCCATCATAGTCCTCATTTGGTATCTAGACTTGGCATTGGTCATTTTCCTTAGTCAACATCTTCATTGTCACCTTAGCATTTGGCATCCTTTCTTGACCAATTTTATCACCTTGCATTAGTCATTTCCCTTAGAAAAACATCATTATCACTCTGCATTTAACAACATCATGACATCCACCACCTTGTCTTCCCTTTGCCAAGATATGGATAGGCTTGCTAGTAAAATTGAATACGAATTACTCTGTAGAGGTCAATACCAAGAAGCCTCAGACTTTAGGAGATAATTTATCCAAGCCGAAAATCAAGGTCCTTCATACCAACAACCCATCAGTCCTAGTCCTCCGTCCATCTACCCTCACTACCAAAATTCACTTAACACAAATCCTGCCATTAATTCACAACAAATGTCCAGCTATCACCCTTATCCTAACTTTGACAAGGGAAGTCAATTGTCCACTAGTCCATTCCATGTCTCCACATCATATGCTAGTCCTTCACCTATTAATCCTGTCCAAGTTTGCCTCCCTTATCAATCATCTACCAACTCATGTCAAGTCCCCACATCATACCATACCGATCCGGTCGAAGTCTCCATGTCCTATTTCAATCAACCTTACACCAATCCAGTCGAAGTCTCCATGTCATATCCTTGTCCTTCAAAAGTTAATCCAGTCCAAGACTCCATGTCATATCCGGTCCAAGTCTCAATGTCATACCCTAGTCCTTCACATGCTACTCCAGTCCAAGTCCCCATATCCTATCCTAGTCCTTCATATACTAGTCTAGTCCAAGTTCCCACGTCCTATCCTAATCCTTTGGTCATTAATCCTTTTCAAGTCACCCCCTCACAAGCCACATCTAGTCATAAAAATTCTATCATAGTCCAAAGTCAAATCCCATTTAATAAACTTGAGGATACATGTCAAAATGAAAGTACAAAGCATGACCTTATAATGTCACCCTCATGTCAAGAACAAGGTAGTTCATCCCATGACCCTATCTTAAACTGCATTCAAGGATTCCTTCAAGATAATCATGACATCCAAAGTACACCTACCATTGACCAAGAAGTCCAAATCCATGACAACCCCATCTTCGACCAAGACCCTACCATTGACCAAGAAGTCCAAAACAACCCACTCCTTGACCTTTACGCCATTCATGATCAAACACTTTCCAATCCTATACAGGCCTCGACTATTGACAGTTTCCAAAATGGGACACTTGCCTCCATTACACACATAGACAATATTCCTCAAGCACAAGAGTATTCCAATATGGACATATTTGCAAATGATGAAGCTATAGCTAACTTCATGGGACTATATGATAATGACCATCAAGACAGTTTTGACATTGCTTTGGAAGCACCAATAGAATCATCTGAACCTGACATGTCACATGATCAGACCAAAGATATTAGTCAGGAATATGTCCAACATGAAAATGAAGCTAAGACACGTTATCACCTAGGGTCATCTATCTTTGTTAAAGCAGGCTTTCTCGCAGATGAAAATATTACAAGTGACAGTGTCCATAGACATCATGATGGGTTAGCATCTTGCTTTCAAAACAAAAAATACCCCATCGCAAATAGAATCTATCAAAGCATGCAATATCAAGGCAAAGGACTAGGCATACATGAGCAAGGAATTCTAGAACCAATACAGCTTCAGGAAAATTACAGACATCAAGGTCTTGGGTATTCTTCAGTCACCAAATCAAATGATGTTAGTGGTACCTCCTCGATATTGGGGGCAACTTTGTCAGAAACAAACGTCAAAATGGAGTCCATGAGAAATCCTTGTCATAAGGTTGTTGCCAACACCCCATCCACCCACACCATGAACCATCATTCCATCATAAATAAAAATTCCCTTTGGAACCAACAAAAACAAAAGTCTTACAAGTCAAAAGATCAAAATCAAATGTCAAAGGCCATTGAATCAAACAAAAGGAAAAGTGGAAAAATGAAATTAAATTGGATCCCAAAGAAAGACGGATCGAACAAAGACACCCAGTTAATTACAAAAGTCAATCACAATGTGGAGCCACAATACAAGAGGACTCCCACATATAACACATGTCCACCTCCTTCAAAATGGTCATCAATCAAGGCATATAAAAGTGTTGGTTCCAAACACCATTCCTCCAAAATCTGTCATCCACCATCCCAAGTTTGGAAAATAAAAAGTCATTCATCCAAACCTCCAAACAACCTTTCCATGTCTACCATCATTTGTCATAATCCTACATCTCGCCTAAAGTACAAAAATCCTACGTCACAAATCTGTCACATCATGGCAACAACTCTTTACCACAAGGACTCTCATGGCACTCTATTGTGATGTGCATATTTTGATAAGGCCAACTCTAATATCAAAAAGGATCACAATGACATCAATCAGTTGTATACAAGTGCTACGATCCTGACAAGACAACTCCTTCAGCAAGGTCATTATTTGCATATCATGGCACCAATCTCTACATCGGCACCATCAGTGGATTCAGAACAGTCAGTGGTTATCTAAAGCATCCAGGCTATCCACATATCAAAAATACAAAAAAATTAAAAAATCATCACCTGATGAAAACACTAACGAGGCATCTTGGTGACACCAAAAAATCAAAAAAAAAATAGTAAAGAGAAAAATTTCATCCAATGGTAAAACTTGGCAAACAGGCACCCTGGATAAGTACCATGATGAAAACCTGGCAAAAAGCGTCATGTGTAAAATAAATCGTCTATGTGGACTATTACACTTGGGGGCAAGTCGTCTCATTTCCCATGCCTTCCTCATGACATTGACATCCATCTAAGCCCTATCATTTCGTCCATTTTCCCACCTACCTTGGTCTTGACATAAAACTGGCACACATAAATCATGCTTTGGGAAAACTCTTGACATGTCTATCCTTTAGTCATACACGATTCACGAAACATCATGTCATTGACCATCATAGTCTTATTGTCCTTGTACGACATAGTCCTTGAAAATCATATGACAATTCCCTTAGTCTCATGTGTCTCGTCTTTTACCAAGGCCACCCCCTATCCTTTCATGCTTGTCACCTACCTTGGCTTTCCCTTGTCAAATGGTCTAAGGATAATCATCATCCCATCTAGTCTTAACCAAGTCATTCCAAATGCAACGAGTCTAATCCATACAAGCACATTATCCAAAATTTTACTTGACTTCGTTCCTGGCCCGGCTGTAGACCTTGATACTTTTGTTACATTATCGTCATTGTCCTCACGTTGTTTCGAGATGCGTCCTTCCCACGTCAAACAATGTTGTCATCACCTGTCAATTGGTATTCAGCTTGACTAGGGGCACAATCATGTTTGTCCTTGGATTCTCATGTGTAGGCATCAGTCATTTGCATTTGTCACGATCCTCTTAAACGTCAAAATCCAAAAAAAACATAAAATGTCCTGAAAAAAGACAACAAACATCATAAAATGTCTTGAAAAAAAACAAAAAAAATCATAAAATGTCCTAAAAAAAGACAAAAAACATCATAAAATGTCCTGAAAAAGACAAAACATTAAAATGTCTTGAAAAAGACCTAAAAATCATAAAATGTCCAGAGAAAAACACAAAAACATTCAAATCAATGTCAAAGTCAGTCACATGGAGTCAAAGTCAGTGATGTCAGTCAGTCCATGTCATTGTCGAACTACGTTGTCTCTGTGCATTTGCTACGTAGGCAAGGCCATCAGTCGATGAGTCCCCGAGACATTAGGTCAGTCCTTTTAGGTTGGTCAAATAAAATCATGGCATTTGTCACAATCGTCACATCGGTCAAATAAGTCAGACATAGTCAAACTCGAACACAAGACAGTCATTTGAAACGTCAATGTCAAAATTGGTCAAAATTAGACAACATAAGCCAATCAATCATACAGTCAACATCAGTCAACTTGCCACAACATATTACTCAAAACAATGTCAATCTCGTCACTCTTTGGTCCTCTTCAAGATGTGTCCTTCTTGGAGTTAGACCTCGTCAAAATGTCCTTTACCTTTTCAGGATGTGTCCTTCCTGACAATAGGCCCCGTCAAACTATCAACACCGTCAAATTGGCAAAACTCTTAAACTGTCAAAACTGTCAAATCAAACAAGAATTCAATCTTTGGCAAACAAACATTGGCAAACAAAATTACATGGCTGTTAATCTTTCTAGTCTTTCTTATCTTATCTTTTGGCTATCTTGGCTATTTTGTCTTATATTTTTTACTATCTTGTCTTTTTGGTCATGTTACTAGCTACCTCGAGGATGTCCCATGAAGGATTTAGAGGTGCGATGACGTCTCCTGGCCTATTTTATTTTCTCTGACTACTGTCTATGGGTTGTCTTGACAAAAAGACTGGGGCAACTTCGCCCTTAGTATGAGTTAGGACATTCCTTGTCTGTGACTGTCTATTTTTCAAGTGGATGACCTTGCACACCTTGGTCTATGTCATACCATTGTGTTTGTTGTCCATTTGTGTCATTTTTACCGCCCAATGATGATTAAGAGCAATAAATATTAGTCCTATGGCAATGTTTTGAAGGATTTGGTCTAGGAACTAACATGCATCTTCTTTAGTCTTGTCATCTTCTTTGTCTCATCTCATATAGGCATTGCATCCATATCATCATCCATATCTTTTGCACTAACATTTCTTTGTCTCTTCATATTCTAGTCTTCTCGTCAATTTCGAGAGCACACCCATGTTCTTGGAACCTGTCTTCCTCTCGAGGGGGCATACCATAACCCTCCTCGTCATTCTTCCTCATCTTATTTTGCACTGGGGCATTTTTGACTTCTTTTTCTTTGTCACAACGCGACAAGCAACATTATGACAAAGAGGGGCAAAATGTAGACACCTAAAAATGACCTAGGCCTGCAAGCTTCATTTTTACCACTTTCGTCCTAGCATAATTAAGTCATTTAATTATGTCCTTGGTCCACATTCGACTATTGATTAAATAATTCATAATTATTTAATTAATTCATGTCATTTATTCCTCATGATTATTAAATAAATAAATTTTATTTATTAAATACGTCATTAATTGTCTAAGGTCTTCCTTTAATTAAATAAATTTTATTTATTTAATTCGTCACTAATTAAGTCCCCTTCTTTCTAAAATTAAATAGATTCTTATTTATTTAATTTTGTCCACTTTCTACTATAATTAAATAATTATTTTAATTATTTAATTATTCATTGGCCACTTCTCTCATAAATTAAATAAATTTTATTTATTTAATTTGGTCCTCTCTTGAATTTTGAATTAAATCATTATTTAATTCAAAATGATTCTTTTTGTCACATTCCTCTATAATTAAATAATATCTTTATTATTTAATTATTCATTACACCTAAATTAAATAATTTTTATTATTTAATTTCTCCCAACTCTTTATCTGTGCCAATCTTATCTTCCAAAATCAAATCTTATCTCTTGACATCTCATTTAATTTCAGCCCTTGATTGAATTATTTTATAATTCAATCTCAGCCCTTCATTTTGTCATTGCCCTAATTTTGACCTAACCCTAATTCATACTACAACATTCAATCTTGACCATTGATTCTAGGGTATTTGTCATCTTCTCATCCTGGCCACACATTCAAAATTGCAGTTTTTATAAAATGGCAATTTTGTTCTTATTTTGGCATATCTCAGGCTCATTCTGTCAACTTAGATTATTGTCATGGTCATTTGCAGTCATTGTCATTTTAGTCTATTGTGAGGTCATTTCTTTTATACAAATCCTTCAACACTTGCATAGGGCTTTGTCATTAGTCTAGGTGCTCATTTGAAATCTGAGGGCATCTCTATTTACTGCAAGCTAGGAGGTGTAACAAAGGTGAAGCATGGAAAATGAAGACTTAGGGTAACTTTGTTCCTTTTGTTTTCATATTTATTTCCTTTGTACTTTGTTACTTCAATGGATTTTAATGTTATTGTGCTAACCCTTTAACAAATCTGAATTTTCCCTTGATTACTCTGCAGATGAATCTAAAGGCATCTAAGATGTGTTCCAGTGTATGATGAAGCATGTTATGTGGTTCACATGTTATCTTCTTGTTGCGAAGCATGTACTTCAAAGTTCATTTTTTTTTCATTAGGTTTGGCCCGACCTAGTGTTTACATGACATGTGAAGGATAAGTATCAATTGAGGAAGCATGTGATTGATCTGAGATGTGAATTTGCAAATTGAAGCATGTGTAGCCGACCTTGGAGAAATTTTCTAGGTTGAAGATGGTATAAATACAAGACATTATGTTGAGGATTGTAAGCCACAAGTGTGAAAAGCAAGAGTGTGAGAAACTGAATTGAGGCAACATTACTTTAATGTGTTTGACTCCTAAAAGAAATAAGTTGATAGTGTCTACAATTCTCTGATCAAGGCTATGGATGTGTGGAAGTTGTGGTGGATCTTCTGTTGCATTGAGAAAGTGTTTGTGTAAAATTATTATTTCTATCTTTTTGTATATGTAGGAAGTGAGCCTCCCTATTAGACATTGATTAGGTAGTGAGCCTCCTTGTAATTGGTTTTGCAATTACTCTTATATTGTGAGTTAATCCTCACTGTGGTTTTTCCCTTATTGGGTTTTCCACATAAATTTGGTGTTTCTTATATTGATATTTCTTTCTGTTATTTTCACTTCATGATCATACTTAATAATAGAGTAAAGTGGGTGTGGAGTTAATAATTGTTTGAGTTTTGTGGATATGATTGGTGACAACTAATTCACCCCTCTCTGTTGTCTTATGCATTTCAACAATTGGTATCATAGATTTGGTTCCTCAGAGAAGAGCTTAACTGCTTGAGGTAGATCCAATGGCACACAAATTGACAATCCTTGTGTTTGATGGATCTGATTATAGTTTCTAGAAAGTGCAGATGAGAGGTTACCTGATCTCTATTGGTTACAAGACTTGGAAAGTTGTTGAAAAAATATATGTTGAGCCAGCAAGTGGTCCTTCTTCTGCAGATGATATTTCTACCTATGAAGAAAATGAAAAAGAAAGGTATGCAATCTATAGTGATTTATTTAAGACTGAGCTGACAAAAGTTATTTCATTGGGCAGTACTTATGAAGTTTGGGAAAAGTTGAAAGATGTCTATGAAGGAAATGATAGAGTCAAACTATCAAAGAATCTAACAGCTAAGCACAGATATGAGAACTTGAAAATGGAAGAAGGTGAAGATATTCCAAGCTATTTTCAGAGGGTTGATATTGCAGTAAATGATGTAAAAAATCAAGGTGGTACTTTGATCGATGAAGATGTAATGGAGAATATACTAATGACACTACTAGAGAGTTACAATTATAAGGCCTCAGCTATTAAGGAAGTCTATGATCCTAAGAAATTCACTAAAGAACAACTATTTGGCACCTTGACTACATTTAAGATGAGGAAATTTGGAAAAGAAAAGGAGAAAACAGAATCAACCTTCAAAGCTAGAAAGATAGAAGATGATCTGGATGGTAATACTTCAAAAGAGTTGGAAGAAAATTTTACAAGGAAGTTGAAGAAAGGTACTGGGAAGTACAAAGGTATGTTACCTTTTAAATGTTTCAGCTGTGGAAATATTGGTCACTATGCTTCAAGATGTCCAAATAGGGCCATACACAAGAAGAGCGGAAACAATAAAGACAAAAATGACAGAAAGTTCAAGAAATTGTATTATGTTAGAGAAGATGCTGGAATTTCTGATGATGAATCTGATTTTGAGGGTGATAATGATGAATGATTATTCTTATCCTTAGAGAACAAATCAGTGTCTACTAACCATAGAAGATGTGCAAAGGAATGTGGTCTGGAAAACAAGAAGGAAGATATGGAAGGTACTTTGGTTACTTCCTTTCATGCTAGACAAGATGAAGACTATTGGGTGATTGACAATGGTTGCTCAAATCACATGATCGAAGATAAGAGTAAGTTTACTAAACTTGAAAGATATGATGGTGGGTTAGTCATGTTTGGAGATTATTTTGGTGCAAATATTGTTGGAAAAGGAACAATTAGTTTTGATGGAAAACACAATATTGATGATGTCTATTATGTTAAGGGCTTAAGGCATAATCTCTTGAGTGTTGGAAAAATGTGTAGCAAAGAATTCAAGCTTGTGTTTCAGTATAATACTTGTGAGATCATAAAAGGTTTTGGATATGTGGTAGTTGCAGGAAGAACATATGGAAACATTTATCAGCTTAAGGGTGTTGAGGGTTAGTGTTTTGTATCTCAAGTTAATGAAAGTTGGCTATGGCACTGGAGGATGGGACATATAAACTTTGGCAATATGATAAGGATTAGTTCAAGAGAAGTTTTCAGGGTTCATCCTAAAATTACAAAGCCTACCAATACAATTTGCAAAAGTTGTCAGTTGGGAAAACAAACAAGATGTAGTTTTAAAGGAAAAGAACAATCAACTACCAGAATGTTGGAATTGATTCATACAGATCTCTATGGTCCCACAAGAAGAGGAAGTCTTATTGGTGACAACTATTTTATGATTTTGATTGATGATTATTCTAGAATCACATGGGTCACTTTTCTTAGGAAGAAAGCTTAGGCTCTAGATAGATTCAAAGTGTTCAAGGCTATGGTAGAGAATGAAGTGAACATGAAAAATAAAATGTTTAAGGTGTGACAGAGGTGGAGAATTCACTTCCATTGAGTTTAATATGCTTTGTGAATAGCATGGTATTGTTGATGCCAAAAATTGGCAAGGTAACAGCCTTTATGGGAAACTTAGTTAATGGGGGGACCAATTGCGCTAAACTAAGTGACCTCTGAGTTTTAAAGAAGTTAGATTCTTCTGTAATTGGGGTTTTGGAATGGGAAAAGGAAGAAAATATAAAAAATAAAGATCTAACTAAGGCGATGTGCCAAGGAATAGATATAGGCACAGTAAATCTATCTTTTGGGATTCGATTTAAGGGTCCGATTAGCAATCTGCTATGTTCCAAAATAATAGAAATCAAAGTTAAAAACCCGAACAATTCATTCAATGACATAAAATGATTCTCACACACATTCACTGAAAAGAAGATTCAAAGACATGATCTAAACCAACAAAATTGGACTAAAATCATAGAAGTTCTGCAAAAAAACAATCCAGGACAATAATGGCACAATATAATGTTTTATCAAATAGCTTAAGAAAAATAGAAAGGTCGAACAATGACATAGTCTAAGAGTCTCATACAATAATCTAAAAGCAATACAAAAGGCCTAGTGTCTTTTCCCTAATTTTTCTATATATTCTGAACTCTTCTTCCGAAGGAAGAAGCAATATATATAGCTAACAATCCCACCATCTAGCGGGCCAGTAATAGAAAAGCTTTTTTTATCTCGAGCAATGATGCCTGCAACAATTATTCCCTTTGGTTGTTGCAATAGAAAAGATTCGGGCCATTGAACACGATTGTTCCCCAACTAGATTCATCCCCTACGAATGATGGCAGTGGTCCTAGAAAAACCCTGTGTAGACAAGTGTCATTCACCTATGAAGGTAGTTAAGACACGCAGTAGCTTGGCGAGGTAGGTAGTTTTGGCTTGCAGACTAGAGTCCATCCATGGGGTGATAGAGTTAGAGCTTAGAGAGAGTGGCCTATAGAGGTAGCCAGTCGGCCTCAGATGGTATCCATATGTCACAAAAATTCTCTTGTTCTCCGCTCAGATCGAGTATTTCCTTGGAAGGCAGCGTTGCAAATATACCAACCCTAGACTCAAGTTGGAAGAGTAGCCACACAATCTGATGAGTTACACCTTCAATATCCATTGTAGTAGGGGGTTGGCTGAAGATCTAGAAAGCGGATGTGTACTGCTACTTCTCTTCTATCTTTTCCACAATCTGCTCTGTAGTATTCACTGAGTCGTTAGAAAGAAATGGAGAGGGTAAGCCCATTTGGGTTAGCTGGGAGAACCTAGCCTGTATGCTATTCAAAGTTCAGTCCAATTTGGCAGCACACTTATTAGCATGGAGGATAGTTGAGTGGCAGTGGATGAACCTGTTCACTGTTTTGGCAGCACCCTTTTGATCCCCGATCCCTGCCTTTGCTAAGTCATCATCTGAGACCATGTATAGCCCATCTAGTAGATTTTTCACCTCAAGAACCCTCTCTATGATGATTTGCGGGAACTTCTTAATCGCTCCACGAACTTCCCTTCCCAAGCATGTAGTCTGCCATAAATTGGAGTGTGAGCTGAAGTGTTAGGAAGAAGATGTGACCTTTTCCTAGTATGAAACATATCGCTATTAGGCCATTGAAATGAGGTCTGGCTAGGCAGTAGGGGCTTGTGGTAGACTCCTTAAAGATTTGATCTCTACATCTCTTGATCTGACATCTTGTGTCAATTTTGCAACTCTTTTGTTTGCGGCTGCAAGTTGTCCCTAGATGTTTCTCAATTTTACTGACTAGTTTTCCTTGACCTGACTTTTGTTCATTGATTTTGTCTCAAGGGAAAGCTTCATCTTGTGGAGCTCCTTCTCCAATCGATCCTTTCAGTTTTCAAAGTCTACATCCCTCTGTTGCATTTTTTGCTCAAATTGAGCACGTTATCATTCAAACTCCTCACTCTTTTGTTGTATCCCTTGCTCTGCTAGAGCCAACTGGTTCTGATATTCTTGGTTTCTCTGCAACAACACGATGACTAGGTTGGGGTCAATGGATTGGAACTTTACAAATTCCTCTTAGCATTTTTTCTACTCTTCCTATGCTCTCTCTGATAAGCACACAATTTCTACTTCCATCGCTTTTGCCTTTGCCAGTAGGACCTTGACCCTATCCTTCACAAGTTTCAGCTCTTCTTCTTTCTTCTTTAGTTGGTGACTAGACTTGAGGAAGTCAGTGGTCACCACCTGTTGTGTTTCTTCCTTGAGCTCAACTTTGTCCTGTGGTCGGGCTACGCTCAGATCGAGTCCCATGGAAAACATGTTGTAATCATTAGGCTACATTTCCCCCTTGTGGTTTGATGACGCTTGGGTACATGGTAGAAAAATATAGTGATT
The DNA here is from genome assembly GCA_007258455.2 of Sequoia sempervirens. Taxonomy (NCBI): domain Eukaryota; kingdom Viridiplantae; phylum Streptophyta; class Pinopsida; order Cupressales; family Cupressaceae; genus Sequoia; species Sequoia sempervirens. Next base: position 1,017,486,466 of record VDFB02271358.1, read on the forward strand.
TGTGAGCTTCATTGAAAATAGTATACACCTTTGGCTCCACTGGCTTCTTTGCATCCTTGGCCTTTCGCTTCTAGATTCTGAGAGCCTGCACTTCCTTTGTTTTATAACCCTGCGCCATAAATTGGGCTGGCGACTGAACTAGCCTACCTGTGAAAGGTGCATCAGGAGGAAGTGCGAAAGGGAACATGAGGGTAGTGGTTCAAGGTGTGTTCTTCTTCAGGTGATCAACTATAAGCGGGGAGTGGAGGAACATGTCAAAGCCCAGTTTGTGAACCAGCGAGAGGACTCATCGGGTCTTGTGGCGATAACACAGTCATGGCAGATTCCAACTATTGGGCGGACTGAGTTGGGCCCAATTCAGTAGTGGCCAGAGGAGTGTTAGTGGTAGTCGCGGATGAAAGGGGTGAAGTGATGGCGGATGTAGAATGGGTAGAGGTGAAAGGGTCCACGGAGGAGTCAAAATAAATGGTCCCACCTAGGAGAACTGAGAGAAACCTCCCACGACCATTGCAATAGAAGTAGAAAAGGAAGGGCCGAAACTTATAGTGAGGGGCGTTGTGGACACAATAGGAGTGACCAAAGATTGTGAGGAAAGAGAAGAGGGAGAAAAAATTACCTGTTGTCCAGAGGACTGAGATCCTTGGCTCATCACTAACTCATCACTCACTATGGGACCTAGGCTCATTACGGGCCCCTATGAACTATCTTCTTCGGCCACATCTATGTGTTGCCTCTTGTTGGGTGGTGAATCCTTCAATGGTACAGTCTTCGACTATTGATACTAAGTTGTTCTTGATGTTTTTGTGGTCTAGGTGTGTGTACATGAGGCCCCCGACCATAATACAATGAACCACAAATTTGAAGAGACCCTGACCGACTGCTTCTCTGCTTTCTCTTTTTGTTGCACTAGGGCCATTTGTATTTCAATTTCCTTCTCCTTTCCTTTTTCTGTATATTTTTTAGACTCCTCTGAGTCAACATCTTCATCAATGCTCATGTCAAAATATGTATATGTTTTGTCCCACAATTTATCAAATCTTTCATCCATCTTTATACCCTGGTAAGGAGCATCAAGGCATTGGATTTCTCGTTGGTAGACCCAAAAATCCTTAATTTTTTTCCTCACTCCAGTTCTTTTTCTTTGACAACTAACTGCACAGGGCAGTACCCATTTTGTGCTTCTGATTATATTTAGTTGACTAGAGGTAGAATTAAAGCCATGGCAGCCTACTATCATCGGCAGGGATATAGGCCAGGTCCACCAACACATCATCACACTCCTCCATTGAACTCCTCCGCTTCTCCTAATATGGTTAGGGGTTGTGGGTTACCATGATGAATTCATTACCCAAGTCGTTGAAGGGGTTGTAATTTCATTTGTCGCAAATCATCACTAGCCCTAAATGAGCCAGCTTTTCTTCCAGCAACGGATGAATGTGAAATCCCTCCCGAGGAACCAATCACATTTGGGAGTAAAGCTCTACATCCACTTCACCTAGTCAGCAGAAAGCCGATAGATATAGCCATTCTTATCGAAGTCTTGCAGAATTGTAGTTAAGGAAAACTCTGAAAATGCATAATAGTCATGTGTTACAGAAAGGATGCGAGTCCATATAGAAGCTGGCTTTTTGGCTCCTTCATTAGTAAAAATAGATAATGGTATCATTTTACTGAAGAAGTCAAGGTTCCGGTATAAGAACATATGAGCAAGCAAGGAAGGGAACCTGAACTTGCATTGCATCCTGTACTCTCGTATTTGGCTCAACATTTCTTGGCAAATGGTTGTTGCAAAGTCATACCAGAACAAGAATTTTTTCTTTCACGGTTGAAAACCCAAACCTAGCTAAAATTCTTGCACCCATTTGTCTTTGTCCAGGCCGCAAACAAACACCATCATGGAGACCGAATCTTGCATATCTTGTTTGAAAGAATTTTGTGCAACCAGAATTTTTGGTGACTCTGTAAAATTCCTCAAGCCCTACGATTCCACATTATAGAAGTCCAAAGCTTTGTCTCTACCCTGCCAAAAGATGCACCTGTCTTCTTGAGTAAATGTCTCCCTTAAGCTCACTTTAGAGTGTTTCATTGGGATACACAACATGCTCCAGATAGTGTCTTCATTAATGTTGACTCGCAGTGTTCGTCCTTCGATGGTGTTGGTATCTAGGTTAAAGTGTTTGATGTCCTCATACATGAGCTCTAGGCAGTAATGTACAAAGGAGACCATATATTGTGGAAGATCGCTAAACCATAGCTTATATGACATTTTATTTATGTTTTCCTCTGCCCTTTTCATTCTTTCACACGCTCCTTCCCTAAGAGTCTTAGGGTTCTTCACAAGGATGGGGTCATGGATATTATCCCATTCCTCCTTTATTTGGCTTTGGTCTCTGGCAGTTTTGGGCTTGTCCAGGGCACGCGTGTGAACCCATTCTGGTTTTTCCAACGTCCCAGGTGACGCGTAAGAGGTGTTATCAAAAATATTGATGATTGTTGTTGCTATCATGTTATCATACAAGCTTTGGGTGGCCTTAGCCTGTGCCTCCATTTGTGCCTCTGTTTGAGAACCTTCTGCCATTTTAGGATACTATAAATTTAGCTACGTTAAACTTCTCTGTAATTCACCTCAGCTCTGTCTGTGCTCAAAACCTTTTCCCTGGGTAGCATGCTCAAAAAACTCTCACAATGTTATTTTTTGCATGCAATACTTGGTTATTTCTTTCTTAGGGTGGCCAACAATGCTCGCCTTTTCGCATTAAATTCAGCATGTACTGCCAACTCTTTGGCTTGTGCAAAATGAATTACTTTCCATTTTTTAAATGACCATAATTCATAATGATGATTTGGCAATCATGTCGTACAACATGATTTCCTTTGAACTTGAGTTGGCGATTTAAAGGTAGCTTAGGCTTCGCATGCTTTGGCAATTAATATCCCAAAAGGAATAATTAAAACTAAAGAAACAATAATCACTTGAAAATATTTGCATCCCTCTTTGGAGTTTGAGAAACACCTGCAAAATGACACCTCAACATTTGGTCGTATAGTGATTTCCGATGACTACCACCAACTTATGCTAATTAATTAGCCCTTATTTATCTTGCACGCAGCAAACCGTACCTAGCAAACACAACTAGGTGGGAAATTTGAGCAAGCCTTGGTGTGATTTCATAGTTGGTACTTGATCAGCATCATGCTTATGGAATGCAAATTACCACACATATCTTGGCTTATTTCCATAAATAGGCACTTTAGGCAATAGCAAAATCACACTTAGCAGTTTTAGCAAAATTGGTAATAGACAATTGGCTTAGAATTTAGCGTTAGGCAGCTGAGTAGAATTGCATAGAGTTAGGCTTAGGAAATTTGTGTAGAGCTAGTGTCAGACAGTTGCATAGAGCTTGACACCATGAATACCCCAATCAGGCTAGTATGCAAGAAATCCCAGACATCCTTTCTTGGAGAAATCTTGACTAGGAATCTTAAAAGAATGACCAAGAATAAGCATTCTCTGGCCATTGTAGTGATGAAGTTGGCTCTAGAGAGGGACTGCATTGAATATGAAGACAAGTACAAAGTTAATACTAATGTATGCTCTCACTTCATCGCATCCATGCTTGACATCCAAGTTCCCAAGCTGTTGGTTCTTCACCTGGTGCTTGAAATATTTCTAAAGAAGTACCTAGGTGGCCTTAGAGAGGTGGTGGAAAATGTTGCATTTGGTATAGGTCTGCCAATGGCGAGTGACCTCTGCAAGTACATTGAAGAAGACATAGTAGTACCGTGGGTGTCGTTCCTGAGTGATTTTTTCATCCAATCACAAGAAGAGCATCATGAGAGGGTAACCCGTGCTTGCCACTTCCTATTTCGCTTGTACAATGTGGTGCATTTCTACGATATCGACTGGTACACTAATTTCAAGAACCTGGTTTTCCCTCCGCTGCTCACCATTGCTCCTACGGATGTTGTTGCTAGCCCTATTGATGAATTAATTCCAGACATTGTTGTCGTTGCCTCTCTTGCCCCTGCCCATGACTAGAAAACTTTTATGCTTTGAGAAATCATTGTTTTGTTAATATGTTTGTATATATGCTTGGAAAAGGCTTTATCGTAAATAGACATGAAGAAGATACAAAATATATATACTTTTAAGTGTATGGCCTCAGAGCCATTTTGAGAATGTACTTATCGAAGTATATAAATATAATGAAGATACAACTTATATTATCATTATGTCTCCCTTATCTTTTGATTTTGCAATGTGGGTTCTCTTTTTCTTTTCCTACATATATGTGTTCACTTCAATTCTGCATATGGGTGTTGCTTAAATTTTCCTTTGCTTCATGAATTTTTTTGTACATGAATTTATTTCTCTACTTCATGGGTGCATTTATTTCCCTCTGCCCTTTGTGATAATGGGTTCCATTTGTTTTTTCTTTCTCGCACTGTAGAATTTAATTATTGAAAGACCGGCCAACAAAAACACGAAAGAAAAGTAATTACACTAATCACATATTTACACTGGTAGGATAATATTGAAGCTTAATCGAACAATTTTAGGTGGATTCCATTAACCGGAATCCCCAATGCTTCATGTTCCATATTTTCTAATTCGAATGAATTGCACTACTTGCATTGAATTATTTTAAAAGGGTCTTCCCAAAGGCTGTCAAACTTTCCATGTTGGTCTAGCTTTGCAGCCCTTTCATTGAATTTTAACACTAGGTCCCTGCACTTTAGACCTTGGTCCGAAGCTTTCTTGTCGAACCATCTCTTGACCACCTGCTGACGGTTGGACATGGCTATCAAATCCTTTTCCCTTTTTTCTTGCACTTCCAACAACTCGGCCAACTAAACCTCCATGGCACCGTTTTGTTCTACCTCGAGAGATTTGAGCAATTGCAGTGCCAGAATCCCCATAGAGATAGGAAATAGTGCTTCCTTCCCATACACTAGCTGATACGAGAGGACTTGTTTGGGAGTTATGCAGTTTGCCCATAGTGTTGCCTGAAGGTTTTTATGCCATTCTCGTTGGTGTTCTGACCCAATCCTTTTGATGAGTCAGAATAGATTTTTGTTAGTCGACTCAGCTAGGCCATTCCCCTACGAGTAGTAATTTGACGATGTTTTCAAGAATATGTCATGCACGAGTGTGAATTGACATATCTTAGTGCCTAGGAAATCCCTAGTGTTTTCAGAGATGATGGTTTGGGGTGGGCCAAAAATCGCACCAGTTCTTTGAGGAAGTTCACTATCTCCACCTCTATTGCATTCTTCAGGGGCATGGCTTCAATCCACCTGGTGTCCATCACCGTTAGAATCCATTTGTGTCCAACACTGTAGGCGGCATTGATCATTCCAATGAAATCAAGGCCCCATTTTGCAAATGGCTCATCAACCACTATTGGATTGAGAGGCATTGTAGAGTTTTTCCTTCTTCCTGTGAAGAATTGGAATTCCTTGCAAGATTTTACCAAGGAGTATGAGTCGTTAAACAACGTAGGCCAGAAGTACCCAACGCACATAATTTTGATGGCGGTGGTCTTCACAAAGAAGTTTCTTCCTACGAGACTGTTGTGGAAAGTGTCGAGAATCCTTTTCGCTTCCTCTATGGTGACACACCACAATAGAACACCATTGAAGTTCCTTTTGAAAAGGACCCCTTTGATGAGTGCATACTTGCTATTCTATAGTCGATAGAATCTTCTCTTTTGAGAAGGAAGGCTTGGTGGGTATTTTCCTATGTGCATGAATCTCACTTTGACTGCCAACCAACAACCTTCGGACTTAGACTCATTCATTAGAACCAGCTCTGGTTGCTCTTCTTCAACTGTCATTTCTTTGTCGTGTGCCAGCTATTTGCGCAGTCCTCTTTCTCAGATATTTTTTGTAGGCTTGACCTTACTCTCATATTCAAGGATCTTAATGATCCAATTAGCCCTCTTTTCAGTGATTTCTCCTTCCATGATGTATTCATGCACAATGGAATGTGTGACATAAACAATCAACTTATTGCAAGATATTAGGTGTCAGAACTTCTTGAGTCCCTTGACTATTGTGAAGGCTTGCCTCTCGACAAATTTGTAGTTTGTCTCATATTCCTTTAAGGTCCAAGAGTGAAATGCTATCAGATGTTCTCCCTTTCCTTCATCATCATTTTGTGTTAAGACAGTAGTGATGCTTGACTTGCTACTAAATACATACATTATGAAGTCCTTTAATAGGTCCGGATTGACTAGCATAGGAGCTGAAGAAATAGCATCCTTAACCTTTTTGAAGGCTTCTCTAGCTTCTTTAGTCCATTTGAATAATTGATCCTTTTTTAGCATCAAGGTGATTGGTCTGATTATTCCTACAAAATTCGAAATGAATTTTCTCACAAAATTTACCTTCCCCAAGAAATATTTGACTCATTTCTTGTTGATCAGTACAGGAAGTTTTTTATTGCTTTCACCTACTCAAGATCAATTACAATTCCTTCTTTGGACACTACATGTCCTAATAGCTTGTCTTGAGGTAATTTGAAGACACGTTATTTTGGGTTCAGGGATACCCTGAACTCCTAGCATTTTTTGAAAACCATCTCAAGGTGATCGAAGTGATGATCCTTATGTTTGGAGAATACAGTCAGATCATCCAGATAGATTAGGATAATCTTGTTAATCAATTCGCCAAAAGCAATATCCATGGCCCAATGGAAAGTGGCTCCCGCATTTGAAAGGCCGAAAGGCATTTTGGCATATGTGAACATTCCCCACTTTGTAGTGAACGTTGTTTTGTGTCAGTCCTCTTCTTTGACCCAAATTTGATTGTAACCAGAGAATCCATCCAATAGAGAAAACATTTCTAACCCTACCATAGTTTGCAAGATTCACTCCATAGAAGACAATGGATAGTGGTCCTTTAGGGATGCTCTGTTCAAGTCCCCAGAAGTCAACACATAAGTAGACATCTCCATTCTTCTTTCAGACTGGACCAAGTTGGATACCCATGTGTTGTGCTTGATCAAGAAGATGATTTGTGACTAAATTAACTTTGTCAGCTCTTGTGCCATTAATGTTTCTATCTTCGGATTCACTGGCCTATGTTTTTGGCAGACGGGTTTTGCACCTTTCGTCGGCTCTATCATATGTTGGATAATGTTGGGATTGTATCCCTTGAGGTCATCATATGACTAGGCTACTACTCCTTGATACTTCTCGTAGAAGCTGATGAGCCTCTCCTTATCATGATGTGGAACGTCTTTTCTAACTTTGAGCTTTCTTCCATCTTCGACCTGAAGGTCTGCATAGTCACTTTTTTCCACTACAATCTTCCTTTTATCATTTCTTGCATCATCACAATCGAACAAGTTTTTGAAAGTGACCGCTCCCTTCGGATGCTTGTTGGATATTAGCTGAATGATTTGTCTGTCATAGGCTTTGGCAATATTTGGTTGGAGTTGGTCGGAAAATTATCCCGTTTGTTAGATAAATGAGGTGATGTGTTCATTGCTATCAAATACCTGCCAGGTCTGATCATTATTTGGAATCGCCAGTCGAACTATCACTTGTACAAAGTGTTTGTTATGAATTAGTTCAGAGGCAGGATCAAACTAAGATATAATTGCATCCATGCGATCTACATCAACATTTTGTTCTTGGGGTACTGTCTAGATGTTGAAGGCTTTGAAACCCTCTATCAGGTCCCAGACTCTATGTCTATAGGATCTCATGCATAAATTCTTGGCTGTAGAAATCCCTTGAACTTGGTTGATTACTAGTTTGGAATCTCTTAACACCTTTAATTGCTTGATGCCCTTCCGCTACACAAGGCTTAGACCTTGCACTAGGCCTTCATACTCAGCTTCATTGTTTGAACAAGTGTACTGGAAGCGGAAGGACCAAAGTGTCTTTTCATTGTGTGGGAAATATTAAACATATCCCGGCTCTTGTGTCCACTTTGTATCTTGCTCCATCAAAGTGCAGTATCCATAGCTCTGAAGCTTGGTCGCTTTTAGGTTCCTTCACAACCCTTGAAAGCACTTGATCTTCATCATAGATGACATAGGTGCCTAACTCGGTAGCATGATAGTTTCCGAAAGGGTTAGGGTCTATATATTTGTTCAAGAGAACTTCTTCTTGATCAGTTCGATCTCCAGTCAGTTTTTCATCTTCTAGAAACTTGGTACAATATGTTTCCTCCTTAGTGAAAGAGGTATGAGCAACCTCAAAGTTGATCATAGCTTCATTAGCCACATGTTTTAAATATAGAGCTTCAGACACTATTTTAATTTTTTCCCCATGCTTGGTCCTTAGGACCAAGTGTGACAAGTCTAGAGAAAGATACCCTCCTATTTTTGAAGTGAATTCTTGGGATAGGCAGAGACCGAACATGGGGGGAACATCTATTATCACAATATCTTGCAGAACTATCATGCTAAGGCAGGAGAACAGAGTCAAGGGGAGGTCTTTGATGACACCTACAGTTTTGACTCTGTTCCCATCAAGCTGCATAACCCCCCTCTTTAAAGGTTCATAGCTAAGTCCTAGGGCTTCAACTATATTCTTGGGCATGACTATAGTGCTAGTGTTGGAATCAATCATGGTGTTATGCAATAATTTCTCTCCTACAATAAGAGCTAGGAAGAAGGGTTTTGGTTTTGGCTTATCTCTACCTTAGTAGAGACTTCCTCTATGCTATTCGTGAGAACTTTGGTAGGAGGTGATGGATCAATAACCTTCCCCTTGAGTGATTGCTATGTTGGGTCAATGATTGGATCCTCCCAGAGAGCCTTTTGTAGCAATGTCTTCTGCTCCAAAATAGCTAAGATATCCCAAAGAGACACATTAGCGGATAAATTTTTCAACTATTCCACCACATTGAATGGTGGCGGATTCAGAAGCTTCGACTCCTTAGCTTTGGTTATAACAATTTCCCTTCGCAATGAACATTGTTGTACAACTATAGAGGTACTGGGTATCTGGTTAGAAGCACTCTTAGGTTCTGAACCAACCAGTTACGGGATGACTAGTTCACCTATGAATCTCCTCTTTGAGCGAGTGTTGTAATCAAATTGTACTTGCGATGCTTTTGATGAGGATGCATCATTGAAAAACACCACCTCTTCTTCTTTCATCCATGAGAAGAGCATGTGATCAAGAGAAATATTTATTTCTTGCTCCAAGGACATCCCTTGCATCTGTGCAATGAGCACCATGTTTTCCATTTGCGGAGAGGCATATACATAACCTCCATGGTCTGACGCCATGCTTGGTTGTGTTGTTCTACCACCTTTTGTTGTAGATTGTCGTGCATGAAATTTTGGGGCATATGTGCATCACCACAAGGGAAGCACCAGGGGTTGATGTCATCAACTAGATTGTTTTTCCCTGCTGTCAACTCTCTACTTGAGCTTGGGTTGGCGGTCTGCAACGGAGAAGGAATAAGTACTATTTGATTAGTTGTTTGTGCCTACGGATTTTTGTTTGAGCCTCCTTGGAGCTGGTTTGCTGGTAAGAAGATATTCTGCCCTGATAATTTTGATAGGTTGGCTTCAAAGGTGCAGCTTGGTTCCACTTGATGATAGTTATTTCATTGGCAATGGTCTACAACATTTCCTTAACATTGATCATCTCATCCTTTGAAGAGCCGGATGTAGAAGCAACGTTCTGGGGTGTGCCCGGATACATGTACATAGACTGGGGAGGAGTAGGCGCGCTGGTAGACGACATCTCCTGGGAAAGAACTAATATTTTAGGAAATATAGGCATGATGGGACAAGGTGGCAACTTCCCTGCGTCGATTAAATTGTTCTCTACCTTCATTGCGATGTTGTATGCGTTAGGTAGCATGGTCCCACCAAGAGACTAGATAATCTTCGAAATGTTGGCATTGATGGATTTTAAATAGAACATGAAAGCCAACTCGGTCATTGGGCGGATAGCAACCTGAATTCTCTACCAATTTATATGGAACCAGGCATTGAAGTTAGTCATGGCTTCATATGGGGCCCGTTTTATGACTGACAATTGATGATATAGCAAAGACCTATCTCTGTCATTTGAGAATCTTTCATAGAAAGGGTCTCCGAGTTGATCCCAGGTAGCGATAGTATTAGCTTACAAGGTGTTGTACCAATCCAACACTTTACCTCTGAAAGAGGCTGCGAGCAACCTTAGCACTACATTTTGGTCTATAACTTTGTGCACCAAACACACGTCTGCCACATCTTGCAAATGTTCAGATGATGTTCTTGAGCCATCTTTATTGAACTTAGGTATAGCTTTTAAAGCAAAGATTGGAATAGGGGTCCAAATGGCGGGCACCATTGGTGCTACAAGAGAGCTTTTGGCATCCCATGCCACATAATTTATGTTAGCAGCTGGAACCATAGCTAGCAGAAAGGGAGGGAGAAGCAAAACATTCACAATTTTGGTCATAGATTGTACTGTTCCTAGTGGTGGCACTAGCAAACCGAGATTATCTGTTGTTTGGGATCTAATAACAAGTCACTGGCTCATATACCCCTTTTAAATTTAGATTTATTTAAGCAGGCCCACCGAGCGTGCCAAAAAAGAGAGATTGTTGATGCCAAAAATTAGCAAGGTAACAACCTTTATGGGAAACTTAGTTAATGGGGGGACTAATTGCACTAAACTAAGTGACCTCCAGGTTTTAAAGAAGTTGGCTTCTTCTGTAATTAAGGTTTTATAATGGGAAAAGGAAGCAGATATAAAAAATAAAGATCTAACTAAGGCAATGCACCAAGGAATAGATATATAGGCACGGTAAATCTATCTTTTGGGATTCAATTTAAGGGCCAGATCAACAATTTGCTATGTTCCAGAATAATAAAAATCAAAGTTAAAAACCTGAACAGTTCATTCAATGACATAAAATGATTCTCACACACATTCAATGTAAAGAAGAGTCAAAGACATGATCTAAACTAGCAAACTTGCATTAAAATCATAGATATTCTGCAAATAAACAATCCAGGACAATAATGACACTGTATAATTTTTTTATCAAATAGCTTAAGAAAAATAGAAAGGCCGAACAATGGCACAGTCTGAGAGTCTCATACAATAATCTAAAAGCAATACAAAAGGCCTGGTGTCTTTTCCCTAATTTTTTGTATATTTTGAACTCTTCTTCCAAAGGAAGAAGTAGTATATATAGCTAACAATCCCACCACCTAGTGGGCCAATAACAAAAAATATTATGTATCTCAAGCAATGATGTCTGCAACAATGATTCCCTTTGGTCGTTGCAACAGAAAAGATTCATGCCATTGAACACGGTCACTCCCCAGCCAGATGCATCCCTTGGGAATGATGGCAGTGGTCCCAAAAAAACCTTGTGCAGACAAGTGTCATTCACCTACGAAGGCAGTTAAGACACGCGACATCTTGGCAGGGCACATATCTTGCTCTTGCCTCCCCTTCAATGATGTCCCCATGAAAGAGACACGTGGCAGAAGGTTGGGGACCACTCATTGATTCCTCCTCCTTTCATTGAAATACTATGCAATTAAGACACATGGAGGCATTATTTACTACCGCCACTAACTGTGGGGCCACCAAAAAAATGTATGCGAATGAAAGCTACATGGCACATGGTCGGGGCCTGACAAAAAAGTGAAGGGAAGCAGCCTTGAAGATCCCACAGTGTCAACATGTGGAAGCATGGTGGGAGTTGGTAGGAGAGCGAAGGAAGCACCTTTATGTGGTGAGCGCCTAGTGGACACATGGCAATAGTGAATGGATTTCAAAAAGATGAGGCATGGGCCAGTACTTAGCAAAAAACAAAAACCATATGTAGGGAGCTGGAGGAATTTAACATTCATAGATATAAAGAGACATTTTTCTACTCCTGGAACTCCTTAGCAGAATGAAGTTATTGAGAGGAAGAACCAGACTGTTCAAGAGGCTACAAGAACTATGATAAAAGAGGAAAATATACCTAATGTATACTGGAGAGAAGCAATTCACACTGTTGTTTATATTCTTAATAGAGTTTAGATCAAAGGTAATAGCACAAAGACCCGTTATGAACTATGGACTGGTAAAATTCCTATTGTTAAGTACTTTAAGGTGTTTGGAAGCAAATGTTACTTTAAAAGAGATGATGAGAACCTAGGAAAGTTTGATGCTAGATGTGATGAAGGTATTTTCCTTGGATACTCAACTAATAGCAAAACTTATAGATGCTTCAATAAAAGATTGAGAAAGATTGTTGAAAGTGAAAATGTAAAAGTTGATGAAGATATGCACAAATCAGTTGAAATAAGTGAAGTTGAACTAGATGAACCTATTTGCGGACAAGTACAAGAAGAAAATATTGAAGAAGAGTAGATAGAAGAAGAAGCTTTGGAACCTACTCCTAAGACTCTGAAATATGTATAGAAAAATCATCATGAAGAATAGATAATTGGAGACAAAATTGAAGGTGTAAAGACAAGAAGCAAAGTGGTAGTAGTTGAGGTAAATTTGTGTTTACTTTCCAATATAGAACCTAAAACAGTATGTGAAGCATGCAAAGATGAAAATTGGGTTAGAGCAATGAAAGAGGAGTTACAACAAATAGAGAAAAATCAGACATGGGAATTGGTTCCTAGACCTGTAAATAAGAATGTAATTGGTACAAAATGGGTATTTGAGAATAAGCTGAATGAGAATGGTGAAGTAGTAAGAAACAAAGCAAGGATTTTGTGCAAAGGTTGTTCACAGGTTGAAGGAATAGAATTTGAGGAGAAATTTTCACCGGTGGCAAGAATGGAGGCTATTCAAATGTTTTTGGCATTTTCTACTCACAAAGATTTCAAGGTATACCAGATGGATGTTAAGTTTGCATTCTTGAATGGAGAATTGGAATAGGTTTACATGGAACAACTGGATGGATTTCAATTATTAGATCAACCGAACATGGTCTGTAAGTTGAAAAATGCATTGTATGGACTTAAACAGACCCCCAGAGCATGGTATGCAAGGTTGGACAGGTATTTGACACAAGAAAGGTTTAGTGAAGGCTCTACAAAAGTAATCTCTATTTCAAGGTTGAAGGAAACAAAATATTGATAGTGGTTGTGTATGTTGATGATATCATTTTTGGAGGAAATGAGGGTATGTGTAAGAAATTTACAGAGGAGATGCAAAAAGAGTTTGAAATGTCTATGATTGGTGAGTTGATTTTCTTTCTTGGACTTCAAGTGAATCAAACTGATAAGGGAATATTCATTTCATAATCAAAGTATGTTAAATAGTTTTTGAAGAAGTTTGGAATGGATGACTCCAAATTAGTCTGTACCCCTATGGTGATTGGATGCAAACTAAGTAAGGATGATGATTCTCCTAAATTTGATTAGAGCATGTACATATATATGATTGGTGGAATGTTATATCTTACTGCTACTATACCGGATATGATGCATGCAGTATGTTTGGTTGTCAGATTTCAAATAGAACCTAAAGAAACACATGTTATAGATTTGAAGAAGATATTCAGATATCTAAAAGGCATGCCAGATTATGGCTTGTGGTATCCTAAAGATACTAATTTCACTTTGAGTGCTTACATTGATGCAGATTGGGCTGGTTGTGTGGATGACCAAAAGAGTACAAGTGGTGGTGCATTCTTTCTTGGAGGAAGATTGGTTTCATGGCTAAGCAAGAAACATAATTTAGTTTCTTTATCCACTGTAGAAGCTGAGTACATTGCAACAACATCTTGTTGCACATAGGTTTTATGGATTAAGCAAACATTGAAGGATATAGAAGTGATGTGTGATGAGCCTATCCCTATCTTCTGTGATAATACAAGTGCAATAAATATTTCAAAGAATCTGGTAATGCATTCAAGGACAAAGCATGTATCTATCATATATCATTTCTTGAGAGAAAAGGTATTAGAGAATGAAGTCAGGCTGGAATATGTGCCTACAAAGGATCAAATTGTTGATATATTTACCAAGGCTCTTCCAAAGGATACTTTTTAGTATCTCAAGGAGAAGTTATGGATTAATGCCCCTCCTTCTTTGAACTAGGTGCACATGGAAGTGCATCAGTCCAGTGGATCTACAGATTCTTCATTTGTCCAGACTAATGGCTGAGGTCTACTACTCAGGGGGAGTAGAAAGTATCATTGTTGCAGTATGAGATGTGGGTGCACTCCTAAGGGGGAGTGATCAAAAATTTTGTTCTTTGGCATTGATTTCAAAGGGGGAGAGAGTTTTGAGTGTTTCCATCAATGAAAAAGGGGGATATTTTTGCAAGTATGAATGAGTATGGTGGTGTTGTCATTAATGTTGTCATTGATGTCAACATAGTAGAGGTTGTTATAGAGAAAGGAAACAAGTGATTGTAGAGGTTGGGCATGTATAGTTGACATACTATTGAGATGTTGTGAGTACATAGAGTTATCTTTATGGTGTTGCAAGTGTGCTAATATGATGAGTTATCAAGTGTTTTTGAGAAAATTAATAAATAATGAAGACAGAGTTATGTGTGTGTTCAAAATGTGCTCTGGTATGTGCTCCGCATTTATTTTGTGTTGATCCTATGCTCATACGAATTTGAAGAGTTTTTTATGGGCATCCTTGGGTGATTTATCCTAGATTATAGCTTTTGGTTTGATGGATAATGAAATTTTTGTTCACCAGTGTGTGAACTGATTTGGTAGAGTTGTTTGTCTGTGACTGGGAGAAACGTATCTACTCCACAGTCCTCCACTGGATTGTTTTAGGTCTTGCAGATCTGGAAAAAGGCTTGTAATTATGCTATCTATGTTTTATCAAATTTGTTCATGGTTGGTGCTCTGGAAGACTATTTTTAGAGTTCTTGTGTGTGTTTGTATAGTCCAGATGGACTGATGCAGAGTGTTATGTGTATGAAGGTTGTTGCATTAGCTGTGGATGAATTTGAAGGCATCTAAGATCTATTCCAGTGTATGATGAAGTGTGTTATGTGGTTCGCATGTTATCTTCTTGTTGCGAAAGTGTGTACTTCAAAGTTCATTTGTGTTTTCATTAGGTTTGGCCGACCTAGTGTCTATATTTCATGCGAAGGATAAGTATCAATTAAGGAAGCATGTGATTGATCTGAGATGGTTTGGATCTTGGTTAAGTGTTGGTTTGGTCTTCTCTCATTCTCTTCCATCGAGAGAATGTTGAGTTGCTGAATTAATTTGAATTTGTAAATTGAAGCATGTGTAGCTGACCTTGGAGAAAGTTTCTAATGTTGAAGATGGTATAAATACATGACAAGATGTTGAGGATTATAAGCCACAAGTGTGAAAAGCAAGAGTTTGTGAAAGTGAATTGAGGTGGCAATACTTTATTGCGTTTGACTCTTGAAAGTAGTGAGATTATGGTGTTTGCAATTCTATGATCAAGGTTGCAGATGTGTGGAAGTTGTTGTGGTGGATCTACTATTGGATTGAGAAAGAATTCTCTATGTAACATTCTTATTTCTATCCTTTTCTATCTGTAGGAAGTGAGCCTCCTTGTTGGACAGTGAGTCTTATCTGGGCAGTGAGTCCTATCTTAGGTAGTGAACCCTTTGGCAGTGAGCCTCCTTCTAATTTGTTTTTGTAATTACTCTTGTATTGTGAGTTAATCCTCACCATGGTTTTTCCCTTATTGGGTTTTCCACATAAATCTAGTGTTTCTTGTGTTGATATTGCTTTTTTTTATTTGCACTTCATGATCATACTTAATAACAGATTAAAGTGGATGTGGAGTTAATAAATGTTTGAGTTTTGTGGTTGTGATTGGTGACAGCCGATTCACCCCCCCCAGTTGTCTTGTGCATTTCAACAAATTTTTCTTCATGAGCTTTCACTTTTTCTAGATCAGATCTTAGGGTTACTACTTCTTGTTCAAGCTTTGTGTATTCATCAATTTTATTATGAATCTCAACTTTCTGACATTCCTCAATTTGTTTCTTTTCTTCTACTTGCACCTTCAGTCTAGCAATGTCTTCATTAGCCTTTTTCAATTGATTGCTAACTTCTCTATGCCTTTCCTTGAACTTTTTGATCTACTCTCTTAACCTTCTGATGCATTCATTTGCTTCCTTTAAGTTTCCTTTCAGATTTTCCTTCTCATCTTCACTTTTTTCCATTTCTTCAAGGGCAACACTAATTTCCTCAGATGTATAGTTTTCTTCCGAAGGAACATGATAGCTTTTGTTAGTCATGTATTCAACTTTTGGAACCTTCCTCAAGTTGTAAGACTTCTTCAGAGGAAACAAGCTCTGATACCAATTGTTGAATACATTGAATACTAAGAGGGGGTGAATTAGTATTCCAATAACACAATTAATTACTAACCATCCACTTACCAATCCACATCTAGCTACAAAAGTAAACCAAAAAATAAAAGGAATCATAAAACATTGACACTAGGATTTTTATATGGAAAACCCAAAAAGGGAAAAACCACAGTGAAGATTAGCTCACAATATATTATAATTGGTTACAAGATATTGCAGGGATCACTGCTAGGACATACTGTCCTTGAAAGGCTCACAACCTGAAGTAAATACAAAAATGGTTTCTCCCCAACATACAAAATGTGTGGCTCACTACCAAATGATGAACTGGGTAAGTACACCTTCAAAGTGTAGAGATTAGTTTCAGTTAAGCTCTGGAATACCAAAACAATTTCTCTGGTTACAAGCATACAACAACTGTCATAACCTTTTCATTACTTGGTGCATCACTGTATATCATACCATTCCTTCATCTATATTCATATATATTTCATCTTCATCACACACACATATATATAGCTTCATCTTTATACATCAATTAGGTCAGCCTAATTGAATGCATAATTCAAAAATATTTATTCGCTTAAATCAAAAGTCCTTTTGGCGCACAAAATAAAACATAATCAACACTAATTAGGTCAACCCAGACCTAATAAGGAACACTTTAAACATTTATAAGATAAACAGTTCATAACCCTATTGGCCAAAAGAGTTCTAAACTTCTATCACTTAGATAACTCAGTCGGATCAACCAAAATTGTTGAAATCTTGTTTGTAACTATAATTGACACTCATGAGCAACATATCAAAAAATTATAGAATTTCCTTTTACTAAGAGGATTTTTGGATCAAAATACTAGATCAATATAGATACAAAATTTAATTATCCAATTACCAATCAGTTTTGGCATCAATGAAAACAAACCCGGAGGTCACCTTCTTCATTCTTCCAAAACCCAATTCCAATGCTACCATCCTTAGACAATGAGTTGTATGGTCTATAGTCCGAAACTTCTATGGCCGGCTCACCTGGTTCTAGATACACCTATTTTTAGAAGAGGGGAAATAGTGTGTTGTTTTCCCTTCCTTTTCATCCTCTCTCTCAACCTATCAAACAACCTAAGGTAGTTTATGGTAGTGCATTCCTTGGAACTCTCATGTGGCATGGAGCCTTGGGGGTGACGAATCCCCCTACTCTACATTTTTGGTGAACCTAACATGAAATTATTTTCTTCATTTCTTAGTGTGGGATATCTTTCTCTTGTTTCCTGGTGTGTTATGAACTCATGTGTTGTGAAGCTTTATGAGATTTATGACTCAGACTACAACCTTGAGGCATGATGTTACAAGGAACTTAGGACATATAGAGATGGATTCTAACAAGGTCACTATTGGTCCTACCTTTGATGAAATGATTTTAGGAAAAAATACAATTTTCTCCAACCCTTTTGGGGAAGATCCTTATATTCCTACTCCTCCTACTTCTCCTTCTACTTCGTTTATGGAGGAAGACAATTCTCTTAAGGTTCCCACAGAGAAAATTCTTTCCCTAGATAAAAGACATGGGGAGCTTGAGAAGTATCTGTAGAAAGAAAGGACTATGATTAAGGTCGTTAAGGTTATTAATGACTTGAGAACTATGTTGGATAAGGAATAAGTAGGTCTATAATTTCTCCAAGTCCTTGAAGATATTGTGGACACTGATGTCCTATAATACAATCCTAGGTCAAGTTTTTTCTAATAACTTGGCTCCAAGAATGCTAAAAGATAGATAGAAGTATCAATTCCTAAGGCATTGGTATTTATGGTTGAGACTAGCCCTTGTGTTGACACCACCTCTAGTCCTCAGCTGAACCCCATCATTAATGTAAACAAGGTACCCTTGGGTTTCATCTCCTCCAATCCTAATGTTCCTAGTGGCAATCCTTGATCCCATACTTGTCTAAGTGGTGGGGTCTCTATTGGAATGAGGATTGGTGGCTCTAGTGGTTCTAGTGGCAATTCTACTAGTCTTGTTTCATCTTTTGACACTGTCTTAAAGGCCTTATTATAAAAAATGGGTCATATGCAAAAATAGCTAGCAAACTTATCTAGTACTATTTCTCAACCTATATTTCAGCCTTTCTTCCACCACCTTCCTTTATCTATTGCTATTCTAAACAGTCCTATCCCTCAAGGGATGGAGATTCCAAAATTTAATGCTATGTGCATTGATTTCTTCCATCACGATGCTCTAATGAATAAAATCTCTCCTAGATCCCTTAAGGACACTTCCCTTGAGTGGTACTGTTCCTTACTAGATAACTTTATCTTCTCATTTGATCAATTGGAAAATTAGTTCCTCTAGAAATTCCAAGTTAACATCAGACCAAAGATGAAATTTTTGGATCTCATCTGATGTAAGCAAGGGGACCAAGAAAAGGTGATTGATTTTATTTCTCAATATCAAGCATTGTTCTCTCAAGTCTCTTATCCTTTACTAGAATCAAATGTATAGAATGTTTTCATTGGAAAATTACATAAGTCATTGAAAGAAAAATTTTCCTTAATGAAATATCCTTCTTTTGCACACATGTGTGTTGCATTGCATGAGTACCAGTAGATGGTGGCACAATTTGTGGGTTCGTCTTTACACTCTCATTTTGATAATCGATCTATAGTGTCAATTTATAGCAAAAAAAAGTTAGCGCAAATGTGGTCACTACATCTAAAGACAAGGGCCTAGTGCACAATAGGAATTTCACAAAATTATCTAAGTCTTATAATGCTATTTTAAAGAAGTTATTAAAAGATAAAGTTTTGAAATTTCCAGAACCTTGACCTCTAACTGAGCCATATCCTAAGTGGTATGATTTTCATTAATTCTATCAATTCTACTGAGTACATGGACATGATACTAAGCAATGTATGTGCCTACATCATGATATTAAGGACCACATTGATGATGGGACTATCCGTCTCGATGGGAAGAAATAGAATTCTAATAAATCTTTGGCCAAGGCTAAAAGTGAACTAAAAATTTACAATGATTCATTATCCTCTCATTCTGCAAATTTGGTAACACAATCTTATACATCATTTGAGTTAGTTTCATTTGAGTACATGAACATGGTTTCATTCACGTGCATGATGAGCCTCTTAATAAAGAGCCTTCCTGACTATACATTCTTACTTGGATCAATGGAAACATTGTAACTAGCATCTTAGTTTATCCAACAGGTTGGTTTAATGTGATAACAAAAGAGACTTTGTTTATAAATAGCTTACACAAAGAGAGATATGAAGAGTTAGAGACCACTCTTCATATGCATGAATAAATCTCTCTTACCCTTATGGGCTCTATTTCTTTGTTAGTTGTTGTAGGACCCAATACTGTTGATGTTTCATTTGTTATCATTCCAAATTCTAACCTATTCCGATTAAGGCTAGGTATCCCTTGGCTAGCCTCTGTGAACAATGTCACCTTTGTGGTTCATACATGTTTAAAATTCCCTCATGAAGTTTATGTGCATTTAGTGCATGACACTAGGTATAAGTCATTAGTGTCGCATGAGGGTTTCTCACTAGATCACTTTTGGCTTACCCCGGTCAGATCTCTCACTCCTAGGGGAGATTTTTATATGAGGCTTATATTAAGTATAAGATTAGGGGCTTAGCATCAAAGGCTAGCTATCTAGTCTCCCCCTATGTAATCTCTGAGAAGGCCTCCATGATTATGTAGTAGCAAGTTGCTTCTTATAACCAGCAAAAGGGGAAGGAAAATCTTGCTCATGCTCAAGGGCCTTCTCCTTTCGTGTCCTTTGCTCTTGCTTCTACTTCTTGTCCTATTGCAACACCTTTAGCTCCTACTTGCATGCCTCACATGGGAAATGTGATGGTTCCCGTATGGTGAAAAGAAATGTGTTAGGTCTTTGAGCTTCTTATTTTTCCCATGGTTCCTAGACCCATTGTTTATGGCAAGGGGAAGGGTCCTCGTGGGGCTGCTCCTATGTCTTAGCCTTTGTGGCCTCATACTATTCCTTTACCTACCCCTAAGGTAGAAAATGAGAAGAGGCCAATCACCAAGATGCCTATTTTTGTTTCTCTTCCTATGGTTGCTTCCAATCCTATGCTTCCTCCTCTTACTCCTACCTAGGAGACCATCCTTCCACCAGAAAAATTTGCGAAGATACACTTTTGGCTGAATAGTAGCCTCTGGTCTCTTCTTAGGTCACATCTTCTTGTGCCTATAGTCAATGTAACTGACTTATGCATGAGAACAAGTGAAAGAAAAAGGCTCTAGCCATTGAACATTTCACCTTGCAGAAGACAAAGGGGGAGCTAGTGGACCCTATTTTTGTATCCTCTTCTATTTTTTTGTTTCCTTCTATTATGCATGCCTCAATTTCCATCGCCTATGTTCTACTTTCGGCTCCCCCGGTGGGTCCTAATGATCCTCACCCCAAAAGGGAGCAATTTTTCATCACACCCTCCCTGGAGCCCCCTGTTTTGATGTCCCTCTTGGACATCCCTCCCTTTTCTTAGCCCATAGAAATTTCAAACACAATGGTGGTTCCTATTATATCCTTGTCTTCTTCCTCCTTAGCTTTTTCTTCTTTTGTGGGTATTTTGCATCCTTCACTAAAGCAAAAGCTAGAGGATGACCTCACTGCAAGTGGAGGTCATAAGGGTTCACCTTGGTTCTATCTTGGCTTTATTCATCCTTGTAACAAAGGTGGCCCCTGATTCCCCTGAGTTTTTCACTACCCCTCTTGATGAGGTTGGTAGTGACTCTCAAGTGTCTTGCTCTTCTCCCACTCAGTTGACACATGGAAACCCAATAAACTACATGTTTAACTCAATGGATGACATCACAACTCTATCTTTGATCTTTTTAAGGTCAATGACTTTTTCTTCACAAGAGATCAGTGAAGAATACCTTGAGGGGCCTTCTTCCTTGGACCTTGTTGCAAGCGATTCAAAGGGTACCTCTCTCACTATCTCGCCCTTGCAAGATCATCCACCCTCCCCCTAAAATGATCTAAATTAGGAGCAATACAACCTACTAGTTGTTAAGGACTAGAGTGGTACCTCTTATTTATCTATAGATTAGATTTGTTTGTGTATGATGCAAAGTGTTGGGGGTATTTAGGCCTTCTTCTATGTTGACCCAATTTTTATTTTTATTTTGTCTCCACATGATCTTCTTTGTGTTCTGATAACTTTGGGATTGGTGACCATTCATTCATACACTAGGTTATATCCATTTGTATCTATGAAAAAATTTGACCCCAAGTTCTCAGATCCCCCTGTCTCTCTTGATTTCTTTGTCTTTGTTTGCTTCTTGATGTTGTGGTTCTTATGTGTTGTCCCTCACATGTGTGACAACATACCACAAATACATCTCATCATGTATCTCGTGCCACAACATATTTCTCTCTCCTTTCTCTCCTTAGGATTCCATGTGATCCTTTGCACAACACACACCATCCTAAGGGGGGATACCATGTTCTAATTTTCAATTTGGTGAATTCTTTCAAAAAAGATTCCTTGGTGTAAAATTTTAAAATGAGTTTCTTGATGAAAGAATCCCTTATTGAAGGTTGTCATTTTAAAAAATGTTGTATTCTCTCAAGACTAGTGGATGAAATTTTCTTTTAAAAAGGATCCCATATGTGAAAGAGTCTAAAAACTCGCCTTTGAAAAAGGAGCACTTTTTCTAAAATGAAAGAGTAAAAACTTCCTTTGAAAAGGAGCATTGTTTCCAATGGATTCCTTGATGAAAGATCTTTCAAAATGATCCCTTGATGATAGAATAACTTATGAAAAATGAGGTGTCTTTCAATTGGAGCGTTCCTTTCAATGGACCCCTTGGTGTCTAGAAGGGTTTCCTACCGAAGGAACCCCTTTTGAAAGCTTCTCCTTAAATTCAATTCATTGAATTCTTGCAATTGTGTGTCTTTTATCTAATATTCAATGTCAATGTGTGTTGGTGTTAAATCGTATATCCTTGTGTCTAGCTTGGAGGCAACCCAACTAGACCCATCTTTTCTATGACTATCCTACAACGAAGTTTGCAAAAGCTATAGGCTTATTTGATCAGTGTGTGTCTTGTGTCTATTTGATCAAGTTGTGTCTTATCATGCTGATTTGCGTGTCTTATTATTTTATTCCTAACATGTTTGTGGTGATATCGCAGCTTGCTTTGCAGGATCAAGAACCTGTGAAGCCTCCTCTCTTTCATGTTTAGCTAGCTTTGTAGGACTGAGAACCTATGGAGCCATTTCTCATTTCTTCATGTCTAGGTGCATTGAGTCAAAGATATGATTCATCGATGCTATTGGTATATTCTCTTCAATCTCTTTCTACTTTAGCTCGCATCTGTACTGACACGTATGCTCGCTAAAGTGGGGGAAAAATGTAATGGCATGAGTTTGCATCCTAGGAAATTTCCTCATTTATTTACCCTTGCCTTAGAAATTATAAGTCTTACTATGAAAACCTACCACTATCAACTTATTTATTCCATATGGCCTTCTCTTTTTACAACAGTGGAGGAATTTCTATTGAGAATGCATGTGTGATGCATAGAAATCCATGCATTGTGCTTCCACCCTGATAGGATTCCTACCCTTGGAATCTGCAGAGTCTTTATGTTTCTGGTTGGCGATGAAGCTAACATTTTTTGTCGACCCTTAACCAATAAAAATGACTAGTTACCTCCATTTCAAGCATATAAACTAAATTCTTTCACTCCATGTAGATTTCTCATTCTCTCATGCTTCTTATCTCATTCTCAATATCACTCTTACTTCTAGTTGTTGCAAGCTCCCTTCTTGGACTCTACAACACCTTCTTGTTGCAGCATTATTGTTTTTTCAAGGTCTATAAAGCTCCATCCTCTTGGAAAGGTGTAGCCTCTTGTCATCTTCTCCTCTCATCCTTGAGTGCTAGTAGAAGGGGAGGTGATATTGCTCTTGTTATTTATTTGCATCATTGTGTCTTAGAGAGTAGCATTCAAGCTATCTTTTCACTCTATTTGATAGTGTAATTTCCTTTCTTTTCTTTATAAATTTCTCTATATCGTTGCATATCTGGTTGTCTGTGGAGGCGAGAACATGAAAAAAAGGGTCTAACTAAGGCAGACCTTAAAACACAACCCAACATTTTTCTTATTTGTGTGTGTAGGCGTTGGTTCGTTTGTTTGGAGTTACAGTTGAAGGATTGGATTTTGCGAGTGGAAAGGTATCTTTTCCTAATCTTTCTTTGTCATTTTTGTACTAGAATAGCTTTCTAGTATTATTCTTGTTGTAATTTTTTATTTTCTTTATCTTCTATGTTAAACTATGAAACCTCAATAGTTGGGTCGTAAGTAGGCCCTCTATGTTTTCTAGATGTTTATCAAACCTCTATCCATATAGGATGCCAATGCATCCCTAAGATGATAACATGACACTTTGGAGTATGATTCTCACACTACTATCCTCTGATAGTTAGTTGTCTGGTCTGTAGTCTAAAACCTCAATGGCCCAATCACCCAGTTTTGAATACACTTATTTTTAGCAAAGGGGAAGCACTACACTATTTTCCCTTCCTTTTTAGCCTCTCTCTCAACCTGTCAAACAACTAGAGTTAGTTTATGGTAGTTCATTCCTTGGGGCATTCCTATGACCTAGAGCCTTAGGGTTGATGAATCCCCCTACTCTACATTATGTTAATTTTATAGATGATACAATTAGGAATATTTGGATTTATTTCCATAGGAAAAAAATTGATGTGTTTGAAACATTTAAGAAATGGAAGAGCTTGGTTGATAATGAGATAGGTAAAAGATTAAAATGTCTCAAATCTAATAATGGTGGTGAGTATTACAACAAAGAGTTTGAATATTATAGCTTACCTAATGAAATTCATAGATAAAAACTGGTTTCAAGGACTTTACAAGAAAATGGAGTGGTAGAGCGTATGAATAGAACAATAATGGAGCATGCACTAACTATGATATTACATGTTGGGGTACCTTCAAAATTGTGGGTAGAGGCTATAAACACTATTATTTATTTAATTAACAGAGGTCCTTCATTTCCTTTAGGTTGTGGTATTCCAAAGGAAGCATTGACAGGTAAGAAGGTGAGTTATTATTGTCTCAAAACCCTTAGTTGTGAAGAATGTGCACATGTAGATTTTTAAAATAGAACCAAGCTAGAAGAAAAATTAAATTTTTTATCTTCGTTAGATATAGCATTGATTAGTTTAGTTATAAGCTTTGGGATTTTAAAAATTTGAAAATTATGAGAAACAAGGATGTTGTATTTAATGAGAAGATGATGTATAAAGATCAATTGCAACAACATGAGAAGAAAGAAAAGGATTATGTGGTGTTGGATGACACTCTAGATAGTGATGTTCTAGTGGTTCCTTGTGCTTCACAACATCAACAAAAAATACCACAAAATCAATTAAATTTTAGATAATCAACAAGGATAAGTTGACCTCCCGAAATATTTTCTCCTTCTTTTTATTTTATTTTATTGATTGATGTTGGTGAACTAGAAGGGAATGATGAAGCTATGTAGGTGGATACAAAGGTTTAGTGGGATTAAGGATTGGAAAAAGAGATGGAGTCCTTTCCAAAAAATTAGACTTGGAAATTATGCAAGTTGTATGTAGGTAAAAAGTCTTAACAAAACAACTGGGTTTATAGGCTAAAAGAGGAAGATGGAGGTAATAAAATATTTAAATCCATACTTGTAGTTAAAGGATTTGCACGGGAAAAAGGCATTGATTTTGATGATATATTTTCTTTGGTTATTAAAATGTCTTTGATCTATATTGTTTTAAGTATTGTGGTTATTGAAGATTTATATTTGGAATAGCTAGATGTGGAAATTACCTTTCTCTATGGTGATTTGGAAGAGGAGATATATATGCAATATCCATAGGGATTTGAGGTCAGAGGTAAGGAGAAATTAGTGTGCAGATCGAAAAAGAGTTCATGTGGCTTGAAACAAGCACCTTGGCAATGGTATTTGAAATTTGATAGTTTTATGGTTGATCTCGGCTACAATTGGTGTCATTCTAAGCATTATGCTTATTTTAAGAGGTTGGATAATGATTTTTTTTTTTTAGATAAAACGAAAGATATGCCTATAATATATTAATTATATAAAATATGTAAATACTGATATAACATAAGACTATATCTTGGAAAACCAAAACTCTGCTCAGCAGATTAACTGTCTGAATGTCTTCTTATAGAAGAAAAAATCTAATTAACCCCTGCCCAAATACAAATATTTGCATCGCTAAAAACAGATTAACTAGCTTATACATGTTATAATCCTTCCATTCCCAAATTACATTAGCAAAACTAAAAACCTAGACAAAGCTACACCAAAATGTATCAGCAAAAACTTAACGTTGTTCAAGAAGTAGTCTTCTTCCATCTGCACCACATAACTTTCACCTTGGCTTTCCTCACAGTCAGCTTGTTCTTCTTCCCAATCTATGTCCAAATCTTGCACTTTTCTTACGCCTAGACACACGATTGCCATGATCCTTTACATTTGGAGATGAATGGGAACTCGACACAAATAAAACCTAGTTTTCCATGAACAGTTGGTCCATTCATGGATTGGGGATAAGCAACACACAATCATGTGAATGGAAGAAATAAATGGAGAAGAATTTTTGTTTAAACCCCACCTCCATATTTGGACAAATAAACTGAGAATACTTGTTCAAATCTTTTAGAAAGATATTTTCATTATCATATTCAAAAGCCAACTTAACCCCATCATATATTTTATGTTTATATGTTGATGATATGCTTGTAGAAGGGTCTAACATGGATCACATAAGGGAGTTAAAATAACAACTAGAAAAATCATTTACTATGAAGGATTTGGGGGCAGAAAAATAAATCCTTGGTATTAAAATTTGTAGAGATAGGCAAAACATAAAATTAACTCTATCTCAGGTTGATTATGCTAAAATGGTGTTGCAAAGATTTCATATGGAGAATGCGCAAGCTACCAACACACATTTTCCTAGTCATTTCAAATTGACTAAGGAGATGTGTCCAAAGACACAAGAGAAGGAAGAAAACATGTCCAAGGTACCATACGCTTCAGGTGTTGGAAGTTTAATGTATGCCATGGTATGCGCAAGGCCATATATTGCACATGTCATAGGAGTTGTAAGAAAGTTATGACTAATCTCATATTGAAGTATTAGAATGCAGTAAAATGGATTCTCAAGTATTTGAGAGGAACATCCAACAAACATTTATATTTTGTGGGATTTAATATTGATTTCAAAGGCTATGTTGACTCAGATTTGGTAGGAGATATTCAAACTAGGTAGAGTACAATAGGTTATGTGTTTATTGTACCTGTAGGACAATGGTGAGTTAGATTTCAAGGCTGGAAAAGGTGGTTTCTTTATCCATCACAAAGTAAAAATATGTAGTTGCAATATAGGCAAGTAAAGAGATGATATGGCTTCAATTTTTTGTGAAATGATTGGGAAAACAACAGGTTGAAACTTATTTGTTTACGAAGAGCTAGAGTACCACCATCTTGCAAAGAATTATGCCTTGCACTCAAAAACCAAACACATACAACTGAGATATCATTTCATCTTATTAGTGTTGGAGGATGGACAATTAATACTAGAAAATATACATACATATGAAAATCTAGTGGATATGTTAATGAAGGCAATGATAAGGGAGAAGTTGATGTTATCTTCAACTTTAGTTGGAATTCAAGATTAAAAATAATATTAGAACAATAGGGTCTAGGGTGTTTATTTCTGGTGGGAGTTATAGGGGTAGTGGTTTTTATGATTAGTCTCCAAGTAGGAAATTGTTGTTATATGGAGCCCGATCACACTCAAAGGATATACTTTCCCCTTTTTTGATGTGTTTTCCACCAAAATAAATTAACAAGGGAATTTTATTCATTTCCTTTTCAATTTTTAGTTTTAAAAGTTAATAAAATTCCCAAATAATGAATAGTTATGGTTATATAGAGTGAATTCTAACAGTCACATTGGAATGTCTACAACTAGCATACAAGGGAGTTGTATATTCGTGTGGCTTTTATTTTTTACGTTGTTGGGCATGAGAAGGGTGTGACAGAGGGTGTGGATTGCTACAGGTCATGTGGAATAGTGCATGGATAGTAACATTCATTCATAGGTTGAAACTTTATGGGCATGTAGCACAGTGCATGGGTGAACAGTAGTGGATATCAATTGTGTTTGATTGATACAATCTATTGTAAATACCATTTTCTAGAAGATAATGCTACATTGGACTCTAGTTTGTGGACATAGCCCAAGATTTGGGTGAACCACATAAAAATTGTGTTGTCTCTCACTATTATTTTTGTGTTTTAATTCCTCTATTTTAATCTCTATTATTTGCATTTAATTGATAATTCTACCTATAATTCCTAATTGGGATATGTGAATCCTAAAGATGACAAGCTCATCTTCAAAAATTGGAATTTCCTTTCTAAATTTAGTAAGTTGGAGGCTAAGCACTTAGATTGAAAGAGAAGACTAGATACCATGAAAGAGTAGAAAAAGGGAGTGGGAAGAACATAGTGAAAGACTATCAATTTCAGAGCAAGACATAAAGAAAATAAAGGAAAAATTAAATAGGTAATAGATGAGTAAACTCACTATCAAGACTATTGCTATGGGGATAAATATATTGAGTGAAAGACTTAAGAATATGGATACATATCCTATTTCTCCTCTTCAAGTGGATAAATATGATAAAGCTAATACTAGTACAAGCACAAGTGGTAGCAAGCATAAGAAAGTGAGAATTGAGGTGAATGAACTCTTAGATTTTATTGATCTACATGTAATTTTCTTTAGATAGGATTTGGAGGTTGCTAACACTGTAAAAATGTTGTAACTCGCTCTTAGGTATGTGGTGTTCTTTTCTCTTATGTCTTTTATTTCCTCTTTTTTATTGGTCAATTATTTCTTGTTGACATTGTATTGTAGTTGGGTTTTAGGAGCCCTATAAATCTTATTTTCCCTTGAATAAAAATAAGTAATTAAGAAAGAAGTTCAACTAAAGTGATTTGACTAGACTCTTGTAATCTTTCATTTATCTTTTATTTTATTAGTTATAGAGTCCCAACATTCAAGTGACAACATTTTCTTTTGTTAAATAATCATCCTCATTATTTTTCGTAATAATTTTATCTTGAATCTAAATTTGATATCAATCAACTCTATTATATCAATGACACAATATTTTTTCTTTCAATTCAATTCATAGTTGATTATATATTATCTATGCACTATCATTATAAAAACATTAATTTTTTATGTATTCTTACTAGGGTAACTATAGCTTTATTATTATTATTTTACAAAAATATCCATCATTTATACATTTGAAATATACCCATCGTAAAGGTAAGGGGGCACATTTTAGTAAGGGTTGTATAATTAATTGAATTTTATCTCATTTAGAAGTGATGAGGTTTTCAACACCATATATAGTTGTGAAGAGGTTCTTAAGAATACTTTAAGGTTTAAAATATTCTAAGGAACACATAAAACACCAAATATTTCCATATTTTTCTTTCATAAGTGGGGTCAAGCTTTACCCTACCAATTGCATTTGCTTGAAATTTTTTATTCTCTTCAACAAATCCATTTTTTATAAATTTGTTGGATGTCTTATCATTGGGAACTAATGAAGTTCTTGGAACATATTTATTAGCTAAATGTATGGCTTATGGAACTATCGTAGAATTTGAATGAGTGTTAGGAACACATAAATTAGATGATTAAAATAGCTTCAAATCAATGTTATTTTACCAATATAAATTCAAGGCAAAGAGAGCATTAGCTATCTTTTGAACTAGAGGATAATGTGGATTCATTTCTATAATATAAGAGGTCCTACTAGACTTTACAATATGTTTTTATTCATCTATGACATTTTAAGTGATAGACCTTGGTTGTTTATAACAAACTAAGGAAAGTGAGAATAAGTCAAAGGAGTGGTTGGGAAGACCTATATCTCCAATCATTACATTCAAAATATATATTGGAAAGTAAATATTATTTGACTTATCCTTCAAGTGAAAAGTCCCCATAGATAATAAGTACATGAAAAGATTAATACCCTTCACTCCAAGAAACACCCAATGGAGTTAAAATGTGCTAAGACCCATTACACAATCAAAGTCAAGAATTAATTTGGGAGTTATCTTAAGAATAATATAATTTTTCTCAAGATATACTAACCATATTTAGAATCACTTTCATGATCAAGTTTCATCCTCTTGAGATTATATATTTTTTGTGTATTGATTTAGCTGTAAGTTCTATCTCTAATGTATCTTTCATGATAAATGTCCTTCCTCATCTGTATGAAATCAATTAAATTAATAATTTGGATAAAGTATATCTCACTTTTTTCCAACCCTTAACTCATGTTCCTAGTATTGCAAGCAGGAATGTAAGATTTATCCCTAAAAATTAACCGATATTTGTTTCATTTGGATAATAATTTCATGAGCCTTATTTAATGTGAAATTATAAAATATACAGTACGATAAAATTACATTGATATTAGAACCAACCAAATGTATTGAAAAATTTGAAGGTTCCTATTTTACATCAATAAGTTTTGAAGAGATCCCTTTGTCAGTAGATAAACTAAAACATTTTAAATGGAGTGTTAATGTAGATATTCTCATATGCACATGGATAATTCCACATGGTGTTAAGTCTACTTACATTTCCTAGTTAGTGAGAGATAACTTGCTAGTTATATGGCGAGTCTCATAGAGTCATCTAACCACCTCTTTCTAATCTTGAGGAAGTTAGCTCACCACAAATCTTAGTGGGATTTGACTACTTATTCTTCTCCACTATTCTAGGTGGTGGTGTTGTGCAGTTTTCGCACACACGCCCCACCGAAGGCAGGGACCCTCTTTTGCTTTCGTTTTTTGGAATTTTGGATCTTTGATCTTGAGGACTTACTTGCTTTGGCATGAGCTTGAATGTTTATCTTGCCTGCATTAATGATCCCTCTACGGTATTTATTAAAAATCTTAAGTTTTAGACTCATTTCGGGTTTTTCGTTGTTTTCAGGAAAATCCTCTCTAGGAAAAATTCCCCGGATGATTTGAAAACCCAGTGGCAGCTTCTTTTACACTATGATCTAGAAATTCTAAGACCTCACAAAATTCTGTGTTGGCCGGAATTCTCCAAAAAAATTTCATCCTGTCGAATTCCTAGGTTTTGGTTTGGGTTGTCTTGTCGACTGCATTAATGCTCAATCGTACGATTTTTGCGGTATGTATTTAATCGATTTTGAGGAATTCTTGTGCCATTGAGTTTGATAATTTTTCTTTTATCGATCTGAGGTGCTTGATCTTGAGTGCTTGGCTTGATTTGGCATTTGGATTTGTGGATTCCTCGATTTGGTGGTGAATTTCCTGGGCATCATCATAGTTGTTTGTTCGCTAGGGCCCCAAAACTTGCTACCCGTTGTTGTTATAATCGATTTCACCTCATTAATGGTATGTATTCATCGCCTTGCTTTTGATTGTTGAATGTGAATAATTCCTTGGTGTCTTGAGTTTGCTTGGAGTCTAGATTTTTGTGTGTTTTGCATTGAGCATCTCGAAGCTAGGGTTATTTGTTTTTTGTTGGATTGACGACCTCAAGTGAGTTTGTGAGCTTGTTTTGCTTTCATTATGAAGTATCTTGCTTGTGTAGGCCATGAAAGATCTTTTGAAATCCTAGAAAAATGAGTAGGTTGAATCCAAGCTTGTTATGTGTGTTCATGGCAGAATTTTAGGGTTTCGGGTTTAGGGCATCACCAATTCCCATCGATTTGCTTTAGAATAAGTTTAGAATTTAAAGATGATATGTAAGAAGCTCAAATCAAGCTAGCTTCAAACCTAAGGTCCTTGAATTTGTGATCATTAGATCAATTTGAGTGAAGTTGCGAAGAAACGTCGACATTCAAAATTTTGAAGCCTTCGTAGAATTTCTTAACTGCCGAAATTCCCTGATTTTTTTTGTCCTCCCTTCGTTTTCCCAAAGATGTACAAAACCCAGAATTGCGCCCACCTCGCAGATTTCCTCTCCTGATGGATTTTCCTGAAAGTCGCATCATCTGAAGAATTGAAAAGATAAATGGATTGAATGTTGTGTGTCTTGACATTTCATGGTTAATTTGAATAATTAGAGAGATGGTTCATGCTTCTTTTCTTCATTTGGATGATCAATTTATGATATTTATGCCATGATCATTAAAATACACTTGGCATGGAATTCCCCGAAATTTCTCTCTGGCTTGATTTCCCCGGATGGCTGAAAATCCCATATTTCTAAGAAATTGTGCCTTATGATGATTTAAAGGATTTTAATCATGTGATTTTTGAATTGTTGAATGATAAACATGTTGTTTATGATGAGATGACCTTGATTCTAATGTGATAAAGAGGATTTATTGTGGTTTCTCATTGATTGCAGGCTGAATCAAGTAAGGTATTAGCAAGTGGGACCAGGAGCAAGCAGATGGATCAGGGTCCTGAAGGATCTTTGGTCTCAGAAGTAGAGAGAATCAAGATTGACCTAAAGAGTAAGGTTCCTTATTCCAAGCTTTCCTCCATCTGGATTGAAGTAGGTGACACCAATGTAGGCAGATGGGATTATGAGGAATTCAAGGCAAGAATGGCACAACAGGACCCTCCATTGTTGGCAAGAAGGTTAGTGGAATCGGGATTGGCTCATGTGGCTGGTTTTCCTCCTATGATTCAGTGCTATGAGCTAGTGCTTGAATGTGCTAGACATTATGACAGAAGTACACAAAGAGTGATCGTTCCTCAAGGTAGGGTGTTGGAAAAATTTCCTCCTGTATCTGTGGCACAAACCTTTGACATGCCTGACATATCTCATGTGGTGGCTCTGGACTTGGAAGTTGCTAAAAATTATTTTGAAGATGATTCAAGCAAGGCTCTGTAGGTGGTCAATTCTTGGATGGAGAAACCTAAACCCCACATCTCAAAGCTACCAAAACAATTATTCAGGGAAAAATTCAAACCGGAGTACTATGATGCCATCACATTACTTAGCAGGGTAATAGGTTTGAAGAGTGTAGGAGTTTTTGAAAACTGGATGTTCCTTGTTATAGTGAGGATGGAACAAAATACCGATTATCACTGGGCAGGTGTTATAAGTGCCATGATACATGATCAATTGTGCAATGTCTTGCAAACTAAGAGCTTCACAATGACTTCTTACCTAGTCTATGCCTTGGCTAGGTTCCATCCATATAAGGGATTGAGTACACGAGGAACCCTTGGGCGGGATGTAATATATGAGGTCTATCCACAACTAAATCTATGAAGCTCAAGCTATAGAAGGGTGAATGATGCATTCACCATGTACATCACAACGTTGCTCCAAGGTGCAGAGCATGTTAGAATATCTGACAGTGCTAAGGAGTTGATCAAAAGGTATGGGGCTTGGTTTACACAGTTTCCTACCTTTTCTTACATAAGGATAGATGGTTGCCAAAGGGCCCCTTACAGACTTCCTAGGTATCCTACTAATCACCTCATACTCTTGGAAGTCACAAGGAAGATATGTGATTTTGATGCCATAGTGAAGAAGGAGAAGCATAAAATAGGATTTGGCAATGACTTTCCCCTCAGGGTAGGCAGCAATGAAGCTTGTCCTTCCATACATACCACACACTTCTCTAAAGAGGAGATGAGTACTATGGGCCTATCTTTCCATTCTAAAAGGTCCAAGTTTGATAGAACTAGTGAAGCCCAAAAGAAGGCTAGTAGAGAGTACAGTCACAAGGATGACCTAGAGGATTTTTGGGCTAACTGTAAAGATGAGTTTGAAATTCGAAAGAAGAAATGCTCTAGGCTACCAGTTAACTTGATTAGACTATACAATGTTACGGTTATCCCAGATTAGATAGATGATGATGGAGATTTAATTTAGGGCCATGACTATGAGGTTGTGAAAGATAAACCAGTTGGAGGAAGAGAAAACAGAGTTAGAGCAGATCATGACTCCAGTGATTAAATACATAAAATTTGTGGCTTAAGCACAAGATTTGGGAATTGGAGAGTGAGGGTGTGCAATGCACCTATGATTTGATGGGAGACTTGGAGTCTCATTCCACTTTTGAGGAATCAACAGAGCAGGATCTTAAGGGTAAGACTAAGGTGAGATCTCCCTTCAAGATAAATATTAAGCATGCTCAAGAACAAGAGGTGGAAGAGGCATAAAAGCAAAGAAAGCCTATTGCTAAGAAGAGGAAACACATTTCAAAGACAAAGAAAGCCGCAAAGGATGAAACTAAAAAGGAAGGAAAAGAGGCTAGTGTTTCTATGCCTAAGAGAAGAATAGTAAGGTTGTCACAGAAGGAGAAGGAAACTTCTAAGGTAGGAGATGAAGTCGACCCACTAGTAGTAAATGTGGAAAGTTCGGGAGAGAAGACACAGGTGTACATGATAAGATCAAGGACTCCATCTCCTAAAGATGGTGTACCAAAGAAAAATTCTCCCATAGTTGTTCCTACCATTGAGAATGATAATATCCCTCCTTCTCATGAAGCTCACAATGCCCCAAGTGAACCCAAAGATGCTGAAGATTATCAAGATCAAGAAGGAGAAGAATTCCAAGAGGGTGAACTCTATAGTGCTGAAGTAGAAATAGAGAAGGTGTTGCAGTCTCCTCTGGTGACTTATGAAGATTCACCTGTAAGAAGTGAAGAGGATAGACCTCCTCAGAGAGAGGAAGTTCCAGTCAGGACTCCTTCACCAGTGCATGAGGAAGAAGAAAATGATAAGGGAAAAGAAGATAAAGTTGAAGAGATTCCTGAAAATCAATATTTGAATGAAAAAGTACCCAAGGTTCATCAGGATGCGGTTGGACAAGGTAGTGTACAATCAGAGTCCATAGTGCCTGCTTGGTTGGATAGAGAGTTGAAGAGTAAGCAAGTTGTGGTGGATGACAATCTCCCCAACTAGGATGAATTGCTGGAAAACATAGGAAAAGGAAAAACAAAGAAGAAGGCCAAGGTTATTTCAAAGATCGAGATAGATGAAGCAAATAATAGGGTGGTTCACATTGCTACTCCTACTCATGACAAGAATAAAGATGATGTGACTGGTAGGGATTACAGTGTGCAGACTATCAACTTAGGGCCTACTTCCATGGAACAAGAAATTGAAGAATATGAAGGCTCTAGTGTTGTAATCTTGGGTAGATTGAGGAAAGAGGTGCAAACCAAGCGAGAATTGAAGAGGGATAATGATAGACGTAAGAATTATCTGCAAGACTTGATGAAGCCCTTGCAATCCATCAGCTCCTCATCATCCGCTGCAAGCTTCCTACCATAAGAAACAATAACTAAGTTGGAGAGAATGAAAGCTACTACTCATGCCACAACAAGTTGGTTGTAGGGAGTGCAAGCTAAGGGAGATAAAGCTATCAAAGACATTCTTTCAACCGGTGGAGATGCTATGAGGGAAATAGATTGTTTAAGGAATGTATTAGCTCAGGATAAGGAGGATGTGGATCCCTTGTTACAAAAGACAAAAATCATCATGGAATACACTGAAGATAAATTGGTGAGTGATGGCATTCTTCCTTCCTCCAAAGTTGCAGAACCTTGGGAATGGTTTGAGGTGTTGCAAATAAGGAGAAGGGTTTTGAAGAAGGTGTATAAGTAGAGGAAACAAATTGAGGACACCCTGACTGAGATCTACAACAAATTTGTTTCCTTCTTTTAGGTTATGATTGGAAGAAAAAGGTTTGCACCAAAACATTTGAGCTTGGAGCAATTGAGAAAATGGTGGTGAGATGTGTATTCCCCAATCAATGAGGACCTAGTCACTGAACATCAGTTAGATGATGCAGCCACCTATATTGCAGTTATGGATAAATATCAAACCATGAAGGTGGATTGGGATAAAGTTGTAAAGCAATCAAGAGAGGAAATTAAGTCCATTGAAAGGAGAATTAAAGTATTAGCCATGCTACCTATAGCCAACTTGGAAAGGATATTTTTGATGGTACAGGATAGGGTGGAGCGAGATAAGGACAAAGGGGAAGGCAGTTAATACAATGCCTCATCAAAATTTGTGCTTCCCCATTATTTTTCTTCCTTCTTTACATGCATTGGACCGAGCTATGTTGGAGATCCCAAGCTGACCTGGATGGAGTGCATGCATTTAATGCATATTTTACTTTATTTTGAATTCCTCTTGGCCAACTTGTTTTGTGGCCGATTATTATTGTAAACCTTATTTGGCCGACATATCTTGGGGGTTTCTATAAATATGGCATTCTGCCTCATTCATAAGGGCTAGATAGTTTTATATTGGAGAAAATTAAGCAGTATAGCAAGAGTTAGAGTTAGGAGTTAGTATCATTTTCAAGCAAGTTTTGTAACAAAAGACTGGAATTGTTTCTACTTTGGGTGATTTAATGCAAGTGAAGACATTGTGATTTGGTGCCTTTCTTGTGTTGAATTTTATCTAGCATGGTTCTTGTGATTCTATCTTTGGAGTAGCTTAAGTTTATTTAATATATGCTAGGTTTAATGTTAGAGGAATTAATAGTGTTTATGATTTTATGCTTGAGGTGTTGCAATAATCTCTAGTCCATACTTTTTGCATCTAGTTGATTGTTAGTTGCTTTGCAAAGTTATCCTGGACTTAAATTCACTATGCTTACTTCAATTGTGGGTGTTTGTTCATTTTGATTGCAATAGGGTTGTTTTGGATGAATGTTCATAATCTGAAAATATTTAATGCCTTAGAAGATTGCATTGTTTTTATAAGATTGCAGATTCATCTGGGTCAAGCAGAGATCAATTTCTGAGGGATTGGTCCATTTCAAGTATTTTATCATTTGCATTGTTAATCTTAAGATTAGTGTTAAATTTAAGAATCTCTCTAAAACCCTTATCTCTTTTGCTATTTCTTTTGTCATTTGGGTTAGACTTAGGATTTTAAGTATCACCATATTGCAAAATTTGATAAGCTTTTAGATTTATCATTTGCTTGTAGTAAGGTCCCTTTGTGATTACCAACATTTTCACATTTATCACTGAGTTGTTTATGCATTGTCAAGACTTGACACTAGAGACCTTGGGGTTATCTCTTGAGGCTTGTTGATAGAGATTTACCTTTCAAGAGAGATAGGATTTCATATTCTATCTGAGTTGTTGTTGTGCAGAAAACATCATCAACAAGTGGTTTCTTCCCTCTCTCCTATGAGTTTAATTACTTGATTTTTGTTTCCCAGTTGGTACTAACATTCTATCCAAATTATCCTAGTGTTTTCACATGGTATTATATCGAATCTGGTATTGTATTACCTAGTTTGGAAATTTTTGTTGAGTTTTTTGAAATATTATTTGTATTGTATTATAATTTAATTTGTTATGTGTGGTGATGGTTTTCTATATAATCATTTTCACAAGAGGTTCTCACTCAAAGAACTATTGTGAAAAATAGTTTTTTTTGTTGGATCTAGAAGATGGTAAAACATATGAAATTACTATAAACACAAGCATATTTTAAGGTATTCAAATTTTGGAATTGTTTTTGTCTCATAGGGAAGAAGTTTTCATTGAAAATTTCACCAAAACTAAGACAATTGTAAAAAAATCATTCTATTTTTATTTAGGTTTATTTTGAACTTTTTGGGTCTTCATAAATTTTTTTAGTCCCAAGAGAATGTGTGCATAGACCTATGATGACCATTTACCTGTTAAATTAAAGACAACATAAAAAAGGCTCTCTAATTTCACTTATCATCAATGACTTCAACAATACCTCCCATGTTACATTCATACCTCCCACGTTACATTCATAGAGAAGGCAAGGGGTCACCTGCCAAACACTTTAGCCCCCTAGTCATATGGAGGGCTTAATTTTAGCCCCTCTTGAAGTATTTATTTTTGTGCGAATTCTTTTTTTAGTAGGGCAAATTACAATAGACTAAAAGTTGAGAATTAAAAATCTTGTAACTTTTGATATGTAACTCATTTTTAGTGCCCTTTTTTCAAAAGTGATTAATTTTTCAAGCTCGTTCCATTGGGAAAGTTTATGCACTAAAATTATAATGATATGCCCTTAATATTAGAGTACATCAGGTTATGAATAGTTGGCTTGTGTCTATCTTAACTCCTAATTAAGTCATATTATCATTATTATATTTTTATTTAGTTAATTATGTTGGCCTAGGGATTATATAGGGTTATCTAAGTTGGTTTGGCTGATATCCTAGATATAAATAAGGTATATATAAAAGGTAGTGAGTTTTATTTTATTATCATATTGTGAATTATGTTCTCATTGGAGATATTTGAAGGTTTTCCCCCTCGAAATGGCTTGTTATTCTCAATTATTATCAAGTATTTGAAGTATATTTCTTATCATATTCTTCTATTGTGCAATTCATTTCATTACAAGTGGTATCAGAGCATGATCCTGGCACCATAGAGGCAAGGTCTTTTATTAATATTAAATGTCATTTTGGGAAGAGCATATCTCTCAGATTTTGGAAAAAAAATTCTCTAATTTTTAAAGGATTTTGAAGAACATATTCAAGAAGCTAAAATCCATATTTCAAAGGAATTGGAGTAGAATTGATTGATTTATTATAGAATTAGGGTTTTTTCCCAATTTATTTGGAAGGTGCATATCTCATAAATTTTATAGAATTTGGTCTTGATTTTTAGTGGGTTTTTGGAGAAGTAATAGAGGAGCACAAATTTAAAATTTAAAATAATTTAAAGCAAAAATAAGTGATTTATTAAAAATTTATGGTTTCCAACAAATTTACTCTCAAAGTTGCAAAACACCAAATTTTTGGAATTTTTTTTGGGAGAGTATGACTAGGACCTAATAAGTTACAATAAAAATTTCAAATTGTTTTTAATTTATTTGTGTGATTTATTGCAAAATTATTTTCTACCATGATAACAGGGTCTACAACAAGAGGCAAAAGAATGCTACCACACTAGGGAAATATTCAAATAAGGATGAGGTAGAAATTGAAAATATTAACCCTAATGATGAGATCAACAAGGTGAAGGGTGAAATTTCATCAACTAGGAATGAGATAAATTAATTTTCTAAGAATTTGGACACATTTATTCAAGGGATGAAGTGTAAGGGAAAAGATTCACCTAGTAAGGTAGAAGATAATGCTTTTGTTGGACATGAATTCCTTGGGCTTGACTCTGATTTCAAGGATCCTTTAATAATCATATACCAAGGAAATTCATGCCCAGGTTGGATATGAGAAATTTTGCTGGAAAGTATCCAACCAATTGGCTATACTAAATGGAGTAGTTCTTTGATCGTGATGTTACTATTCGAAAAAAAGACACAGCTATGGCATCATTATACTTGGAACTAGATAAATTTATTTGGTATTGTTGGTTATGTGATGAGAAGAGAAAGAAGGGTTGTGTAGTCACATGATCAATTTTTTAAGAGGAACTTGATACCCTTTATGGAGATAACTTTATTGATAGCTACTTCTACCATCTTGCTAAATTAAAGTAAACAAGCATGGTCAAGGATTATATTTAGCAATTTCAAACCCTTTCTCTAAGAATGGAGAATATGACACAAGAAAATTTGAAATACTATTTCTAGGTGGTTTAAAGGATCACATAAAATATGACGTAGAGTTGTTCAAACCACAATCCTTATCACAAGCAATATTAATGGCATGACAAGTTGAGGAGAACTATTTTGATAGTAGGCGACAAGGGATTGCAAATGTATGCAAAAGGAGATCCCCTACACATTTATTACCTCAACCTACTAGGTTGACTCCACAACAAATTGAGGAGAATAGAGAAAAGGGGTTATGTTTCAATTGTGATAGAAATTATAGTCAAGGACATAAATGTAGAGAAAAGAAAGTTTTATATATTAAAGGTCCAAGTGAAGAAGAAGAGGAGGAACCAATTTTAGAGGACCTTATAAGGTGTTAGATGATGAATCACATGATCCCCAACCAATCATTTCTTTGCATGCACTCACTAGTTTTAGCGCCCCACAAACTCTCAAGTTAGTGTGTTTCTTTAAGAAGTAGAAAGTAACAGTGTTGATTGACTCATGGAGTACTCATAATTTCATCAATAAAAAGTTGGCTACTCATCTAAATTATTTTATATATCCAAATCTAGAGTTTTAGGTCTTGAATATAGATGGTGGTACTATTAGTTATTCTGGAAAGTTTCATAGAGTTAAATTATCCATGGGAGATTATCACCTTGATAGCCCAATGTATAATATATCCATGGGTACAATAGATATATTTTTAGGAGTTCAATAGCTTACTAATTCAAGAAAAAATGAGATAAACTTCCAAGAACTATTCATGAGATTTGAACAGAATGAAAGTCAATAGAGATAAGAGGGTTGAAGGAAAAGTCCCCACAAATAGTAAGCTCTCGAAAAATTTAGGAGTTTCTTAAGAAAGGAGTTGACAGATTTGTTGCCCAGTTATGTTCATAGAAGTCTCTCAATCTAATGCTCCCACCCATCAAAATTTTCAAGAAATAATTAATTGCCAATTAATGGTTTTTAGATATATTCTTAAATGGATTTCTCCTAAGAGGGATCATGATCATCCCATACAACTAGTTCTAAGAAGACAACCACCTAATGTCAAGCCTTACAAGTACCCACATTTATATAAAATTCAGATAGAAAATATTGTTGAGATGTTAAGAGGTAGGAATTATCATGCATATTCAAAGTTCTTACTCCTTACCTATGGTGATGGTGCATAAGAAGGATGAAACATGGTGCATGTTCCTAGACTATAAAGTTCTTATCATCTACACAATCAAAGATAAGTTTTATATTCTAGTCATTGATGATTTTCTATATGAATTGAATGGAGCTATGTTTTTTACAAAGTTAGAACTTAGATCAAGTTATCACCGAATTTGAATTAAGGAAGAAGGTAATTTTAAGACAACATTTAGGACTCGTGAGGGTTATTATGAGCTTTTGGTGATGTCATTTGGTCTTACCAATGCACCTTCTACATTTTAAAGTTTGATGAATTCCATTTCTAAGAAATTATTGGGGAATTTTATATTAGTTTTCTTTGATGATATTGATTTATAGCAAGACATGAGAAGAAAACTTGTAGCATGTAGATCAAGAATTACAAGTTCTCAAAGATCATCAACTTTATGCTAAGCCATCCAACTTTTCTTTTGGTCTCAATGAGGTTGAGTACTTGAGACAAAAAATTTCACATGAGGGAGTAAAAGTGGATCCTAACAAAATTAAGACTATCATGGAATGACCTATTCCAAAAATCTATTAATAAATTGAGGGGTTTCTTTGGATTAACTAGATATTGTAGAATATTTGTGAAGAATTATGGACATATAGTAGCACCCCTCACAAATTTATTGAATAAGGATTCTTTTCATTCAAAAAAATCTATTGATGTAGCATTTGAAATGTTGAATGAGGCTATGTGTACAACTCTAGTGCTTGTCACTCTATATTTCACCAAGGATTTTACTATGGAATGTGATACTTCAAGAAATGGTATAGGAATAGTTCTCATGCATGAGGGTCAACACATTTATTTTGAGATTCATTAATTAAAGATTAAGATAAACTCATACCTATCTATGAGAAGGAAATGGTAGCTATTCTTCATGCAACAATAATGGAGGCCTTATCTAATGGGTAGACACTTCAAGGTTAAGAAAGATCATGATAGCCTACAATATTTTTTGGAACTAAGATTATCTTCTGAAGAGCAATAAAAATGGTTCACTAAGATGTTGGGATATGATTTTGAGATTATATATAAGAAAGGGAAGGAAATTGTTGTGGCATATGCACTATCAAGGAAGGATGAGAAGGATGAATCTTTATTATGTACAATTTCAATATTTCAAGAAGATTGGGTAGTATAAGCCAAAGTAGACTGGTAAAATGATGTTTCTACAAGTAATATCATTGAACAATTATAGAGTGATCCTAGTAGTTTAGATAAGTTTTGTTGGAAGTGAGACACTTTGTGGTATAAAGAGCAATTGTATCTTTGCAATAATTCCTCTCTCAAACAAAATATTCTCATAGAGCTTCATGTGTCTCCAATTGGTGGTCATTCAATATTTTTTAAGATATGTCCTTGGGTCAAGAAATACTTCTTCTAAAAGGGGATGTTAAACAATTTATGGAAAAATGTTTGGTTTGTCAAAAAAATAAAGAGGAGACAATCAAGACACCTAGTCTCTTGAAACCCTTAGTTATTCCTAGCTAGGATTAGGAAGAGGTCTCCATGGACTTCATCATAGGTCTTCCAAGATATAAAGGTAAGAATGTCATCATAGAAATACTAGATCACCTCACTAAATATGCACATTTTATTAAATTATCACATCCATAATTATAGTGGAAAAATCATTTTTGGAGAATATTCAAAAGCTACAAGGCATACCTAAGGTTATTGTTAGTGACTATTATCCTATATTTATGAGTAACTTTTGAAAAAAATTATTTTCATGTTTGGGTACTCAATTGGCTCATAGTTCTTCATATCATCCTCAATATAATGTGCAAAAAAAATTTGTTAATAAGTTTTGAGAAGGATATCTGTGTTATTTCACCTCAGATAAACAATCTCAATGGGTAGATTGGCTACCACTAGCATAATGGTGGTATAACACTTCATTCCATAGTTCATCAAAAGATATCATCCTCCTTATATCACATCATAATTTAAGGTGTCACCAAGAGTTCAAATTTGTGGAGGACCACATGCTTCATCAACAACAATTACT
This sequence comes from Sequoia sempervirens, assembly GCA_007258455.2. Classification (NCBI taxonomy): domain Eukaryota; kingdom Viridiplantae; phylum Streptophyta; class Pinopsida; order Cupressales; family Cupressaceae; genus Sequoia; species Sequoia sempervirens. Next base: position 1,017,528,568 of record VDFB02271358.1, read on the forward strand.
TTCAAAAATTAAAGAGAATCTATCCATGGTTCAAAATCGAATGAAGTGGCAGGTGTACTAGCACCATAGTGAAAGAAGTTTTAAAGTTGGGGATTGGGTTTTCTTGAGATTAAAACCTTACAAGAAAGTATCATTGAAGCAATAGTCAAAGAATAAAAAGTTACCTCCAAAATATTATGGCCCATATAAAATCATGTAGAAGATAGGTATTGTTTCCTACTAGCTTAAATTTCCATCAAAAACAAAGATACATCCATTTTTTCATGTTTATTATTTGAAGAATGTAGTTGGGAATAATATCCCTACTTAGATAATATTGCTCAAGCTTGATGAAGAAAGAAGAATCATATTGGAACCATAGTTTATTCTTAAAAAATACATAAGGAAGATAAGGACCAAAACACTCACTCAATATCTCATCTAATGGAAGAATTTACCAATTGAATATGCCACATGGGAGGATGAGGAGTTTAGTCAAAAGCATCCAAAATTTCTTATCATTTAGGATAATGCTTCTCTGAAGAGGGGGGCATGCTATGCTCTTAATATTAGAGTACATTGGGTTATGAATGGTTATCTTGTGGCTATCTTAACTTCTACTTAAGTCATATTATCATTATTATATTGTTATTTAGTTAATTAGATCATCCTAGGGCTTATATAGGGTTATGTCTAAGTTGGATTGGGTGATATCCTAGGCATAAAGAAGGTATATATGAGGTAGTGAGTCCTATTTAATCATCATATTACAAATTGTGTTCTCATTGGAGAAATTTGGAGGTTTTCCCCTTCAAAGGGGCTTGTTATTCTTAGTTTTTTATTAGTGATAAATAGGTTTTGAAGAGTCCCTGAAATCTTGTACAAAAAGGAACAAAGGTAACAAAAATATATCCAATTGGATACCCCACCAAAAACCAAAAATAGGCTGATTATGAAACAATCAGCACCCCATCAACACACAAATGACCAACAAAACAAAAAGAGAACAAAAAAAGAAACATTTAAAGCAAATCCTTTAACATTCTGGCTACTTTCAGATCCTTAGTGATCAACTTATCGTGTATTTCCATGATCTCCTCAACATCATGACTCGACATAGTCTTGCTTTTCTTGGTCTTGCTCTAAGTGCAAACACGGTCTCATGCTCGTATCCGTAATATGCATCCTCTTGTTAGCATCCTTCCCTTCATCCTAGTTTACCGGCTCATCAAACAAAGACCTCCCAGTCCATTCCCTATCCTTCTCATTCAAGAATACCAGACCTTCATCCGAAGACTCAAGCCTTTCCTTGTTGAGATTGATCACTATGTTGAGATCTTTACACAACAACAAGGAATTTTTCTCCATCGTGGATAGCCTTGGACCGTGATCTTTATTCAAATTCACCACGTATTCCACCATGAGACCAAGGATAGAATTTAGAGAGTTGACCACACCGGAGATGGGGTCCTTCTCTTTAAGGCTTCTAAGAGTAGAAATATTGCACTAGGCAATCATGTCATATTTTTTATGGAGGTCCTGAACCTCTTGAACCAGCCACATAAGCAAGTTAAAATAAATATCAGCCCCATCCTTGACTAGACTAGAAGCCTGTACATAGTCCATGGAACCCCAATACAAGCCCATCCCCTAATGGGAACTCATGGGCGGATCATCATAATGTAAGCCCTCAGGATCATCAACCTTAGCCTTTCCCTTCTCTTTGGACGCCGATGTAGTAGGAGACTCATCCACCTCCACCACACTGTTCACCTTCCCCACAACATGAGCCCCCTCATCACCACCACAACTCATGTCCTTATTAACCACATATGCCACCTCACTGGCTTGTTCAACCCCAATACCCTCTAACCACTTTTCCTCAATATCCTTGGAGCAACATGACCCTGTTTCATGGTCTTCTTCTTACTAGCTTTACCCTTCACACCCTCTTCACCACCAGTCACTTGAATTTTTTGTTTAACACATGGATAAGAAGGTTTTCCCTTTTTAGCAAAGCATTTCTTACCGCTAGAGGAAGGAGTATAATCCAAATTTGTGTGGTAGCCATCCAACCATGCATTAGACTCCTCCTCAATTTTAGTCCCAACACTACCATCCACATCCTCAATCTAGAATTTCCCACTCCCCTTCATCTTCTTCTTAAACTTATTAGAATTAATAGAAGCAGGGGACTCAATAACACAATTAGCTTTTATATAATCCACAATAAGCAACATTAAACCCTCATGTAAGAAGGGGTTCTTCGTATTCCTTCTATGGGCCACTATCCCATCTTCCAAAGAGAGCAAAAGATAGAATGAGAAAGAGATGAGCTTACTGTGACATAAGTGATTGATCATCATGAAATGATAGCCATATAGAGCAGAAAACCTCCCATCCAGAGTAAAATAATGCATCAGCACCATAATCACCTCACACCAAATAGGTTTGATTTTGGAACGGTCATAACCCCCATAGTTGAGCCTCACCATTTTGGCTCTCTCCCTATCCTGCAAAAAAATATTTCTAGCATCCCCCGACATAGCTTCTCCCTGTAGAATTGTCTTCCTTCGGTGGACAACCTAGTGACTTCTATAATAAAATCCTTGGTGATATCAATGTCCCTACCAAACATACTCAACACCCAACCATGCCAAGCATCAACGAACTCTCAGGATACATTTGACTTAAACCCATGAAGTTTCTCCATAAAAGGAGTAACCCCACCTTTTTGTAAAATTTCCTAGACATCAACATTAGCTTTGAACTCCTCGCATGAAAGAGGATAATACCTACACCTATCCTCACCCATATTCAATGGCGATCACTTCTCAGAATCAAGAACACACAGTTTGCAAATGCAACTAAACACTAAGGCCAAAGAAAGAAAAGCACCCAGAAAGCGTGTGGGCATGCCAATCAAGGTACTGGGGAAAATAATAGCTAGGTGCCTCATGTAAATATGATTTAGATAGCCACAAATTCCAATGAACATCACAAGCACAAAGTGTCTAATCAATTAGGTTTGAACATGATTACTACGCACGGTAGGAGCTAAAAAAATGGCCTCCTCCAATGAGCTAGGAAGTATCATTATTAAGTAGCACTATTAAATTTATGGGAGGGTTATCATTAACCTCCCAAGATCTAGCTGATGTCACCCCAAGATTCGCTAGCAAGTTCACCACTACATTTGCCTCACAAAATGCATGGGAGATGTACATGCCATCAAACTCATGCAACATAGAGTGGGCATCCAAAATAAAACTTTCAATTTACCAAGATGGAGGTGATAAATTCTTTAGGCAGATAATTATGTTCAATGAGTCCCCTTCGACCCATAGTCTAGCAATCCCCTTCTCCCTAGCAAGTTTGATACCAAGCTTGTTATTCTTAGTTATTATCACATATTTATAGAATATTTCCTATCATATTCTTTGATTGTGAAATTTATTTCACACATATAAAGTTTATTTTTTCATTCTCACTCCATTAGGAACATCTATACACTAAAACTATAAAGTGCCAAAAACTAAGGGAGTTCAAAATATTGAATTAAGAGAGATGTGAATTATGTCTTGGTGCACTTTCTACCTTCCTTCCACATCTCTATGTTTTATCTATTTTTATAATAATATTTACTTTAATCAATGGAATCGCATCAATTTGTCACACATATAACATCATTTAATTATCATGATTAGAAAATTAAGGTGCAACTTGTGCTAAAGAAAAATGGTTGTATAGGATGAAAATGGGCACTAAAAGAGAACATAACAATGAGGACGCTAAAGAAAAATGGTTGGAAAAATATGATCAATCCTTCAAATTCATGTGTCTTATTATATCTCCTAAACTCCTCTTTCATCTAGAAGCCTTGAAAATATCCAATGAAGTTTATCTTGCATTAGAAAAATATTTTGGAAGCTAGATGAAATGAGAAGTCATGAGTTGGATAATGATCTCTGGAGTTTCAACCCTAGTCCTTTTGAAACATTAGAGGAGTTTCACTAAATTCAAATAACTAAGGTTTTAGTTGAAAGAAAATGGAATAAAGAGAAAGGATGATTAGCTAGTTCTTTCTATACTCTCCAAATTAGGTCCTAATTATTTTTGTTTGTATCTACCTTCTAATCCACCAAAAGGGATCTTGGAGACACATGGAAAATTCCTTCTCTGGATGACTTTATTGTCAACTTGACTAGGGGATAGGATAAGTCAATATAGATAGGCACATTAAAGTATTTAAAACTCCAAGCCCTCATTTTTGGGAATGAGAAACAACATTCTTCAAACAATACAAGGAAGAAGAAAAACAATCTGAAGGACAAGGAGACAAAAATATTATAAATCTAAGTCTTTCAAAATCAACACTGAAAATTCTTCAAACCAATAGAAACTTGAGAAGTTTTAACATTTAAGTAATATTGTAAGAAACTTGGGCATGATGAGCTAAAATGTATGAAGAAGAAGATTAACCACCTCAAAAATCTTCTTAAGAAGAAAAAAATAGGAGTCCCTAGATCTATCAAAGAATCCCCATCATCCCAAGAATCTTCTAAAGAAAACCTAAAGAAAAGAGAAATTTAAGGACAAGGGTCTAATTATTACAATATCATCATCTGCTCCATCTTGGATCATTGACTCAAACACCTTGCACCACATTGGTTCTTTATAGGTCATTTTTTTTAATTATAAATTTATAGAATATCTACTATCACTTTGGTTGATGACACTCCAACATCAATTATGAAGAAAAGGTATGTTGAAATTAAAGGTGGATGACTCATAAATGTTCTAAGTGTACCTTGTCTTTCAAAAAATATCATATCAATTTATCATAGCAACAATTTTAAAGCTTTGGGAAGAGAAAATCGTCAAGCTAGGTTGTACACCTTCTCTCACTTTGCACCTAAAATTTATCCTACAATATTTCTTACTCATTCATATAGAGATAAAATTATGGTGTGAGCAATTTGACCACCTTAACTACCACAACCTTAAGCAACTAAGTCAACAAAATATGGTGACAGAGTTTCCTAGAGTTATATTCTCTAAGGATTTTGTGATGGTTGCACCCTTAGGAAGCATCTTGAAGATAAATTTAATAGATAAAAATCTTGGAGGGATATACAAGCTTTATAGCTTGTTCACAGTGATGTATGAAGGGATTTTCTGCATCCATATTTAACTAATTCAAGTTATGTTATCATTGTCATTGATAACTTCTCTAGATACACATGGGTCTACTTAATATTTCTCCTTCTATTATGGACTCACCTAACTTTGATAATTTTATTGATAATTTAGACCATCCATAATAGATTTCTAAGGAAAAGTCTTATTTCAATTCTGGCTATGGGGATAGTGATGGTCACTCATCTTAATCTACTTCTAGGCATGTTTTGGAAGATGACATTTCAACACCTAACTCACTTGCTTCTCATCCTATTTTGGATAGATAAACATTTCATAATGTAATCACTTGGGTAGGGAACCCAATATATGGAAAACATACTTAGTCAAATTACCAAAGTGAGCCACATGATTTTTTATGTTGCAACCTTGGATCCACATAAATTTTGAGATGCATCATGCATACTTGACTGGGATAATTTTATGCATAAGGAAAATGATTCCTTAATTATAAATCACACTTGGGACTTGAATCCATTCCTAAGGGAAGGATTAAGGTTTGATGTAGGTGGATATATCAAACCAAGTTTGTCACAATGGGTTGGTTGAAAATTATAAGGAATATTTTGTTGTTAAGGGTTTTTCATAAGTTATTGGCATTGAATACATAGAGTTGTGCACTCATGGTCAAAATTACATCAATATGACTTGATTTTTTGTATGGAGACCTTGAGGAAGATTTACATAGATCAATCACTAAGGTTCATTCAGGATTCATCATTATTTTGTAAACTTATAAAATCTCTTTATGGCCTCAAATAGGCCCCTCAAGCTTGGTACACCAAGATGGATTCCTTCCTCCTAGCTTTGAGTTTCACTTAGTGTCATTCATATCCTAATGTATACCTCTTGTGGTAGGATGATTCACTATTGATACTATTACTTTATGTTGATGAAATTTTGATCATTGAGAGATCTTTATCTACTATTACAACAATAAAGTAAACTTTGTATGATAGATTTTACATGGCATACTTTGTTTGCTATATTACTTTCTTGGTATTGATATTTCACAATCTAACATAGGGATCACTCGTGCACAAGTATACTCTTAATCTACTTTCTTTGTTTCACATGACTAAATTTAAGGCATGTTTGACTCTCTTTCTATCTAGATTCAATATTTAGGTTGAATATACTACACCATTGGTCAATGTAACCTTGTGTCAATAATAAATTGTTGGTAGTCTCATCCATTTGACTTATATGGTGTAGGGCACCTAGTGGATTTCATGCCTCCATGAGGCAATTTTGTAATTTTTGAGTTTTGGGTGTGTTATTTTGTAATAAGCTCTTTGTTGACCATTTCACATGTTTTTGAGTCATTTTAAGGTTGCTAGGAAGTTTTTGGGGTCAAGTTGTAAAATCTTGCAAAATGTTGTCAACTTTGAAAAAATTGTCAAATTGCAAAATTGCAAAAATGAGGAATATGAAGGGTCATTGTGGGAAAATAAGTTATTTGGTCATTGAAACTAAAAGGGAAATTGGGAAAATAATTTCATGTGTTTAAATTGGCCTTGAGAAGGTGAGACCAAGGTTGGTGGCTTTTATTTTGAAGAGAACTCAATACAAAACCCTTATTTTTCTAAAAATTCCAACGTTTTTTGTTATTTCAGAGCATTGTACGTTTCTAAACGAAATTTTTATGATTTATAGTTGATTGTACTAGATGGAGAATTGAATTAAATTTTTGTTGGTTTTTTTCTCATTGAGTTTTGAGAGTTTTATGGCCATTTTACTCAAGGTAGGTTTGAAACCCTAGTTCAACAGGGTTGAAAGGAAAAAAATGTAGAACTCTCCATTCCACCGATGAAAACTTGTAAAACTCAATAGAATGGAGGTAGATAGGGTATGTTTTGAGTGTGTGATGTTTTCAGGAATAGGGTGCAAGTTTTGGTGAAGTTGTGATGATGCCCTAGTTGGTTTTCTTCATGATTTTAAGCAAAAGTGATGCCTAAAGGTAGGGTTTTGTTAAAGAGTTGTTAAGAGGTGATTCTAGGTGATGAAAATTGTATGTGCAGACCTAAATGGATGTTTCTAAGATTTTTTAATAGATTTTTTGTGTCTAGAGTGTGTGTAATCAATAAGAGTCATGTTGTAGGAGCCTAATTAGGTATATGTGCAAATGTAGCAGCAAAGATTTGAGTCTTGTTCCAAAGAAACCCTAGTATATTTTGAGATATGTTTCAAAAGGGCATAATGGGTATTTAAAACTAGTTTTGGTTGGTGGGTAGGAGTTAGTTATTGAAATTTATAGTCAAATTACAGTGAATTTATGCTCTTTTAAGCCTATTATCAAATGTAGTAGCAAGTATTTGAAGGGTTTGTTACAAAGAAACCACCCTTGGAATTTTGATATGTTTTAAAACTTGGAAAAGGGTATCTAGAAAAACAATTGGTTTGTGGGTTTTCAATTTATTTTGAAAATTATGTTGAATTTTCATTGTTTGGAATGTTACAAGCAAAGTTGATGAAACTGTGAGAAAGTACCAAGTTGGGATTTTCAAGGTTAAAGGATTGTCCAAAGCCGATGATTTGTGGTTGGTTAATGATCTCCCTCAATTATTTTCATCAATTGGTACTAGAGATAGAAGACCCTGAGAGGAAGTTCTGAGAGAAGGTTTGTTGTATCCTCCAATAGTGATGAAGTTGGGTAGAAGGTGTGCAAATTTCTTCCACTAAGAGGAAGTGGGTAGAAGAGGTCTTGAAGAGTGTATCTTCCAAAATCTTATTGGGTAGATGATAGTTGTGTGTGTGAAGAATGGATGTGTGGAAGAGATACTTGCAGAGTGAGGGTTTACAAAAAAAAAACAAGTGATGAAAGAGATGAAAAAGAGATGAAGAAGAAAAAGGAGAAGGAAAAACAAATAGATGTGGATCAAGAGATAAAAGAGTTGAGGAAGGCTTTGGAACTAATGATGGAAATTTGAGAAAATATAGAAAAAATAATGAAGATTAAGATGCAAAGTTGGCATTTACCAGTCAAGAAGAAGGTTATGTGGCCTATCAAGAAGATTGTTTAGAGAAGAAGACAAGTGGGAGCAAAAAAATTAGACATTAAGGAGTCCTTGATTGAAGAAAAAGAGTCAAGAAAAGAGGAAGAGGTAGCTAATAAAATGGTAAGTAAACATATGACTGTTATAACAACAGTTAGGATTGATCAATTTCCATTAGATGTTCAATACTTGTTGCAAGAACATGTTGATGTGTTAATAGATGACAGTACAAGGAAAAAAGTTAGTTCTCATGCAAAGTGGGAAGAAAAAACCTTCAAGGTGATTGAAGACACTCCACAACTGTAGTTGGAGTATGACGATGCAACCTACTTTATGTTTGCATTGATCAGGGAGATCAATGAAGATGAAGTTGAGTGACATAATTTTAAGACAAAGGGTCCATACCTTGTTTTCCAAATTGTCAAGGATGAAGGAAAGGTTGTTGATTGTATAGACAATAAGAAGAGAGCAACATCTAGTATTGCAAGGATGGGTAAGAAGAGTTGTATTATTACAAATTTAAGGAGAGATAGACCAAAATTTAAGATGAAGCAGATCTTGGAAGGAGAAAAAGTTGTTGGGGAAAAGTGTGTAGTCCATCAGGGCAAAAGGAATCAGTTACAAGGTAGCAAAACAAAAGGAAAGCAAGTTTGCATTGACAAGATGAAACCCAAGGTAAAGATGAAGACGACATAGAAATGTTTCAAGGAATCCAAAAGGAAGAAGATAGAAGACATAAAGCAAGATAATTCCTACCTTCAATTCAAAATGGACATGAATTCTTCTTTCTTCGGGAGTATGGTGTAGGGCACCTAGTGGATTTCATGCCTCCATGAGGCAATTTTGTAATTTTTGAGTTTTGGGTGTGTTCTTTTGTAATAAGGTATTTGTTGACCATTTTACATGTTTTTGAGTCATTTTTAGGTTGTTAGGAGGTTTGTGGGGTCAAGCTGTAAAATCTTGCAAAATGTTGTCAACTTTAAAAAAATTGTCAAATTGCAAAATTGCAAAAATGAGGAATATGAAGGGTCACTGTGGGAAAAGAAGTTATTTCGTCATTAAAACTCAAACGAAAGTTGGGAAACTGATCTAATATGTTTAAATTGTCCTTGAGAAGGTGAGACCAAGGTTGGTGGCTTGTATTTTGAATAGAACTCAATACAAAACCCTTGTTTTCTGAAAATTCCAACATTTTTTGTTGTTTCAGAGCATTGTATGTTTCTGTGTGGAATTTTTATGATTTCTAGTTGATTTTACTAGATGGAAAATTGAATTAGATTTATGTTGGTTTTTGTCTCATTGAATTTCATTGAGTTTTGAGATTTTTATTGCCATTTTACTCAAGACAAGTTTGAAACCCTAGTTCAATAGGGTTGAAAGGAATAAAAATGTAGAACTCTCCATTCCACTGATGAAAACTTGTCAAACTCGATTGAATGGAGATAGATAGGGTATATTTTGAGTGTGTGATGTTTGCGGGAGTAGGGTGCAAGTTTTTTTGAAGTTTTGATGATGCCCTTGTTGGTTTTTTTCATGATTTTAAGCAAAAGTGATGCCTAAAGGTAGGGTTTTATTGAAGAGTTGTTAAGAGGCCATTCTAAGTGATGAAAGATTCATGTGCAAACCTAAATGGATGTTTCTAATATTTTGGAATGGATTTGGGGTCTGGAGTGTGCGGAATCAATAAGAGTCATGTTGTAGGAGCCTAATTAGGCATATGTGCAAACGTAGCAACAAAGATTTGAGAGTTTTGTTCCGGAGAAACCTAGGAGATTTTGATATATGTTTCAAAAGGGCGTAATGGGTATCTAAAACTAGTTTTTTTTGGTGGGTAGGATTTTTTTTTATGTTATGGTCAAATTACGGTGAATTTATGCTCTTTTAAGCCTATTGTCAAATGTAGCAGCAAGTATTTGAAGGGTTTGTTACAAAGAAACCACCCCTACACTTTTGATATGTTTTGAAACTTGGAAAAGGGTATCTAGAATAGTAATTGTTTTTGTTGGTTTTAAATTTATTTTGAAAGTTATGGGGTGATCCCACAATACTGGTTTACAATTTTTGGCCAAACTGGACACTGAAATATTTTTTTCTAACTAAATCTTCACTTTCGGGCACCTATAGTGACTAAACCGTGAGGAATTTGAAGATGATGCAAACTAGTGATTTGTGAAATTTTTTCTGTAGATTCTAAATATATTTTTTTAAAAAAAATTGGAATTAGATTGCACTTTTTTTTCCATCTCCTTCGAAAACTAGTTTTTTTCAGTAAACAACATTTTTAAGGAGTGACACTCACCGTATACAACACAATTTTTTTGCATGAAAGATAAATTTCTTTTTTTTTTGAATTTAGATTTGTAACTACAATATATAGTGCTTCCAATTGGTTTCATAGTGTTTTATTGAATATTTTTTCCTTAATCAAGTTTCGAAGTCAAACCAATTACAATTCAAACATAGGCGGACCGTATACAACATAATTTTTTTGTATGTATCGAAATTCAATTTTTTTTTGTTGGATCAAGGACTTCAATATCTGGTGCACTAATATTTTTCAAAAAAAACATTGATAATTATTTTTTTTCCACATGTGCAGAATAGAGAGATTGATTTTTAGTGAAAAACCTATGTTTAATAAAACTAAAAAACAAATACATAATAAATCCAAAACATATTAAAATTATATTTGTTAGATAGCTCATTCTGAGGACTACCATCGTCCAGTTGGGTCTATGAATTCTCCTCCATTTTCATCCTCAACACGAGCTTTGAAGGGAAAAATTCTATATTTTTTTTGTGTCACAGGGTGAAAAGGTGGGAAAAGGGGGGTTCAAGCGAACCAGGGGGGTTCGAGCAAACCCCCTTTCAAAAAATGTTTTCTTTGTATTTTTTTGTGAGAATGGTGGGACCTTGCATTTAATGGGTTCACTCGAACCAAGGTTCTAGCGAACCCTCTTTTGGTTCGTTCGAACCCCAAAAACCATTTTTTTTGCATGGAGTCATTTTTCGCAACTTTTCCTTCCTCACTCGAATTGTAAACGACTTTTGTGGGTTTATCCTATGTTGAATTGTCATTGTTTGGAATGTTACAAGCAAAGTTGATGAAACTATGAGAAAGTACCAAGTTGAAATTTTCAAGGTTAAAGGATTGTCCAAAGCTGAATGATTTGTGGTTGGTTAATGATCTCCCTCCATGCTCTGCATCATTATACCAGTCCTGATATTTTATTTGTAGTGAGCATAATTTTGAGATTCATGTAAGAGCCTCATGAATTATATTTAAAATAAACTAAGAGAATAATTCACAATCTTAAGAGTACTCTCATATTTTAGATTTATTACAAATATGACACAAAGGTTGATTTGGTTGGATACTAAAAAGGTGAAAAATAGGTTTGTTTTGTATTTAAGGGGGTTCACCAATTTTAAAATGTAGACCTATTTCTCACTATTTTATTAGGAAATGAGATCCATACAAAGAATTGACTTACAAACCTTAGGTGATTCAACTCAATGAGAGAATCTATTGATTTCCTTATGATTTAGGATGAGGGTATCAACTTGAACAACACTTTTGGGAGAAAAACTAAAAATAGAAAACCAAATCAATTATGCCAATTCAAACTTGAAATAACAATTTAAAGCTCAATACTAATAGAAATAACAAACTTTTTGTAGATCTGAGAAGGGTTAGACATTGTGTAATAGTCACCAAAAGGTAGTTTTGGGAGGAAAACTAAGACTCATTCACCCATGGGTGAATGGGTCTTTGATCAGGATTTTCAACCAACTTTCAAGAGCCTCTTATGTCAATATGTATCTTCTATTTGATTCGGGTTTTAGTGTCGAAAAGTCATAAATCATTTATGTAGGCGAGTTTTTATGGCTTGATGACAACTTTGACAACTTTTGTAATTTTGATAACTTTCCAATATTGTTCTTCAAGAGATCTTCAGTCCTTCTTTAATCTAAGATCTAAAACGTAAACACAAGAGGGAAAAATTATTTGTCTTTGGTGAATGGGAGTTTGGCTTGGTCAAACCCCATTTAGGTAATTAAACCTTGAATTGAAATAATGAAATATGAAAGGAATGATGAATGAACAATATAATTTTGCAACTCACAAAAATATTGAATAAACCTTTATAAGTCTACAATATTGATTTTGGTCTTGCATGAGATGGGTTTAATGGATGTGGATCTTGATGCTAAAATTGATGCTTGAATACTTTGACTTGATCTTTGAGACCTACATCACAATGTTAGCTCCAAAAAACATGTATGATGCAAAAGACTTTGACATGATGCTTGAGATCTTGATTGCTGCAATAAATCACTAATAAATCTTCTCTTGAATGCACTTGATCATAATATTTTCTCTAGGAATGCTTACATGAAAACTCTTCCTAAAACAATTAGACTTAATTTGATAAAAAGACCTTGTATTTATAGGTATGTATCCTTAATTTCCCAAAAATTAAACATTACAAGCTGACATTAAAATTTTAATTTAGAGACATTAAAATATCGCCAAAGACATAATTTAAATTTAGGTTCAAAGGCCTAGGGTGTTCCCATTCGCCCTTGGGAAAATTGGTCCTAAGTCCTTATTCCTGGAACACACATTGCTCAAGGTAAAGTGTTATGTGTTGGCATTAATTATTGTTGGGTTTCTCCTTCAGAAAATATAATTTATTAGTCTTATAGATGTAAAATAGGGCTTATTAAGGCATAATTAAGTCTAATTTAATTAAGAGTTTCCAAACAAAGTGTGGAAATGTAAGGGAGTACATTTTCCTACGCTAAATTTAGCCCCCACTTTAGTGAGAGGATGACCTTGCATCAAACTCACACTGAAGTAGACAATCAAGAGAGATATTATCATACAATTGTTGGAAAGAACAAGATGACAAAGGTTAAGGAGGATGATCAATCCCCCAAGATTTAAGATCTTATGGCAAACCAACAAAGGCACAAAGAGATGCATACCTTTGTTAAATATGCAGTAGCAATGACAAGATACTCAATCATATAATATTTCAAAGACTAAAAGAAAGAAAAAGGGGTGGATCAAGCTTTGACTGTTTGTCCAACTCAATGTGGATCAAACCTTAGTTGTTTTTCCAAAAAATGTTTACAAGTGGAACTCACTATCCACTATGCAAACAACAATACAATCACACAAGCTAGTAAAATATGTTGTCCACTAGGTGAGCCCCCAGAAAGTGGCCAATGAGAGTCTTATTAGGCTCCCATTGAACTAACCATACCAAAGTTATACCTCCTAATAACTTTGATAAGGATCCACACAATATGAACTTCGAGTTTCGTAAGGATAGAAAGTTGTGTTATGCTAAGCACTTATGAACAAACATGGCCCTACTGGCAAGCAAGGTGTGTTATGCTTGGTGGCCATGAAAAAGGTTGTAACTTTGAGCTCCACAAGGCTAGCAAGATGTGTTTTGCTAGGAACTAATGAAAAAATGCAAATAGGATATTCAAAGGGTTTTTCTTATTTCATGTAAGGTCTCCTCTTAGGGAACATTATGCCTAATGTCTCCAAGAGAGGACTAGTCAAGGATAAAAGATTCACAACTTAGGGAATGCAATCTGTAGCATCATCACTAAGAGTTCCATATGCTCAGAAAGATCACAATCTTGAAGGACATCAAACCCAATGACACCACCAAGAAGAAGACACATTGCATGAAGTAAGAATATTGCACGATGAAACATAAGTTATAGTCAAAATGATAATGCTAATGCATGCCCCCACTTTAAAGGAATTTCTAAACACCATGCTATGAGGAATCATTTTAATGTAGAAAATGATAAATGCTAAACAATAAAGAATACATGAGAGCTTATTTGGAAATCCCTATGTCAAGCATATGTTTCCAAATGAAGTTTCATCATGAAGAGGGGTTGCCCCAAAATGAAATCCCAAACACATAAGGGATCCATGGATTTAGGGTCAGTGTATGTCTTTGCTAAAATATTATTATAGAGCTCAAAAAAATCATCATTCCTCGAATACATGTAGAACTAGAAGAATGACACATAGAGTGAAAATAAAGAAAATATTTTGGGTCAACATGGAAAACACTTAAATGTCTCAATGCCTTGCATCATCCCCAAAAGGAAAACACAAGATAAAATAAAAGATAAGGGTTTATGACAATAGAAGAATGTAGATACAATTAGAGGAATAAGGATAAAGACATGTCAAATAGAATGATATGAGAGATCATATTATGCACATACAATCACACAAAAAGAACATGAACAAAAAAAAAAAAAAGACTATTAAGGCACATGTGAGTCAACCTATAGCAGTTTGTCTACATCCCAATCTTGTTCATCATATGTGGAAGGAATATAACTAGCCAAAGGGACAACAACAAGTGTTGTATTAGGAACATCACCAGGTTCAACATGTGATGAGTTACTCTTTTTAGGAGGATCATCATGGTTGTTATCATGTAAGGTCATGGAAGGGGAAAACAATAAATTCAGCTCATTATGTACTTCCTCATCAATCTCAACAATCTCATCATCATCATCCAAATTAATCACAATAGGAGGTCTAATGATATATCCATGAAAGGTGCTTATTCTTGTTGTGGTTGAGATATAGTATTTTTTTTGTTGCAATGAAGGTGGAGATTCATCATGCATCACTTGAGTTGTTCTTTGATTTTGAGGTGTTGATTCATCTTTTTCTTGTAACTGATGAGCAATAGCACATCTATGCCTACACTCTAGTATTTTGGTTTCTTTTTGTTTGGTTTTCAAGTTTTGATTGTGTAGGAGTGGGTTTAACAACCATAGGTTTCTTTTCTTCCCACAAGGAAGGAACGGAAGGAACCATGGGAGGTTGTTCAACCACTTTCTATTTAAATTTGTAAACTTGTTTGATTTTAGGAGGGACAATGAGACTTATTTGGTTATCTCATGGTCTCTTATAGGAAATGTGTGAAGGATTTATGGTTTGGTCTTGGTTACTTGGAAGGGATTTTGGTTCAATCATGGTCTCATTAAGGATATGAGGTTCAATTTTGGGTTGAGGCATATTGCTAAGGGACAATTTTTCTATGCACTTTTCCTTAAACTTTTGATCAGATTTAAAAAAGAAGTCCTCACAGGGATTAATAGGTTCCATAGGTTCAGGCCAAAAGAAGTCTAATGAGAAATTCCCACAAGAAGACACAAGATTAAAGCCACTATGGTGCAAAGTAAAGATATCTTTTCTAAATGGAAACTTTAAGCATGCATGCACTACCAACATGATGAAATTCATGGAGCGTAGCCATGGGTAGCCTAACTTCACACAAAATTGATCTAACATCGGGACAATGGAGAATGATACATTCAATTTTTTTGGTCCAATGTCTAGACGAAGAGTTATCAAACCTATCATAGGGAAAGAAAAACCATTATGTGTTTTGATCCATACTTTCAGTTGTTCATAAGTATCTTAATAGAGTTTATGCTTAAACAAGAACTCTTCAATTATCACATTCCCTACATAGATGGGATCAATTAATATCCCATTAGTAGGCTTTTCATTGATTATTCTAGCTATGTAAAGACGACCATCGGGTGCATATTTAAGTATGACATTTTGTGAGAGTAATTTCAAGGGACATATTGGTTAGGCCCTTATGAGGTTGAACTTCAATGATTCCAATCATACGATCCATATGATTTTCCTCATTATCATTCATGTTGTTGTCATTCGTGTCAACATTCATCAAATCATTCTTGTTTTCGCTAGCTTTGACAAAGGAGATGTTATGATTTGGCATAGGATTTGTAAAGATTTATGAATTTTGGTTGGGGGGAAATAGACTTATTACCTTGATCATTAACACTGCTAATTTGAATGTGATTAGAGTCAATGAGTTCTTGCATAATATGTTTGTGATGCTTACAATGTTCTATATCATGTCCATTTTGTAAGTGAATGGAAAAAAAGCATTTTTTCTATAGTTTGGAGGTAAAGTTTTAGTAGGATCAGGAGCTCTAATAGGAGGTAAGTAAATTAAGTTCTTGTTTAAGAGCTACAACATGATGGAATGAAGGGTATCAGGTAGAGGGTAAATTATCTATTCCTCTCTCAAAATGTATATGGATTTTTAGTCTTTATAGCAACCACTTGGGTGTTAACATGTTGAGTTGGTTAAGGATCATTGAGTTGTATAAAGCCCTTTTTTTTTCTCGAATGTTTTTTAGTTGGTTTGAGGCATGGATTTAGATTTTTCAAGATGGTTAGGGGGAGTTTTCACCTCACGAATGCTAAAAATATTTTGGTAATCATGAAGGGAAATACATAATTGTGTGAAGGATGGAAATTTCATCATCCCAATCTTATCTTGAATCTTATTTTGCAAATTCTCAATGAACATTCATTGGAGATCAGGATCTAGAATCTTAATTTTGATTTGTAAGTAAATCAATTGATAAAAAGAGATAAATTTAATGGCCTTTCCATCATCTTTTTGCTTACATATCATTAAATTTTCTAAGTTCATCTTAGGACCCATGTGCACTTGGAAATTATTAAGAAAGGAATCAATAAGTTCATTGAATGAACATATTGAATTATTTGGTAAGGAACAAAACCATTTCAAGGCAGTGTCTTTCAAGGATCTAGGGAAGAGTTTAGCCAAGAGTTTATCCTCAAAAATGAAGTCACTACATAGGGTTTTGTATGCAAAAACATGGCTAACAATATTTCTTCTCCCACCATATTTATCAAATCTAGGAATCTCTATACCTTATGGAATTTTTGGATTCAATATCTCCAAGGATAATGGGTTTCTTTTGACATATTATGAAGGTTGGTAATTTTTATTTTGATTCAATGTAACAATTTGTTGTTGGAAGGATGAAACACTTTGCAAGAGTTGGTTAAGGACGGGATCATTTTTTGTGTTCTGAGATGGAGGTGAATATGGTGGAGGTGTATATGTGTTCGGAGGGAAAGTGAATTGTAAATTTGTGAGGGGAGATGGATTAGGAGATATGAGATTTGAATGCACACAGCTAGAGGGATTCCCAATGGAAATAACTAAGGTAGTATTGGCATTGCTAGTAGGTTGTATGGTTGTAGTAACAGTTGGATTAGTGTATGTCAAAATAGAGGTCATGGTTGTGGGAGGAGGAATTGGATTTCCACCTTGAATTTGAGTATACCCCAAAGCCTGAGCACAACTAGTCATTGTAAAGACATTTTTGTCAATAATGTGAGATAGGCTACATATAACTTCTATTCCTAGTTCATTATCAATCATTCTCCTCATGTTATCTATCACAAGAATCCCAATACCTATAATATATTCAGAACTCACGAAGTTTTGCAATTTGTCTAATTCTTCACCCATTTTTCTTAGGTTCTCTTGAGGTACATTAGCAACCATTGATTCAACATTAGTAACATTAGTTTCTTGTAAGGAGGTAATAGGAAATGAGGTGTCAAGGGTATGGTCCATGATGGGTTGACTAGTGTCAACACTATGAGTGAAAGAGTTGGAAAACCCAAGATCCACGATGAATGATGTATCACAAGATGACATGAGTCTCAAACTACGTCTCATGATAGTATTGGTAATAGGACACCAGTTTTTGAATCTCATACAAGTTTCACCAAACCTAAGGTGCACCCAAAATGGAGAATAGGTAAAATGCAATCAAACACCCTAGGATACGAAGTGCAATGCAAGTATGTAAAAAGAGATGCAATTTCCAAATTTTAAACAAGATAATTTTCTGATTATACTATGCAAAAACCTAAAAATGATGTCTTGTAATTCCAAAAAAATTGTTTTAAATTCACTTGAATTGATCAATTAACCTTATTGTAAATGATTGCAGCAAACATAATTTTTTGGAAACTGAAACAGACAGCTGAATACATAAACAAAAAATGCAGATAGAGGGTTTTTAGTTCCCCAAAATTTAGAAACAAACCTGATCAGGGAATCTTTTTCCCATGGTTGAATGGGTCTTGTGTTAGGGTTTTGAAAAATTAAATTACAAATTTCTAAATTGATGCTTATGTTTTTAGATTATGGTTGCAAACAAGTAAATATAGTTTCATATTACTGGAAAATCAGATCTAAATGCAAGTGTGAAATGATGCTAAATGGCAAGCAAAAATACCTAATTTGAGATGTAATTTTGATTCCATTTTATGATTTAAGTGATTGATCATGCAATGTTATGTAAACACTTTGCAAAATGAATGATATTTTATAATTTTCAAATTTTAAAGAATGCAAAATGCAAACCTAAAACCATAAAGGAGATGCAAACTAATGCAAATAAACAACCCTAAATGAGATGCAAATCAATGCAATGCAATACAAAGTAATGCAAATCCTAGATCTAGGTTTTGAATGGACTCCAAATTCAGAAAGTTTATAGTGCAAGAATGTCAAGTTCACTAGAATGAAAAGGTGAAAAATAGGTTTGTTGTGCATTTAGAAGGGGGTTCAAATTTTTTAAAATGTAAACCTATTTCTCACTATTTCATTGGATAATGAGATCCACACAAAGAATTGACTTACAACCCTTAGTTAGTTAACTCAATAAGAGAAACTATTACTTTACTTATGATTGAGGATGGGGGTATCAACTTGAACAACACTTTTGGGAGAAAAACTAAAAAATAGAAAATCAACTCAATTATGCCAGTTCAAACTTGAAATAACAACTTAAATCTCAATAATAACATAAACAACAAAATTTATGTAGATTTGAGAAGGGTTAGAAACTGTGTACCGATCACCAAAAGGTAGTTTTGGGAGGAAAACTGGGACTCATTCGCCCATGGGAAAATGGGTCTCTACTTAGGGTTTTCAAACAAATTTTAGGAGCCTCTAATGTCAATCTATAGCTTCTATTTGATCTGGGTTTTATTGTTGAAAATTCAAAAATCAGATCTATAGGTGAGTTTTTGTGGTTTGATGACAACTTTGATAACTTTTGCAACTTTGCAAAATTTTCTAATCTTTCTCTTCAAGAGATCTTCAATCCAAGATCTGAAACACAAACACAACAGGGAAAGATTGTTTTCTTTTGGTGAATGGTGGTTTTCCTTAGTCAAACTCCATTTGGGTAATTAAACCTTGGAAATAATGAAATATGAAAGGAATTATGAATGAAAAATACAATTTTGCAACTCACCAAACCCTTAAATAAACCTTTAGAAGTCTACAATATTGATCTTTATCTTGCATGAGATGGCTTCAATGGATGTGGATCTTGATGCTTGAATTGATGCTTGAATACTTTGACTTGATCTTTGAAATCTACATCATAATGTTAGCTCCAAAAAACATGCATGATGCAAAAGAATTTGACATGATGCTTGAGATCTTGATTGGTACAATAAATCACTAATAAATCTACTCTTGAATTCCCTTGATCATAATATTTACTCTAGGAATGCTTACATGAAAACTCTTCTTGAAAAACTTAGACTTGATTTTATAAAAAGACCTTGTATTTATAGGTATGTATCCTTAATTTCCTAAAATTTTAAACATTACAAGCCAACATTAAAATTTTAATTTAGGGACATTAAAAACCGACAAAAACATAATTTAAATTTAGGTTCAAAGGCCTAGGGTGGACCCATTTTCCCATGGGAGAATGGGTCCCAGGTCCCTATTTCTAGAACACACATTACTCAAGGTAAAGTGTTATTTGTTGGCATTAATTATTATCAAGTTTATCCTTCATAAAATGTAATTTATTAGGCTTTTAGATGTAAAATAGGGCTTATTTAAAGCATAATTAAGTCCAATTTAATTAAGAGGGCATAAAAAAAGTGTGAAAATGTAAAGGAGTACATTTTCCTACACTACAGGTACACATATTCATATTGGGTTAGTTGGTCTCGCAAAAAGAAAAATGATATTCATTTATCATCCATAGAAGAAAAGTAAAGGGGAATTTTTGAATGCAACTAGTAAGGCTATTTGGATTCAGAGTATTCTCATTTAGTTCGTAATTCTATTCAAACCACCCATAGTTTTCTATTGTGATATATAGGGTACCATCTAGATATGCAAGAATTCAATCCAACACCAATGGACAAAACATATAGTTCACATGCATTATATTGGGAGATTATTCATTATCAAATCATCAACTTTATTATTTTCTAGTCTTCAAAGCAGGTTGTTGATATTTTCACCAATCCTTTTAGAGAGAGCAAGTTCATTCATCTACAAGCTTGTCTTGGGGTGACGTTTACTTCAACAAAATTATCTTATTTAGGGGGGCCTTCCAATCCTCTTCACCTTATTTTCTCTCTTTTGAGGGGGGGTTCTTTCCCACTATGTTTTCTCCATTTCTCCACTTTATGAGAGATTGCATTGTACTTGGGTACCTCATCAAGCCTAGTTGTTAAGACCCAATTTATTTTTGCCTACCTAAGCTACAATTAAAGGGGGTGTTAAAGTAGATATTATCTCATTTTCATGCACATGGATAATTCTGCATGGTGTTAAGCCTACTTAGGTATCCTAGTTATTAGGAGATAACTTGATAGTTTTGATTATATAGGAAAATAGGCTCTGGGGGGCCCCAAAACCCCTTACAAACAAGTTTTGAAGGGATCTAAAACCTTGTCTTAAAAAATGTTGCTAAAAGAAAAAACATAGCCAACCAATAGCCAAACAACAACAACCAACAAAGGATAGACTAGACTACTCATGTTGCAAATTTAAAGTTTTCAAGTGGTCCTCAAACCCTCTACAACTAGGTTTTTACAAGGATCTTAAACCCTAACTAAACACAATCTCAACCTGGGTCAACTAGGCACCAACAAACCAACTACTCAAACTAAAAAATGAGCTAGAAAGAACATCAAGTGTCCAAAGAGGGAAGAAAGAGCTTGCTATTAGTTTAAACAACTCAAAAAAAATATCCACCTCCATAGGAGAGTTCAACAACAAAGTATACCACTAGGATGTAAAAAAACCCTTATAAGACCATGAAACCCAACATGCCAACCCAAACTCTACCTCTAAAGGGATTGGATCCCATCTATAGGAGAAGATTCCATGAAAACCCTTACCACCAAAGCCACCTCTCTCTATAAAACTTGAAATCCACCTCAATAGGAGAGAGCGCCACCTCAAAAGGAACTACAAGAGAAAAGACTAGCCAAAGAGTAAACTTCCCAAAAAATCCATAGAGCCTATCTCCATCTCAATAGGAGTGAGTGGTCTTCACCTCAATAGAAGACACAAACTATATGATCAAGAAGAAATCCCACCCAACAATAGCAAAAACTAACAAAACATCCTTTGGAAACTCAGGTGTAGTGCCCCTCCATTCTCACCGTGGATATGCAGGTAGTTGGTTTGGAACTCGGAGATGAAGGTAAAATAATAGGGATATTTAAAGGTATGTGCTAATGATACTAAGTAATTGATGTTGTATATTATGAATTTATGGACTATGTGATTATCTTATCATAATTATTATGTGGTTTTCTTGTGACTGTTCTTATCATTGGTTATTGGGTGACGTTCTTATTGATGTGTTTGGGTGAAAGGGATAATGTCGTATCACTCACTTGTGAGTACCCTACGACATTGTGATTCCCTTTCACGGTGTGATTGTTTATATGGGTATGTACATCCACAACCGCTTTGTGTATTGCAGGTTGAAGGTACTAGACAGCGACTCCACCTAAATTGGTAGGTCTGAGCGTGCCATGAAACCCAATGGAATATTTGATCAGAGATAGCACTTGGTCCCCTACCCTAGCCATCATCCTCGAAGGAGATGAGTATCCAGTCTGATACCTTGTTAGTGTTGTCAATTTTTGTCAGTTTGGGTGGTTAGTGTTGCTTGAAGTTTTTCTTTCTACCCTGGATAGTGATCAGGTAGTTATTTTAGTATTCAAATTTATTTAATTTAGATTATCTGATAAAGTGTCTTTGGTTATCTTATGCATTAAAATAATTTGCTAAGAAAAGACACAATTTCATAAATAAATATATAAATATAGATAAATATATAATCATTGTTAATAATAAAATAAAATTATGATGTAATGTTAAAATTAACAAATAATAACAATAAGGCAATAAATAAAATATTATAAAATTGGTTATATAATTAATTATTAGTGTATAAGTAAATGTGAGTAAATGATTTACCCGCTTGTGTAAAATGGGAAATCTATCATATTATATTGTTATAAATTTTAAAGGAAATGATTTTAATTAATCTAAAACTAACTATTAATTTAATAAATTAAAATTATCTTTAAGTCGTTGATAGTTAATTGGGACAGTTTGGTTATTCCCATGCAACTGCCATTCTTCATCTTCTAGTAAATATTTTTGGGTGTGGAATTTAGAGGGGTGACTTTGGTTTTCGGAAAGGAGAGGGAGAATTGTCTATAAATTTTATTTTATTGTAGAATATGCAAGGAATGGGTTTTTAGAATTTTGGTTTGGGGATTCTAAGGAAGGAAAAGAGAAGGGAATCAAGGAGAGTAGGGGGAGGCGACTGTAAATGGAACTACTCCTCTGTTAATTGCATCTGCAAGTAAGTCCCTTAACGAGCTTCTGGTCTAAATCAAATAGTCTCAATTTTCATATGAACACAAAAATAGTGTGTATCTCTCCATTATTTTGTATGCTTGTCATTTAGAGAGGGTGAGAGTTTAAAATTGCTTTGATAAACCTCCTCTACTACTAGCAAAGTATGTAGTTGTTTCTCCATTACGATTTATGTGAGACAAAACCCATTTTCGTGCATATTCTATAATCTTGCATCCCATGTTATGAAGCCCATTTTCACCTGTTAAATGTGTTTCCCCAAAAGTTTTGAATCCCTTTTTAAATACATTTTTTGCATATCTTGCAACCATTGCATTCCACGGATTGACTTCTCCTTGATGAATTCTATTAAAATTTTGGGTTCTTCCCTTTATTTCCAATTCATGTGTGCATGTCTGCCAGGGCATTTCTAATAACAAAATCTATTATACACACACGCTAGTCATTTACAATGGAAATTGGTCTAACCCCAACCAATTGAATTTTCTTGAAAGTTCCTTATCCTATTCATCAAATCCTATTCGTACACACCATGTTATCATTTTATTTCATAATTGATCATGCATTGTATTCTTTGTAGTTAATATCATTTTTGTCAGTAATAATGTGTTATCCTAGGTTGTCCATGGTGAATACATATAAACCTATGTCATGTTTAATCCTCTATCATTGCTAAGTGTCTTTTTCATCTGCAACGTTATATTCGCCTCTATCTTTCATCAATATCTTTACTTTGGAACCTCACCACACCTGCCCACTTCTGCACAAATATTTAGAGAAGAGCATAAGTCACAACATCTTTAGGATCCAAAAAAAAAGTGTTGCTAGAAATACTTAGCCTATATTCATCCTTGATCCATAGGTGCCACAAGTTTAACTGACATCATAGTAAATAGGTTTAGGGTATTCCCAAGATAGCCAACATAGGCATGAAGGTCAACCACGCGTGCCCAATGATCAACTATATATGTAATACAATAAGGGTTACTAATGTGTGAGGTATGTGCAACCCTCATCTGCTAAACTTGCATGACTACGTGCACCTAGAAACCAAGCAAAGATTACAATGTTAGGATGTGTTCCAGAGTGCTTCATTAAATCAAGACTTTGAGAGCTTCCTTGCAAAATCTATTTATGCATATTCCCTTAATCTAATTATAATGAGTGACTTTAGGAAGTAAAGGTGACCTTGTTTTTGTTTCGATTAATGATCTTTCTTTCATAATTATATCAAATGAATAACTCCTCTGTGGGAGTGGTAATGGATTCCTACTTAAGTAAATTGTTTCTCTTTTATTAATGCCCAAACCACTATCTCTGTTTTGTTGCAAAGTAAACTAATTTATATGGCAAGCTAACATTAATTTCTTATATCATTTCCCTTTAGCATGTGTCCCTGCTAAATTTCCATTCGGTTACATGTGTATTGGTGTAGAATTACTACTTGGAAGCTAACTACAATCTTTAATATACTATAATTCCATTCTATAGCATGTACTTTTGTAACTATTAATACTTCTTTTATTGGGCATAATAAAGGATTCTTAAAGTAAGTAAATTTGAATGTTCACTTGAGTTTTGTTTGATGTCATATCATTTTGGAGTAATGCAAATTATTTACATAAATATATTAATAAATTTGTTTATGTATTTAACAAAATAATGAGTCAAGCAAGTTCCTCTTTTGACAAGATAATTGTTTCTTAGTATCTTTATTTCTCTTGGATGTTCAATTACATTGGTTTGATAAATGAACTTTCTAACCGATTAAACCAATATTGCAACAACTGTATTGTGCAAGGTCATCATTCATATGCCATTTCAAGTTCATTAAGTGTATTTACATTTAAGTGAGTAATTATCTCTAATCACATTTATTCTTGTAATTTTTCAAGAACCTAGCTATTTAATTGTTAAATTGCTATGTTTTTAGAGTGTCATTATAATTTAGGGTAATTCTTGATTGGGGTTAAACGTGATTTCAGTTAAAATGTGTAATTAGAAGTAGATTAGTTTTATGTAACGTAAAATCTACAAAATTGAAAAAGGTGTTATTTAAAATAAATTTTTAGTTAAATAGTGTAGTAAGGGAATGTAATTTTGTGTGAAGGTAAAATACTAAGATAAGGTTTTGATTAAAGGGAAAAACAAGTTTTGAAGGGACCTGAAACCCTTTACAACTAAGGATACAAAATGCTGCTACTGAAAATATTCAAAAGACTAGCAGCAGCAACCCAATAGCCAAAAAACACACATGGGCGGGTACTTAACTAAAAGTAAGACAAAAGACCACCAACAACACCCAACAACTACACAACAACAAAAAAACCTAAAATAAACCAACCCCCAACAAGAAATAGAAATCAAGAAAGAAAAGACCACACACTAATTCAAGCCACCCAGAGTGTTGGTGACCTCAATCTACTGGTTCCTATGCCTCTCGACCATGTCCAGTAGCTCTTTCTTCTTGACATCAAAATTTTTCTTTCAATCAGCCAACCCTCTGCCAACAATAATTTTTCCATCATCCTTAGCAACTTTTTTTCCCTTTCCCTTAGCCACATTCTCTCTCTCCATAAGCTCAGAGAAGTAAACCTGATCCTCCCTGAGCTCGCTAATTTTCCTGAAAAGGACTTCCAGGGAGCTCGCATTGTTCTTAACCGAGATATGGCACACCTGCATTAACTTCTTGATGTCTGTATTTATGCCTAAAACCTTGGCATCCAAAGCTGCCAATATTTCCTCACACAGATACTTAAGTTCATGATAAGAACCATCAAGGTCCACCATTCTATCTATAAGAATGTCCAACACAGAACCTTTCAGAACATTCTTCATATTCTCTTTTAAGCCTCTAATTTTAATATTGATTTTATTGAACTCCTGGAGAGTCCACTTAGCCAATTTAAAGGTACTAGTGGCCCTAGCCCTAGCCATATCGAGTAAATCAAACATGGAAGTAGCATCATCATCAAGGTAAGAAAATTCCTTAGAAAGAGGATTTACCTTCAAAGGCTCATGTTTGGCTTTTCTCTTCTTCGTATTCTCCTCATCTAGACCCCTAATTTCCTCATCCTATTCCTCCTTGGGTAGGCCCTACATGGGAAAATCCTCAATGGCCATCGTCTTTTCACCAGCATCCTTTTCCTCACTAGCCACACTAGGGTCCTTGGTTAGAACCTCAGAAGCCTTGTTCTTTAAATTGGCAATTCTCTTCAATAGCCTCCTCGGTTTATCAACCAAACCCTCAGCATTACCCTATGTCCCCACCTCCGAACCACCACCAAAAAAAACTTTACCAATAGCCACCTTCGCAGACTTGGGAGAAGAATCACCCAGCCCCACCTCCATGTCCTCACTCTCAGAAAGGGCCAACCACTTAGGCAACCTATTACACTTAGCACTAGCCACCTTCCTCTTCTTTGAAAACGTAGCCACAACCGTAGGGGAAGCATCCTCCTCATCCTCATTCCATTCCTCCTCTTCTGAAGGAGACTTTGAACCCAACGACCCAAATAGATCACTAACAAATTTTTCCTTTCCCTTGATGGTCGGAGCCAGAATGAGAGCCTTGAATTGCTCCATAATAAGAAGGATAAGCCCTTCATGGAGGAAAGGGGCCCTCCTATTCTTTAGATGCATGTATACTAAGACCTCCAAAGAAGATAATAGGAAAAAAGGAAATGAAATGAAAAAACCATGTTGAAAATGGTTGAGGAGCGTGAAATGGTGACCAAGAATAGCCCTAAACCTCCCTTCCAGGGTCATGTAATGCATTAGGACCTCCGCAACACTCACCCAAATTTTCTTGAGGGAAGTTCTCTCATAACCCTAGCTCTCTAGTTTGATTAACTACTTCCTCTCATCATCTTTGAAAATCTACACCATCGCTTCTTTGTTTATTTTTTTATCCTTAAAAAAATTCCTATCCACAGTCAACATTCCCATGACAGTGGCAATCAAGTCCTCATTTAACTCCACTTCCAGAACTTTAATCTTTAATTTACAATTATGCTAGAAAGAGACAAATTGCATCGAGGCATTAGGGTCATGCTTGTGCAATCTCTCCAAGAATGGAGTGAAATTCATGTGGCTCAAAATACTCCAGAGTTTCTTCTTTCTCTGAAACAAATTTATCAGCTATCTACTCTTTGTTTTCTATTCTCGGAAGTAAAGTTATCAATTCATCATTTATCATATTTTCTATTATTTCTATCCATATCAACATGATGATAAGACAATTTATCTATCTATTGAGCAAAGAAGCAATATACATCATCATCATTTCATCATTTCCATCAAAAGGGGTGTCATTTTCAACTGGGGCATCTTTTTACATCATTTTTCTAGAGCTAAATCACTGAATCAACATTCAAGTCAAAATTTCATCATCAAATCAATTTTTTCAGAAATTATCAAAACTCATATCATCATCAGTGATTTACCTCCAGAGAGGGCATCATCAATATCAGACACGTTTTTTTCGATCAGGGGCAAAATCAGACACAACAAAATTTCAAAAGCAGGAATATTTTCTTTGAAGCAATGTGTTTCACACATCACTTCAAAGAGGGGAAAAATGTATATGCATAAAATTGGTCATGTCTAATCTTGGCATTTAATTAAATATTTACTATTTAATTAATTTCTCTAAAGTCCTCTACATATGATTAAATTTAATTTATTTAATTATATTGTTCATTCACTTTATTCTTCCACCTTAATTAAATAAATTCGCTTTATTTAGTTATTTCGCATTCATATGTCTACTTGATTAATTAAATAAATATACTTTATTTATTTTAATTAATTATCACTTTTTGAATTTAATTGAGTCTTTTGATTTAAATAAATTTAAATATTTCTTTTCAAATCTTTATTCTAATTAATTAAATATTTTATTTAATTATGAAATCCTCCATTATTCTTCAAATTTTAATTAAATATTCTATTTTAAGAAAATCTTCCATGTCACCAATAAATGAATAATGAATTTAATAATTCATTATTTATCTTCAAAATCTTTCCAAAATCTCATAAAAAGATGATTTTTACAAATCATCTTTATCATCTCATCTTATCTCTTTCACGAAAAAGGAAACAAATCTTGCTTTCTGTTTTCTTCTATTTTTCTCTCTAGTCTCATCCATCTTCGATCATTCGATCTGCCAGGAATTTTCACAACCGTTGATCACATCAGCCAATCAGAATATTTTGAAAACTTTATAAATATCCCTGTGAATCCAATCATTGGTTACACACAACACACGCGCATTAGAACTTAATTGCATTCTAGAATTCTAGCATTCTAGCATTGTCTTTATCATCTTTAGCTTTCATAATCTTGTAATCTTTCATTTTAGCAATCATGTTTAATTTAAGCATAATCATATCTTAGCATAGCATGCATCCATCTTCAATCTCATTCTCTAGGAAGACCGTTTGTTGAGCCTAGCACACAATCTGAGAGCAAGCTGGAATCGACAAAAACACTGGAGATAGAGGACAATAGGATGACATCAACGACAAAATACTGAGTTTGCATTCCTTGTATTTGATTTTCTATTTTTGATACAATGTTCTATCAGTGTGTTTGATTTGTTTTAATTTACATTTATTGCACACTCTTTAAAATCGATCACACAGGGGGCACTTCCAAAGAGCTTAGAGAGCAGACACCAAAGAAAAATTTCCAATATAACCAAGGACCGAGATGACTCTATCCGGTCTCAGGAAAGAAGGGATCCAGACCTTACATAAGAAATCCTTCAGAACCTTCAGAGACGGGTCCCACAATTAAAAATTCTTCCACTCCCCATCAACAAACTAATCAGCCACCTTGGCCCCAAAGAAGCACTTACATAAGGGGACAATAGGGGGCGCCCAAGGAAGACAAAAAATAAGGCAGGCCCCACACCAAACATCTTCCCATAACAGAATATTAGAACCATCACCCAACAACCATTTAACACTTCAAGCAATAAGGTCTCTGCAAAGCATGATATTTCTCCAAAAACACGAACCAGAGGGAATCTCCTCAGAAGGCAACAAGTTCTAGGGTCTCTCTAGAACATATAGGTACTTGTTACCCACCAAAGAGGTCCACCCAACATCACCATTTAGGAGCCTCCATACATTCTTTGACAAAAGAGCCTCATTAAAGGACTTAAGATTTCTAATACCCAGACCTCCCCACTTCTTCGATATGCAAACCGAATCCCAAGCCACAAGGGGAATTCTATCTTTAGACTCAACCCTCAACCACAAAAATATTCTCATAACTTGTTCCATCTTATCCTCAAACTTAACAGGGACTCTGAAGAGACTCATAGCATACAAGGGAAGGTTTTGGAGAGTGGAAGAAATAAGCTAAATTTTACCTACTTGACTGAGAAGCATGCCTTTCTAGCCAGCTAACTTCCTATTGAATTTATCCAGCAATCCCAACCAAAATGAATCCAAAATCTTGGAGATACACAAAGGGAGCCCAAGATAAGAAGATGGGAACTCACCTTTGTTGCAAGACAGGATTCTAGCAAGCTTATCCTGCAGAGCTTCAAGAGTGTTAAGGAAGAATATCTAACTCTTAGGAAGATTAATCCTCTTACCAGAAGCCTTCTCATAGTCTTCCAACAGCCTCTTAATAGCTCTAACCTCCTTAACACAAGATGAACCCATCATAATAGTATCATCGATGAATTTTTGGTGAGCAATTGGATCACATCTAGAGGATGGAGAAAGACTCGTCAGAACCCCTGCCTGAAGTTCCTTTTGAATATTATGACCCAAATCCTCTACCATCATGATGAAAGGAAGCAGTGAGATGGGTTCACCTTGCCTCAGCCCACGCAAACTCCTGAAGAATGGAGAAGAACCATTCACCAGGACAACAAACGAGGGAGAAGAGATAAGTTGCTCAACCAATTGGAGGAACTTCTTGTAGAAACAAAACCAATCCAGAACATTCAAAAGAAACCTCCAGCTCACTCTATCATAAGATTTGAGAAGGTCCAACTTCAGAAAGAAACCAAGATTTTGAGAAACATTAATGGCATGAGCAAGCTCATGAACCATAACAATAGAATCAAGGATCCAACGAGCCTTGACAAAACCAATCTTGTGCTTAGAAACCAGTAGTGGCAAGCATTTTTGCAGTCTAGTAGCAAGCACCTTTGAGAGAATTTTATAAAAATAATTGCAAAAGGCTAATCGAGCGAAACTCACCAAATGACTTAACATATGAAGATTTAGGAATCAAAATAATGAAAGTTGCATTAAGTTCTTTAAGGAGATTTCTAGAGCCAAAAAACTCCTTAGTAGCATTAATGACATCTTCAGAGACAATTTTCCAGCATGACTAGAAGAACAAAAAAGGAAATACATCAGGGCCAAGGGCCTTATTTCCTTCAAAACAGAAAACCACCTCTTTGATTTCTGAGACCGAAGGAATAGCCGTCAACTCCTTGTTCAAATTATCCATCACTATTCTAGGAAGAATTTCCAGAAAAGCATCCACACTCCTTTGATCCCAGACCAGATCATCCTTCAAGAGCTGATAAAAAAACCTAGCTACCGCTCTTCTAATTTCCTCCTCATCTTCCAATAGCAAACCATCAACTCTAATAGAGGAAATACGATTAGATGACTTATGCTTAAGAGTCATGAGATGGAGAAACTTAGAGTTACAGTCTCTAGACTGCAGCCATATAGCCCGAGACCTTTTCCTCCAAAAGTCTTCCTCCTTGGTGACAATATCATGCAGTTGCACAAGAAGAATATCCTCCAACAATTGAAGATCCTTCGAAAGGCCCTCCAATTGGATGAAATGCTAGATCTCATCCAACTTCTTAAGAACAGAGTTTTTAGAGTCAAATATGTGGCCGAACGACTCTTTATTCCATTTCCTGAGATTCCTCTTAACAAAACTCAGCTTCTTGGAAACTTTGAACATCGCACAACCATCAATGTTAACTTGCCACCAATTCCTAATACAACCCATAAGCCAAGGGTCTCCTAACAACATAGCTTCAAATCTGAAAGGAAATATCTTTCTATTCCCAAGCCTATCTGCCACAAATGAGATGGGGAAGTGATCCGAACCACATCTCGTAATGGAGGATAAAGAACAATCAAAGTCCACAAACCAAGAAGTTGGGGTCAGGGCTCGATCTAATCTCACTTTAATATTATCCATCCCAACCCCACTGATTGGACCAAGTAGATTTGGCCCCAGAGAGCTTAACATCAACCAGGGCATTGTCATCAATAAACATCCTTAAATCAAACCTACTATCAGGATTAGCTTGAGACCCACCTATTTTCTCATGATCATATAGAGGAGTATTAAAATCCCCCATAACAAGCCAAGGGAGCCTCAAAAAGCTCAACCTAAGACTCCCAAGGTCATCCCAAAGTGTTTTCCTAGAGCTCTTTAAATTAGGAGCATATACATTAGAGATAACCCAAGAATAAGAATCCCTAATCCAAACAAACTTAGTCTCAACATGGTTGAAACCAACAGTAATCATGGCATTCCAAAAAGTGGCCACTCCACCCAGAGCTTCATCAGAGCTAACTCCATGGAACCTGCAGTCTTTAAAGAACATACTCTTCAAAGTCTCCAACTTTTCAATCTGCATTTTCGTCTCTTGAATCAACAAGATGTCCAGTTTATGGTCCTATACAAGATTCTTCAGGAGGTCCTATTTGTGTAGGTTATTCAACCCCCTGATATTCCATGAGATAATCTTCATTTGCAAGAAGAGGGGGTGCTCTTAGAGCACAAATCAAAGAGGTTTTTTTAGACACCCTCAGTAATATCCCTTTTGCATTCTTTCTCCCTGCTCTTCTATAAAGTAGGTATGCCTTGAACCCTAGACTAAAACCAACAATCTGCCTTCTTTCTTCTCGTAGTGACACCCTTATGAGGCTAAGGGGGGAAGAAGAAGATTTCTTCTTTCGGCCATGCACCTATGTGAAACCCTCTTCATCTTTTCTCACAGTGTCAGCCACAACTAGAGCTCCTTTGCCAATTATTGGCTCAAAACCAGCCAAGAGAGGAGATGGAAAAACAACAACTAGCTCCACCATAGTCCTCCTTGGAGAACACATAGTCTTAGAAACATGGTCCACATCTTGAGATAAAGATAGACAAGCATCCCCTTCCCCAGGATTCTCTAGAGCCTTTTCAACCTCAATAGGAGGAACAGGATGAATTTCAATAATCCCCTCACCCTCCATACCATTTTCAGCAACACATTCACCTTGATTCTCCTTAGGTTCCTTTATCTTCCATACCTTAGTCTACTTAACAACCCTAGGAGGGACACCAAGAATAGGGAAATCCTTATCCCAGTGTCCTGTCTTTTTACATTTGAAGCAAGCAAAAGGGATATTTTCAAAGACAATCTGTTGCTTCCAAGATCCCACCTTAGATTTTAAGAAGAAGAAATTAGGCAACACAACATCCTGGTCAATCATAACACAAAAATTAGTTGCAACTAACCACTTCCTAGAATGAGTGGCTTCATCAATAGAAATAATTCTTCCAAAAGAATTTGCTACTGCCTTGAAAACTTCTTCATCCCAGTATTCCAATGACAAATTTGGAAGCTTGACCCATATAGGAGCAAAATTAGAGAGACATTTGGATAGGTCCATCCCAGGTTCCCAAGGACAAAGAACCATTGAAAGACACCCAAATGACCAAGGACCTTTCACAAACAAATTTCTTAGTTCTTCATCATAGGAGAAGGCAAAGGAAAAGAATCCTTTCTCCATAGCTGCAACTTCCACCTAGCCTTTTAGCGCCCACTTCTTACGCACCCAAGTACACACCTCCTCAATATTAGGCTGAGGACCTAACACTTTACCCACCAGGGAGAAGTCCATCTTTGCAATATTCTTCTCAACAAGAGAATCTGACACAAAGAAGGAGAAAACACCTTCCTTGTTAGAAGAAGACACTGACTCAGAAGCGATGCCTTTTCCTTTAAGTTTTGAGCAAAAAAGGTCAGACCATTTATGACCCAGTAGGGAAGACTTCCCTGCCGTCTAATTTTCTTCCACCAGAACATGCTCAATCCAGGGAATACTCAGATTAGCTGCATGGGATTCCCTTGATGAGACCCGCTCTTCAACACCAGCCATTGTCTTATCCTCTTGGAACTTAGGAACTGAATCCTTTGAAGGGCAGCCATCATAAGATACCTTGAGTGTCTCACTCGCAAACTTCTCATCTGAACGCACAAATTTGACCACGTCTTCACCACATGACCCGTCCTTCCCAGATTCTCCACCAAGGGACAAAAGCTTATCCCCACCGCATGATCCCGCCTTACCATCTGTTGAATCAGAAAAACCAAAATCTGTATCCTACCCGAATTGCCATGCTTCAGGAATCCTAAGGCTTGAGTTCAAATTCAAATTGCTCAAGCATGCCACTGAACCAGTCTTCTCACCAATGTAAACTTCACCAACGGTCACCATTAATACTAGGATAAGGTTATTTAAATTAAATGTTTTTTTTAAATGATAAATGATCTAGATTGTAGTAGTTTATATTGGCATATCTAATGTTTCCAAGCCTCATTGAACTATCTCATACATAGCATGTAACATATAAAAGGATTCATGTTGTAAATTTATGCCTTTAGAATTTAATGGTTATTTCATGTATGAAACTAGAAATATATATATATAGTTTTATTGAAAATGAGTGGTTCTTACTCCTAAAATAAAAGAAGTTTCACTTTATACCATTTATTTGTTCTTAGATATTATTTTCCTAGAGAGATATCAATGTACATAGAATGGTGATATTATTATCGTAAGATATTATTATGTTCTTAATATAGTTAGATAATTAGCTAAAAAAAAAAATGATGTGATATAGATTGAAAATGGGATTTTTATATTGGGCCTAAAATAGTTTTGTAGTTATCTATTAGTCAGAATTGGCATTTTATTAATTGTTCTAACTTTCCCAAACACATAATTTGAGATTAGCTAATTTTGTTCTTCGTTGAATTTAGGAAAGTAAATTTAATGTGATTTCGATGCATGTCGAGTGTGTCATCAATCATAAGTTGAAAATAGGTTAATACCAAAAATAGATTGTCATTTACCAAACTATGTTGGTACTATTAGCTTAAAATATAATTCCACATAATATCCTTGTCATATTACAATTTAATATTTCTTTCTATTGAGATTACTATTACTAAATCAATATTCTGAATTATTGGATCCATGATACCATTACATTGGTAAATTTTAGTTGTGATTGCATGTCAAACTATAATGTAAGCAATGTAATAGTTGATTGATAAAACTGATATATGAATTAATTAATTAGGATCTTGTTATTATTGTATTATATTGCAATATTAGGGTTTTTCTCTTAGTAACTAGTTCAATAGAGATGATGGTTGTATTAAACAATGTATCATGATTGTTGGATTAAGGGTTTATGTAATTGTTGAAATTTGGATGTCATCTGTGTAAAATATATATTCAAGTTTCTGTGTATTGGGAAGTGTGTCTAGTATGTTGGTTTCGAGAGGCCTAGGAGGGAGTATATTTGTCCTTATGTTTGTTTAATCTTGGAAGTGGTTTGGCTATGTTATTGGTCATGTGCCTTGTGTGAACAAACCCTAAGGGTGTTGCCCTCTTGTCTATGTATGGATTCATGAGTTTTTGTGATGGTATAGTATTGGAAGGTGTGCATATGTGAATTGTGTGAAGTGCAAACCCTAAGTGTTGTGCTACTTGTTCATGATGGTTGAATTGTGGCTATGGGTTGGGGCATGGATTCATGTTGTCCTGACCGGTTCTCATGTGATTATGATAAATGTGCAAGATGGCCATGCCTTGCTCTGTGGTTGGATTCATGTGATTATGATAAATGTGCAAGATGACCAATTCCTTGCTTGATGTGTAGGGTTTACTAGTTGCAAGTAGGGGGAGTGGCTCTCCATGGGGGCTGGAACCCAAAGTGGTTTTCAGGATAACCCATTGGATGGTTTCTTAATCTAGTGATAACCTTAATAATGAATTAGGGGGATGTGTAGAATTCACATTAATCAAGATAATTGGTTCAAGTGCTAGTTTAGGCTTGAGATGAGATGGGAAGGCCTAGAATGGCAAGATCAACTACCTTGTCCTCATGAAAGGTACGTTGATTCTGCATGATTTTGTATGGGGGCCAACGATCAGGAGAGGCTGCCAAGATAGCCCAAGATGGGGGTTGGGGCCTAGGAAAATCCACCAGGATAATCCATATCAAGCTATGTGATGAAACTCCTCCCTATTGAAGCCTAGCATTCCCTAGTTGTACTTCCTCTTTTTGTATTGTGAGCGCCTCTGGAATTGAAGTTAGAGTTGTAAGTGATGTTGGTGTGATGATAGTGTTGTGTTGGAGTCCATGTATAACCCCTTGATTTTGTTATCCTGTTTCTTTCCTGACTATCTGTCTAATGTGGGACCTTATGTTATCTCCTAGCACAGGGGGTGGACCTCAGGGTTCCACATGGTTGGGAGGTTGGTGCTTTTTCCTCCATTGGGTATTCTTGCTACATGTTCGGGTTGATCATTGCACTGCAGATTCTAGTTCATGTTCCAATTTGTGGAGGAAACCTTTCATATATTTCTATAATGGATTGTATATTAGTTGTATCTCTTCATGTAATCATATGTATTATTCCCTCATGTTATGGGGAAGCATTATTGTAATTATTGTAACAATGTGACTGTCACTGATGAATTCTTCTTGTAATGTATACTATAAAGTAATACAGCTTGCATATGTTAGTTAGATAGAAATGATCTTTAACATTAATTATCATTTGGTTGTTGTTGAAGTAAGTAATGTAGAAAATATTTAATGTGATGCTTTAAAGATGAACCTTGTTCTAGTTATCTTGATAATTAGTTTTGTGAGTAGCACAGTCGAGGAACTTTAGAGGACCTAGATTTAGATTATCATGTTATGTTATGTTATGCATTCTTTTGATAGTTTCTTTTAAAAGAAAATTGTTCCATTAATATGGCAAGTTAGTGTTGTCCTCTGGGGTTCCTTGGCAGGGGCATTACATCAAGCACTAGGGTCAACAGAGAAGTCACAACGAATGTCCCATCCAGCCACATAACAAGATGAAACTTTTGAGCATTTAAGATATACTTACTGAACAACCCAGCCAAACAAAATTTCTTTAGCCAACAACACACCTAAGTTATCAAATGAAAAGCCAACTGGATAACCCCTAAAAAACTCTTCTACAAGAAGACCCCAACAGGAAAAAACTAGGAACCAAGATCAATCCTCACCACAAAATCATCACAAAAACACTTTATCTTCTCCACACAAGTAGCATAAAACCACCTTCCTTGAAGCAACCAAGAGAAATTCTTACAAAACATGAGACCCAAAACCAAATCATCCACAGTCAGCAATGGATCTCGACATAAAATCCAATAAACAAGAACCAAAAAATCTTCCAAGTAGCACCACCAGAAATAGTAAAAAATCAATTTGGTAAGTCTCATGGAGTTATCTTGCCACCTCTTTCTATTCTTGAGGAAGTTAACTTGCCACCAACCTCAATTAGTGGGAGTCAACTACCTATTCTTCTCCAATATTTTGGGTGGAAGTTTCTTCCCTCTCGCCTATGTGTACACATTATTTTTTGGGTTAATATAATATTTTTGTATCCATTTTGATTTATTTCATTTTATTTGAATATTTTTTTAATAACCTATATGGGCATGTGATTTCTTGACTTTCGTTCCCTGACTAATACTAACATTTAGTCTAGATTATCTTGGTGTTCTTACAAGAATATTATTTTTAAAGTTTGTTATTTATTAAGTGAATATAATTTCTTAGCCAACTAGGAAACTCTCCAAAAAATATCACTTTAAAAACACCTTAAATGACTTTATTTTTCATCAATCAAACAATTAAGATGATCTTGCAATTGAAATTTATTAAAATTAACTTGTCAGACCCAAATAGAATATTGACTACATGATACTATGAAGTGTGAATGCAAGATTTTGAGAGATAAAATTTTATCACATGAAAACTTCATCACTCCACCCATATATAATCTAACCATTAAATTGATGATAATGAGTTAAAGTATCGCAAAAAATTAACTCTTAAAATTTTTAGGAAGTCTTAAGAAATCTATTCAAAATATATTATCAACCTCTCTAACCTCTTCGTGGTTTTTTGAAACCATGAGGTGAAGGAAAATAAAGATGTGAGAAATAGCCTAAGACTGATATGGGTGATCCCACAATAGTGTGTCCCACTATTTAGGCTAACTAGGATGTTCAAAATAACCATTTTTTTAGCATTTTCAAATTATGTTAGATATAAGGAATAAATAGTCAAGAATCTAAGGATGACATAAACTAATGATTTGTGATATTTATATGTAGATTCAAGCTATAATTTTAAAAAAATAAACGAATTTTTTTAATCATTTTTTTATTTTTTATTTTTTAATTATTTTTAATTTTCCTCTATTATTTTTTATTGAATGAAATTATTCCATAGTGTATAATTTTAACTACAAATAAAAGAAAAATTCATGATTTATATGAATTAGAACATTAGCTCCAATGTCTAATGCATGGACATTTTTTGGTATTTTTATTAAGTATTTCATTTATTATTAATTTTTAAATGAGTTCTAACACAAAATTTAGACCTATGTTATTTTATAACACATTTATTTTATCATATTTATCAAAACTAAATGTTTGTATTCATTGAAACAAGGACATCTATGTGGAGTGTAGTGAATTTTTGAGATTTTTCTAATAATGTTATTTTTCCTAATGTATTAAATAGAGGCCATTATTTTTTTCGTAATAGACCTACATTCATTATATAATATATGTATATGTATATATATATATACACATACATACATACATACATACATACATACATATATATTTTGTAAAACTAATACTAAGCGCTACAAAAAAGTTGTCCTTTCCCACCACTTCATTTTATCCCCGAAAATATGAGTTAAAATTATTTTTTGTTAGAATTTTGATAGACATGGGGTTTAATCCTAAGGAAATTCTATAAGATGGGTTTTGATATAAACTCCTTTAATCAAAACCCCTTTGGATGGAACCCCTCAAAGCTTAAATCATTATTATAAAAAAGTGATTTTCAAAAAAAAGAAAAGATTTCCATTAAGTGGGACACACTATTGTGGGATCATCCATATATTTATCTCATTGTGTTGAAAGCATATATGTTATCATTGAGACTATCATATTTGATTAATTTTTTGTATCAATAATTAGATTGAAAACGTGTTACAACTCAACTTGCAACACTTAGCAACTATAACTAATTTTTGACTAATTTGATTGCAAGTGATCTAATACTTCAAACTAGCCAATGGAATTTTTTAGCTGGGGTTGAATGAGATAGTCATTCAACCATTTTTATTTGACAATCCAAAATGGAAAAGAGGTTTTTAGATACAACTTAGATCAAGGAAATAATGGGTGATGATTGGATACCACATGTCAATTTAATGAATACAAAAAGTTTAAAATTTATCGAGGTTGAAAATATGGACAATAGATCCATCATCAATGGACCAAACATATAGATGCTCACATATACCGCATTCAAGTTCTTAGCCATGGATAGGTCACATTAACCTCTACTACTACCTAAATTTTAATTAGGTTGTTGATATTTTTATTAAACCCTATTGAAATAATGTATTTCCATCTATGATATTTGCTAGGGTGTCAGAGGCTTCACCTTCTAGGGGCTTCTAAGTCTTTCTCTATACACTAAGGGTGATATTTTATCTCTCTATTTGGGTTGTGGTATTTTATATTTTCTCAGGGTCTTCTCTTTGGGGGGAATTATATGTACATGGATACCTCATTAGGATTCATTTGTTGAGACCTATCTTTTCACCCACCTAAGCTATGCTTATGAGGGTGTTAATGCAAGTTTTTATTTTCATAGTATATGTTTTTCCTAAAATTTTAACTAACCTTTATTATGTTAATAAATTTTATATTAATATGAGTGGAGTAAGATTTTATCATCTTTCATGGGAGTTACACTTTCTTATTTTTGGATACTTTTGGTGTACTTTCCCTATTGATTGTATTGTCCACCTCCTCCCTCTCACATAGTCTATATATACTCACTCTCCAAGATTGTATTGTATTTACATAGATGCATTTTGTTTAACCTCTCTTAATGTTTATTTTCTTTTTGGAGCATTTGTATTTCTCTTGTAGGGTTATAACTCTATAATTCTACATTGACCTTTGATTTTTTAACTTTGTAATATGACAATTTCTATTTTTTGCACAAGTTTATGGTTTTCATTTATTTTAAAAATTCTCAAATTATTTGATTTTAAATTTTTCATCTTTGCATAGTTATTCATGTATTACATTATTTGTCCTTGGGGTTCTAAAACTATTTATACATTGATAATTGAATTTATTTAGAGGTTTCATATGTAACTTAATAGTTTCTATTTTATATAATAGTTTATGGATTTTTATTTGTTTTAAAAATTATAACAAATTATTTTCTTTTATATTTTTTATATTTTCATAGCTATGCATGTAATACATTATTTTTTCTTGGCATAAAATATATTTTTAGACTATTGATGGGTAGGTGTAGAAAGATGGGGGGCCAAAAAGTGGCCAACCATCTTTGAAATTTTAAAAAAATTATAATGCGAGCGCATTATAACATGCTCACGTTATGGCTTGATATTGTCAAGCCTAAAGCTCAATAACACCAAGGTCATAATGCCCTCACATTATAACGTGATTGCATTATAGTTTCTATATAAAAAAGAAACTTTCATTTATTCTTTTTGTAACTTTTCCTACTAATTTGTGGCCTGCAAACCCTCAAGAGCACGCTCACATTATAGGAGAGCTCATTCTTCGTCGTTTCTTCGTCAAATCTTCACCAAAATTTTGTGACAATGTTAGGGAGGTAAAAGGAGTAATTTTTTTGTGTGTGTGAATTTGTAATTAAATAAGTAGATTTAATATGATTTTTTATGTAAATTTATTTAATTTTTAGGAAATGATAATGCACCTCCAAACCCTCCTAAAATTCCTCTTCAAAATTTTGATTCTCCTCAACTTGAAATCCTTGCCAAAGAACAAGCCTAACAAAAACCTCCAATAATTCTTCAATATGCTCTAGGAACTCAAGAAAATTTAATGGGGAAAATAGAAAACAACAAAAAAAAATTGAGGATATAATTGCAAGGTTGAAAGATCTTACAAGCTTAACCTCGCATTTAGCCACACTTGCTCAATCACTTGAATCAATATTATCAAATGTAGATTCAATTAGCAAGCAAATAACTAGTTGGTCGGAGAAGAGATGAGAGTATACATAATTTTATGCAAATAAATTATCTTATAAACAAGTGAAAGATGAAAAAATTACAAAATTTGACTTGTGTTCCCTATTCAAAAACCCTAGAATGAATCAACCTTTACACCCTTCAAGCAAGAGGTTCCCCATCCATTGTTGCAACCACCAAGGGATAAAGAACCATTTTTTTAGAGGTGGTGGATGGTTTTTTACCATCCACCATGCAACAACAATGAGGTGCCACAATATTTTTTGAGGAAACTATACTGTGAGTTTATCCTCAATAAGATCCCAAACTATTTTGATATGCGGGACTTCCAGGGTAGAGGTGGCCTGACTCTACATAAGATAGAGCAAGGGCATGTATTGACCCATAGTGGCCAACAAGATGAGCACTCTCTAGACTAGCATATGAGCATGTGGCTATCCCTTCCATTGTGAAGGACAATATTGAGGTTGAGACATTGCAGTCAATTAGTTCCTTGACCTAGAGCCTCATACAACATGCCAGTCCTGAAGCATAGGGTATTTGGGCGAGTCTTCAGGGAGTAGAGTTCCACCTCATATTTGTTAGGCTTGTGGGACACCTTGTGGTTATGACCCTACACATAGTCAGAACGTAGGTGTGTAAGGTACATCTACAGCTGATCAAATGGTGATGATAGATGCCCTCCTTAATAAGGCATTCGACCTTGATTGTCAAGTAAATGTTAGAAAGTTCATTGAATTTAATTTATTAAATTTCATTTTTGAAATGTAAGACTAAATAAACTAGTTTAATGATTATAATGAAATTTCAAGGACATAGTGTTCATTTTGTTTTTAGTAGTCCTCTACCTCCCTATTACGTGATGATATGTACTGCAAAGGTATGTAACTAGTAAATAATTATAAATATTACATGTGAATAGCATTGTTATATGAATAGTATTCTTATATCTGATTTTGGATGTTGAATAGGTTAATCTTGGAGATTTGACGACAACACATCCCAGTGGAGCTGGACATTGAAGCTTCAATTAGGTAATAAAATAAAGAGTTTAACTAATGAATTGTATAAACTAGATTTTTATAGGTTATATTCATATCACTGATTACATTGCATTGCACATCTTTCAAACTCAAAGAATTACTTCACATTACATAACGAATAACTAGGAGTAGCTGTCAATTGCATTTTCTTATCATGGAATTCCATGAGACCACCTTTCTTTGATGAATTTTTTCAAACAGTTCACTGCCTTGTCTATGCTATGGATGCTTGGAAAAAATCTATCAAAGCATAATAGTAAGATATAGCATAGACAAGGAAGTGAGCTATTTGAAAAATTTCTCAAAGAAATGTGGTCTCATGGTGATGGAATGCCATGACAAAATAATTTATCATGGCATTCCATCACCATGAGACCACATTTCTTTGTGGCATTTTTTAAATAGTTCACTGCCTTGTCTACACTACTACATTTTTCCTACATTTCTACCAAATAATTTTATCAAACAATTCACTACCTTGTTGCTATGGCTAAAATCCTAAAATAGGTGCTTTCGAACAAACTATGGATGCTTGGAAAAAATATATCAAAGAATAATAGTAAGCAATAACATAGACAAGGCAGTGAACTGTTTTAAAAAAATCCTCAAAGAAATGTGGTCTCATGGTGATGGAATGACATAAAAAATTGTTTGACATGGCATTCCATCACCATGAGACTGCATTTCTTTGAGGCATTTCTTCAAACATTTCACTGCCTTGTCTATGCTACCACATTTTTCTTACATGTCTACCAAAGCATTTTATCAAACAATTCACTACCTTTCTACTATGGCTAAAATCCTAAAATAGGTGCTTGCATACAAACTATAGATGCTTGAAAAAAATATATCAAAGCATAATAGTAAGAAATAACATAGACAAGGTAGTGAATTGTTTGAAAAAATTCCTCAAAGAAATGTGGTCTCATGGTGATGTCATGTCATTCCATCACCATGAGAATTTTCAAAGGAAGACCCCTTGAATTCTCATAGATGTCAAAAAGTAAAAACAAGCAATGATGAACATGGAATATACATTTTAACAAAATCTAATCTAATCCCTTAGTAGAATCTAATGCATTTGATTAAGGCTATGTATGTTGAGCACTCATAATTTTGAATACTTAGCAAAATCAAATCCCAAAATCAACATGGTAACAAAATCAAAGCATTCTATTAAGCATGCATGATAATAAGTGATAAAGAAACATAAGAGAATGAAGGAAAATGTAAAGAACATGTATAAAGACTCAACATACCTAAAAAATGGAGATTCGAATAGAAAAACTACCCAATTATGTGTAGTCTTTTTTCTTCTTGCATCAAACTCAACAATTTGAGCTTTTCACAAACTTGCTTCCCTTTCAATGTTC
Source organism: Sequoia sempervirens (assembly GCA_007258455.2). NCBI lineage: Eukaryota > Viridiplantae > Streptophyta > Pinopsida > Cupressales > Cupressaceae > Sequoia > Sequoia sempervirens. The sequence goes on from VDFB02271358.1 coordinate 1,017,571,151, forward strand.
AATTGTATATAACTCTAATAGAATTACTAAAAACTATACAATTAACCAATGTGTAATGTTAAATTATAAAAATTCAATCATAATTAACATTGCAACACTACACATATTGAAACTTGAGTTGATATAATCAAATTTGATGTAAACAATTAGTTATTTCCTCCTTCCTAAGTTGGAAAACTAGAAAAAGGTGGTGGAAGTTAATGCAAAGGTGGTGGAATGTGTAAAAATTGCATGTGCTCTTCCCAATAGCATCAAAAAGCATTTTTTTTGTTGGATCATGCGTAGAAGCAAGATAATAACAGAGCATGTGGGCCTAGATCATGGTTTTCCTAGCTATTTAACCATTTTTAGAGCAATACAAAATGTTCTTCTGTTATAATGTGAGTGCATTTTAGCTTGCTCTAAACACGACCATATTTCAACTTCTCCAAAATGTACTCACGTTATAAAAAAGTTTCTTTTGTAAAGGTTTCCTAACTCTTATCATGTGTCAATATGGGCTTGGGTTGAGGTACATCAATGATACCTTTCTTTGATCAATTATGGCATCTTCTAAGTTTTATGTATGTCTCATTTTGTGTGTGATATGAAGTTTCACCATAATTCCCTATACACTCAAGCCTATACAATAACCCTTAACCCTATATCTTAAACCATCAACCCTTAAACCTTAATCCCTTAAACCATAAACCATTGACCCTTAAACCCTCAACCCTTAACCATAATCCCTTAACCCTCAACCCTAAATCCTATCCCTAAAGCCTCAACCCTCAAACCTTAAACCTTAAACCCTAAATCTTATCCCTAAAACCTCAACCTTTGATGCTATACCTTAAACCCTAATCCCTCAACCATCAACCCTTAAACCCTTAAACCCTAATTCATCAACCCTAAAACCCTCAACCCTTAAACCCTTAATCCCTCAACCCTCTATCCTAATCCCTCAACCCTAATCCATCAACCTTATACCCTCAAACCTATACCCTCAACTCTCAACCCTCTACCCTCTACATTAAACTCTCAACCATAATCCCTCAACCTATACCATAGACACTTAAACCCTTAATTCTCATCCATCTACCCTATACATTGGACAATAAACCCTAATCTGTCAACCCTAATCCCTCACCCCTATACCCTCAACCATATACCCTCAAACCTCAACCCTAATCCTTCAACCCTTAATCCCTGAACCCTTAAACCCTCAAACCTTAATCCCTCAAAACTCTACCCTAATACCTCAAATCTCAACCCTAATCCCTCAACACTCAACCCTAATCCTTCAACCCTTAAACCCTTAATCCCTCAACCCTTAAACCCTCAAACCTAATCCCTAAACCTTATACCCTCTACCCTATACCCACAAACCTCAACCCTAATCCCTCAACCCTTAAACCCTCAACCCTTAAACTATTAATCCCTCAACCCTCTACCCTAATCCCTCAACCCTCAACCCTAATCCCTCAACCATCAACCCTAATCTCTCAACCCGTAAACCCTTAATCCCTCAACCCTTGAACCCTCAACCCTAATCCCTCAACCCTATACCCTCAACCCTCAAACCTAATCCCTTAACCCTTAAACCCTTAATCCCTCAATCCTTAAACTCTCAACCCTTAAATCCTCAATCCATCAACCCTCAACCCTTAAACCCTTAATCCCTCAACCCTTAACCCTCAACCCTTAAACCCTTAATCTCTCAACCCTTAAACCCTTAATCCCTCAACCCTTAACCCTCAATCATTAAACCCTTAATCCCTCAACCCTAAACAATTAATCCCTCAACCCTCTACCCTATAAATTAAACCCTCAACCCTCAATTCTCAAACCTCTACCCTATAAATTGGACCCTCAACCCTATACCCTCAACCCTCAATTCTCAACCCTTTACCCTCAATTCTCAACCCTTTACCCTATACATTAGACCCTAAATCCTAATCCCTCAACCCTATACCATAATCCCTCAACCCTAATCCCTCAACCCTATACCCTCAACCCTCAACCCTCAACCCTAATCCTTCAACCTTTAATCCCTCAACCCTTAAACCCTCAACCCTTAAACCCTCAACATTTAAACCCTTAATCCCTCAACCCTTAAACCCTTAATCCCTCAACCATTAAACTTTAATACCTCAACCCTCTACCCTACACATTAAATCATCAACCCTCAATTCTCAGACTTCTACCCTATACATTGGACCCTCAACCCTAATCCCCCAACCATTAAACCATTAATCCCTCAACTCTTAAACCCTAAACCCTTAAACCATTAATCCCTCAACCCTTCAACCCTCGACCCTTAAACCCTTAATCAATTAACCCTCTACCCTATATGTTAAGCCCTCAACCCTCAATTCTCAAACCTCTACCCTATACATTGGACCCTCAACCCTAATCCCTCAACCTTGTACTCTCAACCCTATACCCTCAACCCTCAGCCCTTAAACCTTCAACCCCTTAATCCCTCAACCCTCTACCCTATACATTAAACCCTCAACCCTCAATTCTTAAACCTCTACCCTATACATTGGACCCAACCCTAATCCCTCAACCCTATACCCTCAACCATAATCCCTCAACCCTATACCATCAAACCTTAAACCCTTAAACCATTAAGCCATTAAAACCTCTACCCTCTACCCTATACATTAAACCCTCAACCCTAATTCCTCCACCCTATACCTTAAACCTTCAACCCTCTACCCTATACAATAAACCCTCAACCTTAATCCCTTGACCCTATACCTTAAACCCTTTATCCCTCAACCCTTAGACCCTTAATCCCTCAACCCTCGACCATCAACTATAAATCCTCTACCCTATACATTATACACTCAACCCTAATCAATGAACCCTCAACCCTTAAACCCTAAACCCTAAACCCTAATTCCTTGACCCTATACATTAAACCCTCAACCCTCAACCCTAATCTCCCTTCAAACCAATCCCTAAACCCTTGACCCTTAAACCCTAACCCTCCCTTAACCCTCAACCCTAAACCCTATCCCTAAAGCCTCAACCCTCAACCCTTAAACCTTAAATCGTAAGCCCTATCCCTAAACCCTAATCCCTTGACCTTTAAATCATAATCCATCAACCCTTAAACCCTTAAACCCTAAACCCTCAACCCCTAATACCTCAACCCTTAAACCCTTAACCCTCAACCCTCAAGCCTTAAACCCTCAACCGTTAAAGTCTTATCCCTTAAACCATCAACCCTAAACCCTCAACTCTCAACCCTAATGCTTCAATCCTCAACCCTTAAGCCCTTGACCCTCAACCCTTAAACCATAAACCCTACACCCTACACCCTACAACCTCAATCCTATACTTAATCCCTAATCCATCAACCCAATATCTTAAACCCTAATGGACTTATATCTTATACATTTAACCTTGGAAACTCAACCCTGAACATTATCCCTCAACCCTCAAACCTCTACCCTATACCCTATACCCTCAACCCTATACTTATGCCCTAAATCCTCAACCTTCATCCATATGCCTTATCCTCTCAACCTTAAACCCTAAACCCTATACCTTAGAAACTCAAACTTGAACATTATCCCTCAACTATAAACTCTCAACCCTCAACCATATACTTAAGCCCTAATCCCTCAATCCTAAACCCTATATCTTAAACCTTGAACCCTACACCCACAAACCCTCATCCCTATACCCTATAACCTCACCCTTATACCCTAAACCCTAAAAATTATCCCTCAACCCTATACTTAAAAACTAAACCATACACTCTCAATCCTTCACTTTGTGCCTTATACCCTCAATTCATAAACCCTAAACCCAATATCCTAAACCCTAATCCCTATACCTTACACATTTAATCTTATACACTGAACAAGTTGAATATTATCCCTCAATTGTAAACCCTCTACCCTCTACCTATTACTTAAGCCCTAATCCCTCAACCCTCAACCCTATACCTTAAACCCTAAACCCAAAAACCTCAACCCTCATCCCTATAATCTATACCCTCACCCTTATATACCCTAAACCAAAAACCCTTGCATACATATATACAACCATATATACATACATACAAGAATACACACACACATACATACATATATGAATGCATACATACATACATACATAAAGGCAAACATACATACAAATATATATATATATATACAAACATACATACATCAAACATACTTAACAAACTTGTACATAAATAATTCCAACCAAGAAATAACATGAGCGCTTTATAATGCAATGCGTTATGTCAAGATTGAGAAACATACAACAAAATTTTCCAAAAGAGAGCAAAATACAAAACAAAACATAACACGAGCACATTATAACGCACTCACGTTATATCTTGCTTTGGGAATTACCAAGCCTTAGACTTGCGATTTTCTTTGGATTTCCAACCGAAAGGCTTGGAGTCCCTTCTCAACATCCAAAGACATTTTTTTGCATATTCTATAAGATTTCACATAATCTTGTTCATGCTAACCATCAGGTTTGCACGTGTTTCAAGGTCAAGTAAATCGAACACCTGGGTAATGTTAGGCTCTCTCTTAGCTATTTAACAATGTAAATTTTTCACTTTTTGACAATGTTAGTGCCTTCATCTTTAATTTCTTTTGTTTGTGTGTTTGTTTTTTGTCAAAAACCAGCGTTTAGTATTTTTAACTTTATTTTTTAACTGTTCATTTAAATTTCAAATAAATTACATTTTTATAAACTAGACTCCATTCTACACATATTCAAAAAATATATTTTTCAAATATTTTTCAAAAATTATAGGGGTAGCATGGCCAAAATTTTATTTTCCAAGATGCGTCCACTTTGAAAATTAGTAAAAAATCAAATATTCATTAAAAAGTTATCAAAAAAATCAGGCATAAACTACATGCTATTAGCTAATTTCTCACTGAAGCAATTTTAAAAATACCAAAAAAAAGTTAACCTTTTGAGGGAGCCACAAAAGATGCTAAGTTATGTTTTTTTGAAAAAAGCAACACCAATTTTTGTGGCTCCATTTTTTGAACCCCTTAATCTCTACCATTTAAAAAAAAGAGTATTTTAGAAAGTAGACACAGAGCACTACAAACATTGTTTTTGTTGCATCTTAAATTTTTGAATGTAACTATCCTCAATTTCTCATCCAAGGTCAGTATTTCCCGATTTCAAAAAAAAGTGGCCACTTAAGACCCCTTTTTGGCCCCCCATATTTTTGCACTTACCCTAATAATTAAATTTATTTAGAGATTTGGAATGTATGGTTAAATTTTGAATTACAAGTGATGAGAGCTTGTTCCATAGCCAAATCAAATTAAAAATTAATGTGACAATCTATGTATTCTTACTTTATTCTTGAAAAACATATAGATAATACAATGGAGATCATCTATGGTAGCCTCATAATTGTTTGATCCAAGATATTTGGCCCAGCCTCTCAAGTCCATGAAATCCCTAATTTGGTTGGGAAACTTTCAACCTAACTACCTATGTGAGGCTCCTATTTTTATGGAAAGATTTATTTCAATGGTGTAGCTACATTTTTCAATTTAATGAGATTTTTTTTAGAATAAAATTAGGAAGCCAATCTCCTTCTATGGAACTACATTTTAGTGTGAAAAGGTATAACTTTAATGTTCTAAGAAACTAGTGTTTTTAGCCTTACTCCATTTCATCAAAAAGAAAAATCTAAAATTGAATTTGAAATAGAATTAGAGAGAAAGGTAAGGTTTGAAGGGATTTGAATTCTATAAGTCTATTTTGTGTCTCTCTCACTTAGGCTTGAGGTTTGAATTGAATTATAGTTACCTTTACTACCACTAAAAACCATGCATCTTGGAATTACTTATATGACTAAAAATTCCTCATATCTAATAGAAAAACTAGTGTTTTAAGATTTTTGAGGACACTTTGAGGTTTAAATTGAATTATAGTTACCTTTACTACCACTAAAAACCATGCATCTTGGAATTAATTCTATGACTAAAAATTCCTCATATCTAATAGAAACACTAGTGTTTTAAGAGTTTTTGAGGACACTTACACCTATGTCTATCCAACATGATTGGTACATTTTTACCAAATACATAGGGATGTGGTTTTTGGAGAATTTTTTTGGGGGTGGTTAGAAGGTGACTATTGAAATAAGATGTAAAATTTTAAATAAACAAATAGATAGAATCATTTAAGAAAACAAAATTATTATAGGTGAAATAGAATGAATAGTAAGGGATGGATTAAGGCGATGAATTAAGCAAGCACAATTTTCTTTATTGAATGTAAATATATTCAAAAGAAGATATAAAACAAGAAGAATAAATATATAATAATTGCTCACATCTTCATGTATTCAATGTTTCTTGGTCATTCCAACTACCAAATATTCATAATGTATCCCAATATTTTCCATTAGTAAGAGTAGGCCACATGGAAAGCACTATTTTTGTTAACTTAGTTTTCATAGTTAGGGTTTACATGTTATTTTCAATATGCATTCATCAAAAAAATTATGATTTATTGAAATTAGATCATTATATCTAATCTATAGTGCATGTATGTATTTGGTAATTTTTTATTAAATATTTTATTTATTATTAATTTTTAAATTAGTACTAACAAAAAATATTAGACCTTTATTATTTTGTAACACATTTCTTTTAACATATTTGTAAAATTTAGATTTTTCTTTTTTCATTGAAACAAGGACATCTACGTGGAGTGTAGTACATATTTTGAGGTTTTTCTAACTATGTTACCTTTTCTACTATCTTAAATAGAGTTAATTATTTTTTATAATATGCCTACATTTATTATAATTTAAAATTTATATATAATGTTAAAGAAATCATAATATAAATTATAATTTTTATAAAGCTAATACTAAGGGTTACATACAAAAATTCTTTTCCAAATAACTTCATTTGATCCCCCAAAAGGTGAAGTAATTTTTTTTGTTTGCATTTAAATAAGTGGAAAGGGGACTCCATCAAGGGTTTAATTTAAGCCTAGTAGGATTCTATCTAAGGGGGTTTTATCTGACGTTCTTAAATCAAAGCCCTTTAGATGGAACCCCTCATGACTTAAGTAATAATTCTTTTAAAAATATATAATTTTAATCAAAACTTATGATTTCCCATAAGTGAGACGTACTATTGTGAGTTCATCCATATATTTATCTCATTTCATTGAAAATATGTATGTTACCATTGAGAATTTATCAATATTTGATCTTTTCTTTGCATCAATAATTAGATTGAAATGGTTTTACAACTCAACTTGCAACACTTGACAACTATGATCAACATTTGATAAATTTGATTAGCAAGTGATCTAATACTTTAAAATAACCAAGGGATTTTTTTATTGAGGTTAAATGAAAGTCATTTAACAACTTCTATTTGACAATCCAAAATGAAAAAGTGGTTTTCACGTACAAAATAGATAAACACAATAATGGATGATGATTGCATAACACATTCCAATTTAATGAATGTAAAAATTTTAATTTTTTTGAGGTTAAAAATGTGTTGCAAGTATGAGTAGTTGGTGTTGTCATTGATGTCAACAAGTTTGTGTTTCCATTGATAAGAGTGTTGCAAGTATGAGCAATTGATTTTATTCATGCTTTGATTAGCTGCATTATGTTGTCATTAGTAAAGTACTGGTGTCAACCTCTAGTGTTTCTTTGATAAGCTTCTATCTATAGATGAGGATGTGTCTTTTGTTCTTCATTTCCAAGTGCTTTTGAGAAAATTTGATAAAAAGAGGAAACTGTGTGTTGTATTGGTGTTCTAGGTTATAGATTTGTTTTATGGTTTTTCTCCTCATTTCTTCTAGGTTGAAGATCTACCTGTTTGATTTAGATATGTTGGTTAGAGATGTTAAAAGATGATATATTCAAGAGTTTGTATGTTGGATCATTGTACAAAAGTTGTGTTCACCAGTGTGTGACTATGTATTGCAGAGGTGTTTGGGAGAAATATTTTTTCTTTGTGTTTCTTTGTAGTTATGTTTTAGGTCTTGCAATTCTAAAGGTGTGTTGATGGTGTTGGTAGTTTACCTAAATCAAGAGGGTTTGAGGTTTGGTGCTTCAAAAATCAAAATTTCAAGCAACAGTGTATCACAAAGTTGTTTGAGTGTACTAAATGTGTACATTCTTCAGGTGTAAGTTATTGCGAAGTTTTTTTTTGGATTTGAGGGTATTTGAGGAATATTATAGATCATTTTTTAGCATGGTGTGTGGTTTACAAGTCATCCTTGGGATTGAGGAAGTGTGTACTTAAAAGTGTAATGGTGTTTGCATGGGTAACAACTTACTTGGCATTTACACTACATGCAAAGGATAAATATTGCTTAAGGAAGCATGTGATTGAGTGGTATTGTTGATTTGGGTCCCAATTAAGTTTTTGATGTGGTCCACATTCACTTCCACCCACCACAAAAGTTTTTGGGTGGCAACCTAATTTGAATTTGCATGTTTGAGGTGCATAGCCAAACTTGGAGAAGGTCTCAAGGTTGAAGATGGTATAAGTATGAGTCAAGTTGTTGAGAGATGTTAAGATAGATGTGTGATATTTGAGTGATGAAAAGTTTAGTGTGTTAGAGTGCAAAATTAATAAGTGCAATGTGAGCTTTCAAGTGTTAGTTTATTGGATGTAGTCAGTAGAAGGTGGCTACAATCCTTTAATCAGATTGTGAAGGTGTTGATGTCATTGTGGTGGACTCCTTGTTGCAATGAGATTATTTTCTTTGTGTAACATTCCTTCTCTATCTTCTTTTCTATTTTGGAAATGAGCCTTTCTTCTCTAGGAAGTGAGCCCTCTAGCAATAAGTTCTATTGTATTCGATATTGATATTACTTATATTGTGAGTTAATCCTCACCGTGGTTTTTCCCTTCTTGGGTTTTCCACGTAAATTTGGTGTTCTCTTGTGTATGGTGTTAAGTTGTTTTAGTTTATGTTATTTTATTTTCATGCTAATTCATCATAACAAAATTAAGGGTTAAATGAATGAATGTGGATCTAAATGTTAACAAGGGATTTGAAGTTTCAAGGTATAACTAATTCACCCCCCCTCTTAATTGTCTTGTGCATTCAAAAATTGATATAAGAGAAAGGTTCCTTGGAAGAGAGCTTAACCGCTTAAGGTAGATCTGGGATGGTGCACAAGAAGGAGATCCCTATATTTGATGGAAAAAACTATGCATTTTAGTAAACAAGGATGGAAGGATTTCTAGAGAATTTTGGATATGAATTATGGAGATCAGTTCAGACTGGATATACTATGCCTACAAATGGTCTGAGCATTGAAGTTGAACTTAAGGCCCATGAAAGCGATAGAAAATCTAAGTATGCTCTCTTGAGTAGTCTTACTTGAATTCTAAATTAGTGAAAGTTGTGGGCCTGAAAACTGCTAAAGCAATTTGGGAAGAGTTGGAAAGTATTTATGAAGGAGATGATATGGTCAAACAAGCTAAGATGTAGAATTTAAAAACCAAATTTGAGAACCTGTGGATGTTTGAAGATGAAACCATTACAAGCTATATGTAGAGGGTAGATGAAGTGGTCAGCTCCATTAGAGGTCTTGGAGGAAAAGTCAAAGAACCAAAAGTGGTAAAGAAAATTCTTAGAACCATTCCTAAAGCTTAAAGTCATAAAGTTGTTGCTATTGAGGAATATCAAAATCTAGAAATTAGTATTCTAGAGATTAATTAGATGGCTCTTTAACTGCATTTAAAATGAGAGAATTTGCTACTAAAAATGGTGCAAAAGTTGAGACTACTTTTAAGGTTGCAAAAATAGAGAAAATTGAAGAACCATATTAGAAAGATCTTGATGATGTGGAAGCTAACTTTGTAAGAAGAATGAGAAGAGGTATCATAAAGTACATAGGTAAGTTTCCTTTCAAATGTTTTAGTTGTGGAAAGATAGGTCAATATGCTTCAAGATGTCCAAACAGAGTTGTGAATGACAAAAACAAGGAGAACAAAGGTAAGATGATTAAGAAAATCTATTATGTTAGAGAAGATGCAAGTATTTCTGATGATGAATTTGATTATGGAGATGATGATGATGAATTCTTGTTCATGGATTTAAAAGATGAATATATTTCTGCTAACTTTGAAAGATGTGTAAAGGAATGCCCTCTGGAGAGAAAGGATAAGACTAAAGGTACTCTAATATTTTGTTTTCATGCTAGACAGGATAAGATCTATTGGATCATTAACACTAGTTGAAATAATCATATGACCAGAAATGAGAGTAAGTTTGTTAAACTTGAAAAGTATGATGGAATAGGCTCAATCAATTTTGATGGAAAGCATAATACTAAAGATGTTTAAACTGTCAAAGTTTTAAGGAATAACCTTTTGAGTGTTAGAAAAATGTTTAGCAAAGGATACAATCTTATGTTTCACGATGATGAATGTGAGATCAGAAAAGGGTTCAGAACTATGATTGTTGTTGGAAGGACACATGGAAATGTTTATCAGGTCAAGGGTGTTGATGGTCATTGCTTCATGACTCAGATTAATGAAAGTTGGCTATAGCACACGAGGATTTGTCACAATAATTTTGATAATCTAGTAAGAATCGGTTTAGTTCAAGAAGTGAGAGATTTGCTAAAGATTACAAAGCCTATCAATGTTGTCTACAAGGAGTGTCAGATTGGAAAGAAAACAAGAAGAAGTTTCAAAGGAAAGGGACAATCTTATACCAGATTACTTGAATTGGTGCATATAGATCTTTTTGGTCCTACAAGAATAAGAATTCTTCAAGGTGATATGTATTCCATGCTTTTTATTGATGATTATTCAAGACTTTAACATGGATTACTTTTCTCAAAGAAAAACTTGAAGCCCTAGATATGTTCAAAGCATTTAAAGTTATGATTGAGAATGAAATGGATATGAAGATCAAGTGTTTGAGGTGTGAAAGAGGTGGAGAGTTCACCTCCAATGAATTTAACATGTTTTGTGAGAATCATGGCATAAAGAGGCACTTGCCTACTCCTAGGACTCCTCAACAAAATGGAGTGGTTGAAAGGAAAAATAGGACTATTCAAGAAGCTACAAGGACTATGATGAAAGAAGCTAACCTATTAGAATTCTACTGGAGAGAAACAATTCATATTGATGTTTACATACTTAACAGAGCTCAAAAAAAAGTAAACAACACAAAGAATCCCTATGAGTTGTGGTATGGAAGGATACCTATTGTTAAATATTTTAGAGTGTTTGGAAGCAAGTGTTATATCAGAAGAGATGAAGAAAATTTGGGAAATTTTGATGCAAGGTCTAATGAAGGAATCTTCCTTGGATATTCTACTAAAAGAAAAGCCTACCAGTGCTGCAACAAAAGATTGAGAAAGGTTGTTGAAAGTGCAAGTGTCAAGGTTGATGAAGATTTTCAGAACTCAGTGGTGATAGATGGATATGAATCAGATGAATTTGACTATAGAGAGAAAGAAAAAGTTAAGGAAAAGGAAGTGGGTGATCCCACAATACTGGTTTACAATTTTTGGCCAAACTGGACACTGAAATATTTTTTTCTAACTAAATCTTCACTTTCGGGCACCTATAGTGGCTAAACCGTGAGGAATTTGAAGATGATGCAAACTAGTGATTTCTGACATTCTTTCTGTAGATTATAAATATATTTTTTTCAAAAATTTTGGAATCAGATTGCACTTCTTTTTCCATCTCCTTCAAAAACTAGTTTTTTTCAGTAAACAACATTTTTAAGGAGTGATGCTCATCGTATAACGCATAACTTTTTTTCCATGAAGGATAAAATTCTAATTCTTTCAAATTTAGATTTGTAACTATGATATCTAGTGCTTCCAATTGGTTTCAAAGTGTTTTATTGAATTTTTTTGCTTAATCAAGTTTTGAAGTCAAACCAATTACAATTCAGACATAGGCAGACCGTATAACGCGTAACTTTTTTTGTATGTATCGAAATTCAATTCTTTTTTTTGTTGGATCAAGGACTTCAATATCTGTGCACTCATATTTTTCAAAATTTTCATTTGATAATTTTCTATTTTTCCACATGTGCAGAACATAGAGCTTTATTTTTGGTGAAAAACCTAAGTTTAATAAAACTAAAAAAATAAATACATAATAAAACCAAAACATATTAAAATTATATTTGTTGGATAGCTCATTTTGAGGACTATCATCATCCAATTGGGTATGTGAAGTCTCCTCCATTTTCATCCTCAACCCGAGCTTCGAAGTGCAAAATTCTAGAGTTTTTTGGTGCTAGAGGATGAGAAGGTGGGAAAAGGGGGTTCGAGCGAACCACCTTTCAAAAAAGGTTTTCTTTGTGTTTTTGGTGGGAATGGTGGGTCCTTGCATTAAATGGGTTCACTCGAACCAGGGTTCTAGCGAACCCTCTTTTGGTTTGTTCGAACCCCAAAAATGATTTTTTTTTTGCATGGGCTCATTTTTTGCAACTTTTCCCTCACTCAAATTGTAAACCACTTTTGTGGGTTTACCCAAGTGTAGATTGAAGAGGAAGTCTAGAAAAGACCCCAAGAACCCCTAAGTATGTGTAGATAAATCATTATGAAGAACAGGTCATTAGAGACAAAAATAAAGGTGTATTAACAAGAAGGAAAGTTGTCGAAGAGGTAAATTTGTGTTTAATTTATGAAGTTGAACCTAAAATAGTAATTGAGGCATGCAAAGATTAACATTGGATGAAGGCTATAGAAGAATAACTATAGCAGATTGAGAAGAATCAAACTTGGGAACTTATCCCAAGGCCTACAAACAAGAATATAATTGGATCTAAATGGGTATTCAAAAACAAATTGAATGAGAATGGAGAAGTGGTAAGGAACAAAGCAAGGCTTGTGTGTACAAGAGCTATTCACCAGTTGAAGGAATAGATTCTGAGGAGACATTTTCTCCGATGGTAAGAATGGAAGCTATCAGAATGTTTTTGGCTTTTGCAGCACACAAGGATTTCAAAGTTTATCAAATGGATGTGAAGTTTGCTTTCTTGAATGGAGAATTGGAAGAAGTCTACATGGAACAACCAAAAGGATTTTAGTTATCAGATAAACCTAACATGGTCTGCATATTGAATAAGGAATTATATGGATTGAATCAATCTCCCGGAGCTTGGTATGCAAGGTTGGATAAGTATTTGATACAACAAGGATTCAATAAAGGTATTGTAGATAATAATCTTTACTTTAAGGTTGAAAAATATCAAATCTTGATTGTTGTTGTGTATGTTGATGACATAATTTTTGGAGGCAATGAAGCTATGTGCAAGAAGTTTGCAAAATAGATGCAAAAAGATTTTGAAATGTCTATGTTTGGGGAGATGAATTTCTTCCTTGGGCTACAAATCAATCAAAAAAATAAAGGTAGATTGATTTCATAATCAAAGTATGTCAAAAAGATGTTGAAGAATTTTGGAATGGAAGACTCCAAATCGGTATGTACCCCTATGGTTACTGGTTGCAAACTGAGCAAGAATAATGAATCTCCTAAGGCTGATTAGAGCAAGTATAGATCAATGATTGGTGAACTGCTATATCTAACTGCGACTAGGTCGGATATCATGCTTGTAGTTTTTCTTATGGCTAGATTTCAAAAATATCCTAGAGAGTCACATGGTGTAGTAGTGAAAAGGATATTTAGATACTTAAAGGGCACTCTGAATCATGGCTTATGGTATCCAAAGGATACTAATTTCACCTTGAGTGCTTACATAGATGTAGATTGGGCTAGTTGTGTTGATGACGGGAAACATACAAGTGGTGGTGCATTCTTTCTTGGATGTATATTGGTATCATGACTAAGTAAGAAATAAGATTTGAACAGTTTCTTTATCTACTATAAAGGTTGAGTACATTGCAACAACATCTTGCTACAAAAAGGTGTTATGGATGAGGCAAACATTAAAGGATATCAGAGTGGTGTGTGATGAGCCTATTTCTATCTTTCGTGACAATACAACTACAATCAACATTTCAAAGAATCCGGTGATGCATTCAAGAATGAAAAATATTTCAATCATATATCACTTTCTGAGAGAGAAGGTTGTGGAGAATGAAGTAAAGCTTGAATATGTGCCTATAAAGGATCAAATTGTTGATATATTCACTAAGGCTCTTCCTAATGATACTTTTGAGTATCTCTCGGAGAAGTTGGGGGTTATTACCCCTCCTTTGAACTAAATGCATATGGAGATGCATCAGTCTAGTGGATCTCAATATTTATTCTTTTTTTTACTGATGTTGGTGGCTACCTCTTAGGGTGAGTAGGTAGTGGCATGTTTTATTGTTGCAGTCAGAAGAGTGTGTGTTGTCATTGTGTAGTGGTAGCTGATTTAGTATAGTTTGGTGTGTGCTCCTAAGGGGGATTATTCAAAGCAGTAAAGGAAAGATATTGCAGAGCAGTAGCAAGCAAGTTGTTTGATGTCAAAGGAAGAAAATAAACAGTACAAATATTATGTCCTTTGCCACTGATGTCAAAGGGGGAGAGAGAAACATGTGAAAAAGAATAAGCAATACTAGGGAGAGAAATTCATGTGGAAAAAGAACAAGTCATTCAAGGAGAAAGAAACAAGTAAAGAAGACAAACTACAAAATATAAGTATTCAGGGGGAGAAGTAATATGAAGAGTTACAGTGTGAGATGTTGTGTCTTTAATGGGTTTTCACATCATGTGTTGCCATCAATGACAAAGGGGGAGATTGTTGCAAGTATGAGAAATTGATGTTTTCATTGATGTCAACAAGTCTATGTTGTCATTGATAAGAGTGTTGCAAGTATGAGCTGTTGATGTTATCCTTTATTTGATTAGTTGCATTATGTTGTCATTAGTAGAGTATTGGTGTTAACCTCTAGTATTGGTTTGATAAGCTTATTTCTATGGATGAGGATGTAATGAAGATGATGACTTGGATGTTTCTCTAGTGCTTGGTTTCTAAGTGATTTTGAGAAAATTTGATAAAAAGAGGAAACTGTGTGTTGTGTGGTGTTCTGGGTTATAGAGTTGTGTTATGGTTTTGCTTCACATTTCTTCTAGGTTGAATATCTACCTATGAAATTCAAATATGTTTGTTAGAGATGTTCAAAGATGCTATATTCAAGAGTTGGTCTACTAGATTGTTGTACAAAAGAAGTTATGTTCACTCTAGTGTAACTATGTATTGCAGAGGTGTCTGGGATAATTTTTTTTGCTTCGTGTTTCTCCACAATTGTGTTTCAAGTCTTGTAATTTTGAAGGTGTGTTGATGGTGTTGGTAGTTTACCTTAGTCAAGAGGGTTTGAGGTTTGGTGCTTCAAAAGTCAGTTTTTCAAGCAATAGTGTATGGCAGAGTTGTTTGAGTGTATTGGATGTGTACATTCTTCAGGTGTAAGTTATTGTGAAGAAGTTTGTTTGATTTGAGGGTGCTTGAGGAATAATATAGATCATGTTTGAGTGTGTTGTGTGGTTCAAAATTCATCCTTGGGATTGAGGAAGTGTGTACTTAAATTTTAATGGTGTTTGCATGGGGGGTAAGTGCACAAAGTTGAGTCCACGAAACGTGGAAGTTTTTTCCTTAGCCAAAAAATTGAAATCGACATTGCAAAAATGGGATCCCGATTTTAATAGAC
Source organism: Sequoia sempervirens (assembly GCA_007258455.2). NCBI lineage: Eukaryota > Viridiplantae > Streptophyta > Pinopsida > Cupressales > Cupressaceae > Sequoia > Sequoia sempervirens. The sequence goes on from VDFB02271358.1 coordinate 1,017,586,761, forward strand.
GGGATCCCAGTTTTTAAAAATTAGGATCTCGTTTAGCTTCAGGATCCCGAGCCTAAATACAAAACAGGATCCCACTTTTTAAAAATCAAGATCCCATTTCCTAAAGGATCTCAAACCAACGGACAAGGAATGGGATCCCGATTACTACGAAACGGGATCCCAAATTATAAAAATCGGGATCCCGTTTTGTAGAAATCAGGGTCCCATTTTCTAATGCTATTTATTTTTTAAAAAATGAATAGAGTTCATTTTGCAGTATACAGGATCCCAAGTACAGGCGACAACGACCTCCACAAACAAATCCAGGTAGCTACCCACACCCCTTTTTTTTGCATTTTTCCATTTCTTATTAAAATTGTGAATTAAATAAGTGAATTTAGCATGTTTTTTTTAATTTATTTCACGTTTTGAGCATTTTTTTTCCTGTTATAATAGAAATGAGTAATTGTAGAAATAGATCAAAAAATGCAGTGAAACCTAAAGATTTTTTAATAGAAATGAAAAAATGAACCTTGAATTGTGTTTTACAAATGAAATTTAGCTTTTGAAACCTAAATTGTTTGATTAAACCCAAAAAAATTGAATTTGAAAACCCTAATTAAAACAAAACAAAAAAAGAAATTGAAATGAAAAAAATTGCATTTAGAAACCCTTATCAAGCCCCTGAATTCAAATCAAATGAAAAAAATGAATTTGAAAACCCTAGTTTGAACTGAAATGAAAAAATTGCATAACCCTAATTGCTTAGAAATTGAAACCCTAAATTGAATTGGAACAAAATTTTTTGTTAAAACCCTAAATTGAAATCGAACAAATCATTTTGATTTTGAAAACTAGGTAATTTCGAGCTCAAAAAAATTCATTTGCATTGCTTAAATTTTTTAAATTTTATTTGCATTATATGGAGAAAACGATATGTTAAAATTTAGTTTCAATGTTAAATTATAATTAGATTAGAAAACAATATGTTAAAGAATAGTTAAAATTCATAAAGTTTATCAATGTTTGTTTGCAAATTTAGTTAGCAAATTCGTAAATCCAAGCACGTACAATCGATTCCAATTGGCACTAACTTGCAAGTCTAAATTATTCCAAGGGCCACCCAAACTTCACCCTAAGTTTTCTAAACCCTCAACACTAAAGCATTTGAATTTTGTCTTAGGACCTTAAAATGAAATTTGGTTGCCTTAAAAGACCCTCTGTTGTCACCATCCAGTAGAGCTTTTTGTAATGTTTTCACTTATTTGAACACATAATATAAAACCTTTTGGTTTCTACAAGTTTATGAAGAGTGGATGATCACTCTCTATGACACTTAGACATGATCAATAGGGATCAAAATCATTGGAAGAAAAATTTATTCTATTATATCCACAAGATAGGAGAGAGTGAGAGTGCTATGGGTAAAGTTTCTTTCATTGGACATACCTAAAATTATGTAGGTTCAACGTCAAGAATGGGTCTATTTGGTAGATTTATGAAAACTATTATGAATATCTAGAATACCATAAAAGTATAATTATAGCAATTCCAATTGGAAACACTTGGGTATATATCATATGAAATTTAAATCTAGTAAGGTGTCTATTATATAGGAGAGTTGATAATACATGGAAAGAGGTTTGTATGGGAATATATGTATTAAGAAACACATACCATGACCTCTATAGGATTTTTAAGATGTGATCCTAGATAATAATCCACCCATCCTCAAGCATAATGGATTCTTTAGCAATTAAGGGAGATTCAATAACCATAAAATTACCTATATTTTGATACTATATAGATTTATGTGGAAGGATAGAAATGCATCAATAAGGAGACCAAGATGGAACCATTTAACACCTAAGGTACACCTATTACATGGGAAAGGGAGGAGGTACATGATGATAGGTTGGAGGAACTAGGCTATTATTACAATAGAGAGAGGAGGAGGATTCATATTATGCTCCTATAAATAAGAGGTCAATTTAGAAGATTAAAAGAACTAGATAATAACAAAGGAAATAATTCTATAGAGGGAGTGAGTGGGATTGTTGGAAATATACAAGGAGAGAGGTGAAGGTCCCAACACCTACATAGATTCCTACACGAAATAAACCAATCTAGGCACTTCCTAGAAGGATCAAGATCCATGTGAGTAGCCTCTTTTTATTTTTGTATCTTCTACATATGTATATTTATTCCTTTATTATGTGATTAAAATTATGTATGATATAACTTATTAATAAGTGATTACAAGTATAATTATTAAAATATTTCATATTTATTTTGATATCCTCTAATGTAGGAGGAAATTTTTACTTGTTTTGATAGATGTATGTTATTTTTGTGATATGTATAGATTGATTCATTTTTAACATGATACTTTTTTTATTAGAGGGGTCAACACTTTTGACCAGAGCTATGGAACCAATGAGGTCACAATATGACTCACTAGACATCTAGATCCCCTTAATCCATCCTATCACCCTAAATCATAAATCTATTTCTTAAGGGGTCCCAATATGACATTTCTTAAGGGGATCAAAAAAGTTCTTAAAATTTGGTGAAGTTTCCCAAGGTAACCAAATCTAACAATAATAAGATCGTGCAAGATTATAATATGAATGGGATTTCATGATCTAGGTTGGTCAGTTGAAACAAGAGTAGATCTCAATCAACTATTCCACAAGAAAATGTTCTTCACTAACTTGCCAATTCGTTATATTCCAAGGGGCACCAAAAACTTCACCCTAAGTTCTGTAAACCCTAAACCCTGAACTCTAAAATCTAAACCCTAAACACTAAACCATTCATTTTGTCCTACCTGACCTTAAAGTGAAATTTGGTTGTCTTAGGAAAATCCACCAAATTTCATTCCCTTATGCCATGTAATTTTGTCATAGTATCTTACTACATATATCCCCTTAAGTTATCCTATTACCCTAAACCCTAAACTCTAAACTCTAAAACCTAAACCCTAAAGCCATCATTTTTTCTTAGGCTCTTAATGAAATTTGGTTGCTTTAGGAAACTCCACCAAATTTCATTCCCTTATGCCATGTAATTTTGTCCTAGGATCTTACTACATGTAGATCCCCTTATGCTATCCTATTACCCTAAACCCTAAACTATAAAGTCTAAACCCTAAAACCTAAAGCCATATTTTTTCTTTAAAGGCTCTTAATGAAATTTGGTTGCCTTGGGCAACTTCACCAAATTTTATTCACTTGAGCCATGTCATTTTCTCCTAGGACCTCACTAGACGTAGATCCCCTTAAGCCATCCTATCACCCTAAATCATAATTCAATTTCTTAAGGGGTCCCAATATGACATTTATTAAGGGGATCAAAGAAGTTCTTAAAATTTGGTGATCAAAGTTTCCCAAGGCAACCAAATTTAACAATAATAAGATCATGCAAGATTATATAATATTAATAGTTAATTGTATTTTCATTCAAGTAACATGTGCCTTAGACATAAATGAGGCTTACATATTTTATCATTTGTATTCAATTATTTAAGGCCATTTATATTGAATAGTTTAAAGGTATTTCCTAAACATGTATCTTACATCTTGAAATTACAAATCTAATGCAGGTTCACTCATATCTTAAAGATCACATGGATCCATTCAATAATGCAATCCACCTCCATGCCATCCATCTCCACCACCTTCACCTCCACCTCCACCCACTCCACCTCGTAACCCCCAACCTCCACCACCTGAAATCAATGAACATGCTCATTTGCAAGCACAAATCAATGCTTCTGTAGAACCATCCAAGATCAAATCAACATTATTCAAAATGAAGAATGTGTCACACCTCCTATGAGGATGTTTGCATCTAGGATGCAAACCCTTGTTGATGTTGTCAGGGCTATGGATGGGATCTTAGATGAGCATCGACAATGGCTAGAGGAGAGGAGAACTTCTGATTTTGAAAAGGAAAACACAAAGAAATGAAGAGATGCAGTAGAGAGCCACACTAGTTTCTAAATTAAGACAATGATCTTAAATAGTTATGAATTTATGAATTTGGTGAATGATGGATATTTTGTGTGATGAATTTATAAATTTGGTTGGATGGATATTTTTAGTGACATGAATTTATGATTTTGGTTCTAGATGGATATTTTTAGTGACATGGATTTATGAATTTGGTGGAATTTATGAACTTATAATGAACAATATATAATAGTATATATTTTATGACTTTCTACTAGATCATGATTTCTCCTACTGAAAAATTGTAATATATATATGTGTGTGTGTGTTAGACATTAAATGAGCTTTTGTGAATGTTTCAAGTTTATTGTTTAGTATGTACGTGCATGTATTAAAAATTTGCATATAGTTCTTAAATTTTGAAATTTGTATGTATGTACATAGTTTAGTTTAATGATCTATACGCATGCAAATTATGCATCATATTTTTTATTTTAAATGTATGTACATGTTAAATTTTGAATTTTGTATGGACATGCTCAAGTTCAATCAATGTATATATATGTGCATTTCAATTAAATATATGATCTTAATATATGTATGCACATCCTATTTTGTATGATTTAATGCATGTGCACATTTATATCTCATATCATGGATGATTTTAACATTGATGATGTCATCAATCCACCACCTCAGCCAAAGCCACATCCAACACCTATCACATTTGACGAGGCTCGCTTGCGAGCACGTATAAATGATCAAGTTGCATCCTTACAAAATCAAATAAATGCTATGTAGAGTCAAGCATTAATTCCACCACATGTGAGACGTTTTGCATTTGCGATGCAAAATGTTGTTGATGCCATCAGGATGATCAATTATGATCTTGATAGGCATCAACGAGAGAGAGAACAGATGGGACAATTTTATTCCGGCGGTCTCTCTTACAAACAAATATTAGACCTTAAAATAATGAAAGCCCATCTAGCCCCCTACTTTCTTGAACCCGTTACTCGACAACCCATTCCACCCAAGAAATCTAGAATATCCATGAGGTGGTGCATACATCCACAGATGAGTGCACATTTTTGGGATCGATGGTATATGGTTTTTGATAGTCCCCCACATGCTAATTGGGAGTTCCCATTGTATTTTTTGAGAAAACTGTATGTAGAGTATGTTCTGGGGCAAAAGCCCAATTATTTTGATTTTAGATCATTTCAGGGTGTTGGTGGCGACATGCCACAATAGAGGTTAGGGGCAAGGGTTGATCCCCAATGCCCCGTGCATGCGCAACCCCTTGTTGTTGGTTCTGGTCCTCCCATTCCCGCACATGTACATCATCAAGCTCTAGTCTCAACATTAGGTTCCCTTAGTACACTCGCAGGAGACCTTGATCAACATGCTTCTGCGATAGCAGGTGGGGAGCATAGAGATGATGATGATGGAGAATTTTTTATGGAGTTGGTCCGAGTACTGCTCCAGGAGTGTCGAGGCCCGTCCCCCATTTATGTACTAGTTGTCATCAAGTATGCTATGGACCTGATCAAGCCACACCTAGTTCAGGTGGACAGGGAGATTCTGGTGGTTCATCTGGTTGCATTAGTTCATTTGTAGAGTTTCTTACAGTAGACCATCACCCTAAGGACACTGCGACACAATTATAAATATGCATCTATGTATGTTCATTTTATAAGAATTTTGATGGATGTATATATCAAAGAAGATTTTGCAATACATTTTAACAATCAAATTGTCTGGTGTAGAGATGACACTAACGATGGGGCAATCATCTATTCCACGAGTACATACATCGACACCGGTTGTACTCGGAAACCCTTATGGGGTATTTTGATTTCAATTTTTAAAATTATATATGAAATCATAAATTTAACTTGGGTTTTAAATTTATAATTGAATCACATATATGTTTGAAATATTTATGTTGGTTTAGGTGAGTGAATCAACATCCACATCGATTCCTCCTAAGGGATTGTCAACCACTTCTCCACTATCGGGCATCATAGATCAGGGGCAGGTACATTCATATTGTAAATTTGTTTAAATTTTACATTAGTATAGTTACAATTTTATGAATTTTGAATTCACTAGATATATGAAATACATGCATGTACACTTGTAAATATTATAAGTGTTAAATGTCTATGTACATGTATGTCTACGTTGATACCACAATAAGAATGGGCATCGGAAAAACATTTGATGTTGTAGCTACTCATGAGGCCACTGATTTCCAGGTTGTTTACAAAACTTTCTACACAAAATGTGCAAACTTGAATATATATATATATATATATATATATATATATATATATATATATATATATATATTAACCTAATTCAATTATACATGCTTTAATTTTGATCTTGTAGGACTTTGTTAGTGCAACTTTTAGCCCTGACCCAGACATAGTTACACCACCAGGAGGACATGCAGAGCAGGCTCTAGATCAAATGGTAATTTAATTTTTTTTATTATATTTAAAGTCAATTATAAATTACATATTATGAATATAACTTAAATTTTAAATTTTAAATTGAATATATACATAATATGAGATTTGTTACATATTCTTTTTCTTTTATAGCATGAGACACATCTTGTAGTTGAGCATGTACAGACAGGTCCTGGAAAGAGCCTTGTGCACAACCTTAGAATACAGTACAATTAAAATATGATAAATTATAAATTAAATTGAATTAAAAAAAAAAAATTGTAAAGTTGTACATCTAATTTCAAATTTCTTTGTCTTGTTTATGTAGATTGATTTAGAGAATTTAGAGGTTGCTTCAGGTGCACTAGAGCATCCAGACGCAGATGACAGTAATTTAATTTTATGATGGATTATAAATTAAATTGTCATTAAATCATTTTTCATTGTCTTACATCTTATTTCATCTTTCTCTTGTACAGAGTGTTTCAGGTCATCCGCATAGTGTGCATGGTGTGAAGAGGTCTCTTAATTATAGAGACAGTACATGACCTAGAAACATGTGATTTTATGTGTTATATTTGTTTATTTCATGGACTATATTTCTGGTTTCTCATGTACTCTGTTGGACTTTATATTTCATGGCTCAAGTACTTAGTTGGAATTTAGTTCATAGGTTGTACTCTGGACTTTATTTCACGCACTTAATATATTGGTTTCATGCACTTAATATGTTACATAAATTATGGACTTTATTATTGTTTAAAATTTGAATTTACACATGTACATTTATGCATTTTATGTTCATAGTCAAGACATTAATATAGGACATTAATGTGAAATTTAGTGATCTCATACATGATATTAATATAAGACATTTTAATATTTATACTTTACAAATTTAGTGATCTCATACATGATATACATGATATGTACATTCAATAATTAGCGATAATTACTATGAACTTATTCAATTCACGTCAATCAATAATTAGTCAATAAATCATAATTTACAAACAAAAGCAATCTATTTATATACCAGAAAGGATAAAATTTTAAGAAATAAACAATACCATAGAAGATTAGAGAATAAAAGCATTAATAAATTCTATAAATAATAACATCTAACACTAATTTATAAGTTGTCAAAACAAATAATGACATCCCATACTAATTTATAAGCTATCAAAACAATAATGGCATCCAATACTAATTTATAAGCTGTCAAAAAAAATAATGGCATTGAATACTAATCTATAAGCTATCAAAACAAATAATAGCATCCAACACTAATTATAGGTTGTCTTAAGGAGTCGTAATATGACATCTTAAGGGGATCAAAGAAGAGTATAATTGAGTATAAATATTAAGTGATATTAACAAGTATTATAAGTTTTAGGGTGAGTCATCATAACACAATGTCTTAAGGGGATGTTTAAATGGGTCATAATACGTCTTAAGGGGATGTCTAAAGGGGTCATAATAGAACGTCTTAAGGGGATGTCTTGAGGGGTCTTAAGGGGATTTCTAAAGGGGTCATAATAGAACGTCTTAAGGGAATGTCTTAAGGGGTCATAATACAATGTCTAAAAGGGATGTCTTAAGGGGTCTTAAGGGGATGTCTTAAGGGGTCATAATAGAATATTTTAAGGGGATGTCTTAAGGGGTCATAATACAATGTCTAAAGGGGATATCTTAAGGGGTCTTAAGGGGATGTCTTAAGGGGTCATAATAGAATTTCTTAAGGGGATGTCTTAAGGGGTCATAATACAACATCTAAAGGGGATGTCTTAAGGGGTCATAATAGAATTTCTTAAGGGGATGTATTAAGGGGTCATAATACAATGTCTTAAGGATATAATTGATTTAACAATAATGTATGCATGATATTTAGTGATTATACAATTAGACATAAAGTTTCAAAGTAGGAAAACATGCACATTTAACAAACAAAATATATAGAATATTGATTTGATACATAGAAGTACATAGAGTATGTTTAATTAGTAAGTATGTATGTACATATATGTCATCTCAAAACAATGTTTACAAAATTTGGATATGTCATCTCAAGAAAATCTCAAACTCGTGCCTAGAATGTAGTAGGTCTTCACACCACCTAATATCAAAAAGGTACAAGCAATATCAATGAAATAATCAAAACATACATATTTTAATTTATATAAAACTATCTATATGTATAGAACTCAAGTACCTGCATTTAAAAGTATTCCACACATGTTTGTAGGTTGAATCCAGGCATCCTCTCCTTTTTGTTTCAAAGTATGAGATCAATGCAATGATGGATTAAAGATACAAAAAATGACAATAAATCAATTTTAACTATTAATGTACAAGCAATATCAATATGTAATCAAAACATGTATTTAAATACAATTTAACTAATAATTACCTATTTTTACCAAGTATTCCATGTTGTCTAGGTTGAATTTGCACGGACTAGATCCTTTTTGTGATTATTCCTTAAGGATGTATAAAAGGACAATTTAAATCAATTTCAACTAATAACACACTTGACCAATGTCGAAACATGTATTTAATGTATTTAAAAGGACAAAATAAAACTAAAACTATATTTACTTGTATTTACTTATTCCATTGTACCATCTGCATCCTCTCTTTTTTGCAATGCATCTATGATTGCCTCATGCTCTTCCATAGAAATTGACCATAGAACTTTTTTTGAAGGTCTTCCACGATACCGCTCTAGTTTTATATTTGTTGTCACTACCAAATGTGAATAATGTACAATATTTTTATGTGTTTCATAGTCTTCGAATGCAGGTAGACCATTCTTTCTTCTCGGGTATTTTCGTAGCCAAGTTCCAACAACCACCATCGATCCTATTGGAAAACATGTTCGAAAACCATCATCAAATAATTTCTCAAAATTTTCTTAAGGGGATCAAAGACTTGTTCTAAAAAATTGCTTAAGGGGATCAAAAACTTGTTATCAAAATTTTCTTAAGGGGGTGTCTTAAGGGAATCACCGTACCTGTTGGATAATGAAAGTCATCATCATCTTCTCGAGGTGCTATTAACTTATGTTTAGTTTCCACACAATGAACCAACCGATATTCTATTTGCTCTTCATCCCCCTCAGGTGCAATAACAACATACACATGTCCTGCCAACAAAATTTGATTTAATAACTTGTGCATATCCATATAAATAATTTAGTATTACAAAATAACTTATTAAAGTGAAATAAAATGAAATAAATTGAATTAAAATTACCTTCTTGTACAAGGTCTGAAACACGGTCATAATCTTCAGATGAAAACACTAGATCATTTTCTTCAATAGTTCTTTCATATTGATCATGTGCTTCTGCAGGTGTCAACGATCTTTGCTCCCACTGTTCAACCCATTCTGTATTTTCACATGCTTCCCAATCTCCTAAGATACAAAACTAGAAAAAACATGCAAGCTCCCTTGTCCAAATAGTCCATGTTCTTTTTGTTGTACGCCTAAATGAATTCCATTTAGTAGATCCACTGATTGTCTCACAATCAACTCTAGGTACAATGTTCTCTTCTTCCACCAACCAAAAGAATCGATGAACTGTAGAGTAATCACTCGAACCAGGTGTAGATAATATTCTATTACACCAATCCACAATCTCATGTGCATCTTTAAATTTTACTGAATCCTCAAATTTTAATTGTTCTCTAGCAAGAATTCTTTTGACACAATAAACCAGCTCCATCATGTTCTCCTTTACCATGCCCAGCTTCAAAAAAACTCCATATATGTTGGACATTAAGTTCCTTGTGAACCCTACTTAACCAATAGAACATTCAGCATTCTTGAACTGCCCCATACAATTATCTGACCATATGAGGTGTTCTTTCATTTGGATTCCTCTTTCTCTTAAATTTCTATAAAATATACTGAAACAATATTGAACAAACTCTGACGAGTGTAACCGATTGTCACTCAAATAAAAATTATACTCCCTCAAAACTTTTCTATCATCCTTAGTGCTATCATCTGCATGTCTATAAACAATATGGACAAACATAGCTACTTGCATTGAATTATAATATTGAGATTGAATTTCCTCTTGTGGAGCGAGTATAATTCTTCGCAAAATCAACCACTAAAAGTATAGTACCAATTGGAAATGTGTTTCTACATGAAATTGGCCATCAAGCCATCGAGCATGTTCAAGTGCATGACATATTTTGGTACAATTTTATTCTTAAATTCACTCATGAATGCATGCACACTAACTTTTTCTGTAACTAAATCACAACGCTTTCCTATGTTTCCATCTTTTAAAGAATAGTGAACATTCTTAAATATTTTGACATCTACTAATTGTTGTCCAAAATCATGATCAACACTTTCATGCAAACAAATTCTTAAAAATGAAAGATTTCCACAGTTAATGCATTGTCGAGAAATACAAGAACTTAAATAAAATAATTTATCATTAGATTTTTCACAAAACAAACCTAAAATAAACTCTCTTATTGCTTCAGGTGGCATATCAATACCATACTCCTGTATAATCATGTTAGTATGCAAGGTACAATGTATATATCAAAAAACATCATAAAAATAACGAAATTGAACATGTATTTTACAAGAACAAGATATTCGTTGCTTATTAATTTTTACATACCAGGGTTTACATTTTTCAAAAGACCTTTGACTTATTTTAATATTACTAGGTAACACTAAATCGCTACAAAATTTTCTATAAAATTCAGTTTGTGTTGTATCTAATAGGTGTTTTGGGTGAGGATCGCGAACTTTGGACCCCACCCTTAATTTTAAAACATCTCTAGCATTAGATGAAACCCTAGTATTATCATGTCAATATTTTTCGATCAAAGATTTAATTTCAACATTCAATTTCATATCAAACCTCGTAGTGTCCACTGAAACTCTAGCATTGATTGATAGGATCATTTTCTATACTTTCTCTTCTTTTTCCGCTCTTAGCAATGTTTTAGATGTATTTTTAAAACTTCACTAATATTGCTTACCATTCTTTTATTCAAAGTTGCTTTATTAACTATAGCAGTTGTTATAGCTCTTCTTGCTGCATTTTTATCTTTAGATCGACTATTTTTCCCAATAGATTGAATGGCACTAGCAACAGTAGACATAACATGTTTTAATGATTGATCTTTTCTTTTTGGTTTAACATAAAAGCCTAACCTTTTCATTACTTTCCTCATTTTTTGCATTCTCATCAATTGCATCATTAGTTTACATTGAAATGCAATTTTTTTACGATAAAATAATTTGGTGTATATTCTATTCGCATGTGTTCTTATTTTCCTCCAAGAAATTTGACTAGGAAGATTATCAAAAACACCACTTCCAATTTTTAAAAAAATATTTTCATTAAATTCAACATCACATTCTAGATCTTCATCTTCATTTTCATCTTCATCTTCATTTTCATTTACATTTTCATCTTCATTTTCATCAACAAAACGGTTTTCATTTCCATTTTTATCAAAAATACAGGTTTTGTTTTCATTTTCAAGAAAATGATCATTCTAATTTTCATTTGCAACAAAAGATTTTTCTTTTTCGTTTTCAACAAATTCTATAAAGTTTCATCTCTCCAAATATCATCAATGTCAACATCATTAAGTCCAACATCTTGTAAAACTTCTACATACAAATTTACCATTTCACTAACATGTGGATTTGAAGACGTACCTAGATTTGTGCATATTGAAACATTATCCATAGCATTCAAAGAGGGATTTGAAGACATAGTAGGACTTGTTTGTATAATCACATTCTTCTCCAAATTGACTCCTTGCAAATTAGCCTCATCTAAAACCATGGTATCCTCAATGTTTTCATCTTCAATAGTTGTGGAATTGGATGCTCCACCATCATTCATTGATTTCATTCTCATTCTTCTTTCTCTTTGTCTTTGTCTCTCCTCTCTATTTGCTTCAACTTCTCGAGGATTCAATGTCTTCCTTCTCTTATTACGGACTTTATCTCACATGATTATAAAATTATCAAGCACAAATGAATGTTAATAGTGAAATTCTTCAAAATATTCAATCCAAATTGGAAGTTGAATACCTATTAGGACAAAATTCTTCCTCTTGTGTTCCTCAAAACAAGTAGAAAACTAACACAATTCCACTTTAAAATTTGTTTTCTTCATGCCTCCTTTGAAAAATTCAATCCATATTGCAAGTTGAAGACCTTTTGTTCCTCCAAACAATCACAAAACTAACACAATTCCACTTCAAAAATGGTGTAGATGATGCCTCATTTGAAAAAATCAATTAAAAATCAAGTTCACCACTTGTAAACACAATAGCTCATGAAAAATAGTTCAATTTTACTACTCTCAACCGTACATGTGAAGTTGCAGACTTCACAGTATTTTTTGGCAATAAATTTAAATAAAAGAAATGGGATCCCGTTTATAAAAACTGGGATCCTGTTCTATAATCGGGATCCCATTCCCCGATATTTAATGTGGGGACCGTTGAAGGAAAACAAGACCCTGTTTACAAAAAGGGATCCCATTTCCCTTCCAACGGTCCAAATATTATAAATTAAAGAACAAGATCCTGATTATAAAACGGGATCCCACTTTTAATAAACGGAATCCCGTTTTATAATCTAGCACGATCCCATTTTTTAAAATTTGAGTTTCTATTAGCTTTGTGGTCAGGTTTTTTCCTAGGATTTTGGTTCAGGAAAAGCATTGGAAATCCAAACCTAGGCCTTCAACCTGGTTTGACTTGCAAGTTGAAGGTCCTAACAATGTTAGAGAAAAATACCGACTTTGGATATATGGCTGACGACTTTTTTTGCATAATTTTTGGACGAAATTAAAACCCATTTTAGATGAGACAATGCAGATTCTAAATATGTAATTTGTTTTACAATTGGATTATTTTTTCTATTTTTCAATTAATTTCTAATAAAATTGGTCCATAAACTTTAAATATTAGGGTTTTTTACTATTTTAATAACTTTTGATCAACATAACATTTTGACAAACGGATTGCACGAGAACAAAATTCAGACAATTCTTTTCAATTTAAAAAAAAAAAATCAAAAAATGATAAGTTTAGGTCATCTTATGCATGTCGTACATGACGATTATTCAAAAGGACAAATCTGCCTAACAAAAATTTAAAAAAAAAAAAAATTCAATAAAAAATTACAAAAAAATATCAAGAACAAGCTTCAGTGAGTCACAAATATTTTCCCAAAAGGATTTAGAAAAATACAATAATTTAAGTCAAAATATGGATGTCGTACACGTGCATGGTATGGTAAAAAAAGTGACTTTTAAATAGTGGTTTTTAGAAATGCCTATTGAAATTCAATTTGTACAATCTGGGTATTGAAATAAATTACATATTTGGAAACTAGACTCTGAGCACTACATTTTATGATTAGTGACTTTTTTAAAGATTTCATCTCTGAGTGCTTCAAATTTTAAGGTCAAATGTGTCAAATTCTGAAAATTAGGAAAAACACTTCCACTTTTTGGCCAAAAAGTGGACTCAACTTCTTGCAGACACCCTGGGTAACGATTGACCTGATGTTTACACTATATGCGAAGGATAAATATTGCCTAAGGAATCATGTGGTTGAGTGGTGTTGATTTGGGTCCCATTTAAGTTTGATGTGGTCCACATTCACTCCAACCTGCCATGGAAGTGTTTTGGCTCTAACCTAATTTGAATTTGCATGTTTGTGGTGCATAGCCAACCTTGGAGAAGGTTTCAAGATTGAAGAAAATATAAGTATGAGTCAAGTTGTTGAGATATGTTGAGATAAATGTATGAGATGTGAATGATGCAAAGTGCAAAGTGTTAGAGTGTGAAATTGGGAAGTGCAATGTGAGCTTTCAAGTGTTAGTTTATTGGACACAGTGAGCATAAGGTGGCTACAATTCTTCAATCAGACTGTGAAGGTGTTAATGTCATTGTGGTGGATTCGTTGTTGCATTGAGATGCTTTTCTCTATGTAACATTCCTTCTCTATCTTCTTTTCTATTTTGGTAGTAAACCTTTCTTCTCTAGGCAATGAGCCCTTCGACAGTGAGCCCTATTGTATAAATGGTATTGATATTACTTATATTGTGAGTTAATCCTCATTGTGGTTTTTCCCTTCTTAGATTTTCCACGTAAATCTGATGTTCTCTTGTGTATGGCTTTAAGTTGTTTTAGTTTCTGTTATTTTCTTTTCATACTAATTCATCAAAATAGAATTAAGGGTTAAATGAATGATTGTGGATTTGAATGTTAATGAGGGATTTAAAGTTTTAAAGGTACAACTGATTCACCCCCCTCTCAATTGTCTTGTGCATTCTGCAAAATGTTGACAACAATTCTATTATCATCAATAAACCAAGCACATAAAGGCTCACATGTACTACAAGAGATTATTCATGGATAGGTCATTAATATTTGTTACTACCCAACTTTCAAGAAAGTTGTTGGTATTTTCATAAAAAACATTCATCAAAAGAAAATATCTTCAGATCTATGATATTTTTTGGGGTGTGGGAGGTATTATCTTCTCTAAGATTAGTCCTTCCTTCTCTCTCTCTCTCTATTTAGGGGGTGGTATTTTCTCTTTTCTTAGAGGGTTTCTTTACTTTGGGGGCAATTATATGTGCATGGTTACCTCATTAGGACTCATTTGTTGAGACCCATATTTTCCCCCACCTTAGCTATGCTTACAAGGGTGCTAGTGGAGGTTTTTATTTTCACTATATATTTTTTTCTAAAATTTTCATTAATATTTTTAAGGCTAATAAAGTAGACATTAGTATGAGTGGAGTGAATTGTTAGCATTTTCCATATGAGTTATAGTTTCCTATTTTTAGATACTTTTGGTGTACTCTCCCTATTATTTGTATTTGCCACCTCACCCCTCTCATATAGTTTATATATACTCACTCTCCTAGCTTGTATTTCATTCATACATAGATTCATATTATTTGATCTCTCTTCATGATATTGTGTCTTTTGAAATATTTGCATTTCTCTCATAGGATTCTAACTCTATAAAGACATTTTAAATTTTGATCATTTGTATTATAATTTAATAGTTTCTATTTCCTACACTAATTTATGGGATTTCATTTGTTTTACAAATTTTAGCAAATTATTTACTTTTAAAGTTTTCATCCTTGCAAGGCCATGCTTGTATTACATTATTTTCTCTTTGTATTTTGAATAACTGTTTATAATAATTAAGAATTGAAGTTATTTAGAGATTTGACATGCATGGTTAAATTTTGAATTACAAGTGACAAGTGCTTGGTATACAACCAAATCAACCTATTGTTAGAGTAAAAAGGTATTTTCATAATTAATTGTTTAATTAATTGGGTCCCTTTTCACACTAGCATACTTAAGCTTACTTAGATCATGTGTTTTTTTTATCTCAATTCATAGGATGAGAACACATGTCATGATCTAATTTTATCATCGCCTAGGGCTTCATCTAGGGTTACTTTTTGTTTTTTCCTTATTATATGGATTCATTAGATCATATTGAATAATGCAATGCACATTCACTATGATTCATGATTTTTATATTGATAGTCCCTTTGGCCTTCATAGCAATTTATTTGTTTTTTCTCTCTTTTTATGATAGATGTTTGATTGTAGGTGAACCTTAGGAGTTGTAGGGTTGATGATTTAACCCCAACAGGGTGTCAAAGTGTTAAATATATAATTCCCTATCTAGATTTTTTTGAGAGATTTAGCCTTAAATAATCAAATGAAACATCCTAGAGAAAAATGGAATAGTTGTGTCTAAATTTGCCTAAAATTCCTAAGATTGACTATCAATTTGAATCAAAATTAGAGGTCAAACAAATTGAGCCATTTTTAGGTTAGCACCAAATTCAAGGTAAAAAAATTATGTAGTCATATGAATTAGTATAGTCATATAGTCCATACCATTCATAGCCTCTATCCAGCCTCTATGTCAACCTACATAGAAATCCAACACGATCTCATAGAAAATCCAATGATCATATGAAAAATAACCATGAATTTTTATTTTTTTCAATCATCGTACATCTATCTACGTAGGTAGTTGGCATTGTTGATGTCAAAAAGTATTGGTGTGAGTGACAAATTGTTGCAAAGCCACTTGGTGGCAAGGACATGTCACAAAATTGTCTTCCATCACATAAAACAATTTCTAGTATGTCATAGGTGGTTTAGAAAATAGAAACAATGGATTTGGCTCCTAATTAATGGTTTTCTCAAGATTTCTAGATTCTTTGCAACTATGGGGCATATATTCTAGATGGAAAGATAATATTTTGGTGCAAGGGTTTGCTGACATCAACATGAAATCAATGTGACATTAGTCTTGTACTACCAACAAACCTCTATCCCTAGCCCTAATTTTCCCTAAAAGATAGTTTTTTCCTTTTTGACATAACTTGGGCATATGGTGTCAAAATTTGATAGCCAATATATCATAAAAAACTTGACTAGATAAGAAATTTCTATCACTGTATGTATTTTTCTTAGATTTTTTGCTTGCACATTTTATCACCTCTCAAAGGCAAATCTTTATTTTTGGCTCCTAAGCTCATAATGTTTACTTGGACCTCTAATTTTTTGTAATTCTTACAATAGAAAGGTATTTTAGAGTTCATATTTATCCATGTACCTTTTCATATAATCTACCTAAAGTATATTTTATTCAATTTGTTATTATTTCACATTATGGTTGATTACTTGAACATTTTGGCATTTGGAAAAGTTATGTTTGCATGAGATGACTTCATTTGAACTAAGCTACATGTATTTTTAACATTTTTCATTTTTAGGCATTATAGGCTTATATTAAATGTACTTCATTTGTAAATGCACTAAGATAAAATACTATCATTGTATATGTGCATTTTCTAGGATCTTACACATCATGTTATAAAATTTTGTGTACTCACAATACTTTATAAAGTTCTATGGGGGTTTAATGTATGCACTTTATTATTTTCAATCACAACCTTTCCTATCTTCATGCATGTGTTTCTTGTTTTGAACATACTTTTTCAATTTTAGGTACTTTCATGTGCATATTTTAATGATGCTTCTCCTTATTGTACTAGATATTATGACGCATCATTCTAGTGGACCATTCATCCCTCTTCCTTGTCAATATTATGGGGGTACCATACTATTGATGCTAATGCTTCCTTTGTTTCAATTTGGAGTGAGCTATGTATCTTTTTTTGGTAGATTCAATGACTAGTTACCCACGCATTTTGATGAGATGGAACATATACCATAGAGACACTCTTGAATTCCTATTTGTGGAGGTAACCTTCCATACTTAGTTGATCAATTTATTCTAACTATTGGTACTTATATTTTTAAATCATAATTTATACTTTGCATTGGTTGAGTAGTGTTGTTGGAATCACTCATGTAAATTAATGTGACATGTATTTTCAATTGTCAAAGTGTTGTCTTGGTTTGCCATATGATATTTCTTTGAGTAGTATCATTGGGATCAACCATGCACATTTTTCTCTCTTTGATCCTAATCTTCATCTTGATTTTAGAGGAGGTTCTTCAATTACAACACCATAGCAATCATCTTTTGATATTTATTTGTAGCTTCTTCATTCTTTAGTGGTGCTCTTCATGTTCCTACTCTTTTTGAGACATTGTTTTAGAGGATTCTTAGTCTTTCATATGTCTTTCTCTTGTTTGAAGAGGAGGTTTTCCCAATGATATTTAATCCCTTTTTTCTAGTTACGAGAGATCATTTTCATATGTACACAGGTACCTAATCAAGCCTAGTTATTAAGACCCATGTTTTTCTTTATATGCATTCCTTATTAGAGGTTTTAACTTCTCCCTAAGTTGTGCTTAAGAGAGGTAATAGAGTAAAAAGGTATTTTCCTAATTAATATTTAATTAATTAGGTCCCTTTTTACACTAGCATACTTAAGCTTACTCAGTTCATTTTATTTTTTCTCTCAAGTCTTAAGATGAGGAAACGTGTCATAATATAATTTTATCCTCACCTAAGGTTTCATCTATGGTTGTTTTTTATTATTATAAGGATTCATTAAATTGTATCAATTCATGTAATACACATTCATTATTGTTAATGTGTTTTGGGAGCAATAGTCTCTTTGGCCTCCATAATTATTTTATTTCTTTTTCTCTCTTTTCGTGACAAGTGATTGCTTGTAGGCGATCCTTGAGAGTTGTAGGGTTGAGGATTTAACTCCAAAACCTATTAAATATTTTTCCAATCTATTTCTTTTGACTTTCTTCTCGGTAATCATATAAATAATGTAATGGATGTCATCTATGGTAGCCTCCTAATTATCTAATATAAAATGTTTGGCTCATCCTCTTGAGTCCTTGAAAACCCCTAAGCTAGTTGGGAAACTTTGAACTTGGCTAGATATGTGAGCCTTCTATTTTTATAGAAATATTTATTTCAAATTTGTAGCTTCATTATTTTGAATTTCATGTAATTATCCTCATAATAAAAGGAATCCAATCTCCTTCTATGGAACTAAATTTTAGTGTGAAAAGGTATAACTTTAATTTTCTAAGAAACTAGTATTTTAGCCTTACTCCATTTCATCAAAAAGAGCAAACTAAAATTAAATTTGAAATAAAATTAGAGAGAAACATTGGGTTTGAATGAATTTGAATGCTTATATGCTTGTTTTGTGTCTCTCTCACTTAGGCTTTAGCTTGAATGGTTTGAGGTTGGATTGACCTATAGTCACCTTTACTAACACTAAAGATTATGCTTCTTGGAATTGCTTCTATGACTAAAAAATATTCATTTCTAATAGAAACACTAGTGCTCTAATATTTTTAGGAAACTTATGCCTATGTATATCCAACATCATTGGTGTATTACTACCGGAGTCACAAGGATGTGGTTTTTGGAGAATATTTTTGATTTGAGGGTGGTTGGTGGGTGGCTATTAATATAAGATATAAAATCATAAATAGATAAATAAATAAACACAAATTCTTATGGGAGAAGTAGAAAGAAGAGTAAGGGAAGGAATAAGGGGATGAATTAAGCAAACCAAGTATTTTTTGTTGAATATAAAGCTACTCAAACAATTGAAAATAAGAAGAATAAATATAGAATAATTGCTCAATATTCATGCATTCAATGTTTCTTGGTCATTCCAACTACCGAAAATTCATAATGTATCCCAATACTTTCTATTAGTAAGAGTAGGCCACATGGAAAGCTTTATTTTTGCCAACTTATTTTTTTTAGATTGCAAGAATTAGAATCGGGTAGTCGCCCCCTATAAATTACAGTGCATCTAGAAAAAAAAAATTCACATGACCAGTGACATTGGTGTGACATGCCCTTTGATACCACAGGGACGATGGGGAGACTAGACCTCGTGACCTCTTTCCTGTAATAGGATGCTTTAGCCAATCGAGCTAGGCCCACCACCCCTTGCCAACTTAGTTTTCACAATTAGGGTTTACATGTTATTTTTAACATGCTTTCATCTCAACATCAAACCTATATTTTTATGATACAAGTAAAATAATTACCAATGTTCATGTGTGCAACAAGGTCATGACATCCTAACTACTTTTAGCATCAAGGGTTGGTGTTATAAAATAAAAGGGGAATTTGAATACATAGAATAGTGTTCATTCATCATCCACCATACCTATACATATACACTCTCCAATCACCCAATTCACTTTGTCCATTTTTCTTCCTCCAACAATGAATGCGCCCACACTCATTTCTTATAGTATATACTCTCTACCATATTTATAACTGTATTTTATTCCATTAATAACTCCATAACTCTTATTTCCCTTTGATGGGTTACCCCATTCCTATTCTTTTTGTGAATGTACTCACTTTCCTAATGAAAGCATAACTAGTCCAACTCCCTCTACTCTACTAAATATTGAAAATCTAACTAAGATTTGGGTTATTTGTGAAGCATGATCCAATTTACGGTACTATAATTTCTAATCCACACATAGAAGTTTATGGCTACAAAATATATCATAATTCAAGGTGTCATATTATTTTTACCAAGACAATAGAGAAATTTGGATCAATCAACTCAATTGCTAGTTCAAGATGAAAGGAATCATCCCTTCTTTCTTTAGTTTCTATGGTTGAAAAAAAATTACATAGCAATTGTTGACCCTAGCTATTATTCTACCTAATATTTTTTCTCGCTAGGATGAGAAGGCCCTATAGGGATAATATGGTATTTATGCCAGGATTGAGAGAAAGGCCCCATAGGGCTAATACAATAGTAAAACATTAACTAATAAGGTAGATATGAACCCCTAAGGAGGTAGTTGTGTCTCTTTTTTCCCATTAATGACACTTTGAGCAACAAATATTTTTTTATTATTTGGTTGCATAACAAACTATCAACTATTCCTCCCATATTCTTGTGTTTACATTTTCCTCTTCTTCCTTAGTTGGTTAAGTTCAATAGGGAATTCCTAGGTTGGCTCTTCAAAAGTAATTTAAAGACATGGGGGCCTACCCCATTGTAGAGTGGCTCTACCTCTACAGTGTTGAATTTTATGTTTCCATATTCCAAACAAGAGTGCTTCACTTAATTTTATTTTAGTTGATATGTTTCAACTAAAACTATGGCCACCTCATAGGCTCCACATGTGTGGTAGTCTTGTTTGAGAAAAAAATATTCACACAACCTTTTTGAGTGAAAACATTTAGTTGGCATAAACCACAACACAACTTTGAAATTTTATTTACCTAGAATCTACAAGATATTGTTTATCTATGACCTTCTAACACCCACTTGTTGGAGGTGGATTTCCAAGAGAAAACTCAGAGAGAACTCTTTTAGATGCCAAGTTATATTCAAAATGAGAAAAAAGGAGTATTTCTATTGAAAGGAAACACAACTTCATTAATTGAAGTGAGATTAGGGCTAGGGATTTTAGGACTCAATAGTTTGAGTCAAAATTAGTTAGACTAGAGCCCCAATGTTTGAGTATTTGTATCTTAGGGTCTAGCATTATGATAACTTTTGAACCAATCGAAAGTTTCATCCAAATATTTCAAATAAGATATAAAAGTGAAAAGGGTCTATGGGTCTATGTAAATGCTAGAAATTGGAGAAAATGATCTTAGAATCCACCTAAGGGATTGGTCACTAAAATGAGCATAAGAACATAAGGTGGAGATCACAAAGTACACAATTTCTAAACTTACAACAATTTAGTATTTTGTATCATTATATTGGAGCACTTAAGAGAAACCCCCACCCATTCATATGACTCTTGGTGCAAATAATTAGCATACAAAACTTCCTCCATGAAAATGTTGGCATGTGAATCAAAGTCATCCATTATTCCTTATTTTTTCTTATGTTCTATGGTACCTATAATATAGAGTGGCTTATGGTACATACTATTAGAGATTTTGTCATGAGAAAATAAAATTAATAAATAGAAAGATGCTTTAGAGTTATCATCAATCCTCAGATGCTTTAGAGTTATCATCAATACTCCTAACAAGTTCATCATAAGATTATAGTGTTTATATATCATAATGTACTTAGCTTTATTTATCATTCTCTAAATAGTTGATGGTAGGTTTTTTATATAGATTATGATCGACAATAAAAACTAAAGATTTATTATTAACTCATCACTATCTTGATCTAATTTCCTAGAGATATTTCTCTACTCTTGGATGGATTATGTGCACCCTAGTCTCCTTTGACATGGAGTTGTCCTTATGGTAAGGGTTTGTCCTCGTCTCTCCTACTCTTTGGTAGCTAAATTATGTACAAACGCAAGATATCTACATGATAAGTAATCTTGTATCCATTTATGCAAATGATGATGTAAGCTCTAAGAATGAGATCTAATGAGATATCTCATTATCAATAAAGATCTCGAAGTTACCTTAAATACAAGATTCCTGGTGGTACTCAATTTGAAGCGTTTTGAAAGTTGATAGATAACCATCATTTTATGTGAAATGTTTGGCTCGAGAGAGTAGAAAGGATACAAAAAGATTGTCATTTTCGTGGACGAGCAAGAAAGTCATGCGCAGGATGAGCAACGGAAGTATGATGTATCTATAACGCGTTTTTAAACAAATCACTATGTTATCATTCGAACTAATATACAAGTAATTACAGCCCAACACTCTTTGAGAAAATCAAGGGGGTTGATATTATCATAAACATGAAAAAGGATCTCACGGAATAGATTACAGGATTTCAAAGTGCTGGGACACTAAGTTCAACACGTATTTGAAGAGATGGGATTGGGTAAAGTTCTATAAAGCTGATAAATTTTAGCGTGACGCTAAATATAGTATGTATGTTGTGTTTATTTGAATGGTATTCAAGATGAAAAGGATTTCTTCCCACGTACTGCCATGCCAAATTGGCAGAGAAAGGCAATTGCAAATTTTAAAGCACCCGTACTCATGAACCATCTTACGAGTTTTCGAGCCTTTTTTAGCAGTATTAACATAAGCGTCTTACAAGGACTGATCAGAGATTGCCAATTTGGAAAAGTGAAGTCAGGGCATTGACAGCATTTCCCAGGTGTCTGAAACGGCAGGCTATTTGAGAGAAGAAATAAAGGCATTCACGAATTCGTTAACAACAAAAACTAAAGGGCAGGCCCAAAAAATCAATCGAAAGAAGTGGCAGAGAGTGGGGGGCCATGGCCTGGGCCTGAGCCTGAGCCTCTTATGTTTTCCTCTATTAAACAGGTGAATATCAAGTCTGTCTTTTCTTTATTTTCAGATTTGTGACAGAGCGCGGGCAGTGATGCATGAATGGGCATAAGACTCCAAAAGCAAAGGGTGTCCTAAGAAGTTGACTCAAGTCAAATTGGTCTGATTTAGCCCATGAATACCCAGACTGACACGACTTTCCAACTCAATCCGACAAGCCTGCAAATACTGTGTCCAGGATTAACTGCGGGAGCACTTCGAGGAGACTGGCTAGCACATAGATTCACGTGTTGGAACCCCATTATATAGATGTAGTGCTTTTTGCCCCCCTCTGTACTCCACGGCAATTATTTCGCAGGGGGACATGATAGCAACCATTCGAACCAAATTCCTCCCTTGTTATGCTCACTCTTCATGCATTGTCATATCGCCAGTCGCCACCCGCCTTGTTCTACATTCAATTATGCTTCTTTATTACCACCAAGTTCGTGCATTCGCAGGTTCTGACCCTTTTATCTCTCACAAAAAGTTTCCTCCCCGCTTCCCACTCTTTTCTTCACTCCTGCATTTCTAAATGACTTACTGTGTAAACCTCAATCTTGCTCATTTAAGACGCTAATCGTTCAAAATTTTCGACTCAGCGTGCAATGAATGCCCACTTAACTGCATGTGTACATCTTGTTCGACACGAGGGCCAACGCATAGTGTTAGTAATATACTAGATCACCAATACAGCTGAGTTCGACTCAGTCCAACTTCCTGTAAACCAGGGATTATGGCCTCATACTGTATTTAATACTTAATTGCTCATGTTGTTAGGATTAAAAGATTTTTGCCAGCTGTATTTATCCTCGCAACTGAAACACGCTGTGATCGTTGATATGGAATATCATATTGCGCCAAAACCGACACTCTTTTCATATCTACGACTTTCGTTAGACCTCAGATAGACGCGTGTTTTGTAATGCATATTCTAGATTTAACCCACTCGGATATATAATTATGGACGAAGAACCCTTGCTCCCAGTAACAGAAACTATCGGCTAACGACTTTGATCTTGCTTCTAATGATGAATCATAAAGTTAGATTTAATGATGATGGATATCTAAAATGTCAATAGAAAAATTGACACAATCAAATCCGAAAATAGTGTAAGCTGACTTCCATGGTGTTCCAATTATTGACTCCGCCTTGCAATTTTGAGGAGAAGCTAACAGTTTGACCTCAAATACCCGTTTAAGCCGCATTTGATTTTAATCCGTTCTAAGCTGCCCTACTGTTTTCAACAAATTATAATTCAAAATAAATGTTTGCAGTGTGAACATAACTCAAAATGGTGTTCTATCTCACATGCTACGACACAGTCGAAGACGTCTTCTAAGATCGGGCGAGTGGAAAACTTCAATTATGCCCAACTCAAACCTACTGCTGCTACCTACGCCTTGCTTCCTCCATCAGCATGTAACGTTTTACTTTAACCAATTGACCGTTTAACCAACCACAGGAAAGCATTCATCCATTTTGTGAGAAAAGAAAGTCATACGTGCATTTTGTGACAAAAGAATGTAGCCAGCCATGGATTTGGCGCCCATTCAAAGACATCATTGTTTGTTCAAAGAAAGCATCTCGGATGTGATGCAAAATATTTTATTAAGGAAAGATTAAGGAAGGAGTTCATGCCCATCCGAAGGTACGGCAATTACCTTATCTGAAACTACCCAAGAGCAAACAGTGAAAGGGAATAAAGTAAAAGAACAAAGACTATTTAAAATAGAAAATAAATAGAGGTGACAAAGGGCTACACGTTTTTCTTACAGCGGCCCGTCCGCTATTCAGTGCCAGACTTAAAGTTGTATTATCTAACTTCTAGAAGTTTGGAAGAATCGTATAAGCTTAAAAAAAATTCAGACGTTCTTCTCAACTGACCGTAGATCGTACGTTACCATTCTCGCAGTACTACCCAACACGAAAAATAGAGAATATCAGCAATTAATTTGAACAGTGGATCGATGGAACTTGAAAGCCCAGCCCCCCTCTAGTTTTATAGATAGGCCTTTGACAATCTAATGAATTTTTCTACCACCCAAATCACACGCAGATGGTCAACAAGGTCCGAGATATTATACATTTCCCTAAACATTTAAAAGCTGTAGAATCTGTTGATCACACGAAACATACAGTATATTTGTTTAAAGAAAACATATTATATATTCCTCTGAACAAACAAAACACAGAGAAAAAAATTATAAAAAGGCAAATCACACAAACTTTCATGAAAAGGTACTTGCAATTATTATTTACATGGAACACATAAAAAGGTCAGTTTGGCACTCCAACGAAGAGTGAGTTTGACTCTAGTTCTCATTTATGAATGAGAGGGATCGTTACCTCATTATCTGTGCTTCCCCAATTTGCTGGCTATAAAAAATGTTTTTCTTCTACATGGCTATAGGGTTAAATATTCGAAACCCTAGCCACTTCTCCGATATTAGGGATACAGAACTTTCCAATGCCTTATTCTATTAACTGCACAATGGCTTCTTGTTTTAAATAATTTCGTCTAGTTGGGGAAGCAGCAAAGTCAGTAAACGTGTGGCATTGTATATCTGCAACTTCCTGAATCACGAGACATATTTTCTATGCATCTTTCTAGAAACTTGAAATCGGCTTGAAAGGTCGTCATCTTCAGGCTTAGACTTTGTAAAGGAGATAAAAAAATGGTTTTCCAAATGTCGACAGATGTTAAAAGTGTTTTTCTACCGGTTTCTTGATGTGGGCAAGAAGCGTGTGACATGGTTAGGGTTTTCTTTTCCCTAAAAACCAGATGTATCAGGAATCACAACACACATACATATTATTAAGAAGTGAGATCCAGAACATTGTTAAAAATCCTCTCCTCTTTATAAATAGGTTGGTCTGTTAATTTTCATTTCATTATGTTATCTACTTTTATTCCATGGAAAGTGATTTGAAAAATAATTCATCCAATGTAATCCAGAAACGTTGCAAGCATCTATTGTACAGTTCTTTACCCAGAATCAGTCTAATTCATTTTAGTCACATATTATAAACCAGATAATCGCTGCCAATGGAAGGCTAGAAAGCAGTTTACAGATTTAACATGGAGTGATTGGGGTGTAATATGTACTAAAGATTCATCTTTTGGGATAGCACTGACACGGTAATGTCTGTAACAATACTTCAGAATGATAGGCAAGCATTTTCAGATTTTGTTACCAAAATAGCATGTTTTCATTGAAAAATAAATAAAAATAGAAGCATGTATAATTTGTTTAACTATTACAAAATATAGAAAAATTACGACAGCGATCAGCAGAAACCGTCTTGAGAAACAAAGCTACTTATAGAAAGCATTCCTCCCCCATGAATTTTTTGATTGAGAGATCGAAAGCTATTATCATGCATAACAGGAGCACAGTATCGGCATGAAAAAGGAAATAATAACTAACAAAAGTAAAGTCTTTGTAAAATTATTAAAAGCTGATAAAACTAACAAGAGATCAGAGTACATTCGTTGATACTAGAAGTTGTGTAACAGACAGCTGACTGATTCCGGTACCAATTTTCTGGCAATTGAGACAATCAATTATTTGATCAATCTTTGCAATTTCCAGCCTTTTGTTTATGCCAAAATTAAAAGAAACTACCTGGATAGCTTAACTCGCTTGTTATAAATAAGGAGGGGTGTGATGTTCACATGAAATGAAACACATACAAAACAGCAAGCTGCTTCACTTGCAGAGATGAGGAAGAAAGAAGAGGGAAAAAAACAATTATTACTACAATATAGGCGTTTCAATAAATGTCTTCTGAGGAAGCTGAAGCTCTTAATTTTCATGTTCCTTTTTCCAAAAGCAAATGATTCAGGAAAAAAAAACATCAAGAAACGAACACAACTGATGGGCATCAATAACCGCTCTGGATAGGAAATTAGGCCCGATAATCCTGCAGAAAAATGAACATGGAGAGAATATATTAAAGATTAAAAACAGAAAAAGAAGTTTACAGGCACACTGAGGCATTAGCTGAATTTCTATTACACATTTAGGGAAAAAGGAAATATTTACAGGGTATTTCATTACCGGATTTATTCCTTGCTTTAGGGAGGGCCAATTCCTCTGGCGGCGTTCCGCTCGTCGCTGGCAGCCCTTGAAGCCTGAGCAAATGGATTAAGCGGCCCCAAAGTAGGGGAAACGTTCAAATGAGCATAGGTGGGATCGTATGCATTGACGCTTATCCTTGCGATTTCCTGGTCATAATTTCGATACATTTGCTGTTCTCGCGTAGAAATCTGTGCTTCCATTACTTGATCGCGGAAAAGGTGATCCCGAGAAGCAGTTCCCGGTAACCCCATGCCGATGCCCAGGTTGGAAGAAGGCCCTCCAAGCAAGGGCCCGGCCATTCCTGCATTTATGTATTTTGAGAGCTCAGAGCGCGCCGTCGTTAAGTCAGACTGCAATTGCTTTAGCTGGTGCTGTAGAAGGGATATCACCCCCACGCAGCCATACACTGGATCTCGAAGCCGAGCGTCTGCCTCGTATGCCAAAGAATTTACCGCATCTTCGCGCTGGTGAGGATGTAATTCGTTCAGCAGTTTAGTCACGTTGCTTGCTCCAAAAACCTTGTGAACATTAGCAAATTTTTGAGGTTGGTCTGGAGGAAAATATGGCGCAAACACACATTCTGGAGTGCACTTCCTTCTCAGAAACTTGCAGGCGGCGCAAGGTGAGTTTGACGAAGACGCCATACCTACGCAAAATAGAAAGCCAAACAAAAACAAAGCGCATTACAAGCGAGAAATCGAAATGGATTCACAACCTTTCCTGCTTTTCTAAGCTCTCTTCTCACCCTTGTCAGAGTGGATTGAAAGGCACAGTTTAATATTTTTTTTTCTAACTAAGCTTGCACTTCTATTTATTTCCATACACTAAAAGGCATTTGTACTGCAAAGACACGATTTGGCGGCGATACGCGCCTCACAGTATTGTTGCTGGGATCGCCTCCAAATCATTTAATCCGGGGGCGGGGGTAAAAACATGCCACGGCATGACTTTATTTAGAGCAACTGTAGATCTACGAGAGCATGGCAGAGGATGTGACCAACGACTTAAAGACAGCACGTGAATTTTAAATTTAGCACACAATAATCTTGGAACACAAACTAACTACCCAAAACAATGGTAAATATCGATATATCTGATAAATTTGAACTTCAAAGCAAAACTTTTTACAGTGAAATCTTCTGCTCAAAGATACCCTATGCTAAATTTAGCACAATCCCGTTACAAAGGTATACATATAAACAATAACAAGGAAGCTGGATCAGGTCATACCGAAGGCAAAGCTTATAAATGCGAGGCTCCCTTTCTGTGTGGACGAATTACTTGATGAGGAGCTATGGATAGCGGAGTTTAATAACCGTTCTTTTCCATGACTGGCGGCTCAACCTTCAACTTCTGAGCTTCGAAGCCATTTCTAGGTCTCTGAATCCTCTTTCAATCGCCGCCATAAAGAATACTCATGATTCTTTACAGCAAGAAACCCCAGCTCAGCTCCTTCTTATTCATTACACGGGATTCATGGATTTCTTATTTATTGGGACTCTCCTGCTACAACACCCTTACAGCGGTCAGATTCTGGGCTCAAATTACCTGATCCTAGTGCCTCTGTAGCGACCTCCTCGTCAAAGACAAGAAGGATTAAACAGTAATGAAACTGGAGAACAAGAAACAAGTGGGCCGGAGGGCCGGTGGGACGGAAGGAGTGAGTAAACAAAACAAAGCAGGCCTCTGAAAAAGCCAACACAACAAACCACCTGGCCCCAAGATTGATCGAGCGTGCAGAGAAGCGAAGCGAAGAGAATGTCACCGGCGGAGCAGCACAGCCGGGAATGAGAAATGGGCAAAGTTGGGGTTACTAAACGGAAAAAATGGCGGAAAAGGGATGAGAAAAAGGCTGTGGGTGGGGTAAAATAATGGAGAAAAAGATTTGTGCTTTAAAATAGTACGGCGAGGGTTTTGCGGCCGCAAACCGGGCAGCCAGCTCAGTTTTGACCTTCTCTCAGGCCCTCCCTGATTATTATTTTAATTCTTCTTCTCCTTTGCTTCCCCTCTTGGCCTGTCCTGCGCCGCATGGTTTTATTGCGCGCAATCCATACATACGCGTAGAATCAGTCCTCTCCCCTCCTCAGCTCTCAGTAGTCAGTCGCACACTGAGCTTTTCTATCAAGATCAGCAGAATCGAAGGAAGCTTTCACGTCAAGATTGACAGAAACTGGATATTAACATTTCCATAAAAAGAAATTCGACACCTTCTCAGATAGATAATAAAACCCAGATCACATGCCGGATCCCATACACATTATTGAGCTTCTTTGTATGTGCAAAAGGAAAGCTTGGCTTGCAGCACATAAATAGGATGGTTGGTATAACCTAGCGATCACATCGGGTGCCTAACACCTGGGATTCGATTGGGGTTAAATCTTATATGCATCCTACTTTAATTTTCTTACACGTGTCCGCTACTAACCCGCAACTCACCGCCTCCTATCGTTATAATGCTACCGGTGTATTGCGTCTCGCACTACTACAACCACCCCCATGTGACCGCTCGCTTCGGTACTTGTTAGTTTTATTTCTGCTCTTTCATTATTGCAAGCGACCACGTTCTTCACAAGAATTTCAAATGACTCAACGGTACAAAGAATACGAGTTACGTAGACAGCCTTATTGCTTGCGTTCTTTTCTTCTCATTACTTGCATGTATCGCCAAATAGCTTTAGATCAGATATTTTATTTGTTGGTAGTTTTTGTTTTTCTTTTATAGTGTGTTAAATTATATGTTAAGCAACACATTTAGAAGCAGAAATCAACCAATAAATTATTTTTATTTTTATTTATATAAAATAATATTTAAGAGTAGGTGTATTAGAATTATAAGATAATTTTTGTTTTGTTTTTAAGTTTGATTTTTTTAATTATATGTAAAATGATTAAAATAGAGTTCAAGATCTACTTACAACTAATATATTAGTATTAAACATAAGACATGTGTAGTAAATATGATTAGTCGTTATCATGTTTTAATGGATTAGGGGATGGTTTCATTTGTATACATTTCTCGTAGATTTGTAAGAGTTGAAGTATATCCATTGGAGATGTGATCAATATTTGTCGTGAATATTTCATTTTGTTTAGAGTGGAGTGTTGCATATACTTATATTAATATATCTATTTTGGAATTTTTATTTATTTGTTTCTTTCTTTGCCACCTTTTGCTTAGGTGCGGTTTTACATTATGCTATCGTTTTTTTATTCAAACTCTTCTTCATCCAACATACTAATAGTTGTGTGGCAATATTTTGAATCATGATAATGTTCAAAGATGGAAAATTATATACTATCCATTAGGTTGGTATGATTGAATTGTATTTACTTTAGGTCTAGTTGGAAAGTTAGTTGCCCTTGATTCTTTATCATGGTTTGTCTATGCATTTGATAAGGAATTATACATGGAGTTGAAATGCATTCATCATATTATAGAAGTGATGTAGCATAAATGTTGATAAGTATAATAGCTCACATTAGTGAGAAAGCATGATACTAATAATTTAAATTGAATATTATAGCTTTATGGTAAGCTTCTATTATATTAGAAGTAAACTATTTCACAAATGAAATGTCATATATATAATAGTTTATGGTAACTTGTGATTTGTAACTTGTAAACGAATTTTACAAAGGAATGGATTCAACCAAAGTGCATTTGAATTAAAAAATATGCAATAAATATACAAAGATCAAGGAAGAAAGTTCAATAAGGTATTTAAAAATAAATAAATAAGTTATCAGTCATGTAACTTATGGTAGGTAAGTGTTTGTGTGATCTATTAGGTGCACCAAGCTCTTGTAATATACGAAAGTTCAAAACTAATGGATTAGAGAAGTGACCAAAGAAACAAATAAAAAATAATTATCAAAAGTAATTAATTTATGTCTTAACTTTGTAATTAATAGTTATAGTAAATCAACAAACATAATGGTCATTATAAAAGAATTATTAGTTGTATCTAAAAATTTGGGATGTCGTAGTTTTTATTTTTGATTGGGCCATAATTTTTATGGCTTGGTTGTATGTTTGTTGTAGTTGTCCTTATCATTCTTGTATGATATATATTGATTAATCCAATAAAAAATAGACATGTATTTTCTTAATGAAATATATTTTATACATGTATTTCCTTTCTTCCATTAAATAAAACTATAAAAGAACCCATATAAGGAATGCACATATTTAAAGAAAAAAGAAACAAAACTTCAATAGCATTTATAGAGTTTGCATTACATAGTTCATTGAAACAAGTGCAACAACATCATTAAAAAATAAAAGAACAAATGTAAAGGAGTAATAATAAAATTTAAGTCAAGATCATCCAAAAACCTCAATTTAAAAAATGCATAGAAAGAAGAGATTTTTTTAAAAAAAATCACTATAGCTTGCTACATTATGATCACTTAAATAGACCAAATATTATTAATAGCATGTAGTTCATAACTATTGAGAGAAAAAAAAGTTAGCTTTTAAGTATTTTCACATTAGATCTTGTGCATTCCTAAAAGATCACATTAATTTTTTTAATTAAAAAACAACAATTCTTGAATAAAAATGACAAAAATAAAAATAAAAAATTCCTAACCTTCTCCTATAGTAGGAAATGAATTGTGCAAATGAAAACAATAATGCACAATGATTTAAAATGATGACCTTCTCCTATACAAATATTGATTCCCCGCCTCTAGACATATATAGGTTAAGAGAAAGGAAATGTGAGGATATTCCTATAGCCAAGCTTAAAGGAATTAAAATAATGAAGATTTGTATCATAAAACATATAAAAAACTCTAGCTATGATAGATTTGTTAGGATGCTACGAATTATAGAAAAAGAAGCAAGTCTATAGAAGTTTATATTATACAATAGATTCATTAAGATGAAAAATATATTTAAGACAATGATGGTGTTGGAAAATATATTTAAAATAAGTATGGTGGTGGAAACATATTGAATGTGTTAGTGTAATATTTATGTAGACACCTAAAATTGTCCATGCATTTTCATATAGATCCACACTTGCATATTTCTTTTATTTCCTATTAATTAAATAATTTTATTATTTAGTTAAAAGCTAATTTTTCTCTAAATAATTAAATAATTTTTATTTAATTATTTTCCCTTTCAATATCCACTTTCATCTAATAATTAAATAATTTTAAATAATTTAATTATTCCCCTTACACAGGTCCCATTTTCTTCTAATAATTAAATAATCTTATTATTTAATTATTTCCACCTTTCCTCTCCCATAATTAAATAATTTTTACAATTATTTAATTACCTAACACTTCTCTCTCCTAAATTAAATAAATAAATATTTAATTTATTTAATTTTCCCACCTTTCTTCTTAAATAAATAAAATAAATATTTTTATTTATTTCTCCAATGTTGGCTACTAAAATTAAATACCTTTATTTAATTTTATCTCCTTCATCCATGTCTTTTCTCTCTCATTAATCCTCCACCCTTGATTAAGTTAATTTCTAATTTAATCTCCACCCTTGATTTCTTTCAAACAAAGCATATAAATAAATCTCTCATCTAAGCCATTTGGATAACACATCTCATTATCACTTAAATAGACCAAATATTATTAATAGCATGTAGTTCATAACTAGTCAAATAAAATCAAGCTAGCTTTTAATTATTTTCACAATAGATCTTGAGCATTCCTAAAATATCATATTCATTTTTCTTGACTTAAAAAACTAAAATTCCCGAACAAAAATGACAAAAGAAAAGTAAAGCAATTCCTAACCTCTCCTATAGTAGGAAGTGAATTATGCAAATGAAAAAAATAATATAACCTCTATATATCCATGTGCATTTTTTTCTCTAATCTAGTGAAGTGCAACTATTTTGGTGATACTATTAGTGTTTTCAGTTGTTACAACATTTCCAAGAGGCTTGAGAAAATTATATCTAAACTTTCATTTCATCAAAATTAGAGATCATTCAACATAGTAGAAGCTCCCAAACCGAGCATTTTTAGGCCAAATGGACCTCGCCATTGCATCCAAATGGTCCAAAAACCCTATTTTGCTATATAATTTATCAAATTTGGTACAAGGTATTTTTTTACAAATTTTTTGGCTCATGAGGATTGTACAACCTTGTGTAGGCCATACTATGTGATCATTCTTTTAAAAATGTTCAAACAATTGATTACAGGTACTATAGCAATAGCACCACCTGTGTCAACCACAAGTAGCGATGACTACAACACCAACCACTAGCGAGTAGCCTAATAACCATCACTACCTCTTGTGGTTGTTCCAATCTTAGCTCCACCCTCATGGGCACCAAACTTCCATTCCACTAAAAAGTGGTTTCACATCACTTTCTTAGTCATTTTTCTTTTAAAAAAATAACTTTTCCTCCATGAAAGCGATTTCAAGGTGTTATGGGTGGTATTAGAATATTCAGAGGACTTTGGGAATATTCTAGCCACCTTGGCATTTTGAGTGAATCAACATGACATCAACACTTTTTCCCTCCAATCTTGCCCCTTCACCATTAGAGTTTTTTCTTTTGTACCTAATTTTTAGAGGACAATATCTTGGGCATATGAGCCCTGATTTTGAAGCATTTTTTATTTTCACTATTTTCCACACTCTATGTGGTGGTGTAGGAATTTTTAATTTTGATGCATGGTTTGATAAGAATTTATGGATTCTCATAGGTGACACTATCCAATTTTCATTTTTGAGAACTTCATAACCTTCATCTAGGCACATATAGACACATTTTTAAGTGATTTTTAAAAAGCGCATGATTTTTTGTGTACTTCGTAGTGATGTTATTTTTCTTCATTAGTTTAATTTTTTTAAAATACTTTAAGCATAGGGGCCTTTTTTTGTATTAATAATAGTGTAAATAGAAGGTTACAATGTTTTCACAACTAACTGAGGTTGAGTACAGTCATATATAAGCTTTTACATTAGGTCCAAGTAATGGCATTTGGATGTCAGGCAGTAATTCCATCTTTACAAAAAGATATATACCAATATTCACATCAGATTGTGCAAAAGGATACAACATACTATATATTAGATACAAAAATAAAAGGCTCTGTAGACATCAGCTAGCATTCCTCCATGGAGCCCCAATTAGCTAAGGTTTTGATGGCATCTAGTTCATCATTGGAGAGACTTCTTTAATCTCTAGGTTTTGGTTTGTGAACAACCTTGGGCCTCTCTCCTCTTGAGTGCACTTCTCATTCCTTAGCTGCTCATTAAATTCCTTCTTGAAGGTCTCAAGTGCTTTCAAGAATACAAAAAATATTGGGTTGCCCCTACTACCAGGAGTGTCCATATTTAACCTCATCTAGTTGAACGAGCATAATCCCATCTTTTAGCAGCTTTAAGAACTTTCTCTCAACAAACTCCATCGTAGCCACCACTTGCAAAGCAATATTGAAAAGGGTGAGTCTTTTGGAAGACTCGGTAAGTACCCTTCGAACCCCACTATATTTGTCCCCATTTCTTGCTTTCCAAAGGTACCACAAGATTTCAAAAGATAAAATAAACTAGAAAAATTACATATCTTTATTCAATTTTCTATTATTTCCTATAATAATTTCCTTCCAATTAATTTTTCCATTAATATCCCAAATTTCCAAATCACTAAGAAATAAGTTCCATATTTCATTCGAAAAAAAAAATCAAAAATATGTGTTGTATAGTCTTAGGTACCCTACACGGCTTACAGATATTAATGTCAGCATTATTCAATTTAAAAGACACGTTTTTGCAATAGTAAAAGCCATCTCAAATAGGCTTTTTTTGCATAAATACCTTTATGTCACAGAGAACAAAACACTTTATTCCAATCTTTGCTATCAAGAGTGGTCTTCCATACCTTGTTAAGGTAGTCAGTAGGGGTGCTAGAATGACACATATTTTTTTGTGTACTTCGTAGTGATGCTATTTTTCTTCATTAGTTTAATTTTTTAAAATTACTTTAATCATAGAGCCTATTTTGAGCATTTGTAAAGCATTGGAATCAAGACCATTTTGCAATTCTTACTAGTGGCAATTGTACTTGTACTAATTATAAGTTTCAAATAATTATTGTTGGGGGGATTTATTGATTGTGTTATGAGGGAAATATTTTATGGGGATATTTTAATCATTAATTGATATAAAGTTCTAATTTTGGAGGGGTTGCATCATATATTTTAGATTTAAATCCAATAATTTTGTTGTCAAGCTAACTTCAGTGAGCCATTTATCCTAGAAATAAGGAATAAAGAAGCAATTTACCTTGAGGATGATCTATTACCATATCTCCTTCGACTTGTTCTTGATCCAAGTGACAATGAATAGAAGAATGCATGGTTTAACAACAATAACATGATATATGGACTAATATGTCTTACTATTTCTAAGGATATCCTACATCACATAGAGCACACTAAGTTCCCTTTCATTGCTTGCACCATCATTTGAAAATTGTATGGAGACTTAAATTCATCCCATAGTGATGTTTCCTTGGATAAATAGGTATATACTAAGAATTTTGATGCCCCATTTTGTGTATACTCATCCTCATGGGATGACTAGTCTATTTTATTAGCATACATTGATGCCCCATCTACACTAGAGGATATTCTACATCATCCTCTTTTTGTGATCGGGATCATTCTGGAGTTGTTGGCACGAGATATTTTGGAAAATATGGAAAATCAATTTTTTCAGTATTTTCTAAGTTCTAGTAAATTGTATTTTCAGAGGTCTTTGGAGCAAAATTTGGGTTCAAAACTTTCATTGGTCCCTTAATATTAATAGAAAAACATTATTCTTAAGGGATTAAATTAGATCTCTTTGATACCTTTCTGGTGAGGTAAAGAAGTTGTTGATCTGATCAACGACCAACAAGTTAGGACCCCACCAAGTTGGGGTACCTAAATTTACAATTTTTTTGAAAATTTTGTAATTGTGCTTGTTTTTTCTCATAGTGAGTGGTTCATTTCAAATTCCTAAGGCTTTGATGACTCTTTGAATTCTTTAGTTTGTATATACTCATGTTTTTTTGAATAAAATGATGACTTTGAAGGCATACAACTCACTTTCACGAGTTTTACCATTTTGTCCAATTTAAACAATATTGTAAGTTCTTCTTTACACCAGATATTGTTAACTGAATCCTCACCTCAATTTAGATCATTCTGCTACTACAGAGTTTAGATTCACTTCTTTAAGAGCTTCTAGTGATCCTCTTTAGTATGGTTCTTCATGTCTACAAGATACACTTCATTGGGAGGTCTTCTTACTACAAAATTCACATCTATTTGTGGACACTCACATTTTAGATTTTGATGACACATTTGAGAACATTTTTCTTCTCTTTGATGACAACTCATATCAAGTTGCATCATCTCCCATTTTGGATTCACTTTCTTTCTTTCTACCGCATCATGTCGCTCACTTAAAAAATCCTAATTCATATTGGTCTAAGTCTCACACGTTAGTGATCACTACTTTTAAATATTATATGGCATGATCATAATTTAGCATCAACATCGAGAAACATGAGAAACTTCATAAACTATTCATCTTGTTTCCTTTCTAAATCCCACTTGAGTGGGAATTTAGTAGTTTGATTGTTTAGGGTTTCTTTCTTCCAAAAGGAAGATGCATAATCTATTGTAGAGGGACCTATTATAAATTTTTCCATGTGACATTTTGCATTGCTCCTCTCTCTTCTTTTTGGAGGCACACATGGGCTTTATCTTACAAGTATTTCATGAAACTCTTCTAGGGGGCTTCTTATTCCACATTTTTTTCTTCTAGAGGAAGTTTTTCTTCTATGGGTTCCCTCATTTCCCTCATTTATGATATTTTATTTGTACATGGGTACCCAACATGGCCTTGTCTATTTTTTATATATTTTCTTATTTTATAATCACTTTAAGTTGCACTTAAGGGGATTATTGCTATAATTTTTATTAATTTAGGATATATTTTAATCCTATGTATAATATTGTACATGATATTTAAGTTCACTTAGATAATTTGTTTTTAATTACTTAAATTATGATAAGATAATGAGATACACATTCATGAGATTTGATTTTTTCCTCATCCTCATCCTCATTAGATTTGAAAACTATAAGGCTATATATTTGTAACTCTCTTTCCCTCTTGATAATGAATAACGAAGCAAACATTGTGATCTCTTTCAATTCCTTGAACTTAACTATTTGTAGTAATATAGTTTTCATAAAGTTAATTTAATGCATTTTCTAAGCGCTAGACCCTTGTTGTAGAGCTAATCATAGATTTTATTTGTAGATACCCTAAATTGTACTGACCTGCAAGCAACACATTTTTACTAATTTTCACCATTCTTCGCTAAATGATTAAATAATACCTTATTATTTAATTATTATCATTTTTATATTCCACTATTAATTTAGTAATTTTACATTATTTAATTCATTCATTCAAATTCTTTATTTTCAACTAATTAAACAAATCATATCTATTTAATAAACACCTGATTATCAAATTTCTCTCTAACTAATTAAATAAATCAAATTTATTTAATACATTCCTAATTTAACATTATTCTTCTTGATTAATTAAATAAACCTTATTTATTTAATTATGTCCTTAACTTAACTTATTCCTCTATTTTAATTAAATATTTATTATTAATTATTTAATTAACATCAAACACCCTTCAAAACATTGCAGATGGAACTCAAAAAACCATATTGGATCTATGCAGAACTCCATCTAAAAAATGAAAGTTATGTCATGGAATATTAGGGGACTAAACAATTCCCATAAATAGGAATTTTTGTGCAATTTTGCTAGAGACCATAAGCTAGACATTCTTATTATTGAGGAGTCCAAAATTCCCAAAGATCGTGTGGAGAAGATTAAGATTTTTAAGAATGGTGGTGTGCAGGGCTATAGTTCGGATGGTGCCTCTGGGGGCTTGGTGACTTTTTGGAATCAAGACCATATTCAAGGAACTTCGATTTTGGGAGATGCTAATCATGTGGCCACCAGATTTAAGCATATCAGAGATGACTTCAGTTGGATCTTGTCTAATATATATGCACCCAATAGTAAGACTGCTAGAAGGAATTTTTGGAAAAAACTTGAGTTTTTTAGGTCCTATTTTTTGAATGAGAATTGGATCATCATGGGGGATTTTAATACACCCTTGTTGGGGTCTGAAAAAATTGGTGGATCTCATATTCAGTTGGATAGTAAGTTGGATTTGATGAATTTTTTCAATTCTCAACGTTTTCATGATGTGGACCTCAAGGGGGCTACCTACACCTGGTCTAATAAGAGAGATGGGAACGATCTCATTCAAGTAAGGCTTGACAGGGCTTTAATTTTGGATAACTGGTTGAAGGACTACTATTGTTTGTTAAATTCTCTCTCCAGAATTGGCTCAGATCATTTCCCAATAAGTTTTATCGCTGAGTCTGTGTCAGGTAAGAGGAATTTTCCTTTCCGATTTGAGAAAATGTGGCTGTCTCATCCTAAAATTTTCAATTGCATTCAAGATTGGCAGAACATAAATGTTAGTGGTACTGCCATGTTTAGAGTGGCTAATAAGCTTGGTGAAGTCAAATCCAAGATCATGACTTGGAACAAGGAAGTCTTTGGGGATATTTTTGAGTCTAAAGCTGTTATCCAATAGGATTTAAGGGATATTCAGGACTATATCTAGAAAGATGGCTATGTGGGGGATCTCCTTCTAAAGGAAAATGGAATCCTTTCTAAATATCATAATATTATCTCTAAAGAAGAGGACTATTGGAAATAGAGATCTAGATGTGCTTGGCTTGCTGCCGAGGACAAGAACACTAGGTTTTTCCACTTGACTACCATGAAACATAGGGCCTCTAATCGAATTTCCTATATAATGAAAGATGGGGTCAAAATTGAGAGGGAGGAAGAGATCAGAAGTGAAGCCATTCAGTTCTTTGCTAACCTTCTTTCTTCAGGAGAGGAGTTGAATGCGGATGCTCAGAAGACTCTTATTAAGGCCATTCCTAATGTCTTGGATGATCATCAAAATAAGCTCTTGACGGCGATCCCTTCATAGGATGAGGTTAGGGAGGCGGTTTTTTCTTTTGAAGGCAATAAGGCCCCTAGCCCAGACGGTTTCCCCGTGTTATTTTTCCAAGTGTTCTAGGAAATTGTTGTTGATGATGTTACTAATGTTGTTAAAGAGTTTTTGGAGCTAGGAAACTGCTGAAAGAGCTTAATGCTACCTTTATTGTTCTTATACCTAAATTCCCTAGTGCTAATTCTTTTGATTCTTTCTGTCTTATCAGTTTATGCAACTCTTTTTACAAGACCATTTCTAAAGTGATAACTTCTAGGTTGTTAGGGGTTCTTCCTATGTTGATCTCTCCTCAACAAAGTGGTTTTGTTCTGGGTAGATAGATTTTGGACTCAATTATTACGATTCATGAGAATATCCACTCCCTCAAAGTTTCAAAAAACCAAGGCTTGTTGCTCAAACTGGAGATGGCTAAGGCCTATGATAGGGTGGATTGGAAATTCTTGATTAAAGTCTTACAAGCAATTTGTGGATGATATGATGCTTATGGGAAGTGCTATTATTGGTGAAGCCAGAGCTATAAAGAGTTGTATTGTTCTTTATGAGGAGGGCTCAGGGAAAAAAATTAATAGGAACAAAAGTTCCCTCTATTTTTTCAATACCCCTGAGCACAGACAAAGGAAGATTGCAAACATCCTGGGCTGTGGTGTTAATTCCCTTCCTTCAACTTACTTGGGCCTTCCTTTAGGGTCCAAACCTCCGGAATCCTTTTGGATTTCTCTAGTTGATAGGTTTAATAGGAAGTTGGCTGGTTGGAAAGGGGCCCTTTTGAGTCAAGCTGGAAAAGTTTTGTTACTTAAGGCTTCTCTTCAGAATCTGCCTGTTTACGCCCTTAATTTGTTCAAGATCCTGGCTAAGTTTGTTGATATTATTGAAAAGATCCAGAAACAATTTCTTTGGTCGAGGGTTGAGGAGAAGAAGAGGATTCCGTTGGTGGCCTGGGAGAGAGTGTGTAGACCCAGGAAATTTGGAGGCCTTGGTTTGAGAAATATCAGAGTGTTTAATAAATCTCTCCTGGCGAAGCAGGTTTGGAGAACTTTTGCGGATATTCGTGAATGGAATACTATTTGGCGTAGAAAATACTTGCGGGAGGTTGACTCCTTTCAAGAATTTCTCAACTCTCAGAACCTTTCCTCCGGTTCTTCTCTATGGAATAATACCATTAAAGCTAGAGACCTGGCTGGCAAAGAAGCTTTTTGGAAGGTGGGTGATGGTAAGAAAATTTGGTTCTGGGAAGATAAGTGGATTGGTAATGAGTGTCTTTGCAATAATCCAACCTATGGTATTTATATGGAGGACTGCAAGTCCAGATTTGGTTGGTTGGTTGGGGATTATTTGAGGAATGATCAGTGGGTTGAGATCTCTTCTATTCATCAGGATCTCCAACCTCTGCAGGCCCTTCTTAATTCTATTAGGCTCAGTTCTCAAGGGTGAGAGGACACTATGGTCTAGAAGCTGTCATCCTCTAGAACCTACTTTGTCTCTTCTACAGTGGCTTCTTATTACTCTGGCATTGACGACCCTTTTTGGGATAAGGTGTGGGTGCACAACCTCACTCTGAAAGTTAATTTGTTTGTTTGGATTCTTCTTTAGAACAAGCAGTTGACCAATGATAATATTTATAAGAGGGGGTTCTCTTTTCCTAATAGGTGTT
Source organism: Sequoia sempervirens (assembly GCA_007258455.2). Classification (NCBI taxonomy): domain Eukaryota; kingdom Viridiplantae; phylum Streptophyta; class Pinopsida; order Cupressales; family Cupressaceae; genus Sequoia; species Sequoia sempervirens. Next base: position 1,017,627,754 of record VDFB02271358.1, read on the forward strand.
ATTTGTGTTGTGCTAAGGCTGAGACCTCCTCACATTTGTTTCTCCTTTGTTTGTTTTCTTATGCCATATGGTGTAGGATTTTGCGAATGTGGGATCTTAGTTGGGTTTTTCCTGGAACTATTGTGGATTTTTATAATCAATGGAAGGCCCCCTCAAAGAATTGGGCCCTGAATCTGCTCTGAAACTATATCTTTCCTCACCTTGCTTGGGGTATATGGAAAGAACGCAATAACAAAATCTTTAGGGATGTTGCTCTCTCGGAGGAAGTGGTCTTTGGTAAGATTACTAGAGTTGTGGTTGAAAATTTTAATCTGCTTAATAACAAGTTTAAAGGTAAAGGTAAGGTCAATATGCAGGAGTATGATTGTAGAATTCTGGGAGCCTGGAAGATTAATGTGGATATGTTCAATATTCCCAAAAGCATCAAGGATCCTAGAGATGGCATATTTTGGAGTCCTCCTCCCCCTGGTTGGGTCAAAATCGACTTTGATGGCGTGACCAAGGGAAATCTTGGGCCTATCAGGAGTGGAGGGGTGATAAGGGATGCGAATGGTGTCTTTATTACAGCTATGGAGGTTCCTTTAGGCACTCAGACCAACCATGTGGTCGAAGCCTCTGGTGCTTTCCAGACCTTGAAGTTGGCTAGCCAATTGAAGTATAAAAATGTGTGGATTGAAGGGGATTCAAATAGTATTATCCAATGTCTAAAGGGTCATTAGAAAACTTCATGGTTTATACAAAATTGGATTGACCTCTCTAACGAAATTATTAATACCTTTGAGAAATGTTATAGTTTGCATGCCTATTAGGAAATAAACATGGTGGCAGATTTATTCACCAACAAAGGTGTCAAAGCTCTGAAAAAGATGATGTGGCAAGGGAAGGATGAGTTGGGGGTTGACATTAAGGTCCTGTTGACGTATGACCGTGCTCACGGGAAGGTGCAATTTCCCATTCCATTGAATGATGGCTGAGTGTCCTCCCCTGCAGTCTCGGGACTACGTTTTAATGATTATTCTGAGTTGTCTGAGGAGTAATTACTTTATCTCTCGTTTGCATGTGATTATTTTTGCACGCTTTCTAGGCATTTTAGGAGTTTGTTTCTACAGGGTTATGGACTATTCTATTCTTGTTGGCAATACGATGGGTGGCGAAAGTCACAGAGTGGAGCCGATAAGAAGTGCACAGCTGAAGAGCAATCCAAAGCTTTGGAAGAAGCTGGAGAATGGTGGCATTACTATTTTTATTGAAAAGCTCCATGGCTGGGACCCGGAGGTTACTAGGATTTTTGAGAAAGATTGGAAGGATGGTGAGATTAACCTGTTTGGTAGACATGTGATTATCAATGAGCAGCTGATTGCTGAGGTTATGGCCTCTCAATGGAGGGTATTAAATTCTATAGGGACAGGAAACAATCTGATGAAGTGGTCAGCAAATTTCCTAAGTCAGATGTTGAGAGGGAGGAGATACGAAGGACTTCTAGAAGCTACTATGACACAAACATAATTGTTTTGCACTGGAGGAGGGTTTTGAATGTGTTGATGGAGTACATTACTTTGGATGGTCGTTATACTAGTCTTTGGGTATCATTTCGTCCTTCTGAATCATTTTAGGCACTAGGTCAGGATTTCTTTTCCTTTTTATCTTGCATCTTCTTTGAATACCAGTCTAAAAAACCATAGACAGAACCTCATATGGTATTCTATTCTTCATGAAGGATTGCTTGTCCTACTTTATGACCATTTTAAAGCTATACCAACTTTTCCTCACTAGACACCATCGCCTAAGGTTAGGGTTGATGACAAGGACAGGAAAATCTAGGGATTCTCCTAAAAAAAAAAGGGCAAGAGAAAAGTGTCGGAGGACCCCTCCTATGATGTGAATGAAGAGAATTTGCAGTCGGAGTCATTGTTTGAGTATTCCAGCCATCCTGCGACTGATAGAGAAGAGAGACCTTGCTTTTGTATGGACCTCAAGGTGGGGGATCATTATTTTAAGGAGGAAGGGGAATTTCCCAATGATGTTCTTGCAATAGCCCACAATGGGGCGGTGGATAACTTTAGGCTTATGAGATGGGTGTTCTTTGAAATTAAGGGAATTAAGTTAAATCAAAGAGCTATGAATAGTAAAATGGAGAAAGCTAATGATGACAATAACAAAGGCAGTGGTAGTGGTCAGGCTACTGATTTATGGACGAAAGAAGAGAAGTATATGGTTGAGTTCCTCAAGAAAACGGTGGAGGAATTATAGGATTTCAAATGCAATCATGATGGCAAGCAAGTGGATATGGAGGAGCAGCTGAGGAACATCAAAAATTCTCTCCACAAAGTTTTGATTATGAACCATAAGATTTTAAAATCCACTGCACAGACCATGAATACCATGGTGGAAAACCTAGAAAAATCCCATCAGGTAAAGACTGTTGTGTTTCTTGATTTGGACAAAGAGGAAGGGCAGCCGGATAGTGGGGGGCTGAGTAACAGGACCAGAGCTAATTTGAAAAGGAAGGAAGACAAAGCTTTAGTCAACATCTAGGAGATCAAGAAGTCTGCACTCAACATGAACAGTCTGGAGCAGGAAGCGGTAGAGATCCTTCAGAACCTGGCCTAGGGGTTGGTTGTTTTGTGGTTTTTTGTCAATTTTTTTGGCTTTTCTACCCTAGTTTTCTAGTGTGTTCTTCTTTGTGGGAAATTTCTTGTTTTTGTCTGTGCTATGTTAATGTTTTATCCTTCGCTATCTTACTGTTATGGGTTTCAGGACCCCTCTAAAACCTGTTTGTTCCATAATCAAAAAAATAAAACACCCTTCTCATATTAAATAATTGTTACAAATTATTTAATTAAACCACTTTCCCTCTTCTAGATTAAATAATTAATTCAATTATTTAATTCTCCAATATTCACTCAACATGATCTATTAATAAGTAAACTTTTGTTTATTAATTAAATCTTTATTTACACATTCCTCTCAATATTAATGATTTATTTAATTAATTAATTATCCTCACATATTTGATTGATCAATCACATCCATTGATTATTCAATCTAATATGTTGACTGATAAATCATATCCACCGATTATTCAAATCTCACTCATTTTTATATCAATTTCCACCAATTATTCCACTACTGTATTTGACTACACTTTTCGATGAATCACTTAAAAAAAAATCATCACTAAATTTTTGTCGGTTTCCTGACGAGTTGTAAAATGTTGAAATCACGACTGAACTTCGTCGGTTGCCGCCACAAAAAAGGGACCTAGTGTTTGTCGGAATATCAACAAAAATTTTGTCGGTCTAGCGACGAATAATAGTCATAACACAAGTGGCATGCCTCTGCCAAATCGTCGAAACAACATGAGAAGTTTGGTGCAATTGCGACCAAGTTTCGTGGAAATTCCAACAAACATTCATTCTTTGTTCGATGATCTCTCCATCGGGAGGATTGACTTGTGGTCTCATCGTCAAAGCATGAGGAAGTATATCGGCAAGACTTATACCATCGGGGTAAGTTCTGAATGTTTATCCAACCTGCTATGTCTCGCTGATATATTCCCAGTGCTCTTGTCAATGAAAGAAATGATGGTCTCACCGATGAAAGTTCATTGGTGAGACTTAAACATTCGGGCCAACATATATTTTTCATGCCGAGATGAATTTTCTTGCCGATGAGACCATAAGCCAATCTCCCTGATATTTCGACAAAAATTCGTCGTTTGTTCGATGATATCACCATTCGAATGAGATCAAAATATTTTCGGAGCTATAGCAACCTCATCACACTTTTTTTTTCGTTGGACTGGTTCATCAAAATTTTGATGAAACATTGCAGTTTTTTTGTTTTAAAAAAGATTTATCGGGAGGACTAACTTGTGGTCTCATCGATAGAGAACAAGGAAGTATATTGGCGAGACTTATACCATCGGGATAAGTTTTGAATGTTTACCCAACCCGCTATGTCTTGCCGATATATTCCCAGTGCTCCTGTCAGTGAAGGAAATGATGGTATCACCGATGAAACTTCATCGGTGAGACTTAAACATTCGGGCCAGCATATATTTTTCATGCCGAGATGACTTGTCTTGCTGATAGATTCTTTTCATCGATGAGACCATAAGCCAATCTCTCTGATATGTCTTCTTTAGTAATATTGATTGCTACAATAGTTTTGATGTCTCATCGATGTGCTAAAAAGTGCTTGTAACCCATAATAGGTCAGGAAGACCCATACCAGCTCATGCCGATGTGATTTGTTTTCCACAATATCTTTGATCAGAAGGATTTTCAGGAGTAGAAAGAGGTGACCATGGGTAATTATATTTTCTAGGGCCAATTACATCCTTTTCTAACTCAAAATGTAGTTATTATTGAGAAATTTACATGAGTAAATCATTATAAAATTTTGAGTAAATCATTATATTATGCAGGGCCAACTCACACAAACTACTCAGAACTAGGGAAATGTAGATTCAATGATACCTCAATTGTTGAACCAATCATTTGAATGATATGATAAAAAACACTTGCTCTTTCAAATTCAAATGAACGCCATTGGAGAAGTGACTTAAATAGATGATACATGCAACTATAGGTCTTCCATTACTAAATCCAACATCTTTTGTGATACACTTGATCAATGCATCTTGATTTTCTTGAAACCAAAATAACAAAAAATGTAGTGTAAGGGAATAAAAAAATTGCCAGAGCTTTATAATATAATGTGCCTAAGCAAAAAAGTGATATAACTGGAAATACAAATAGAAGAGATAGATACTCCTCCAGAAGGTCAAAATCATATACTTAGTTCCTGTCAGTGAGAGTCTTTTGTGGCCTCTGCTCTCCATCAGTGAGCTCTTTCAAGGTAGACATAGGAGTCTATAAATTCTGCTAGACACATCGATTGGTTAAAATATTATTGAAAAATAATATTACTTATTTAAAATTGGGAGGAGATAACTAAAATTATACATAAAAAGATATAATTTGTTTATATTGGACAACAATGATTGTATGATCATGATGGAATTTACCATTTTAAGGCACATAAATGGACAATACATAATGACAAGTGGAAACTTAACCTCCTTGAGTTAACATCACAAGCCAAACTAGCTTTGGTCTCTACTAAACAATGTTGCAAGATCATTTCCCACACACAAAAATTTGTGCTTCTGACAGTCCACAAATGCACCTACACAAGCAAGTACACACAATAATAGTGCTCACAAATATGCCAACCCCATTGCAGCAAGAAAGGTTCAACAAGATATTGCAGCAGTACGAAGACATCTTTCTATCCCTCTCAGTCCTCTCTCTATCTCTTTCTATCCATATATTTCTCTACCTCTATCATGATCTCCTAAATATATATTTGTATCATAGAGAAGTGAGGTTGGTATGAAGTTTTTTTGTTCCACTTTGCTATAGCAGTACCTATAGGTGATCAGGGTCATGTTGTGTTTTTTGCATTTATCAATGCATCTCTCATGGGTACTTCCTGCGTTTGTTTTATGCACATCAGGATATCTTTTGTGAATAGTCCTTGCATTTGTTTTAGGAAAATTGGTATATTTTTCACACATGCTTCCTGTGTTTGTTTGAGGCAAATCAATGTAGGAAAATAACATCCAAAAATAGATGCTCGGTTACTCGGGTGAGCAATAAGTGTTTTATTCAACTATAAATTGGCTATTCTAGCTACTGACCTTTAAAGTGTTGGTCTGGAGGCATGTACGTGGAGGAGCTTCGTTTGCTTCAATAAGTTCTATTACTTTAGCAATAGGGAACATCTGAAGTTTGGAGACCACAATTTACAGTCATTCAACACAATATCACCTCATTTAACTTTATTGTAAAATTCACTAAGCTGCAAACAAAGTGCTAAAATGGCAATCAAACAAAGCACTAGAATAGATAATAATAACAAAATTCCAAAAATTCAGGCTTCAACCTCGAGGAAGGTCTGGATCAAATAGTCATTGTAGCCATAATATACAAACAAATTTGGAACAAGCCCCTCAGTATAGTCCTTCGGAGTAGACCCTTTTTTCCTTAAAGCTTTGAAATTGGACAAAATTCTAACAACTGATAGAGAAAGGATCAATATGTATCATTAATGAACACTATCAAACATAGTCCAAATAGATGAAACAAGTGATGCCTTGTAATCTTGAAAACAATGCAGGAACAATCAAAATTAAAACATTACCCTCTTTTATTCTCCTCTTAAGGTTTGGGAGGTCAGGTGGGCGCTTCCCCTCTTCTTCAAGCTCCTGAAAATCAATACAAAACATATGAACAAAATGTCATGGTTAAGTGGAAGCCTCCCATCAACAACAAGATCCAAATATCTATGTATCTATCTCAATCGAGCCTCTAAACCCTTCAGAGCTATCAATTTTTCCACTAACCTGTTATGCACAAAAGTCAAATTTTAGAGTTATGTCACCACTAAAAATAAAAGAAACAGAGCTTTGAAACCAAATCCACACACAACACAATGTGGTATTCATAGAATTCCATACAAACAAACTAAACTTGAAACATTGGAATGGAAACAACTTCAAATTATGATACATAGCATGGATTCACTTTACTCAACTGGAGGCACATTTCACAATAATGGGTTCTTTATCTAAAACATATGTACGAGGTTCAAATAGTAAACAGATTGATGAAAGATAGAGGAATTAAAAAGATACTTGGATGTAGTTGGATTGAAGGTCGTAAACTAGTACATGTCTTTTGTGTAGGAGTCATCACATCCACAAGCATGGTAGAGCTATGCAAAGTAGGAGAAATTGGCTTGGAAAATAAAGGCATCAAGGTATAAAGAATCATTTTTCTGCCACCATAGTGAAAAGTTAGCACTTTCTTTCATCTTTGCATATTGGTTTGATGCTTCAAACGATGCATTTCTTATATTCAAAAGTTCATTACCTTATTGAGCTTCTCTTTGTTTCAAGAATAGTTTAATATTCTCTACTTAACAGGGCCAACCATGTGACGATGGAAGCTCATTTGGCCCCTCCCCTCCCCTCACATCACTCTCAATTCCCCATACCCAATCATATAACATTAATCATTCATTCATCCATTAATAACATATAACATTCATTCATTATCATATAACATTCATTCATTAACATATTCACATTCGTTCATAATATGATTACAATCACTTTTTTTTGTTTATTTCTTGAAGCTTAAAAAAGCTGAAGTGGAGTATTGTTTTCTAAATCATCTATCCCCCCTTTAGTTGTTATGCCCTCTGCTTGTGATCTTAATGTACGCCTAGTTGTGTACTCACGACGTGGACGCCGCTGGAAGGGGGGTTTGCTACAATAACAAAGAAATGTTAAATTGATATGTTTTATTATTATTGTTACAAGTATTTCATTAATTAAAAGAACATTACAGTGGTTCTCTTTACCTGATGGGGACACATCATGTTCTTTATCTTCTCTTATAGCCTCATGCTCAACATGTTGAACACCCTCTAAATCCTTATTTGGAGTTGAAACACAAAAGGTTACATTAATTAATACACCAATTGCAATTAAATATGTTTTAAAGAACATTAGAGTGGTCCTTTTTACCTGATGGGCCACATCATGTTCCTAATCTTCTCTAGCCTGATCATGCTTAACATGTTGATCATGCTCTACATGCTCTAAAGTTGAAACATGAAATGTTACATTAATTAATACACCAATTACAATTAAAGATGTTTAATTGTATTAATCCATATTGTGTTTTGTATAGCACATGAATACATCTAGTACCGAGATGCACACCATGACCTTCATCTGCAAGTTGTGCTCCACCCTCACCAGGCTGCATTCCAATGTCATGTGCAGTATTATCATTGCTTGTCTATTTAAAACAAATAGGCACATAATTACTTTATGGTGTAAATTAATATTGAATAGATTGCACAAGTATTCAATTTTAAATAAACTTTATTGAGTTTATTTACCTGCATTGTGGATGCAGTGGAAGATTGTGTTTACCCAGTCAAGACTCTTAGGCATTCAGCCATGACTCCATAGCCTTGCTGGAAGGTAATCTTCAGGTCCTTTTCTGTGGGCACTCTGTTGAATTTAGAGCCCTGTATTTTTGCATAAGATCATGAATTTTGCTTCTATGGTGTGATAAAGCCAAAATTGTTTGCAATTTATTATTTGGATGCAATATTTCATTTATTGATACTTACAATTCGTGTGACTAATTTCATATAACCACCAGGGCCAAGTTTTTGCTGCCCGTGTTTTTCTAGTCTTGTCTTTGTTGCCTTTGATGTGTCGAGCAGCCTATGAAAAGTTTGAAATACACTAGATTATGTAAAAAGAAAGAGTAATCAGTATATAATTACATTGTTGATAGTATCACATACCTTCCTCCACCCGGTGGTGTCTTTCCTTTTTTCTTTTCATCCTTCTCCTTTGCAAACATCAGGTCCTTCCACTCCCTCTCCAGAATCATGGGGGGACGCTCGTACTTTTTGTTCTTCTCTAAATGTGACCTATATTGGTCCCTCACATACTTTAGATAGGTACCAGATTTCTTAAGGACCTTCGTTCGGTTGAATGTTTTATCATCGAGCAACACAACTAAATGGTTAATGAGCTCATCTTTTAAATCTTCATTTTGGGCATTCCACCGTGTATGTATAGTGGGCCCAAAGAGCTCCAATGTAATATCACTTAGATTTTTATAAAAAACATCATTTCTTGCAAAATGATCATGGGATCATTAGTCTAAAAAGAGTGATCAATAAGTAAATTTCAATTGGATTATATATAATAATAATTAAAATATTTTAAAGTACCTGGGACCTTCTCTATCTTTATGGGAATGAAATCCTCGGTCACCACAAATGTGACCGGAAATGTTCCTGTACTAGTAATACAGGAAGATCCAAGAAATGCTACTAAAACATCACCAGTACTAGTGGCCTTTGCATCCCCAGGTACATGTCCTAACGCATGTTCTGGCATGTGTTCATTGTGAGAGGGTGCACTACCTGATGCCTGCATGGGATGTGTTTCTGACATTTCAGACGATAATATAGGCATGGATGATGGGGTCAGATGAGGTGATCTATGCACAGGAAGATCAAGATCGACACTTGTACCAACCCCTAATCCTCGGGTAGCACCTGTAGTACCCTGATCATGGCCAACAGCATCATGAGGACGCAAAAAATCCTATAAAAACAACACATATTTTAGTTCATGACATAATAGAGTACAAAATATAAAACCATGAATGAACTTATGTTATAATTAAAGACCTCATGATAGCTTACTTGCAAGTTTTGTACTCTCTCAGTCAATATTTTAACCCTCTCTTATCTCATCTGCTTGAGGCACTATGAATAACAATTGAAGGATTTCTTCATTGAATTTTTTTTGTGTCTTCCTTATCATATAGAGAGGGTTTTTTGAATATGCGATGTCATCATCCAATAACAATGACTTCACCTTGACCCTATGGATGCTCTCCTCTACTGCTCGTGCCTTTCCCTAATCAGTTGACTACAACAAGAATATTAAAAACATTATCAAAATTAACCCAATAAACTTATGAAAAAAACATAATAATAAAACATTTTGCTCGTATCTAATTTGTAAAATTACAATGAGGTAAACCTGTCGGGTAGAAGCACCTAAAGATGCATCGTGATATGTGGTCTGGGTCGGAGCCTTCCCTATACGATCAATGTCCCGCTGTGACAAAAATTAAATATAAAAAAACATTACTAAAATGAAACCAATAGACTTATGAAAAAAACATAATAATAAAATGGTATATTGGAGTCATTAATTGGAGGTTGGGTAAAATGGTATATAGTTCGTACCACCCCCATTGTAACTGTTTTTGTATCTAAGTGATTCAAATTGTAATTGATTAGCAACTCTTCCCCTGCAGTTATTGATTTTATCACACATACGAATGCACGGTTTCCCTCGTGCACCTCGAATATGCAATTGGGTTGCTTATTTGTTGACCCAGGTCGTGTACTGTTTATAAACCCTACAATATTCCCTGATGCTTTTGGCCTTCCATCAATGTACACAGCCACTCCTTTATTTTGATCCTTATCTTTTAGTTGTATATAATTTTCTGACAGTGCATACCTACGCATACTTCGTGTATATCGAACTAGCTATATCCAATCTTTGTAACTGTAACAGGGTCTGACATACTCCACCAATTTAGTAACTTTGTCGTAACAAACCTTTATGTCGTCCATGCAAAATAATCCCAAACCATGTAATGACGATGGTGCTATGCGATATATCCTCTCGTTGACACAAAAATAAGTGTTTATTGGAGGAAGTTCCTTGGGTACCCATTGTTTCCATAGATTTTTTTACCTTAAGGGCACCTCGATGTTACCTATGCTCTCATCATCATAAGAACATGACCCCCCTTCAGCAAGAAAAAGTTCCTATGCATTTACAAAATTTTCTTCTAATCTTTTGACCTCTAGTTGATCTCACTCTTTTAGACCTACATGTCTCACTTTCCTCTTCTCTTCCCAAATATCCCTCGCTTGAGGAAGATAGATATGAAAAATACCTAATTGGTGGTACCTGCACTCATAAGGATGTTGGATGAAGTTCTTTCATGGTGTTGTGATCCCAAGGTGACATTATGATAAATCTATCATTTCAGTGCTAGAATTTGACAGGTTATAAAGTAATCAAGTCTTGATAGATTGCAAGTTATTGTTACTACCGTCCAAATGTGTCCATCACAAATCAATTCTACTTAACATTTTAACTCCCAAACTTTGTAACAAGTGTTAAATGTGACTATGGTCCACCAGTTACACAACCAAGGCCTCAAATGTATTATGTAATTGTAATCAAATGAATTTTTCTTTTCATTCAAGTAAATAAACTTGAAGGGAAACACCACCAAGTGGTTTATTGGACACCTACATGACTAAAAATAGCAGAAAAATTACATTTAATTTCCATATGTCTAAGTGGTTAATGGGGAGGGAGTGTGTACTAGGCCTGGTTAAGTCATCATAATTTTATGCTTTGGCAATAAAAATTGTTTAAGTCATCTTAAATATTCCTATGTCTAATTGCTAGGATAATTTTGGTATGTTTTAAGGTAGGATGAGTGGTTGCATCAATGTTCTAGTTCTCTATGACAAGGTTTCAACATTTTCAAATAGTGAAGGTCAGTGCTCATAGTCAGTTGAAACAACAACATTTTCATTATGTATGATGGTAGGATTTGATAACTTAAAAGAATTGGCTACCCAACAATCTTAAAGTTAAAAGAAACTTTTTCAGTTTGAGGGGTTAGAACTTTCTTTCATCTTTGCATATTGGTTTGATGCTTCAAACGATGCATTTCTTATCCCACTTCTATCATATTGTATTCCCATCCCATTGCAATTGTTGATACCAAAATTTCATATCAAATACCACGTTCTTGAAGCAATTTTATGTGTTTTTCTAAAGTTCTTTTGTGTTGTATGGATCCGTACAAACTTGAAATGCTTTGAGATCATTGGTGTAGATAAATATATGTGTTCGTACAAGCTTGATATGCTCTGAGATCACTATTTTGTGGGAGAAAACAATCAAATACAGGGACTGCCATGTTTTTCCTGTGTAAGGGTTTGAGGGATAAATAGAAATGACATCCACCAATCCACCCATTGTCTTGGAACTATAACTCAGTGGATTGGTGTGCAACATGGTATGATAAAGGTTCATTGCATTTAGGGGTTTGTTAAAGCAAGAAACTTGGCATTGAATTGATGCCCTAGGGCTGATAGGGGTAATTTTCTTGTGAATTTGTGGTTGTTAAGTCAGGGTTTGTCAATTTGATGGATATATTGGTAGAGTCATGGTGACACTATTTGATGGTCCAATCTCTACTTCGAAACAAAAATATCTCTAACAACTCTAAGAGCTATAATGGGATGGCCACCATCCTAGGAAAGATTCTTCATTCTCACTTTTAGGTGTTAAAATTTAACAATACCTTGATTGATGAAAGAGCCTAAAGAGCCTTTCTCCATGGTATCCAAGTACACATAGTAGCGGTCTTCACTTATATGGTTGGACATGATTTAAATAACTTAGCTAGGAATTATTCATTTAACCTAATGTTTTCTCATAATGCCATCATTGGAAAAGTATGATCAAATTCTTCTATTATGAAGAATTGGTCTATGTGCCTCTAGTAATCACTATAAAATTTTGTAAGGATAAAATGACTAGTTGCATCAGGTAGGAGAGAATCAAATTTGAGTTCTTCAAAGATTATATTCCTCTATTCATAATTTTTAATGGTTGTGTGGAGGAGGTTATCACTACCAAGAAGGGAGGGGACCTTTCCTTGCATATGTTTGTGGTGGAGGTATTAAAGAAGAATTGTATGCCTCTATTTCCATTCATTAGATCTATCTTAGCCTAGCATATATTTGGACTAAGTCTACAATTGCTTCAAAATCATGCGATGAAGGCTATGTGTGATGAAATCCTAAACCTTTGGGGGTGCCAATGTATGAGAAGATCTTTAGAAACTAGGCATGAAAATCACAAGTTAAAGAGAATGGGGGTGCCAAACTTACAATACTCATTGTCCCTTGGTCATCAATTTTCCTTGAGTTCCCTCAACCTCATCCTCGATGTTGGTATTGACCTTTTTTTCACTCCTCCAAACTCTTCCTCGGCTCTGGTATTGACCTTGTTTTCACTCCTTTGCTCTTCGTTGGTGCTAGTATTGACCTTGTTTTCACCCCTCCAAACTCTTCCTCGGTGCTGGTATTGACCTTTCACTTCTCCAATTTGATGAGCTACAACCTGGTTTCATTAGGTTTTAGAGTATGTTAATTAAATTAAAAATTATGGCGCCATTTAGCTAGGTTTTAATATTCTAAAATATAGTTAAGTATATATTAGTTAAATATATATTAGCTATATTAGATTTATATTTTGTAGTTCATTCTGGTAGATTAATAATAGAAATTCATGTTCTTTCTTCATGAAAGTATATATTCTATATTTTCCTTGGTGTTCTCCCAATGCAAAATATAATTAATATAATATATATTTAATATAATAGTAATATTAGATTAAATTATATATAATATAATTATATTTATTATTATATAATAGTATATATAAGCTTTTACTTGATATTTTAGAGGATTTTACCATTACACTATAGTTGGTTTACCATTAAATGGCAATTGAAACTTGTTTTCCAATGACACAATAGTGGTTTCTAGGCATGATATTTGTTTCAAGCTCAAATCTCACAATATATGTAGCCTGCTAGCTAATAGAAAGAGATATAGAAACTAAAAAGATAGAGAATGAGAGATAAATATAAGAGATACAAAGGAAAAGAGAGAGAAGGAAAAGAGAAACTAAATTTTGATTGGTTGTTTCATGTCAACAATCCAAGGATGGCATGTGTCCTTGGGGAGTTATGCTCGAGGTAGCATGCCATTTGATTAAAGATATGATAATTCTCCTTTAAGAACTGTTCAATGTACCCATTGCACACTTAAGGAGACAGATAAATATAGGGAAGAAAATATAGAGAGAGAGGGAGATAATGAGAAACATACAAATAGAAAGGGAGACAAAGAGATAGAGAGAGGTAGAGAGATAAAGAGATAAGGATGAATAGATAGAGATATAGGGAGGGTGATTGATATATCTCTCCCTATTGCTCTCTATCTCCCTAAACCCTAAACCCTAAACCCTCTTCTCTATCTCTCCCCCTCTTCTCTATCTCCCATCCTCTACCTATCTATATCCCTTTCTCTCCCTTCCCCTCTCTATCTCCCCCTCTCTATCTCTCACCATCTCTAGTCCCTCCCTATCCCCCCTATCCATCGACTCTCTATATCCACCTCTCTTCCTTTCTCTTCCCATATATCTCCATCTCTCTTTCTCTTCCCATATATCTCTATCTCTATCTCTCTATATCTTCCACTATCTATGTCACTCCCTCTTCCCCCCTCTATCTATTGAGCTATCTCTCCCTCTCCCCTCTTTCTCTCTCATTCACTCCATCTCTCCTACTCTATATCTCTATCTCTATTTCTCTTTTTATCTCCCTATCAGTCCTCTCTCTATCTCTTTCTATCTCCCCCTCTCTATCTCTCACCATCTCTCCCTCACCTTTTATTGATAAATTTTCTAAGAAATATGGATGGTGAAGTTGAAAAGGGATATTCAAAACTCTTAGCACATTGTGATCTTATGAAGATGGTGGTAGAAGAATATTTTAGGACTAGTGTGTCATCAAGAGGAATAATCTATCCATTAGTATAAAATATTTTCTTTTGATTTTCTTTGTGTAGTCATGTTGCAAACTAGTTAATGTCCATTAGTATGTTCATGGTGTATATAGGATTAAAATCTAATTTACTATTTAATATTTGTGTAGGCTCTTTCTTTTTCTTTTCATATTCTTTTTTATTTTTTATTTATTTTTGTACTTTTTGGTTAAAATTACTTAAAACTAAAAAATATCATCATACAAGGGAGATATCCCTGTCAAAGTTAGAGGAAAATAACTTATCATATTCATTTATTTTAGTGTTGCAATTTTCTATCACTACCCATTGGGTGAGTTGGTGAAATATTGCAATGATCTATTTACTTGCTAAAACTTACAAGTCTTCAATTTCCACATAAATGACCTAGTTGTGTAAGTGACCTGATTGTTAACAAGCTACTTTATGTACAACCTAGCTACAACATAAAAATATAAAGAATACAAATAAATTATTTTCAAAAGTACATATTTTAGTTCAAGTAAATTAGGTCATTTTAATTTATCTCTCAAAAATTCATAATATTATAAATTGCAAATTGATTCATTATTTCCTTAATTTGGCCTTTAACTAAAGAATAAAAATTAACAAAATTAAAAATTAAAAATGTAAAGGCTTATTGGGCCTAAGGATGAGTGTCAACCTTCAATTTGGAAGGGGATTCCAAAAGTGTGTCATCAAGAGGAATCTAAATCACAATGGATAGCATGCAAATAATAACACGTAAATTAATGATGAGATTATTCCAAGTAAAATTTAATGAGTGTCACCATCATATTCTAAACATCATATGCTTCCTACATTTCAACCATATTTATTTGTAGCATTGAGTTCTCACACTTTCTTAGCACTCTCATTTCTAGGATTGAATAAGGTAGACATGAATAGAATCATAATCAATAAAGAGCTATCCTATCTTGAAGGATTGTGTAGCAATCAAGATGTTGTTCATATCTTCCAAAATGTAGGATGCTTACTCTTTTTTGAGAATTTTGAGTATCAAGCAAAGAAATTTCCTTGGAATTTTCTCAATCCTTGAAGGATGATATTAGAATTTGAAGCTTGAGAATTACTTTATAAGGAATTGATATTTAGAGAAACTAGTTTTCCAATTAAAGGAGAGATTTGGTACAAGTTTAGAATAATATATAGAGAAACTATGGAGTATTTTTTCCTAGAAAATGAGGAGACTAAATATTTAGTAAGAGGAGTTCTTTTTACAAGTTTACCTTATCCTTGGCTAGACATAGTAATTATTGTGCAAAAATATGTTACCTACAAAGGGAGGTACAATGACTTGTATGGTTATGACTTCAAACTTATCTCTCATTTGTGACATGCTAGGCATATTAATATACCTTTTATTGATAAATTTTCTAAGAAATATGGATGGTGAAGTTGAAAAGGGATATTCAAAACTCCTAGCACATTTTGATCTTATCAAGATGGTGGTAGAAGAATATATGTAGCCTATTAGCTAATAGAAAGAGATATAGAAACTAAAAAGATAGATAATGAGAGAAAGAGATGAACTTAGATAGATAGGGGGAGAGAGAGAGCATGAGAGATAAATATAAGAGATACAGAGGAAAAGAGAGAGGGAAAAGAGAAACTAAATTTTGATTGGTTGTTTCATGTTAACAATCCAAGGATGGCATGTGTCCTTGGGGAGTTATGCTCAAGGTAGCATGCCATTTGATTAAAGATATGATAATTCTCCTTTAAGACGTCTTCAATAAACCCATTGCACACTTAAGGAAACAAAGATAAATATAGGGAAGAAAATATAGAGAGAGAGGGAGATAATGAGAAACATACAAATAGAAAGGGAGACAAAGAGATAGAGATAGGTAGAGAGATAAAGAGATAAGGATGAATAGATGATATATAATCTCTTGTCTCTCTCTCCCTCTCTTCTCTATCTCCCTGTCTCTATCTATCCTTCTCTCTTCCCATATATCTCCATCTCTCTCTCTTCCCATCTCTTCCTATCTCTATCTATTCACTCTATCTCTATTTCTCTCTCTCTCTATCTCCCATTCAGTCCTCTCTCTATCTCTTTCTATCTATATATTTCTCTACCTCTATCATGATCTCTCTATGTCTTTCACCATCTCCCTCTATCTCTCTATATCACCCTCTTCTCTATCTCTCCTCCTCTACCTATCTATATCCCTTTGTCTCCCTCCCCCCCTCTATCTCCCCCTCTCTATCTCTCACCATCTCTCCCTCCCTATTCCCCCTTATCCATCGACTCTCTATCTCCACCTCTCTTCCTTTCTTCGGTGATTTCACTATATTAGCAAGGGATGGATATGATATGGTTCTCAACAAATTGCTGCAATACAACATGAAGAAGGGTCTATTGGAACTATAAATTTTTTCAAAATTTTATAATGATTTACTCATGTAAATTTCTCAATAATAACTACATTTTGAGTCAGAAAAGGATGTAATTGGCCCTATAGAATATAATTACCCATGGTCACCTTGTTCTACTCCTGAAAATCCTTTTGATCAAAGATATTGTGGAAAACTAATCACATCATCATGAGCTAGTATGGGTCTTCCTAACCTATTATGGGTTACAAGCACTTTTTAGCACATCGATGAGACATCAAAACTATTGTAGTGATCAAGATTACTAAAGACATATTGGGAAGATTGGCTTATGGTCTCATCGATGAAGAGAATCTATCACAAGACAAGTCATCTCGGCATGAAAAATATATGTTGGCCTGAACGTTTAAGTCTCACCAATGAAGTTTCATCGCTGATACCACCATTTCTTTCACCGAAAGGAGCACTGGAAATATATTGGTGAGACATGTGTCATCGGTGTAAATCTTGAATGTTCACCTGACCCGCTAAGTGACACCGACAGGAGGATATTAGAAGGAGTTCTGGCGACATATTCAAGACCAAAAGAAAAGTTATCAGTGAGACTTATAACATTGGAGGAACCACTGAATGTGTTAGCGATACTAAAAGTCAGGTCGATGAAGAAACAAATGAACCAAAATGATTGTCAGGGTGACTCTTGGCGATGTATATGGGACAAATGTTAACATCGGTTAGATGTGTAGAGTGTTACCCCGATCAACAGAGTATTTAGTGAACGTTGGTTGGGGCCTAATGTATAGATCACCCAAAGTTTGAAGGTGTCTTTCCAACCAGTTCATTTGATGTGTTATTGGTGAGACTTATAACATCGGAGGAACCACTAAATGTGTTAGCGATACTAAAAGTCAGGCTGATGAAGAAACAAATGAACCAAAATGATTATCAGGGTGACTCTTGGCAATGTATACAGGACAAATGTTAACATCGGTCAGATGTGTAGAGTGTTACCCCAATCAATAGAGTATTTAGTGAACGTTGGTTGGGGCCTAATGTATAGATCACCC
The DNA here is from genome assembly GCA_007258455.2 of Sequoia sempervirens. Lineage (NCBI taxonomy): Eukaryota > Viridiplantae > Streptophyta > Pinopsida > Cupressales > Cupressaceae > Sequoia > Sequoia sempervirens. The sequence goes on from VDFB02271358.1 coordinate 1,017,645,495, forward strand.
AAATTTTGAAGGTGTCTTGCCAACTAGTTCATTTGATGTGTTATTGGCGAGACTTATAACATCGGAGGAACCACTAAATGTGTTAGCGATACTAAAAGTCAGGTCGATGAAGAAACAAATGAACCAAAATGATTGTTGGGGTGACTCTTGGTGATGTATACGGGACAAATGTTAACATAGGTCAGATGTGTAGAGTGTTACCTCGATCAACAAAGTATTTAGTAAATGTTGGTTGGGGCCTAATGTATAGATCACCCAAAGTTTGAAGATGTCTTTCCAACTAGGTCATTTGATGTGACGGTAAGGAATTCAAAAATCTGTTACATTCATGCCCGGAGTTAAAACATTATTGGCGCCATGGAGCATAGGTAATTTCATAAATTGAAAGGAAATTGTTGCAAAATGAACATTGTTGTGAATTGGTAGCAAAGGAAACAAGGAGACAAACAAAGGGCTAGAGAATTGTTTTAGTTGAAAGACCTCAATCAAAACTAGTAAATCCTCTGCATTTTAACTTTTTCATTTCTACAATTTTAAGTGAGTAATATGGAAGCCACCAGCTCGGGGAAGTTGAAAGGTAGAAAACAAAGTGAGAGCAGTCACCCTAAGAGTAAAAAGCAGAAAGTTGAGTCTGGAATTGAGCCGGAGGGTGCTGAATGAAAGTTGAATCAAGATTTAATTGACCAATTGCCTGGCTCTGGGCCCAGAGGTAGGTGCTTTGTGCAACTGAGGGCAGAAATAGAAAAATTGGATGACAAATGCAAGCACATAGGAGAAATTTGGACCCCAATAAGAGGCTATGAATTGTTTAGATTCCACTTTCACTGAAGAGATCGTTTTGAGCCAGTTTGTAATTTGTGGCGTCTAAATTTGGGAAAGATGGTTTTCCCTAATGTGTTTGTGAATACAAAGCTAGTAAAATTGTTGGCAACCCACTATGACTCAAAACTTAAGGCCATATGCAGACCATCTGGGAAACCCTTCATATACATATCAGAGGCTTCAATAAGTGAGGTTTTTAAGTTGGAAGGGTGGTGTAATGAGAAAATTGTGAATGAAGAGTTGGAAAAGGAGTTTTCGAGAATAGACACCACTTACAAGGGTTGGAGGTTTCCCTTACATAGAATTAAACAAGATGGTAAAATTGTCCCACTTGATGATGGTGATGGGCCTCCATTCCATGTGGACTTATTTGAGCCCTATATGAGATATACCTATTTCTCGGTAGGACAAGTGTTGGGTATGGAAGTTCCTGAGTATATGTCCATTGTTCCCATGGTAATTGCAGCGGACATTCAATGTCATAATTCTAGGTTTTTCGACTATGCTTCATTTGTCTCCAAGGAACTTTACTTAGCATTGATGGCAATCAAGAATAAATCCCATATTCTACACCTTAGGCATTATTCTCTTTTAATGCATCTAGTATTGTACTTCAGACAAGAGTTATGGATTTGGCCAGAAAAGTTGAAGGTTTCACAGTTTGATAAAGAAGGAAAATTGTTACCCATTCAATTGTGGACTGCCATTTGGGACAGTAGGTTTGGTAATTCTAGTTTCCTGTATTTTGAAGAATATTTTGTAAAGCCAGTATATGAATTCTACAGTCATCCTTGTGCACACTCATTATCTGATGAAATAAAATGCTTCCTCAGACCTAAGGACTTTAATGGACCAATTGATCACAATTGGGGAGACTGGTATTTCTTGGAAGATGCTACTATTGTAAGGGTGTTTGGTTTTGAGGATTCTCCATTCATTTTTCCTAAAATAGTTCTAGATAGGATTGCATATTTGGAAATTGTAAGACAAATGGATTTTTCTAGTTTCATGAATTTTGGTTCATTCGGGAAACAGGCATTTATGCCTAGTACTCTGTTCTTTGGTGATTTTACTTTTCTTGCAAAGGAAGGATATGATTTGATCCTTGACAAATTAATGCAGTATAATATGAATAAGGGTCCACAAAGAAAAGGTTTTTATCCAAAGGGATATATCAATTCCGCCAAACAAAGGATAAAATTTGGAGGATATGATCATGTGCCTTATCAGTTTGATGACATGATTGGAAATTTGGAGGCAGAGGAAGCAGAGAGAGTGGTGGAGGAATACAACCAAGGTTTGCTGGATATAGGGTTCCCTTTTTTTGGAGATGAGGAATCTGGAGAAGATATGCCACGAGACCTACCCAATAGGATTTCCAGATTAAAAACTCAATATTACGATTTCCCTCCTAGAGAACCAAGTTGAAGAGAGCCAAGATACAAACACCAGAGAGATGAAATATAGGCCATTTGTAGCAGACAATGAATTTGTGAATTCTTTAGACTTCATATCTTTCTTGTATAAGCAAAAGGGCAAGGAGGTAAGGGAGATAGTTGATAATATTACACCAAGCAATGAGGAGAAACTACTAAATAATTTGAAATTAACTGTGGATAGAGAAATGGCTAATATGACCCCTGAGACAGGAAGGAAAATGTTAGAGGATGCTGGAGTTATGATCTTTCTAGGGCTAGATTTGAATTTTGCATTGGTCTTTGATAGCTTCTTAAAGGATAATAGTGCCACACACAAGCTTAGTCTAGAGGGGATGACAAAAATATATGATGGATCCAAATATAACCCAGATGAATGATCACTCATGATATGGGCCTTGTATCCACCTCATAGAAAGTCAGTGGTGATTGATACTGAGAAAGCATTTGGACATGTCATGACTTTGAAGGTTGGAGAGGTAGATCCTGTGGTGACTGCAGACATTGGGATTAATGTGGAAAAACTGAATAAAGCCCAAATACAAATGTTGATCAAAGAAAAGGAAATGTACAAAATTAGTAATGAAAGGATCATGAGAGGAAATGATCATTTGAAGGACATTCTAGGAGTCACAATGGGACCTCCTAAATTAATAACACACGGTGAAAGCTCACAGGTAAAAGATCATTGGGAGGAATCAACTGCATATTCACAAGGTAAATATGATACACTCACTACAATAATAAAAAAAGGCAGGCCAACTTAATGATTTGGTTGAATAAGCTATGGGGAGCATATTCAAAGAACCATGTTACAAGGCAGGAACACAAGAGAATTGATGGAAGGATTCAAGAAAAGTTTTGAGAATTAAATGAAAGAGATGTTCCTGACAATGTGGCCATTGGTATGGGTAACCAAATTATAAAGAAACATAGGGACCTTTATGAGGAACCGCGAGAAGATGCAAAGGGGTTGGTTGATGTTACGAATATGGGACTGCCTACACTATTTGAAGATGGAGAAAAGTTGAAAGAGAAAGCCAAGTGGATCAAAGAATGTGAATTGGTGCTGTAGAGAATTCTGGAAAATGTTACAGGAAAGGATTCGACATTGGATGAGAGCTGTGAGAAAAATGAAAGGATGATAAAGGTGGAAATATCAGCCAAGAATGCATTAGGAGATGTCGATACTCATCAACGACAGGATTATCTAGATCATTTATCAAATTTTCATCTATGGCTAAATAGAGCCTAATCTCTTGTTTTAATTAGTTAAGTAAAATAAAAAAAATTGTGAAGGGACGTGTCCCTTCCAAGTTTTGATGTATTTATATATGTTCCATAGTAATGCAACATATATAGGAATTAGGAGATATTCAGTAGATAGATTTCTAGCAAAATGCTTTCATATACAGAGACTTAGATGCATGTATTTTGATGGAGTAAATGAAGATATCTAAGTCTTGGATTAAGATTTTGGCATCAATTGTTTGTTAAATTTATGCAATTATTTGATTGTCTCCATTCTGATGCTTCTCGATTGTTTAAATTGATATAACAAGTTTATACTCTATTTATCATTGTAGATTTTCTATATATGTGTGATCTGGTTATTCAGTTCTCTCAAGTAGGGATTAAAATATTTTTATCAATCACAACAATTGGGAAGTGTTAGTAGGATTAATAAGAAGAATCACATAACTATAATTACCATTCTATCTCAAGAAGAGTTTCTCAATTATTCACTTGCACGTTTACACAAGTTGTAAACAAATTTTGTGCCTGATAGTTTGAATTATTGTCATTATTGAAATCCACATTTGTAGATATTCATTAGACTCCATATACCCAATAAGGCACTGGTCTCCCCTTGTCCATCCATAAATCTAATTCACTTTATACATCTGTTAACTGAACATATTTCTCATTTAGTTCATGTAAGATTAGGATCACATTTGTTCACTATAAACTTGCCATTGTGGATAGATTACTATAGTTAAATAACATCAATTAAGTCTGCCCAGTCAGTATAGGTAGACCCACCTAGGTTCAGCAGTACCAAAATAGAAGAAGGCTCGAGTCATTAAGCCTTGTACGTTACCCTAAAGCATACCAAGATATTGGCAACCTCTTGTGGTTTTTCAACTAGCACTTTTGAGTGCTAACAGGGTCCACCACAAAAAAGATTTGATCCAGATACATATGCATTTATTGTTTTCATTTATTTCTCATTTAGTTTATTTCTCATATTATATGTGTTGAAGACTTTAGAATTTCAATTACATTAATTTATGGATATGTTGTATCTATAACACTACAAAAGCATATGCTCTTTGCATTTACACTTGCATTTAGAAATACACATTTATATACATAGATATAGATTTCTTTAATCATATGTTGCATTTATTGTTCTAGGAGAGCATCCAGTAATTGCATTTACATTTACATTTTCAAATACATATGCATACATACATACATACATATATATGTGTGTGTGTGTGTGTGTGATTTATATTCAGTGTTTAGACACAACCCATTAGGTTTTCACATGGATAAAAATTCATAAAATCAGATCTCCCATACATATTTTGTTGAAACCTAGGCTTGAACCTCTCATTTCACATGCTTTTCTTCACAAAACTCTTGAAGACAACAGTTATACCTTCTTTATTTCTCATCCTATTCCCTATTCATGCATCCTACAATTACAACAGTATCCATGGGGCCTCTTACACAAGATACAATAATCACAAAAAGTGTAAGATCCCCTTTATATCATGTTTGGACTACAAAACCCTCAAAAATAGGGTAATTGGGTTGTATGCAAAGAAATGAAGCTTTCTAACTCAAATCAACACTTTAAGCCTTGAAATCAGATTCAAATCAAAGATAACAAATATATTCATGACATGGAATTGATTTCACATCAAAATATGGCTGTATGTGACCATACAGTGCTACAAAACAAGAAAAATACAAAAAAAATTAAGAAAAACACAGATGTTTGAATGTCAAGAGCTTGTATTTTAAATCCTCAACCATCAATAACCATTACAATGATTACTTTATGCCTTTTAAAGGCCTTTACACCTCAACCAATGAACAACCACCTCTACAACTGACTTTTTAATCTTTTATGATCACATGAAACATAAAACACACTAATTTCAAGGTTGTTAACATCACTATTGAAATGTTTTAATTTTTTGACCTTTGAAACATTAAAAAGTACATCATTAAATTAATTATGTAATGGCATAAAAATTAAAAACATCATGAATTAATTATGTAACCACATATGTCAAATATAATTCTATCAAGAAATTAATATCAAATAGATAATATAATTGCATAACTCATACATTTCAATGTCATTGATCTTCTTCTTCATCCAAATCTTTGTCTATATCATCCGATCCAGATTCGACATTGTAAGGATTGGTCATATCATCATCATTATCATTGATATTAGTTTTGATAATGTCATCATCCACACATATATCATCTTCATGAACATTAACTCCTACATCATCATGATCTAGTTCCTCCTTTTCAACATCTTCGTCAGGCACATCATCAACTAACTGTTGATCCTGATCATCATCTACATCATCTTCTAGTTCTTCAGTATCTTCTTCTTCCACCACATTATACTTTACCGGCCTTCCTTTTGGATCATTTATAACAACAAATGAATAGCCTGGTTTACTTGGAACCTCTGAGTAAAATACCTGCTCACATTGTCTTGGAAGAATATAGGGCTCATTTCCAGCTCGTTCGATCGACCTTGTATTAACCATGGTAAGTCCATTATCATGTTCAATAATAGTTCTCTCGAGATCATTTTCATTCAATCGTAGCATGTACCATATGACGACGAACAAAAATAATTTGAAGGACTTAAAGTCACACTCAAGTATATCATCCAAAATCCCAAAGTATCAATTTTCTGAGACTTCTAGATGTATGTCGCTTCTAGATGAAACATTAGTCACCTGAAAGACTGCAGTTATACCAGAATTACAAGTTTTCTTCGTGTCATCCAACTTTTTGATTCAAAATTTATGACCATTGCACCACATAGCCTTGTGGTGTTTCACCTACAATATGTCAAACATGTAAAAATTATTGCAATATCGTCAGTTGACAAACATATTTATTCTTGGCCGAATGTATGCAAAGAAAAAAATATCAACATATATATTGGTGCAGGAGCACCTAGATCTTTTAAATGCCTTCAAAAGGCTAATATGTTAAATTTACATGTTCAAGTCTAAATTTGTGTGTTAAGGCCATGAAAAGGCTAATTTGAATGTAATCAAATCATAAAAGAAGTCACTAGGAGGTGAAAATGCAAAGAATGCAAAAAATGCAATATTATGTAAACAAAAAGCTATAAATCAAGCATATTAGGAGATAAGAGGCAATTTGAACCGATGAGAAGTTAGAAGAGGCATTTATTAAGAGGGATAATCACAAAACCCTCACTATTTTGGGTGTTTCCAACCTAAAATTAAGGGTTTGTTAATACACTTTCTAAATGGGTCTTTCAATCTTTGAAAGTGAATACATTTGATGTTTGTGACCTTTACTTTGACTTTTTGAGGTTGTCTAACAATTTGGAGTTGGAAAAAAGGTGGATGCTTTGTAAAATAGCCCTATTCTAGTAGCCTTTCTTAGGCGTACAGTCTGAAATCTGCTAGTTTCTCCATTATAAATCATTATGGGTTTTTGATATGATGATATGGGCATTAAGAGGTCTCTAAATGTGCCTTTGGATATTGGTTTTGAACCTAGTGTGAGTGGTCACCCGATCTAGGGTATGGAGGTCTATTACTAATTAATGTTTAGATTTCATGGACAGTGGAAATCTGTGTGTACAAGGAAGTGAGTGACCTTAAATACTTGAACCTTGTCATTTGGATGGAGTTACATTAGAATTTATGCTTGAATAAGGTTGTAAAGGTAGTGCATATTGTTTTGAGAATGATGATTCTATTGTGTCTTGGTATCTTTACAGATTAAGCAGATCTGATAGTTATACACTGGTGTATTGAATTGATTTCTCTCAAAACATGATGAATCTTGTGTCTTGAAGGACCGATTAACTAGTTGATAACAAGAAGGATTGGTCTTTGTTAGTTTTCCTTGTAAGGAAAATGAATTGGTGCTATTTGAGAAGTTTAGACTGTTTTCAATGATTGAAGTTTGGTTATTGACATTTTGGAATTTGATTTAGAATAAGTGTTTTGTTGCCTTGAGGATATGATGTATACAAGAATTTGAAGGATTGGTAATTGGTTGTGTATCAAGTGAGCATAATGTGTTCCCTTATGAAAGGCTAAGAGAATGTATAGATGTTGATATGGTGGTTGAGAATGATGTGAATCTAATTGATTGAGTCAAAGTTTTCTAATATGGTTTTTTCTTTGAATGAGTCAATTGGAATACTAATAATGACATATGGTTTGTTGAAATTGGAGTGCTAACTTGTTTCCTTGAAGGCTTGTAGAATTGAAGAATCAAAAGAAGTTGTATGAGTTTTGAGGAAAAAGAAAGTGAATTAAGAATTTGATCTTCTCTTGATTCTGATTGGGTTTGATTTACCCTCATGAAATGATGTTGTTGGTGTTGTTGTTGGATCCTCTACATCATATATACATCAATATAATTGAAAATAATTAAATAATATGGGTGATTAATATATTTATGCGTACTTGTTTATCTCTTAAACCATATGCTAAATCAATTTCCCTTTGTGTAACATTGGAATCTCCATTATGATGAGCTTCTTTAACCAATGAAGCCACACCTTCCAATGTTAATGCATGACCAGATTGTTGACATCATTCAATCCATACCGTCATCCAATCAAGATTGTTTGTGACGTATAAATGTAGTGCATCCCACTCTTGACCGACTGTATCAAAAAAAATTGAAATTCACAAACGACGTATAATTAGTTAATTACCATAGTATACAACCTTAATTTATAATTGATGTATATTGAAGATTAATAATTAAATAAGTACAATATACATAAAAATCATATGTAAAATGTATTCTAATTAATCTCCATGACCATCTTATAATTACCTCTCACTTTCCACAATCTACCTTTCCCCATCAGGTACTCCCCTTCAAATTTGTTAATGGAGTTGGGATCCCAAATGCGATCTACATGGATCTTTGTTGCAAACTTAGGAAGATATTCACTAATGTACACCATGGTCTGGTATACCATATATCCCTCCACCATAGAACCCTCAAGATGTGCTCTTTGTCTAACCAAATCCTTCAAAAATTTCAAGTGCCTCTCAACCATCCACATTGACCTTGTGTGTATAGGTCCACACAATTCAATCTCTTCAACTTGGTGTATGAGGTAGTGTTCTTGTGCATTGAAAAATTTTTGAAGATAGATACTTTTGCATTTCACACATTAGATGAGGAATTTTTCTCTTCAAATAATTTATATCTTCTTTATGGATTTCTTGAGATGACAACCATCTATAAGTGATTCAAGGCACAAATATATTAATGAGATTTAACAAAAATATACAATATATTACATAACAAGTAAAACAAATGGAAATTATAAGATCTATACAATGAATTGAACAAATATCACTACTTACCTCATGTATTTTCCAAGATCATATATAACTTGCCTGACATTGTTGTCAAAGTTGTCTGGGAGAGATAGAGGTAGAATGCACTGCAACAATTATAAAATGATCTTTTCATTATTTTTCTAAAAGTAGTAAACATAATACACTGAGAAGTACATGTAGTATACAAGTGTATATAATATACCACCTTAATGAAGGTATGCCAATCATGTGTTTTCATCCCTAACCCAAATTCACCTTTCTTTGTTGTGATATTGTTTATGTTCGCAACAAATCCTATGGGAAATCAAATTTTTTGTATGACTTCTTTTATAGCATTGCTTTGCTGCTTCATTAATAACCAAGGAAGGGCACTTACATTAATTTGGTCTCCATCGCTATTCAATTGAATGACATTTTTCATTGCATGATTGGCTACCTAAATGTTAATACAAATTTTGATAATTTTTTCTTTGTCATGCCTTCCATCCAATATTTTCCATAATGTTTCTGTTATATTCTTTCTGATATGCATTGTATCAAACAAATGCACAATTTTTAGTTGCTCATAGTAGGGCAAACCTACTAAATTGTCTGGGATAACTTTTCAGTCCCTGTGGAAGCTGACCATTAATGCCTTGATGACCTTCATGAAGCATATAAGTTAAACAAATTAACAACGACAATCATTGTCAATTACATGAGTAAACACAACACAATATAAAAATATAAATTCCAAACATATCATATATGATAGATAAACAATTTGATCCGATGTATAACCTTGACGATTAATTCTATTATATTCCAACTTCCATAGGCGAGGTGTCATTCTTCATGGTTTTGATGTAGTCTCTTCTTTCCCATTGAAAAGATGTTTTTCAGTAGTTCAATACTTATGATTTTTGTGGAGGAAGTGCCTATACTCATCAAACACCTACTTTCCTAACTTGTTGAATAACGAGATTTCATTATTGGACCACAAATTGGACTTGCAAATTTTCCCTTTGTTTGAAGATTTACAAGATCATATATAATTGGATTAAATATGTCAATTTTTATAATTATATATAATGAATAGATTATTTAAAAAGCATGCATGATATCTACTTCATAAAATTAAATGTCATTAAAGTGCAGTCAAACAATATAACATACCACAAAAATGTGTTAGCCTTGGGGCATCATGAATTGTCCATACAAGCATTGCATGGAATTGAAATTGTCTGTCCTATTGGTCTAGAGATGCCATACATAGTGGCGCCATTCCATAACTTTAGTAACTCATCGATAAGAAGCTCTATATATACATTCATATCTTTAACTTGGTACTTACCTAGTTGAATGAACATAAACATTAAATAATTATTATAACCATTTTACTGCAATATATCTAAATTAATGTACATGACTATTAAATGAAAAAAATATGTCATTATGCAACAAATAAGACAAATGAGATGCTACTACATTAAAGAAAATTGATGTAAACAAATACCTGGAACAATCATTGACAACATTATGTGCTCCCTCTTTATTGACATCCATGGAGGAATGTTAGGAGGAATGTTATTGTTGATAACAAAAACAGGCCACACCAAGTAAATAAATCTTAGCTCTCCAAATGGATTGACACCATACGCTGCCAATGAAAGTCTGAGATTATGAGGTTCTTTAAAGTGTGGCCATTTTTCTTCCATGTCCCTAAATGCAAAACCATCTGCAGGCATTCGAAGAATGTCATCTCCACTTCTATTTCGTGCGGTAATCCATAAATTGCACTAATATTTTGCACCTAAATAATCATTGCATACATGGAATAATGGGAATATAACAAATAACCTTGCGAGGCACCTTTTTTGTTAGTTGATCTATTCGATATCTACTGATATGACATTTTGGGAATTCTGTTGCAAATTCATGTTGTTTATGATATATAATATGATCATTGGGACATGCATCTATTGCTTGATACTCCATTCCAATATCTTTCATAATGCCAGATAAATCTTGGTATGAGCGAGGTAAAATATTTGATGGTGGTAACAAAATTCACCAATCAATCTACAACAAAAAATAATTTGTTAATATAAAGAATATTAATGGTACATATTTCATCCTTTATTTACTAGTGATGAACTAACAACAATTAAAATAGATGAAAAAAGATGACATATATGACATACCTTAACATCCGTGAGATTTCTATGTTGGATAAATCATTCATAACCTTCAAGTTCACCAACAACAATACAACAGAGAGAAGAGTTGTTTGGGAGCCTTCATAAAGGGGCTCATATGCCTTCTCAAGTACAGGTAAATCATGAACATCATCAAAGTCATCTCGATAATCATGATCAGCTATGCCACTCAATGTGTTATGGATCAATGTATTTGTACCATCATCTTCAACTGTGTTTTCTGGCGCATGATCATCTTCTTCCATAGGATCATTAACTTCATCTTCGATATTCACAACTCCATGTTCCTCCACTTGCAAAACCACATTCTTTGGGCCATCATAATCCATATCATGTGCCCTAGGGGGGCCCACCTTTATAATAATGATAGACACAAATAAACCATGATCATGATAAAGTGATTATATATATATAAAATGTTAAAACGATATAAACATTTAGAAATTCAATTAATATAAACACATATAATGAACAACTTACCAATGGACGATAATCATGCCCCCCTTCAACGTGACCATGCTGCCTACAATGTTTCTCAACTATTGTGATTAAAAGTCTTCTCATCTTTAAGCCCTTGCAATTATTGCAAGGACAATAACATTTCCCATCACCCTTTATTTTAAATCTAGCCCACATTCTAGCAACTATCTCTTCATTTTGTTCTGGACTAATATTAGTTGACATGATTTTTCTTTACCAAGCTTGAATATTTAGATCTTCAAAAAATATCAAACTCACACTCCAATAAGTTTTAATTATAGACAGGTAACAAAATCTAATAATTATGATATTTTACATCAAAAAAATTTAGCATGCAACCACCCCTACAAAAGAGAAGATAGCCTGAAGTTAATGACCCCAAAAAACACTTTAAAATGGTAATTCCAGAACTTATTAAATTCTAATTTTACTATGATTTCCAGCCGTTAGACTCCTAAAATTAGAATATTGAACTTGCACAACAAAATATGGAAATGAAATTCTCAAAATGCACAAGTCTAAAAATGAAATTTGATGAGATGTTGCTTTAAAATATGTTTTTCAAACCTGGAAGTACAAATTTGACTTCACAAATGAATTTTGGAAAAATACAATGACTACCCTGAACCTGGCAATATCTTGAATTTTTTCTGATTTTTCCCAAGAAAATCATCCTTAGTTCTCCACAAACTATCACAATTAGAGCAAATTCACAAGTAGAGAAAATTCACAAGTATAGCAGAACATTGTCGCAATAAATAGGCGAACTCACTTTTATTTATGTCGACCAAAAATTGATTTTTTTTCTGATTTTGCATGTTCGTCGAAATTTTGATGAAACCCAGGTTCGTCGAAATTTCAACAAAACCCAAGTTCGTCGAAATTTTGACAAACGTCCGGGATACAATTTTAAAAAATTGAAAATTACACATCAAATCCTAACAATACATCAAATTATACATCTTTAGTCAGAAATTTTTGTCAGATTTTGCAGTCAAATGAGTTAGTGTTCCAATCCCATTAATTAATAAATCAAACTTCCATTTATTATCCAATCAATTCCCTTGTTTGGATTGATCAAGCTAGTTAACTATTTAATCTATTTCCGCTCAACAAACCTTGACCATCAATCATGGTCTTTCATCTTTTGATCCAGATCATTCATCTAAAATAAGCACTTCTATAAAAGCAAGCCTTGTTGCATGTTCATGGCTAGCCATGAATTCTCAATATTGGGCATCCTTTATCATTCAACAACATTTGAAGCTTGAAGCAACATTGAGCATATAAAATCTGAGAGAAAAAGAAAGGATACAAATTGAGAGAAATAACGAAGGTGATTCAAAGATAGTATAGAAAGGAAGGTAAAATTGTATTAGATTATTATCTTCTATGTTGCATTTTTTCTCCATTGATAGATTGATTTGAGAAAGTTTGGATTTACAGTTTAGTGGTTATTGTAATTGATTCATGTTTCATGTTTATTATAAACTCATTTTTTTATCTTACATTTGGTGAACTCGACATGAATAACACATTTTTATCTAATTCTATATGGATCTAAGTATTTGTTTGTATCTATAGGAACTATGACATAATCATGTATATTACAGAGATGCAACCGTGCAAAATTACAATGCAATCATGTGGTCCTGAATTGTAGTTACTTGAATGTGCAACATAATTGCTTGAACCTACAATGCAGTCGCTTAACCTCATGATGCATATGTAGTTTGTCAATCCATAGGCTATTGTTTTTTGTTTTTGTTGTAGGTTTGATAGTCCGCCACATTTGAGTCATCTTGAAACATAGTCACTACTCCGTGCAACACAGTTGCTACTATGTATGATGTACTCACTGCTCTGTGCAATGCAGTCATTGCTCTATGTGACGTATTCAAGCCCTGGTGTGATGCAACTAATTGATAAACATATAAAAACTAAAAAGGTAAAATACTATTAATACTATGATGATTTCTATTTTTAATTAGTAGGTTAGTATTTTTTCGTGTTATTAATCAATCTCTTTCAACTTGTGGCATTGTTTTTTCTTCAGATTTATCCAACACACACTTCAAATTTGGTGTTTAAAAATGAACATGGGTTTGTCATATTTCAAATTTGGTGTTTAAAAAATGGACATGCTTGCTTCACTCTTCAAATTTGGTGTTTAAAAAAGAACAACACAAACTCACATTAATATTTTTGGTGCTCCTAAAATATACAAGACAACTATAATTTTTCTATCTTGGTTAAAATTGATAGTGTTCTTGAACATGGCATCTTTCTTTTTGGTGCATTAAAAATGAATAGGACAACTATAACTTTTCTATCTTGGTTAAAATTGACAACATTCTTGAACATGACATCTTTCTTTTTGGTGCATTAAAATGAACAAACAAATTGAACACTTCATCTTGGTGCAATTAAAAAAAATCATTTGAATTTTTTTTCTTGTGCGCTTGCACACAAAGGTGTATTTCTCATAGTATCCTCTCCCCTTGCACACTCGTGCGATCTTGGGTAATGAGAAATAGCAATATTAACTTTCACCATTTTATTTCAAGTAGGAGCCCTTACTTGAGATACATCCTTGTTGGAGAAATAAAAGTGATGTCAAGTGACATTTTTGGGTATGCTATATAAATTGGTTGAGAGTGAAATCCATAGGTCAAACCATGCATGTAGTGCTCTAGACTTACATGGGTTTCCCAATGCTATGTCTGAGAGGTTGGCAGTGTTCACCAAGTTCTACCACTAGACACCTTTTGTATTAGAATCCTTTTAAGACTTTCAAATGTAACTAATAAAGTGGTGCAAGGGATGTGCGTCATGCCCTAAAGCTACTCACCATGTCTTCTCTTAGGCCCAAGTAGAATCATTTTGAGTTACTAGAAATAGTTCTTAAAGGGAGAAGGAAGGTGTGCCCATGGCATTTGTCGATGACCCTGTGTCACCGGATCTCTACTGCTCACCTTTGTAAGGAGAAAGGTGTTTAGAAAAAATGATTTCTATTGTTTAGATACCATATCTTGTTTGAGGATTTACCCATTTAATAGGAGGTGGTTCCATCTATAGTTACACACCTGATCTACCACTAAATTAGGTTGTACATGTTTGATTCTTGTCTTACCCAAAGTGAAAATGTTCTATCATTGGATACCAAAATAATTTGTTAAAATTAACTTATCACTTTTCAAAATGTCTATTTTATGTGTCTTCTCGACTAATTTTCACTTAAAAATAAAAAAATATTAGGGTTCCTAGAGGTTTTTTTTTTCCTAAAACTTCTGCACTGCAATTGATAGTCTGTGTGATGCAATTGTGTATTTTCACCACATAAATAGTGCAACACATCGGTTGTCAACTATGACTAAATCGTCTAGTTAAACACCACATCTTTGTTAGCCAAAATTTCCAACCTTAGTAAACAAAATTGTATCACAACTTGTGTAATGCATCTGAATAGTTAGGCAATGCATATGTTGCTGACTATGCCACAATTGTAGTTTGTTACACCACATTTGTGGCTTTATATGCCACATTTTCCTAGCAATAAAAATAGAATTCATTTATAAAGTTACAAAAAACTTGATCATTTTACAAAAATCAAAATCTGAGACAATCATTGTTACAACATATTCAACATTATTAGATTTCTTAGGTTAAAACTTTAGAAATCACTTTTTTATCATTTTAGTATCATTATCATAGAGTCCTTAGATCATCTTTTCTTTAAAGTGTTAGAAACAAAAAATCAAAAACAAGTTAGAGGTCAAAATTTTAGAGTTGTCATTTAAAGAATTTCAAAAACCTCATCTTTTACAAACACATCTCATCAACAAAGGTTGGATTGCAATTCATTAGTCTAGTTGTGAATTCACCTTTTTTACAAACTTTTTGATCAAAAGTAGAAACCCAAGTCATTAGTCTAGTTGTGGAAATTTATTTTTATTGAACCATCACCATTCACTTAGAGGTTTTAGGATTCTACACGTGGTTATACTAGTCTCAAAAACTGAAAATTTGTCCAAAGGTTACCATTTCTAAGATCAAAAGTCAAAAGTTAATAAGGTCTTTGCATTTAGCCAAAAAATTTCCAAAAAATCACATAAGAATAGTTTCATTTTAGTCATTTTCCTTCAAAATTCCCCAAAATAAAAAAATCACAAAAAATAGTTGTCATCTTAGTTATTTACCTTAAAAAAAATTCAAAAATCAAAAAATATCAAAAAATGTAAAGTCGACTCATCTTAGTTGCATTTCATACCAAAACTTTACCAAAAACCAAACAAATCCAAAATCTAGAAATGGAAAAAGTCACACAAATACCACTTTTATGGTTGTCACGAGATCTCAAATCAAAAGAGAGAGAAATGGACTCATTGTTTCATCCAATGTACAACCCAACTAGTGGTATGAACTTTGGCAAAAAAACTAGTAGTCACACAGACTCCCCAAATCAGACTCTTCCTCCTTTTGAGGAGTATACTTTGAAAGAGGTCAACCAAAGGATCATGCCCGAGGAAATTGAAACCACATCTCAAGATCCTATGATCTTGAGAATTATTGACAAAATTGTGTCAGTAGACCCCGACAAATATTTTATGCAATTAGCGCAACATGGAGCTAAACTACCATATGATTTTGACATAAACTCCATCATAGGGGAGGATCCCAATACGGTGACACCAAGACTTGGTGCCACAAATAGAACTTCACCTTCACTTACACCTACCACATCACAAACCACAACATAGTTGAACATAGGCATGCCACCTACAAAAACATCTCATTACACACCAGCTGTGAACACTACATCGACACTTACATCCACTAAACCCATGGAAAATCCATTTTACTCTACATCTACAATTGTAGCACCAACTCACACCACAAATATAGCCCAAACTTTATCCCATACAAATACACCAAGTAAGATATGAAAGACTAACCCTTCGTATCTAGGACCATAAGTGGGTACCACACCCACTTTGTAAAACATAAATACAACTCCAATAAGGACTCGATCCTTTTTTGAAATACGTACCAAAATCACTCCACCATCACAATAACCTAACAATCTAGGTTTACAATCTACAATCAATTTTTTCTCAACCCCCTCCCTTGCAACAACCAAACTATCATGGTTTTACGTATACATTTGGGTTAACCAACCCCCATCTCCACTACAACCTAACAATTTGGGTTTGTTGTCATCATTCGGGCTTAATCAACCCCCACCCCTAGAGCAACCAAACTATCATGGTTTTGTATACACAACTTAGTTTACACAATTTCCTTTACAATGACCTAACGATCTTGGTGCATCATTCACAACTAGTGTTAACGTTACTCCACCACCTTCATCATCATACAATTCAAATCCTACATACACTTCACAATATCACCATCACATTCCACCCATGCATAAACACAAAAATATGCATGGATTCAATCCACCACACAACACAAACCAATTTGGGAATCCCTCACGAGGTTCCTCACACTTCATTACACCACATCGATTCTAGCAGCACCATCACCAATGGACCTAATAAATCAATAGTTGCAAACATTGCAAAATCAAATGACTAATATGCATGTAACTGGCGGTTGAAAAACATACTTGATGGAGGACTTATGTCCTTACCCCTTTGATAGGAGCATCCACATGCCTCCCTTTCCCACGAGCTTTGTAGTTACAAAATATAATAAATACAAAGGAAAGGGTGACCTCGTTGAACACATATGGGAGTTCCACACCACATCTTTAGACATGGCACATGATCATATGTATCTCATGAGACTATTTCCATGGAGTCTAGGAGGACAAGCCCTCAAGTGGATTGCACAGTTACCTTCAAGTATACAAACTTGGAGTGAACTCATAGACAAGTTCATCACACACTTCTCATACAACATCTCAATTGATGTTAACATTACCAATTTGTGCGTAGAAAAATAGAAAGATGGCAAGGCCTTCTCATCATTCTTACAAAGATGGTGAATCCTAGCTAACAAGTGTGCATGCCATATACAAGAAAAGGAACTAGTCTAGTTCTTCATGGAAAACATCAACAAGGAGGTCCTATTCCACTTACGCATCCATTACTCTAACACATTTGATAATGTGATACAAAAGGGATTATCCATCTAAAAAAACCTAATTGCAAAGGGGCTTGTCAAAATTTTCAAGGAGAATAACAATTATTCTTCTAGTTTGAAACCAAATGAAAACAAATACTAGTCAAGAAAAAAATGTGATGAATGACAGTGTTGTAGATGTAAAAATCATCAATAAACCTCATCCTATGTTAAATTTGAAAGGATCCACAATAGTGAGTACCAATAAAACTCCACAGAAGTAGGAACAAATTGCTATTGTGGTTCCAACTAATGCACCACACGATCCTCTGATGAACCCTCAACTAAGAAGAAAGTATACTCCCTTAGGGAAACCCATTGACACAATTTTGAATAAATTGCACCAAAATAATGTTATCCAATTACCAGAGATCAAACATTATGAGCCAGGTCCGTTCAAACCAACCTAGTGGAATGATAATTATTTTTGCAAATATCATAGAACTAAGGGACATAAGATGTCTGCTTGCTTCTAATTAAAATATCTTATACAAGATCACATCGAGCAGGGTGATATCCAAATAGATAACCAACCAGAAACTGAGCTAATAAAGATCACAAAATCTTCAAGAACCCTTTACAAAACCATGGGAAGGGAAAAGCCTCAAGTTTTGGAATAGGTAACAAAGCTAAAGAAAATTACACTAGTGTTGCCTATGAGTACATGGTGAATAAAATCCATCCACTTAACAAAAGATCATCATCCACACCCATCAAGTGCAACAATTTTGAGTCTCTTATTACATTCGCTAAAAAGGATATGCCTACGTAAAACCCTTATCATATCAATGCACTCCATACTGAAGCCTTTATCTAAATATATGAAATCAGATGAGTCTTGATCAATTGGGTATCAAGTTTGAATATCTATAGTTCAATTCTTGTCATGAAATTGGGCTATATGTATGATGTTTTGGATCATACCTTAGGCATAACAATTAAATAATATGATGATGTTGAACGAGAATTGGTAGGCACCATCATATTACCTATATAGGTGGGGCCTCTCACAATCAATACTATCATTCAAATTATAGATCTAGAGACCCCATATAACATTCACCTTGGGTGTCCATGGATCCATTCCATACAAGTTGTCTCATTGAATTTTCATCATATGCATCAAGTTCTCATACAACGGAACTATGGTGACCATACTAGCAAACCCAAGTCCCTTTATGCCTCACCGATCGTCCTAGAGTAGCCCTAGCCTCCTAGACCATTGCCTTGCTAATTCCATCCCATTTTCCTCCACAAAAATTGAGCCATCAGTATCATATATTTTTCCCAGCCCCTCAATATTAGTTAATGTTATAAACCTTGGAGTTAGGGAATATGAGTTACAAGCATACCTTCTAGAGGTCAAACCACTATCACCCACATCTCGATCATTCGATTTCCATGAGGACATCTATGATAATCCATTCTTCTAGGATAATCTTGTGGAGGATGTCCCTTAACATCCTACTTCATTCTAGGATCATATCCTCCCTAGTCTACTGCATGGGCTACCAACCTTCTTTCTCGACAATCTCAAGCTAGAGTATGCATTTATAGATGTTGCTCCTACTAAGCCTTCTTTCCAACTCATTGACAATGAGTAGGATTCCTTTGACATTACCTGTACTGAAAAGGATATTCTCAAGGAATTCCTTGCTGACATCGCCTGTCCTATAAAATAAATAATCATATTCACCAATCCATTTAATTTATACAAATTCACCTATTATTTAAACTTGGATCAATGTGTATTAACTACAAAAAAGGATCAAAAGAATCCTTTAGAGCACACTCAAATGAAAAAATGATCAAGACAATCAAAAAGAAAAAAACAAAGAATTGATCTCCAAAGGTACCTTTAATCCCAAAATAGCTAGTGGCATATACAAAAGAAGGCCTTCGAGATACGAACTTGTTGATCTAACATTTTTATCCACATCATTATTTCAGAATCTATACAATCTAGTGGATCCCACTACATTTATACATCCATCATCCCATAATAAATTAGTTGGAAATTTATCATGTAATGTATCTTCAATGATGACCCCTTGATGTACTCTAATCTATTGGTTGTCCAATCTCCTTATTAGGATAAGTATGATGGTCTATGTAGGGAACATTCTACGAATCCTACTCTATCTCCTCCCGCTTCTACTAATGTATCCTATGCATACACATTGAATCATATCCAATCATCATTAGACCATAATGCATCCACTATCACCATCAAAATTAAGAATCTCAAATGTGTGGTTTCCACCAAGTGATAGAAGGTGACTCTGCAAGGATCCCCTTCCAAACCTCATCTAACATATGAATACAATTTTCTTGATCATCTAGGAAATACCCCATCTCAGATCCCAATTCTTGAGTTGTTAGGTACCTCTCCCATGCACAAGGCTATTCTAGATAAGGCATTGTAGGATTCATCTATACCAATAGACTTAAATGTGAATCAATTTCAAGCCATGGCAGGGATCTTAGCCACAAACAAACACAACTGTACTTCATAGAAATAAAATCATAATGAGCCATCACATCTTGAAGTATATTTTAACAAACATAAAATCAGACAAGTTTTGATAGACGAGGGAGAAGGCTTGAATATATGCATGTTGAATTTTGTAACAACCACGGGATTATCAAAGACTTGTATAAACAAGTCAAAGAGGATCATGATACGTGGGTATGATGATATGGAACACCCCTTTAAGGGCATCATTATGCTACCAATCAGAGTGGGTCTTGCTACAAAGGACACAATATGTCATGTTCTAGATCTATACCTACCTTACAACCTTTTTCTTGGTCACCCATGGATTCAATCCATGAGGGTTGTCCCTTCTACATACCACCAATGTTTCAAGTTTCTCTACAGTGTGGTAGAGATCACTATTTTTGGTGGTCCTAACCCCTTCCAATATTGCAATAACTTGAGAGGAACACTTGAGCATCAAGTGCCTAGCCACAGGTAGATCCCATCTACCCCTTCCTCATCACAATACATTTATCTAGCTGCTCTATCAAAAGACTTACCATTACCAACAGAATTCCCTGATACCAAGGTCCAAGTCTAGGATGATGGAATGGGAGAATACAATATTAAAAGTCTATTCTATGTGGGGAAACTACCATTTTCTCCAAAATATTATGGAAAACCACATCACATCAAGAAAGAGCCCAAAGTGACAATACAATACCACCCTCCCATGACTTTCACCAAGTGGGGAAAATTGGGCAAGGAATGTATCAAGGAAGACCTCTCTAAATGGATATATAGAGATGAAGAGGATGAGATACATTTAGATCTACCTAGAGATAAATATGGCAAGGGGTTTGACATAATGAAGCAGATAGGCTATGATGGGAACAATGGCTTGGGATTACAAAAAAAAGGTATAATGAAGCCTATCCTAGCAAGCAAATGTCCACACAACATAGGGCTAGGGTATCAACCCTTTGTGAAAGATCCTTGTACTAGGATATTTTGGAAGGAAATTGTTAACATATTTGAAGTTGTTGAGACATCTAAGGATTACCATATCAAAACAAACTCTAATGAATGGAAATGGGGCTCTGATAAATCCTTTAGCGACTATGACCTAGTTGAAACCTTTCAAGAGCCTAACCAATCCTCTCCTCAAACCAATGACCATTCTTGGATCGATACCTTTTGGGATCCAGATAGTTCATCCATTTTCACCCTATCTACCTCATTCATTAGCTTTGATGATACTAGCGATGGCATGCCATCACTTTATCCTCATGGGTGAAAACTGAAAGGCACCTATAAACATGGTAAAAAATAAGAAAAAGGGCATATCTAGAGGTGAAAACCTCTCTAAGGAACCTAAGGATGGAAGGTTGGACCCACTCCCTACAAATCAAGAGAAATCTCTAATTTTGGTCGAGAAGTCATAAGAGGTCAACATAAACACATTAGAAGATCCTAAAAGCATGCACTTTATGGTGTAGCCACAGTAGGAGGGTCTTCAAAGAGAACAATCCAGACCATGCAACAAGAGTAACACAACGAAAGCAACACAAAATATGGAGGAAAATGCAGATGCAAATGTTATCATTAACAGAAATCTTAATTACATTTGGCTAGCAACATCCAGGCTTATAGATTCGGCTCACAGGCCTGATAAAACATGTCCTAATTACAACATTCCAATATGCTCTTATATGTGAGCTGAAATCTTACAATTCAGATCAATCTTAACCTACTCAATCAACTAATTCTCCAACTGCTACCCTTCAAATGATTGATTACAAGCTTTATAGCACATCCACAACTCTGGAATCATCTGCGTCGGCCAAAGATCATCACATTATCCAAGGAAAGAAAATGTAACGTGTGCATGAATAGGTCGGACTCAAATTTGAATTACTCTTCAACATGTGCATAGAATGAAGTGTGGACCTATAATGAAGGTCGGGGACACTCCACGAAACATTTAAGATCACACTGTCGAGATCTGAAAGTCATGGGGATGATCCATGAATGATCAAATTGGCTGTTAGGCTTGGAAACTATTCTGGTGCCAGTTCAAGAAACTATCATGAACTCTAGAAGTGATAACTTGCCGAAAAAGGATCCAATCACGCTCAAATCTTGGAATAAGGAAAATGAACATGTTTACGATGTACAAATGGATCCGTAGGGTCTGGTGAGAAAAGATGACGAATCCACCAACATGAACTGAGAAAGAACAAAATAAGAACAAAATTGAAAGAAAAAATATTTTGGTTGATGCAAGATTGCCAAAAACCAAGGATGCTCTTGCATCAGACATTCAGGGTTATTGAAAAGTGAGTCCCTCACTTTGCAGGGGCTAAAGGAAAACCAAGACAGTCTACCTCAACCCAAGAAATCCAAGAAGAATCCTCAACTGGTCTACCTTTCCACTTCACAAGATATTCTTTGTATTGTTTTCCACGAGTCTTTCTCCCATCTCTGACATCCAAAATCTCTTCAATCTCGTCTAAATGTTGTTTCAAAAACTGATTCTCTAATTTTGCTTCACTGTCTTTACTAAATTATGCTTCATGGTATTGATATAGGTTTGCAATGTTGAATATAGGTGATATACCCATGCCATCTTGTAACTCCACTTCATATGCATTTCCTAAATCAAATTTCTTCAAGATTTTACAAGGTCCAAATTTTCTCATCCTCAGCTTATTGTACATGCCAACTGGAAATCTATCCTTTCTAAAATATACCATCACTTCATCTCCAACTTCGAACTCCTTATGTCTCCTCTTTTTGTCTGTTTTCTCCTTATACTTCTGGTTCATGTCCTCCAATTTCTGTTTTACTTGAGTATGCAACTTTTTCATGTGTTCTACAAATTCTTCTACTTTTGTACTCCTCTTATCTTCCATACTGATGTCTCTTAACTCTAATATACCTCTAGGATGAACTCCACTAACAATCTCAAAAGGTGTCTTTCTTGTACTCCTATTTACTGAATTATTATAAGAAAACTCTACTTGTGCAAGGACTAAATCCCAACTTCCGGTCTTCTCTCCAACCAAACATCTCAGCAAATTCCCTAAACTCCTGTTTACTACCTTTTTCTATCCATCAATCTGTGGGTGAAATGTAGAACTGAACTTCCAATCTATCTTCAACTTCTTCCAAAGTGTCCTCCAAAAGTAACCAACAAACTTTACATCTCTGTCTGAAACTATACTCCTAGGTAACCCATGCAATTTGACCACTTCTCTAAAAAAAAAATCTGCTACATGTACTGCATTTGTTGTCTTCTTACAACGTATGAAATGTGCCATTTTATAAAAAAAATCCACCACTACAAATACAAAATCATTACCTCTTTGTGTCTTTGGAAAACCAAGTATGAAATCCATACTGATATCTTCTCAAGGTCTTCCTTCTTGACTCAACACTACTCCAATTGCATTTCCACTTGCATCACAGTCTACTTGGAATACCTTATTGAAATCTGGTAAAGCCAACATGGGTTTCTCAGTCACCTTCTGCTTCAACAACTCAAAACTTTGATCTGCTCCATATGTCCATCTAAAATCCTTCTTATCTCCTCTCATTGTTTCTGTCATTGGACTGCAGATAGAATTGAAATTCCTAATGAACTTTCTGTAGAAACTAGCCAACCCATGAAATGATCTTACCCCTCCAATACTATCTGGTTTAGGCCACTCAACAATTTCTTTCACCTTCTCAGGATCCATCTTCAATCCATCCATAGAGATTACAAATCCTAGGTATACCAATTCTTCCTTCATGAAACTACACTTCTTAATGTTTATCAACAACTGCTCTTCTCTCAACCTCTGCAAAAGTTGTCTCATATGCAACAAATGTTCTTCTCTACTCTTACTGAAAATCAAGATGTCATCCAAATAAACAATCACAAACTTACCCAATAATTTCTTCAATACCTCATTCATCAGCCTCATGAAAGTACTTGGTGCACTTTTCAATCCAAAAGGCATCACCAACCACTCATACAACCCTTCATTTGTCTTGAATGATGTTTTCCACTCATACCCTTCTCTGATTCTGATATGATGATATCCACTCTTCAAATCTATCTTTGTAAAGTATTTAGCTCCACTCAAACAATCCGTTTTGTCATCCATCTAGGGAAGAGGAAATTTATACTTCACCATGATCTTTTTTATGGCTCTAGAATCTATGCACATTCTCCATTCTCCATCCTTCTTAGGTGCTAGCACATCAGGTACTGTACATGGACTTAAGCTTTCTCTGATCAAACCCTTCCTCAATAACTCTTGCACTTGTCTATTCAACTCCTCATTCTCTGTTGGTGTCATTCAGTGTGCTTCTTTATTAGGAAAAATAGCTCCAGGAATTAGATTTACGCAATGAATAATACTCCTCACATGTGGTAATCCATCAAGTACATTATCTTAAATGATCTCTTCATACTCTGTCAACAACTCCTTTATCTCTTCTAATTGTTCTTCTACATGCCTCAAATCTTCAGTCTTCTTAGGAACTAAGGCATAGCACATGTTCTCATGTCTCAACCCATCTAGGAATCTCCTTCCATCAACTAAACAAACTCTAGTACTCGTGTGAACCTCAACTGTAGGGACATCTTCCAATGGCAACAAATTCTGCTTCATCCCATTAGAAACAATGGTATATATGTTCTTCTTTCCATCATTAATAGCCTGTCTATCATACTAGCAAGGTCTTCCGAAAAAAACATGGCATACATCCATAGGCATAATATCACACAAAACTTCATCATAGTAATTTCCTATCTTTAATTTCACCAAAAATTGTTCACTTACCAGTATCTTATACTCATCTTGAATCCAAGCAATCCAATAGGGCTTTAAGTGTTTCAACCTTTCTAGCTTACTTTTAGTCACCATCTCTTCAAAAACTAGGTTCTCAAAACTTCCATTGTCAACAATCACCTTGCAACATTTACCATTCACCTTGCATCTGGTTCAAAACAAGTTCTTTCTCTAAAATGGCTCCTTTTCCAACTCACTTTGACACAACACTCTCCTATTCACCAACATTTCTCCATCTTCTATTTTGTTAGATGATCCAATATGTTCTTCCTCAACAAAGGTTGTCCTTCTATTGTTCTTTGTCTTCCTACTTGCCTCTCCCTGATGACATTCAAATGCTCTATGTCCTTCTTCACCACATTTAAAGCAAGTTCCTTTGAATATTTTTTCTCCTATCCTCTATCATCCCTCCTATAACCTTCATTCCAATAACCACCATATCCTCCTCTTCTATAAGAGTTTCCATTATTTCTATGATATGAATTGTCATTCTTACTAACCTCCTTATCCTTATTCTGATCTAGAAAAGATCATCTTCCTCCTCCAGCAAAAGTTCTTCCTTTTTGAAATCTTCCACCTCTTCCTCTCTATCTCTGCTCATGTCTTTTATTCAACTTCTCTTCTACTTTCAGGGCATACTGATATGCTTCTTCCACACTCTGCAACTTGATCAAACTAATCTCAATTTGTATAGACAACCTCAAACCATTCACATATCTGGCTACTTTCTCAATTTCCTCCTCTGAATGTCAAGATCTGATGTTCAACTTATAGAACTCTTCAGTATACTCTGTTATGCTAGATTATTTCTGCTTCAAATTTTACAACTTTTAGAACAAACTTATCTAATAATATGTAGGCATAAACTTTCTTTTCAACTTGTTCACCATCCGATCCCATGATTTTATCTTTTCTTTTCCTCTTCTCTACCTATCTATCTACAAATGTTCCCACCAAAGGTATGCATGTCCTGTCAACTTTGTACAAGCATATTTCACCTTCCTATCTTTAGCAGTACCTTCAAATTCAAAATACTTTTCCATCTTTGTTATCCAATCAAGTAATTCTTCTAAATCCAAATACCATTATAATCTAGTGGATTGAAATGTGGTTTTTTATTCACTCTGGTTAGGGCTCTTATGAACCTCTCTTCTCCGTGATCTAGGCCAGGTTGCTCTTCTCTTCCTCTTTCATCTTGAACTTCTACCTCTTCATCACTTACATCATCAACTCATTGACCTCTTCTCTGGGTCATTTCGACTGCATCTAATCTAGAAGTTATTCCTCTCAACATCTCTATTAACATTGGGTCTACATTTCCACGCGCACCATTTCCTCTAACATTTCTTCTTCCCACCATCCTTACACAAGTCCTCTGCAGCTGCAGGTCAGATCCTCAATCTTCCACCCCACAAAAAATCTTTAACAAGACTGCAAACTCTAAGGACCTCACACGGATCGAATCTCACTTTGATACCAATCTGACATAGCCACAGTAGGAAGGTCCTCAAAGAGAACAATCTGGACCGTCCAACAAGAGTAACACAATGAAAGAAACACAAAATATGGAGGAAAATGCAGATGCAAATGTTCTCATTAACATAAATCTCAATTATATTTGGCTAGCAACATTTGGGCTTACAGATTCAGCTCACAAGCATGATGAAACATGTCCTAATTACAACATTCCAATATGCTCCTATATGTGAGCTGAAATCTTACAATTCAGATCAATCTTAACCTACTCAATCAACTAATTCTACAACTTCTACCCTTCAAATGATTGATTACAAGCTTTTTAGCGCATTTGCAACTCTGGAATCATCTGCGTCGGCCAAATATCATCACATTATCCAAGGAAAGAAAATGTAACTTGCGCATGAATATGTTTGCCTCAAATTTGAGTTACTCTTCAACAGTTGCATAGAATGAAGTGTGGACCTATAATGAAGGTCGGGGAAACTCCACAAAACATTTAAGATCACATCGTTGAGATCTACAAGTTACGAGGGTGATCCATGAATGATCAAATTGGTCATTAGGTTTGGAAACTATTCTGGTGCCGATTCAAGAAACTGTCATGAACTCTGGAAGCGATAACTTGCCGGAAAAATATCCAATCATGCTCAAATCTTGGAATAAGGAAAATGAACATGTCCACAATGCACACAAGGATCCGTAGGGTCTAGTGAGAAAATATGACAAATCCACCAACATGAATTGAGCAAGAACAAAATAAGAACAAAACTGAAAGAAAAAATATTTTGGTTGATGCAAGATTGCCAAGAACCAAGGATGCTCTTGCATCACTTTATGATGTCCTTGACAAATGCAGAGAAGCCAAATATCACTTACCTTTTCTCAAAAAGGAAAATCAACTCTGTGTGGTCCTATTCAGACATGCTAGGACTAGACCCTGAACTTGTCCTCCATCAATTACCCCTCCTTCCTGATAAACCTTTAAAGAAGCTGAGGAAGATGCACCCACAAATTGTCTTACTAGTTAAATTAGAGTTAAAGAAACTATTGGATGTTGGGTTCATAAGACCCATTGATTATGAAGAATAGATTTCAAATATGGTGCCAGTTACCAAGCTAACTAGGGATATCCATATTTGCACAGACTTCAGAGATCTAAACAAAGTTGTCCAAAGGACAATTTATTGTTACCCAATATAGACATGATTGTGGATCTTACAATGAGTATGAGATGCTATCATTGATGGATGGTTTCTCTCAGTATAATCAAATTGAAATTGTGGTAGAAGACCAACACAAGATAGCTTTCACTTGCACCTGGGGGACATACTATTGGAATGTCATGCCCTTCAGTCTTAAAATTTTTGGAGCCACTTATCAAAGGTCAATGACCACAATCTTCCACAACATGATGCATAAATTGATGGAGGACTATGTAGATGACCTCCTAGAAAAATCTCTCATGAGGGATGATCACTTAGCAGTACTAGACAAAAAAATTATAAGGTTGGAAGAATATAAGGTTCAACTGAACCTAAAGAAATGTGTCTTTGTAGTAACCTCTAGGAAGCTCCTTGGATACATCATTTCACATAGAAGCATAAAGGTTGATCCTGCAAAGGTGAAAGCCATCATTGACATGCTACCACCATCCAGCCTAACTCAGCTAAGGAGCCTACAAGGAAAATTGCACTCTATCCACAAATTTATAGCACAACTAGCAAACAAGTACCACCCTTTTTAGTATCGCCTATGTAAGGATGTCCCCTTTAGATGGATTGATTCCTGTCAACATGATTTTCAACAGATCAATAACTATCTACTATCACCGCTGGTACTAAGGTTGCCTATACATGAGAAATCACTCATCATATATGTGTCAACAACATCATCAACACTAGGAGCTCTCCTAGCACAAAATGATGAAGATGGGAAGGAACACACAATATATTACATCAGTCATACCCTTGTAGGGTATGAACTTAATTATACTCCCATTAAGTGGGCATGTCTCATTGTAGTCTTTTTTACCCAAAAACTATGAAACTACATGTTAAATCTACAAATAAAGTCAATAGAAAAAATTGATCCACTAAAGTATTTACTTAGTAAGGCCACATTGACATGTAGACTGGAGAAATGGGTGATGCTCTTGAGTGAGTTCGACATTGAATATGTGGAAAGGAAAGTGATTAAAGGGTAATTCATTTCTGATCAGTTAGTAGATGCCCCTACATAGGAATTCACACCTCTCATATTTGAATTTCTTGTCAAAGAAATATTCAAAATAGATACATCTACAAAGTGGAAAGTGTACTTTGATGGGTCATACACAAATCACATTTTAGGAGATAGTGTCTTTTTCATTACATCGCAAGGAGATACTATCCCTAAATCATATAGGATCGCATTTACATGCACAAACAACATAGCAAAATATAAATCCCTACTCATAGGTTTGCTGGAAGCAATCAGATGGAAAACCAAAGACCTACAGGTATATGGTGAGTCACAGTTAGTAGTCTGATAGGTCAATGATGAATATGAGACTATGGACAACAAAATGATACCATATGTAGACACGTAAAATATATCGATTGACATTGTGCATTTGATCCTGACCTACTAACATCGTTTCATCTTGAATCATCCCTCAGTCTAACCATTTAATCAAATCTCCTTATCTGATTAAATTCATCAATATTCCTCTCTTAATTAAATAAACCAGTTATCTAATTAAGTCTCTCTCTTTGTTAATTAAATCAATCAATCTGATCTAATTATCCCTATTTCATTAAATAATCAATTTTATTTGATTAAATCTCTAAAGTCTATCTATTAAATTAAATAAATTAAAACCTTATTTAATTTGATCTAACATCATCTCTTTTAATTAAATAAATCAAAATCCTTATTTAATTATTCTCTTATCATATTCCTCTCTTATTTGATTTAAATAAATCCATAAATTTGAGTCAAATAGGTCACATCATCTAATCTCCTATTAAATTAATTAACCCTTGATTAATTTAATCTCTTGTCATGTCCCATCCTCTAGATTTTTCAAGTTGCACATGAAAATAGATTTAATTCATTTATTAAATGTCTATTTTCCTCACAAGGCATCTTTTCGAATATTCTCCAAGTTTGAATTCAAAAATTCCAAGTGGACATGTACATCCAACAAAGCAATAACTCCATCTTACATGTCCTTTGCCTTGAGCCAAATGGCATTTATTGCATTTTCCCTTCCCTCTTGCAAGTCATTTCAACAAATTTGAAATTCAAAAATAAGCATTTATTGGCACAATCCTCAAAACTTGCACATCCTCCATCCACTCATAGATTGACAAGTGGCATCATGCAATTGGATGAATGTTAGTCCCACATTGCTCAAATTTGGACATTCATCCATCTTGGCATTCTATAAATAAAGAGCCCATATCCTCATTTTATCATCCACAAATTATGCAAAGTTTCCATGCTCAAATATCTATCAAATTTCATCCATCACCATTGAGTTCTTAGCTAGTTTTTTGCAGATTTTTGGCTTGGAGCTCTCATTCTTCATCAACAAAGTGGATCAAATCTCATCAAAATATCAAGCTTGCATCTTAGGAATTGGGAAAGGGCCAATTTTCACATCAAATTGGCACCAATTCCCCCCATGGGATCATGTGTTTCCTATTCTAATTAGGATTGAATCTATATTTTCTTGTTTCTTTGTGTTCTTCATTGTTTTCTTTCCTAATTTGAATTTTGTAAATGGATTTCATGGGGAATCCTTATTCTTACTTGCAATATCTAACTTAATGTGTTTATTCATTGTGTTTTGCAGGTATTTGGATTGAGGTTCAAGCACAAGCAGTGCAAGCATGAGCTCAAGCTTAGGCAAACACCCAATATCAAGCACAAGCACAACTTCTTGCACAAAACCAAGTAGCACAAATGCAAGCATATCAGCAAGCAATAAAGCAATATCAAGAGTAGCAAGAAGCAACCAAATTGGCAGCCCAACAACAAGCAACAACAACAAGCACAACATCTTAGCGCAGCAACAACAAGATCAACAACAGGCATTGTTCATACAGTAGTAGGTGGAAGCCTACCTAGTTTGATAGAACATACAGATACCATCAAATAACACACCAATCAACCCACCCATCCAACCCACAATCGAAAAAACCCCAAAACACCTTCATCCCACCCCCTGATCTACAAAATGACGTAACGACACAAATTAGGTTGCTCTCGCAACAAGTGCTCGATCTTCAATCAAACCACAAAGACACCAAGCAACTTGTGTTCGTATCCATTTGATAGGAGCCTAGTGATGAAACCATTCCCCAAGGGATTTGAGATCCCCAAATTTGACAAATATCGGGACAGGAAACCCTGAAGATCACATCAGGGAATTCCAAGTTCATTGCATGGAAGTCACATGACGATACTTATCTGATGCTATTTCCTAGAAGTTTGGCTGGCCACGCTATGGAATGGTTCTCTCGCTTACCTTCAGGCATTAGAACATTCCAATAAATTATAGACGCATTCATTAAAAATTATGCATGCAACATTGCAATGGATGTTAGTCTAGAAGAACTCTCAGCTCTAAAACAAGGAAAGGGTGAATCATTCACTTCATTCCTACAACGATGGCGATCCAAGGCCAATCGGAGCAAGTGGACCATGCCAGAAGAATAACAAGTTTGCACCATCATAGCCAACCTTGACGGCCTCTTGGCATTTCATCTCAAGGTTCAAGGGATAACCACATATGACCAGTTGATCCCCAATGCGTTCAGTATCGAATGGGCCCTCATGACACAACCCGTAGGATCAACTTCATACCCCCAAACAAAAAAACAACTGCCCACCCTCCATTACAATGATAAACCTTGCATGTGGGCAAGGAACAAAAACATTACTAATGATGGTGTTGTCAATGCCAAGGTGGTCATTAGTGCCCCTCGCCAAAATACACCCACACCACAAATCCAAATCCAACACCAAAACCATCATCATGTAATACAACAACCAAACAACAATTCAAAAATCAAAAATCTCAATGATCAGAAGGGACCACCCCAACGGAACAAGAGTTATCCCAAATGAAAGTACACCACTTTGGGGGATCCACTTGAAGACATAATGAAAAAGTTGATAGACAAAAAACTCATCAAGGCTCCTACCTTTGAGAATTACCAAGAACCGGATGTGAAACCTCCTTGGTATAATGAGAATCAACTCTACGAATTCCATAAAATCAAATTCCATACCATGAACAATTGCATGAGATTAAAAAACATCGTTCAAGATCTCATCAATAAAAGAATTATAAACTTGGAACAACCTATAGGAAACCAAGATCTTAAGATATACACGAATCTGATGCCTAAACATGGCAACAAAGGGAATAACAATGATAAAGGGAAAGGCACCCACTCAAACGTAAATCATGTGTATGAAATAGTTGTCGCCTCCTTAGATGAAAATTGCATGGTCATCACCATCAAAGGTGCCCATGCCAATTGTGGAGTCACCACAAGAGGCGGAAAAGTTACCATTGCAGGATCATCCCAGCCAAACAAAGTCCCTGCATCTAGATCTATTCCTAATGGCTACAATGTCCTAGATCAACTCAAGAGAATGCCAGCACAAATCTCCATCATGGAGTTGCTAAAAATTTCATCTGCCCATAGGAAAATCTTTGAAGAAGTGTTGGCCTCATCCACTGTCCCCGTAGATCTTGATGCAGAGCAATTCCAAGCTATGGTCAGAAATATCATTACACCTAATCTTCTTACATTCTCTAAACAAGATTTCCCCACTCAACCATCTCACAACCAAGTGCTCCACTTAGAATCCATCGTACATAAGAGAAAAATCAAAAGGGTCTTGGTGGATGGAGGTGCGGGCTTGAATATTTGTTCTCTCAATCTCATCAAGCAATTGAAAATCTCAGAAGATTCTATCGAAAAAGGAAAGGGTATCACAATAAGAGCATATGACGATCAAGAAAGAGTGTCTCAAGGCATGATCAAACTCCCCATTCAAGTAGGGCATGCTATCATGGAAACCACTTGTCAGGTCTTGGACCTCGACTTGTCATATGACATCCTCCTAGGACGTCCATGGATTCATGCAATGAAGGCAGTGGTGTCAACTTTCCATCAATGTGTGAAATTCACACATGACGAACAAGAAGTTACCGTCCATGGAGATCTCGAACCTTTCTCGTATTGCAAAAGCCTTGAAGCAAAGTATTACAAAATCCCCCAAGTGCCAAAGAATGATGAGGGCCCATCCACACCATACATCGATCCCGCCACTCTCACATCCACTTCTGCGACAAAGACACCCACCACTCCCACCATCTCTGACATCAAGGTCATCATCCAAGATAACGGCTGTGGAAACTACAAGCTCCCTAATAATGCTTTTGTGGTAGGAGAGTTACCGCAATCTCCTAGATGATGGGGACGTCTACAAATAAATGAAGCCTCCACATCCCAAACATCTCCTGAAGATTATCCTAACTTTACAAGTTGGGGAGATCTGGGCCAAGAAGTTATTGAGGCAGATCCATCTCATATGCTATAACAAGATGAAAGACCAGTACTGGACTTACCAATGGATGACAGAAGCAAGGTTTTGCAAATGATGCTCGCAATGGGCTACGACAAAAATCAAAGACTTTGACAAAATGACAATGGGATTATAACACCTATCATGCCAGAGACGTGACCAATAACAAACCTTGGTCTTGGATGTACCCCTTCGAGTATAACCATACGTGGCCAAAGTCCTCTAGTTAGAATAGTTAATAATCCTCCTCAGCCAACTGCAGCTAAACTACGACTACCAGTATCCACAGGTCATGTTTTAGATAACTATACCTTTGATATAACTGATGTCTGTAGTAGTAGCGATGACGAGGATACCATGACCAATTTACCTAGGCTATTTGAGGATACCACTCTTTGCATGATTAGCACCCTATCTTTTGAATCAGACCACCAAAATCATGAGATCTGCCTAGTATATCCCCAACTCATCGAATATGACCAACGAGGACCACTAGTTCTTGATACATTTGAAAACGATGAGGCACTCTCAGAATTCATGGGACTATAGGACAACATTCCAGATGTGGATCATAAAGCAGGGTTCATAATAGAGCTAGACACACATGCCTATTATGGGGAAACGATTGAATCCTTCAGTCGCAAAAGTAAGAAATTAAGAATAATATCCAAGTCCTTGAGTGAAAACCACACTGTGGCACTCTCTGACCAGAAAAAAGTAAAAAGAAAGGACGCATCCAACGGTGAAAACCTCTCTGAGGTTCCTAAGGATGGGGGATTCAATCTTCCTTTAAGAGCTCTTCATCAAGAAAAATCAGTAGTCTTGGCAGAAAAATGCAATCTGGTCAACCTAGGAACATAGGAGACCCCACATATTACATTCTATGCGGAATCACTCCTATCAAAAGAGCAAGAGCTCCTAGCAGCATTCCTAAGAGAAAGATAGATAAACTTCGCATGGAGTTATGCTAACATGCCAGGACTTGATCCAGAGACCATGGTTCACCACTTAGTAGTGTATCCAGAAGCAAAGCCTGTTAAACAAAAGCTTCAGAAAATGCACCCTTAGATCACCCTATTGGTCAAAATGGAGCTAAAAAAACTATTAGATGCAGGATTCATCCAACCGATAGATTATCCAGAATGGGTGTCAAACTTGGTACCTGTTTCAAAACCCGATGGGAGCATCATAATTTGCACAGACTTTAGAGACTTGAATAAGGCATGTCCAAAAGATGACTTCCTGCTTCCCAACATTGACATGATAGTAGACATGACAGTTGGACATGAAATGTTGTTACTAATGGATGGATTCTCAGGGTACAATCAGATCATGATAGCTAAAGAGGACCAACATACAACAACTTTCACTTGTCCATGGGGGACCTACTGCTGGAACATGATGCCATTCGACTTAAAGAATGCAAGAGCAACATATCAAAGGGCTATGACATTGATATTCCATGACATGATCCATAAGATAGTCGAAGATTATGTTGATAACATTCTAGCTAAGTCCAGAAAGAGAAAAGATCACATAGCAACCCTTAGTGCCATCTTTGACAGGCTGGAGGAGTACAAGGTCAGATTAAACCCAAAGAAGTGCATCTTCGGCGTACAATCAGGAAAATTGCTAGGATATATATAGTGTCAATGAGGGGTATTGAGGTAGATCTAGCAAAGGTAAAAGCAATCCTCGAGATGGAGGCACCAAAAATATTAAAGCAATTGAGAGGTCTCCAAGGCAGACTCCAATCCATTCGAAGATTCATAGCACAACTAGCAGACAAAAAAAACCCATATTCTCACTTACTCCACAAGGGAGTAGTGTACAAATGGGATACCAAGTGTGAAGAGGCATTCAATAAAATAAAACAATATTTACTGACACCACTAGTCTTAATGCCACCAATCCCAAGAAAACCATTGATTCTATATGTGTCAACAACAACAACAACCCTTGGAGCTCTCTTAGCTTAGCATGACGAAAATGGAATGGAAAGGGCTATCTATTACATCAGTAGAACAATGGTTGGGCATGAGCTAAACTATTCATTCATTGAAAAAGCATGCCTTGCAATAGTGTTTGCATCACAGAAATTCAGACATTACATGTTGGCACACAAAATAAAACTCATTGCCAAAATCGACCCTCTCAAGTATCTACTATCAAAGGCAATGCTCACAGGAAGAATGGCCAAATGGGTGATGATACTATTAGAATACGACATCAAATATGTGGAGAGGAAAGCAATCAAAGGCCAAGTCATCGTAGATCAACTTGCAGAAGCACCAATCTATTCAAAGAATCCTCTCATCTCAGAATTTCTAGATGAATCTATTTTCAATCTCAATGTAGCTGACCACTGGAAACTGTACTTTGATGGCTCATACACACATCATGGATCAGGAGCTGGTGTTTTCTTTATCACACCATAAGGGGATTGCATACCAAGGTCCTACAAACTGGCATTTCCTTACACCAATAAAATTGCGGAATATGAGGCTTTGACCATAGGTCTCAGAATAGCAGTATAATGGAACATCATAGCTCTCAAAGTATACAGAGACTTTCAATTGATAATAAATCAAGTGAATGATGAATACCAAACCAAGGACGAAAAGCTCACTCCATACAAAAAAATGGTGGAGACCCTTAAAGAATCCTTCATCAAAATTACATTTGAGCAGATTCCTAGAACCAACAATAGAGCAGTAGATGGCATGGAAACAATTGGATCCTTGCTCGACATCCCCCACAACGTTCCAAAATATGAATTCCTAATTAAGCAGCTTCTCGTGCCTGCATTCAAGGTACCAGAATCAGAATATGCATGCGAAATCGTTGGTCCTGGTGATCCTTGGTATCACGAAATTTACACATACCTTCAAATAGGAGTCATACCCGCCGATTTACCCTCAAACCTAAAATGAACCTTTGTAAAAAAGGCATCCAGATTTGTCATCCTAAGAGACACCCTATATCGTAGAAGCATAGAAGGAACCCTACTGCGCTACCTAAACGCTGAGGAGGCATTAACCACTCTAACTGAAGTACATAACGGTATCTGTGGTTCGCTCGAGTGGAATGACCATAGCTAAGAAACTACTGAGGATGGGGTATTATTGGCCCACAATGGAAAGAGAGGCACATGATTATGCTAGAAAATGTCTACAATGTCAGCAGCATGGGGACCTCATCCATGCTCCAGCTCAAGAGCTTCATCTTATCGTCACACCATGGCCCTTTTCGCAGTGGGGACTGGATCTCATTGGAAAAATCATGCCCACTTCATCTAATGGCCACAAATTCATCATAACTGCAACAGAGTACTTTACTAAGTGGGTGGAGGCCATACCCATGACGTATATAACTGGGAAGAAAATTTCTAAGTTCTTCCTGAACTATCTCATTTGCCGATATGGTGTTCCACAAGCCATTATCTCAGATAATGGGACACCATTCAAGAATCAGGAGGTTCGTGATTTATGCAAAAAACTCAAAATCCAATATCACTTCTCCACCCCATACTATCCCCAAGGAAATGGCTAAGCAGAAGCTACAAACAAGACCATTCTAAAAATCCTCAAGAAAAAAATCAATGACACAGGTTGTGACTGGCATTTGTAGCTTAATCCCGCCCTCTGGGCCTATCAAACTAGCATCCACACACCCACCTGTGCCACCCCTTTCTCCCTAGTCTACGGATCAGAAGCGGTACTCCCCATTGAGATCGAGATCCCATCACTCAGGATATCACTGCAAAACCTTATCACAGATGAAGAGTACTGAGTGTCAAGATTGAACGAGTTGGAGCTACTGGATGAGTGATGGATAGATGCTTTGAATCATTTGCAAGTCTATCAGAATAGACTCAAAAGGAGCTACAATAAGAAAATCAGAAGCAGGATCTTCTAAGTCAGAGAACTGGTATTAAAGGAGAATCAAAAGAATGTCCCAAACCCAAGCAGCAAAGGCAAGTTTGAGCCCAATTGGTTGGGACCTTTCGTTATCATAGCAAGTTACAAGTCAATGGCATATCAGTTATCAACACCCGAAGGGGAACCTCTGGAGGAGCCCATGAATAGCTCCCATCTCAAAAAAATTTATGCCTAAAATCTTTCAAGGTATAGAACCCAAAAATCCAAAAAATCAGAAAATGTCCTGAAAAAATGTTTATGTTGGCAAAAACCTGGCAAACAGGCATCTTGGTAACAACAACAAAAAAAAGCAAAAAAAATCCAAAAAAATTAGAAAAAGGATTGAAAATAGTAAAGAAAAAAAATCGTCCTCTAGTGAAAACCACTTCAGTGGCACTTTGGACAAGTACCTTGGTGAAAACCTGAAAAATAGGCACCTTGTGTAAATAAGCACTTTCCATCCACCAGAATCTTTATGGCTTGCTTTGCGTCATCCATCGCATCCCATATCTCCATCCATCATTTATCCACCCGCATCTACGCCATAGCTTGGTCCTATTTTTGTATCATGATCCCTCCTAGTACTACTCGACCCATCCTCAAGGTCAGCTTGTCCTTCCTTTATCGGAGTAATCTATTGCATCATGATGGGGGCATGTTCTCATCGGATTGGATTCGTGTATGTTCTTAAAATCCCCAAATCAGAAAATCCAAAAACATCAATAAAAATAGAAAATCCAAAAACATCAAAACATATCAAAATCACAAAAATAGGTCAAAAAGTCAGTCAAAAAGTCAAAAACAAGGTCGTCTTGTCGAACTATGTCATCTCTAAGCTTTAAACATAGGAAAGGTTGATCTTTGATCATCCCCCGAGACACTTAGGTCAGTCCTCTAGGAGTCTATCATAATAAACTGACATCTCATCATGTATATCATCGTCTGTAAATCGGTCAACTCATCATTCAAACTACGTGGTCTCTGCATGTATAACGTAGGCAAGGCTAATATGTTGATCAGCCCCCGAGGCCCCTAGGATAGGTCTTTAGATTAGTCTCTTGGTCAAAATCTCAGAAAATCCCAAAACATTCAGAAAATCAAAAAATCAAAACATTTGCAAAATCTCGAAAAAATACCAAAAACAACCTCAAAACATCTCAAAAACATCAAAAACATCCAAATATTTGAAAAAATCCATTGATCTCATCTTGCTTGCACCCACAATAACATCATTCATAATAAACGATTGTCATCCTCAATCTTTGGTAAGACAATCGGAAACAAGTCTAGCAGGTTAAAAGTGAAAACTCAAATCATCAAGTTTTAAGTCTAAGTCAGTGCATAAACAAGTTGGCCAACTCTTTGTGTCGATAACTTAGCTTCTAATTGGTCCCATATCAATCATCATTTAGAATTCTTTGGGTAAACGAAATGATGTGCCGCCATCCACTATCATGTCCTAGGATGAATCCTTCCTACAATGGGCATTATCTTTTGGCAATAAATTTCGGTTCTTATCTTTAGAAAACACATTTCCTTTTGGTTAGCGGTATTGAAGAGCATCATCTTGTTTCTTTACTTTATGTTTATCTTTTGACTTATCTTATTGCGCTCATTCCAAGGACTTCTCGATGATATCCGAATAGAGGATTTAGAGAAATAGGAATGGGGCAACGATCATTATCTTTTTGTCTGCTATGCTTGTTGGACGTTTTTGTAATATAACCTTGGTGAATACTTGCTTTGTTAGGTATGTATGGAGGAGGTCTAGGACAACTTGTTGACTATTGCATAGATAGGTTTACCTTTCTGTATTTTGGTCCGAGGTGTTTGAAACTTCTAAAGTGCATCCTAGCAAGGTTTCCATATGTCAGGTGTGAACAAGGATACTCCTATCTACTTGTCAAGTCAAAGTCCATCACACTAGGTACCATGCCATCCTGGTTTTCTATACCTTGATACATCGTACCATGTGTGTTATCAAACATAAGAAAATTTGGCCCTTTGAAAATCCCAATTCCTTGGCAAGTAATCATCATCATCATCATTTGCATTTTCATCATCTTGTGTCTTGTTGAAATGACTTCTTCTCTTCTTGCTCATCGCACTAACAAGGTACTATGATAGCTGATCATCACCATCATCATCCTCATCGTCATCGATCCTGCATCCACAAATCATTAGCGTATTGCATCAACATATCATATAGGAATCATATGCATTGCATTTCCATCATCATATAAACATGTTATCATAGGCATTCTTCATAGATAGATGCATCTGTTTCATTGCATTTCATCCATTACATTGCATCGCATTTCATTATATCAATCACCGCATAACATTCATTTGCATTTCATAACCATTTCACATTACCACCTATTGCATAATCATACATAATAGGTACATAAGCACCATTGATAATCCATCGCATACATACTTGCATAAGATCATAAAGTCATCTCACACATTAGGTTCATTATCATATCATTGCATATAATACATCACATTAAATGCATCATATTCATTATCATTTAATATGTTTAGGATAATAATATTTGCATCTTAAAAAACCATCTCATTTACATCTTAAAAAAATCTCATTTGCATCATATCATGATCATCACATTCACATTACATCATCCATTTCATCTCATAAATAGCATCATAAATCATTCATTGCATAAATCATTACACATCATTATAAGCATAAATAGGAACATAAGACTCCATCGCATACAGGGTGTACATCCATCCATAATCATTTCATATATAAACAGGATTCATGTATCATTTCGCGCATACACCATAGATCATTTCCATATCATTTTGCATATTACATTTTGTATCACATATCACATCACCATTTGCATCAACATAAATAGATCATCATATAGACAACATCATTAGACATCACATAAATACATTTGCATATCATAGGTTAACATAATATAGATCTGTTAGTCATAAATCATGGCATAATGCATATATCATCGAAAATAAAAGCATCCATAAACGTATCATCATAAACATCTTTGCACAACATATATAAATAAAATCATCCATACATGCATAAATAAAAGGTACACATCGTATCACATCACATCAAAATCATCATCGGCTCATCTCATATATCATCAATAATATAACTGTCATAGTACAAATAAATCAGATCATTGTACATGTATGTCAATCAGTACAAAAGGCCCATCGGGCTATCAAAAAGGAGCCCATAAGGCACAAAAAGTATCGTATCATCTCGATCAAGGTCTGTCCCCATGTATGTTACGCTCGCCCCTGTCACCATGACCCTCTGCTGGTTTGTAGCTGGTCCACTCTGAGTACTCTGGGACCCGTCCTCTCTAGGTACGGCCTCATGATAATGCCTCTAATAGTACTCGGCCTCTCGGACGACATCCCTATAAGATCGAACGAACACTGTACCCTGAGAGGAGGAGGTTTCCATGCTCTCTAGCTACTATCTCTTACCTAGCTCTATGGCTGCCTGTAGCTCTGTAGCCTGTCGCTGCTGAATGGCCTGATTCCTCTCGATCCTGAGCTGCTCTCTCTTGGCCCTAGCCTGATCTCTCTTGGCTGTCACGGCCTGGACCTGAGCCTATAGTTGCACAATCAATGCATCCCAAGGATCCACCTATCTTGTTGGTTATACCTGAGGCTGTACCTGAGGCTGCACCTTAGGCTGATCCTCACCCCATGGTGGTACACCTGGTGGCACCTGCTGCTGATCTGGCATTGATACATCTTCCTGATCTGGCTGAATTGGAGGCACAACTAGCTAGTCCTATCGAGCATCAGCCCTCCATCCTCATCCTCCCCCTCTGCCTCTCACTCTTCGCTGATTTGGGACTACACCTGGAATAGTCAATCGAAGCGGACGCCAGAACCAATCCTTGTAGGCCTGTGTTGTGCCTTGATCTGCAGGCCCCTGATTGTAAGCCCAAGGTTGAGCTACCAACTGCCTGAAATTGTTGACCACCTCTGAGGTAGGAATATATCACCCCCATGAAACCTGTGTCATGGTGCAGGAAAAAACGGCTACATAGTCATCATCAGGGTGATCCTGGGGCTCATCGAATTGACACTGCATGCGCTCGGGCAAGTACCTCTCGATCATTGTGTGCTCCCGCCCCTGCATGAACTGGTTCTGGCAGGCAAAGAACAACTGCTCAGCATCATCAGCCCACCCGGTCCGACCAAG
This sequence comes from Sequoia sempervirens, assembly GCA_007258455.2. Classification (NCBI taxonomy): domain Eukaryota; kingdom Viridiplantae; phylum Streptophyta; class Pinopsida; order Cupressales; family Cupressaceae; genus Sequoia; species Sequoia sempervirens. The sequence continues at coordinate 1,017,686,724 of VDFB02271358.1, forward strand.
GTATGGTCACCAGGTAAACACCTACATCTCGTCAAGGACTCTCCTCCAGTAGGGGATCCTGTGCTCACCTCTGTGTCTGAAGGACACATCGCCTCTATAGCGCCACATGAGGGGATTGTCTGGCATCATCAGAACAGTAACAATCCACAGCCGAAGCACAACAATGTGCTCCCATGCCCAAATGTGAAGAAGGGTCACCCCTGCTTTGAGTGCTTTTCCATCCATGTACACGTACTTGTGCAGATCCCTGTATAAAGATGCAAGAAGCATAGACCCCCAAACAAAATGAACCGGCCTGTCTCGAACCATACGCTCCCAACAATATCCCCAGTTGGGACTGAAGTATCAGCCTCATTTGTTAGGGGCAACGAGACCTGAAATGACCGTTGCAACAACTAGGCAGAAGGGAGGTGCAAGGACCCTATGTCACTCGAGCTCTATCTACCCCTCGCAAAAGACGATGTCGTGTGTGGCGAGGACTCTGTGGAAAAAATTGCACCCCTTGTCCATATCAAAAATCACTCATCAACTATGAATTGGCAATCTCAAAATATGCCAAATGTCCTCTAGGGTGATGGTGGCCTCGCCAGTGGGAAGATGAAATGAAGAGGTCTCGATGTGCCATCTCTCAGCCAGTGCTGACAACATCCCTAAGTGAGTGCGAATGGGCGCTGCGTAAGCAATATACCATAACCTCATGATCTGGAGTCGATCCTGATCCATGTCACTCAGGTCCTGCAAATAGCCGAACAGGTCCCGCGACCTGTGCTCTCGAGAGTAGAGCTCTCTCACCGCGTCCTGCATCAAGGAAGATCACCATGTTAAAATGTTTGAAAAATTCTTCATCAGGCGTTCGAAAAACCTCTCCAGCGGTGCAATCCGTGAAGGCGTCGTAGTTTGATTTCTAATCAAACTCTGACGCTAGGGCTTAAAAGACCAAAATGGCACTGTCGTGATGCACTTTTTCCTCCAGCGGCGCACTTTGAACAAATGAAGGACTGCCGCGTCGCAGTTTCCAAACCACCCCGCCAGCCTCAAGCTCAGCATCGCAGTTTCCAAACCACCCTGCCAGCCTCGAGCTCAGCATCGCAGTTTGGAGTCTATTTTCAAACTCCAAACTACACCGCCATGATGCTATTTGACACCGAGCGACGCAGTTTGATTTCTGAGCGGCGCTATATAGCGCCGCTGTAGAAAGACCGACTTTAAAAGCATTAAATGAAGGCAAGAAATGAAAAATGAAGCTCAAGTAAGGATCACTTACCGGTGCCCCGATGCCAGGTGGCCACTGGTACATTCGAACTCAATTAGAAATATTCAGGGGAAGCTGTCATTGTGCCATATCGTCATGAGGTCATAGCTCAAATCTCAAGGTTGCTAATGGAAGTGTGTGAAAGTGATTTGAAAGTCACCCCTCAGGCCCCTTTTAAGACAGAAAATTAGGGTTTTTTCACCCTGATTGGCTATCCTGCTAGGGTTTTGGATCCTCGAAGCTATTTTTGTCCAGTTGAGGCCTATTTTACATTGTTTTATTGCATTTAGACACATTTTTGGCCTCCTAGAGCCTTTTCGGACCTTTCGGGCACCTTGTCCTCTTTTTTCGCGAGATCACCCAAAAATGGAAATTTTCGTCCAATCTCTTGAGGGGGCATTATAATGGCATGTTTTCTCTTGCCAGGAAGCAGTGGGGAAGGATTTTAAATAGCGGAAAATTTTGGCTTTTGATCGAGATCGTCTATTCTTTGAACCAACGCAACAAGCACATTGCTTCAAAGAGGGAAAAAATGTAGACATGTAAAATATACCGATTGACATTGTGCATCTAATCCCAACCTACTAACATCATTTCATCTTGAATCATCCCTCAGTCTAACCATTTAATCAAATCTCCTTATCTGATTAAATTCATCAATATTCCTCTCTTAATTAAATAAACCAGTTATCTAATTAAGTATCTCTCTTTGTTAATTAAATCAATCAATCTAATCTAATTATCTCTATTTAATTAAATAATCAATTTTATTTGATTAAATCTCTAAATTCTATCTATTAAATTAAATAAATTAAAACCTTATTTAATTTGATCTAACATCATCTCTTTTAATTAAATAAATCAAAATCCTTATTTAATTATTCTCTTATCATATTCCTCTCTTATTTGATTTAAATAAATCCATAAATTTGAGTCAAATAGGTCACATCATCTAATCTCTCATTAAATTAATTAACCCTTGATTAATTTAATCTCTTGTCATGTCCCATCCTCTAGATTTTGCAAGTTGCACATGAAAATAGATTTAATTCATTTATTAAATCTCTATTTTCCTCACAAGGCATCTTTTGGAATATTCTCCAAGTTTGAATTCAAAAATTCCAAGTGGACATGTACATCCAACAAGGCAATAACTCCATCTTACATGTCCTTTGCCTTGAGCCAAGTGGCATTTATTGCATTTTCCCTTCCCTCTTGCAAGTCATTTCAACAAATTTGAAATTCAAAAATAAGCATTTATTGGCACAATCCTCAAAACTTGCACATCCACTCATAGATTGACAAGTGGCATCATGCCATTGGATGAATGTTAGTCCCACATTGCTCAAATTTGGACATTCATCCATCTTGGCATTCTATAAATAAAGAGCTCATATCCTCATTTTATCATCCACAAATTATGCAAAGTTACCATGCTCAAATATCTATCAAATTTCATCCATCACCATTGAGTTCTTAGCTAGTTTTTGCAGATTTTTGGCTTGGAGCTCTCATCTTCATCAACAAAGTGGATCAAATCTCATCAACATATCAAGCTTGCATCTTAATTGGGAAAGGGCCAATTTTCACATCAAATTGGCACCAATTCCCCCATGGGATCATGTGTTTGCTATTCTAATTAGGATTGAATCTATATTTTCTTGTTTCTTTGTGTTCTTCATTGTTTTCTTTCCTAATTTGAATTTTGTAAATGGATTTCATGGGGAATCCTTATTCTTACTTGCAATATCTAACTTAATGTGTTTATTGATTATGTTTTGTAGGTATTTGGATTGGGGTTCACACACCATATAAGAAAATGGTGGATAGCCTCAATGTATTCTTCACCACCATCCCATTTACACAAGTCCCAAGAGTACAAAATAAGGCAGTAGATGCAATGGCCACCATTGGATCTCTCTTGGAAATTCCTAATAATGAACATCAATGTGAGTTTTTGGTGGAACAACTATTGATTCTTGCATTTGACATCCTCGAATCCAAGCTTGTCTATGATATTGTTGGTCCCAATTCACCTTGGTGTAAGGATATATATGACTACCTTCATGCCCCAATCCTACCCCCTGAATTTTCAAAAAACCAACAAAAAACCTTTATTCGACGAGCAGATAAGTACATTATCACTGTCAATACCCTTTACTGTCGTATCCTAGATACCACCCTCCTTAAATGTCTTGATGTAGAGGAATCAAAGATGAATTTACAAGAAATACACAAGGGTATATATAGGGCTCACTCTAGTGGTCTTACCCTAGACAAAAAGCTTCTGAGAATAGGGTACTATTGGCCTACAATGGAAAGTGATTCATATTTATTCATGAAGAAATGTCAACAGTGTCAAATCCATAATGACCTGGTACATGCATTGGCACAGGGACTCCATCCAATTACCTCACCTTCCCCATTTTATCAATGGGGAATCGACCTCATTGGGAAGACTCATCCTACCTCTACAAATAGACACAATTTTATTATCACTACAATGGAATATTTCTCTAAGTGGATCAAAGCCATACCGATGACATATATGACTAGTTAAAAAAATCAAAGTTCATTTTGAACTATATCATATATTGGCATGGTGTTCCTTTATCCATAGTAACATATAATAGGCATTCTCTCAAAAACCAAGATGTCAAGGAATTATGTGAAAGATACCACATCCAACAATAGTTCACCACTCCATATTATCCCTAGGGTAATGGTCAAGTGGAGGGATCTAATAAAACCATTGTGAAAATCCTTAAAAAATTCTATCAACATATGCTGGTCGAGACTAGTATATACAACTAAATCCAACCTTATGGGTTTATCATATGAGAATTTGTACTCCTACTAGTGCCACACCTTATTCCTTAGTCTTTGGTTCTAAAGAAATCTTACCAATTGAGGTCGAGATCCCATCCTGGAGAGTATCCATGCAAAAATTCATTGATGATGAGGACTATAGAATATCTAGATTGCACAGGTTAGAGTTACTTGACGAAAGAAGAAAAATTATGTTGGTCGACTTGCAGGCATATCAAAATCACCTATGATGTAGCTACAACAAGAGAGTCAAAGTCTGAAACTTTGACGTTGGTGATCTAGTATTGAAAGAGAATCCTAAGAACCAACTAGAAAAAGAAAAGCCAGGAAAGTTTGAGCCTAACTTGTTGGGTCTTTATATCATCATAGTAGCACATGGATCTGGTGCCTATCAACTAGCTACTCCAGATGGTGCACCGCTATTTAATCCGATCAATAGCATGCACCTTCGAAAGTAATATACATGACCTTTGGAGATCCCATGGTATTAGAAAAAAAAAATGGAAAAATATAAAAGAAAAGAGAAACAAAAATAATCCATGTAATAGTGAAAAGCATTTTGGTGGTGCTTTTGATAAGTACCATGGTGAAAACCTGGAAAATAGGCACCATGTGTAGTCACCTTTCGCTCTACCATCTATCACTACTCTATTTGATTTTTTCCATAATAAACTAAGCATATACCCCTTCATAATAAAAAAATTTCTCACCCCTTCTCATTGCCCGAGATTGAAAAACATTTACTATCAAACCGCTTATCATATCCATCCCTTCATAAAACTAGTCCTATTTCAGAATGGGGGCACTCCTCAACCTATGGGCATCAAAAGGATCTTACACATAGTTTCCAAGGATGTTATCAAAAAAATCCAAAAACATTGAAAATCAAACAAAACATCAAAACATTCAAAAATCCTTCGAAAAAATATAAAAACAATTGAAAAATAAAAAATAATATCAATTCATGGTCAGTTGAACTATGTTGTCTATGCATCGTCATGTAGGAAAGGCCATCATCGATGAGCCCCTAAGGCATTAAGTTTATCATTTAGGGTTTGTTGCAGTCAAATCTTTGTTATAATCCATATCTCATAATAAGTGTCAATTTTTCATGGTTAGTCGAACTACGTTGTCTTTGCATTTTCACATAGGCAAGGCCATCATCAATGAGCCCTCAAGGTGTTAGGTCAGTCCCCTTAGGTTTCATTACAATAAATCTTGCATTACAATCCAAAATTGCATATTAAAACTATTCCTTTCTTGAGAATTGACATGTTGGACACAATCATGATACCTTACACAAAATCAAAAATAACAAATCATGGAATAATAGATGACACCACCCAAACTAGTCTTTAACTTGGTGGACCCAATTATCTACAAATGTTACCTATCCTAGGGTAAACCCACAAAAGTGGTTTATAATTCGAATGAGGAAGGAAAACTAACAAAAAATGACTCCATGCCAAAAAAAATCATTCTTGGGGTTCAAACGAACTCATTGGTTTGAATGAACCAAAAGAGGGTTCGGTCAAACCTAGGTTCGAGTGAACCCATTAAATGCATCCTGCGAAAAAATCACATGCAAACCCCTTTTTGAAAGGGGGTTCACTCGAACCCCTGGGGGTTCACTCAAACCCCCCTGGTTCGAGCGAACCCTCCTTTTCCCTAATCCCTACTCTCTGCCACCAAAAAAATTAGAAATTTTTCCCTTCGAAGCTCGAGTTGAGGATGAAAATGGAGGACACTTCACAAACCCAACCGGAATCAAGTAGTCCTCAGAACGAGCTATCCAATGACTATAATTTTAATATGTTTTGGTTTTATTATCTATTTGTTTTTTTAGTTTTATTAAGCATAGATTTTTCACCAAAAATGAAGCTCTCTATTCTACACGTGGAAAAATAGAATATTATCAAAAAAAAATTGAAAAATATGAGTGCACTAGATATTGAAGTCCTTGATCCAACAAAAAAAAATTGAATTTCGATACATACAAATAAAGTTACACCTTATACGGTCTGCTTATGTCTGAATTGTAATTGGTTTGACTTTGAAACTTGATTAAGGAAAAAATATTCAATAAAACACTATCTAACCAAGTGGAGGCACTACATATCAGAGTTACAAATCTAAATTTGAAAGAATTAGAATTTTGTCCTTCATAGAAAAAAAGTTGTGTTATACGATGAGTGTCACTCCTTAAAATGTTGTTTTTCAAAAAAAAAACTAGTTTTCGAGGGAGATGGAAAAAGAGGTGCAATCTGATTCCAAAACTTTTGAAAAAAATATATTTAGAATCTACAGACAAAATTTCATGAAACTCTAGTTTGCATCATCTTCAAATTCCTCACGGTTTAGCCGCTATAGGTGCCCGAAAGTGAAGATTTAGTTAGAAAAAAATATTTCAGTGTCCAGTTTGGCCAAAAATTGTAAACCACTATTGTGGGATCACCCCCTATAAAAAATCATTTGTCTTCTAGGATGTTGCATTATCAAAACCAAACCAAGCATCTTACACAAAATGTTTCACTCCTTAAAATAGGCACAAAATTTTGAAACCATATATCAAACACTTATTTGTGGATTAAAAGGGTCTAAATAGTTGTTGACTTACTTGGTCTAGTAACCAGTCTTATCTTTTTATCTGATTTATCTTATGTCATACTCCTAAGCTGCTCAAGGATATCCACAAGTGATTAGAGAGACAAGAATGGATTATGACGTTGCTTTCTATTGATTTCTATTTGTGATTTGTCTTGGTAACATAACTAAGGAAAATAAGGTACTTGTGTGTGATTGGGATTCCATCCAACATAATCAAAATGTCCTATTCAAGCCAAAGGGACTAGCTAATGCTTTCTTGCAGTGGGATTAATATGCTTTATGGTAATTTCCTCACATATTCCTACAAGCTTCTATTGTCACTAATTTGAATTAGGAAACTCCTTGTCAGACGTATCTTAATCTCTAACAAATGGATACTAATGTCACCAAGGTTTGTCTCAACTTGGTGTACACTATCCACTAGTCCATATATCATATCTTTAAGAAACTGAAAACAAAAGTTACCTTTGCAATTCATGCTTAGGTGCACATACATCCACTTGTTCCATAAACACAAAAAAATCTCAATGATGATAAACCATGCACTATTGAAATTTCAAGTAATATAAATCATTACATCAATCTTAAATTGGATGAAATATCTATTTTAATGGTTCTTCGCTCCTTACTAAATATTTCTTCGTGCTAACATTTCTTATGACAATCCCGCAGTCATCTTGATGGCATGTTGTGATACACAAAAAAAAATATATGAGTTGCATCATCTTGCATCCATAATCATGTTAAAATATCATAAATAGATCACATGCATATAGGCCATACATACTACATAAGAAAAATACAAAAATAATAATAATAAATTGCATCACATTTTAGAATCTTCATATCCATATGTAATGATATCATATATGGAATAACATGTTTTAAACATATAATGTCATCATGAAGATCATAAAAAATTAAATATCCATACATCATGTCATACATATAAGCACAAAATATATATTATAGGCATCCATCCATAAATAAAACCATACATGAACATCATATGCATCCAAAAAAGCATCCATCATATAGAAATATGCATAAAAAATAAACACATCATATAATCACCTCCAAAACAATACATCTCATATATATCCAAAAAATTGGGTCATAGTACAAAATATCAAATGATTGTAAAAAATGTGGAGCTCACAGGCTCGATCAAAATTACATACATAGGTGTAGCCTGTGCTACCCCTTCACCCGAAGGAGATTGTCCTAATGGTAGTGGCCTATCCTCCCTGTGCTTTGACCCTGATGGTCTACCATATGACGATGCCCTCCTGTGCTGAGATACCCCTACACTGCTATGAGATCTCCTCAAATGAGATCTTCTCTGGCTCTATGTAAGGCTAGGAGCCCTCTCAACAATTGGCATTGCTCATACAGATCTTGATAGTACTACTCAGCCCCGCTGGCTTGATGAAACTCTTGAGCTAGATTTGCACTACCACCACTGATAGTAGAAATAAAATCAATACACCACTGATTGAATCTTTGTGCATGAATAATAGCCATATCCCTCTCTTCCCTAAGCTGTGACACCTATCCTTATAATATCGAAAGTTGCACCACCTGGGGCTATAAAATTTAAATCTACACATATAGCATCTAAATCTGGGCTTGGGGATCCTATGATGCTCTCCTCTATATCTTCCTCCATGACATCCTCCCCAATGGGAATCTCCTCCATCATAGCCATCTGTTGTACAACCTCCTCCTTTGCTACAAAAAACTTATCCTCCACCCAAACCTCATGTTGTGCTAGGACCTCCATCTCTGCATCTCCCACAACCTCCTCAACTCTAACCTCCTCTATCTGGATCTCCTCCCGCTGAGGAGCGACACCTATCGACACTTGACCTACTTTGACCCCCTCCTCCTATCGAGGAGCATCATCTCTCGACTAATCACCATATCACCTTGGTGCCCAAGTTGGAAGTCCACCTCTATCTCTCCTATCTTGTGCTCTATCACCACCCCTACTTCAGTCACCACCTCGGCCCCTATCTCCCCTACCTCCATCTCCACCTTGACCTCCACCACCCCCACCATCTCTGCCATCAACCCCACCATCCCCCCAACCACCATCATCCCTTCTCTCTTGATCTCTGCCTCAAAATTTACCTCGTGGACCCCTCCCAAGCCTCTCTATAGGAGTAGTCTGATCAAGATCTATAAAAGGTATGGGCCTATGTTGGGCCCACCATTCATCGTACTCCACTATAGTGCTTGCATTGGCTACATCATTAGGGGTACCCCACTCAACTTGCTACAATCCATCAACCTCTATTGTAGCAACCTATATGCTAATCATAGGTCCCCACTTGGGAACCTCCCTCGAAGAATGAGAAAAATCTGCAATTCTATAGGAAGTCTCTATCTCTCCCCAAACTATCTCAACACACGATCTAGTAGATTTCTCTCTATAATATGTTGTGTTAGAACTATGTGACCAATCAGATATTAGGTCTACCTATATTAAGGAAAATGATCTTCATCATTTTCCTAGATGAACAATCTTTGTATGACCTCCAAGTAATATCATCCAAGGTATCAATGTCACAAACCTAGATCTACATGATGGCACCTCCATAAATATACACATAGGGAAATTCTGGTGTCAAGTACCTATCAACGGGTAGCCTGAAAACAACTATGTGCTCCCAAGTCCAAACCATGAGTAAAGTAGTACCACAGCTAATGGACTGAGCCCCCCTGTACGCCACGTTGTGAAGCTAGAAGTAGAGCATAGCCAGTAAACACAAACCCCAAGCATAAATGATGTCCTGCTCCATGATGCCCTCAAGCATCTCACCCCACCCAATGGGGAACCCATGGCCTTGATGGTTAGGAATAATGACATCGCCTATAATAGTGCAAACAACAACTATCAATCAATCATATCACTTAGAAAGTGTGTTCCACTAGATCTCATAGTCCTCTACGCCAAGACCTTGTCACCTTAGTGTAGCTAATCCATGGTCAACATCATACACAAAATTCTCACCATGAATGGGAATATGAAGGATACACCAGTCATCCTCGAGCATGACAATAGCCTCACTAGTGGGTAGATGGAAGGAACTGGTCTTGGAGTGCCATCACTCTGCTAAAGCCGTAAGTAGACCCTGATTAGCCTAAATGATGGGCATGAAAGTGATGTGATATAAAACAAGATCATGCAATGTATCTCTCTCCCCATCTCCCAAGTGATCTCATAGTTAGAGAGAAGCAAACCTACTCTCTCGAGTACAAATCAGTGGTAAACATACTTGCACTCACAAAAATCACATTACATCAATCAAGAAACCTAACTGAACCTATTGGACTGGTTCTAAGAGAAAAATTTATCAAAAAATAATAAATTCAATAATAGGAAAATGTGTCACACTATCATACATATGTGACTCACATATGCAACGCACATAGGAAATTGCGAGCAAACTCAATAATTACGTCACACTATCATGCAAATACATTACACAACATTTACACTGTACTAATCTTCAATTGCATTACACCGCAACACATGCAGTGCAAAGATCAATTGTGAGCAACCTAACGATGGTAGCTCCATTTAGCAGATTCCTCACACCATGCAAATGTAGTTAACTGAGCCACATTGCGATGAACGTGATAATAGATGCGGAACCAAAACAACACATCTCTTTTCCCTTCTTTGAGCCCTAAAATCTACAAAAAAATGCATAGATTATGAGGTAAGGAAGGTGTACATACCGTGTCCCCTAAGCCCTCTGGTTGTTTGAATGATTGAACCCGATATCTACGGTGTGATCCAACTAGTACAAGTGACATTCTGAGAGCAGCTCTGCAAAAAACTCAAACTTGGAGCTCTCAAATCACTCAAAAAATGCACAAAATGAACCTTTTTGCATCCCCTAGGGCCTATTTATAGCACTTAGGGTGGTATTTTTGACCCCCTTTAGAACTAGGTGCATCAAATTTAAACTTCAAATGCCAATACAAACCCCAGAGGCCCTAAAATCAAAATCTTTCGCTACCAACACATTCAACACTAAAAAAAGACATTGAAATAATTTCCCAATTTTTTTGGATTTTTTTTAAATTTATAAATTTTTTTGAGGGGGAATTAACCTATCTTGCATCACCAAGGCATATCGGGGTAACTTCTGAGCACAAATTTTTGAATTTTCTTTGACATAATGCTATAAACCCACATTATATCAAAGAGGGGAAAAATGTTGATACCCTAAATCGACCTGACCTGGGAGCAACACCTTTTTACTAATTTTCACCCTTCTTGGCTAAATGATTAAATAATACCTTATTATTTAATCATTATCAATTTTTATATCCTACTATTAATTAAGTAATTTTACATTATTTAATTCATTCATTCAAATTCACCATTTTTGACTAATTACATAGATCATATTTATTTAATAAACTCTTGATTATCATTATTCTCTCTAACTAATTAAATAAATCAAAATTATTTAATAAAGTCCTAATTTAACATTATTCTTCCCAATTAATTAAATAAACCTTATTTATTTAATTATGTCACTTACTTAACTTATTCCTTTATTTTAATTAAATAGTTATTATTAATTATTTAATTAACATCAAATACCCTTCTCATATTAAATAATTGTTACAAATTATGTAATTAAACCACTTTCGCTCTTCTACATTAAATAATTAATTTAATTATTTGATTCTCCAATATTCATTCAACATGATCTATTAATAAATAAAATTTTGTTTATTAATTCAATCTTTGTTCACACATTCCTCTCAAGATTAATTATTTAATTAATTAATTAATTATCCTTACACATTTGACTGATCAATCACATCCACTAATAATTCAATCTAATCTATTGAATGGTCAATCATATCAACCGATTATTCAAATCCCATTAATTAATATATCAATTTCCACTGATTATTCCAATCCCACTAATTAATAAGTCAAATTTCCACTGATTATCCAATCAATTCCCTTTATTGGATTGTTCAGGTCAGTTAACTGTTCAATCTATTTCCTCTCAATGAACCTTGATTATCGATCATGGTCTTTCATCTTTTGATCTAGATCATTCATCTGAAATAAGCATTTCTATAAAAGCAAGCCTTGTTGCACATTCATGGATAACCACAAATTCTCAATATTGGGCATCCTTGCTACAAGAATGAAGGTGTTGCCATTGATGTCAATTGGTTAAATAGTTATCAACTGGTTTTTTTTGTCATTGATGTCATGGATACATGATATTGGCTTTATATGTTGAGGGTATTGAGAAAATTTCAATGAAGAAAGGTTGCAGGTGTTCAGTGGTTGCTCCGAGTTTTGCTCTGGTATTTGCTCCTATGTTTTTGTGGTTTAGATATGTTGATTATGGTTGTTGGAAGCTGTTATATCTATATTTTTGGCTTCTAACTCATTGTACAGTACAAGTTATGTTCACCAATTGTGAACTATGGTTTTTTGTGTTTCTAGCTGAGGTCCGAGAGAAATGTTGTTGGTCTATATTTCTTTTTGGTTGAGTCTTATGACTTGCGTTTCTAGATTTAAGTTGTTATGATTGTATTAAAGATAATTTTGGTTTCTGGAAGGATTTGATCATGCTAAGGGTTGTGTGTGCTTAATTTTTCTATGTGTTTTACACTGGTTTGACTGACCTTGTGCTGAACACTACTTTCAAAGTTGATGAAGCGTGTTGGGACCTATTTTGGTTCTCATCAAGTGTGTGTTTGGGTTTCCCTCATTCTAATTCCACCCTAGGATGTTTTGGAACTGACCCAATTTGAATTTAATGATGGAATAGGAATGATTTTTCCAAAAATTCACAATCCGACATTTTTTTGTTATTGTAAGGGGGTAAATGCACCTCACACTAATTTCCAAGGGTAAGTAATTAAAAAATAAGAAACCTTGGGATTTTAGGAAGTATAACTAGAATAATAAATGAGAATTTAACATCTAAAATCTAAATTAAATTAAATGTGGTATTTAACTAGATTTTGGATGGTAGAATATGCTATAGAAGGTGCATATATTTTATTTTCCAACATGTTAAAAATAGGACATTATCTAGATGAGTTTATCAAAATATGCCACTTACGCTTCTTTAGTTTAAGATCATGCTTACATGGATAATATAACATGTGAAATTGAACCAAGACCCACAAACATAGACTATCATAGGAATTTTCAACTATTGAAACTACAACTCAAATCATTGTAATGATTTATAAACTAAGGTGGTGTCTAGAGCCACTATTTAGGAACCTACTAGGTAAGGGTTCATTCTCCTTTGGTCAAGATCCTAAAATAAATGATTAAATTAGATTTGGAATGTTGATCAAAGATATAAAGTATGAATTTAGAGATGCCTAACATGATGCATGTTGATTTATTCTTTAATAATGTTATTATGGATGCATCATTAATTCTCCACATGATAATGAATTTTAGTTATTCTTTGATGGCTTCAAAATGAAAAAAATAATTTCCTTCAATACAGTAATGTAGAAAACAAACATGCTCTAGATCAATGCATGACTAGTAGAAGGGAGTTGACAAGGTCCAAGTTAATTTTTTTGATTTAAAATTTTGAGGTTTAGATCCACAAGAGCATAAATAATGGGTCAATTCTTTATCCATATAGATAATCTAAGGTGATGAATAGGTGATATAAGGATCAATATTAGTTATTGGGAATGCGTGATGATGGGGACAAGTTAGGATAAGGTCATATTCCAATTATTATACAAGAATATATCATGTGTAGAATTGTTATTGCATAAAGGAAACTCTAATTAAAAATTTAGTCATGTAAGAGCATCCCTATCCTACAAGTAACATTGAATCAACCAAAAATATGTCCTTTCTTGTTGTTTGTGTTTTTTTATAGTTAGTTATTTTTTAGTCATTTTTATTTGTTATTGGGTATGTGCAAAAAGATGGGGGACTAAAAATTATCCATGACCACTTTTTGGTCCATCTAGGGCATAACATGAGCACATAATAACTTGCTCACATTATAACACACTTTTATTATAACACACTCACATTATAATTGTAAGGGGTAAAAGTGGAAAGGGATAAACAATCAAGAATTCAATAAAAGAACTCAAAACAAGAGATAAAACCTACTTACCATTGAGATCCAATTGGAAATCAAGCCATTAAATCAAACCCCGATGTTATCATAATCAAACATAATTGAAATAAAAAACACAATCTTACCATCCCATTGTTGGAGAGCTTGGTGTTGTATGGTGTTAGATTGCTCAAACACTTGAAGTCTCCATGATTGCTAGAAAAAGCTTGATTTAATTTGATGCAAAGATGACCTAGATGCTATGATAAATGCTCTCAATTGCTCAAGAATAAATTTTACATTATGTCTCTACTCAAATTCTAGGTGATGAATGTGAAAGATTGAAGGTGATTTTATAGATATTAATAAATTAGATCAATGGTCAAGATTGAGATTCAATGCCCACAAAGAAGGATTGAGATTGATCCTCAACAGCTACAAATGAGACTAAATCAAGAAAGATCAATGGACGTGATTACTTAGAACTTCAAAATCACATTTGTAGGAAAATGGTTAGGATATTTTAAATCAAGGGTGGAGATTAGATTTGAATATCAAGGGCTAGAAATGGTTGAGACGAGTTAATTCAAGATATTTTGAAAAGGAATATTCCCAGGAATATGCTTTGTGGAGGGAAAAAAGAATAATTAAATAATTAAAAATTATTTAATGATGGAAGATAGGATTATGCCATTTTTTGAAAAAGAATATTCCATTGGAGGAGAAAGATTAAAAGTGGGATAATTAAATGTCTATATTTTTCCCCTCTTTGACACAATGTACTTGTTGCATTGTTTCATAGAATTTGATGCTCAAATTAGGATGAATTTTTTTTTTAAAAGATTCCCTACTATGCCCCAACAGTTAGAAAAATAATGATAAGAGGTTGGGTTGCCCCCTTGAGAGGTTAGTCAATTTTTTTTCTTTTTAGGTCAGGCTGGCAACAATGTTCAAGACTAGTTTAGATGTGTAGAGGATGAAAAATTATGTCCTAAAGGTCATTGATAAAGCTTAGGATGATCTGGGGTGTTCAAAATTTAACTTAGGAGGGCGGTCATGGGTAAAAACCTAGGGTTTGGGGGGGTTAACTAGGAAATTATGGTTCATTTGCTCCTCATTTGCACACTCAGCTTTGGAGGATTCTTTCTCTCTAGTGATCTTTTGCTATAGATGTGATTTCATGATGGTGAGGATTCTAGGAGCTCCACATCACATAGACGTATTTCGATAGTACCACATCCAACCAATGCAGGGGTTACAATATGCAATCCTGTAACTTTTGCTTTCATATTTTTTTCATTTTTGTAATTAATAGGAAAAGTTAGGACTAACAATAGTAGTGGGATTTAAGATTGTCACCTTTGTCACGGTTTGACCATGCTTACAGTTTTAGGATGATTGATTTTACAAAAGAGTGGTACTATTGCATTAAGCTAGTTCTATTGCTCAAGGGTGATATGTTTACAACTTCACAGTTGTAAAAAATGATCGTGCGTGCTAGGAATTTAGGGCATTGTCACTATTATCATAAAGTGATGTGCTTGCATGCTAAACAAATCCTCTATTACAAAAATATAGCACACTTGAAAAATAACAGGCTCGCTATTGAAAAAATTAACGTGGTTGCTCCAAAGATGTTTTATTTTGCAATAAAGCATTGGTTTGCTTAATTTAGGTGCAGATTTAGATGTTCCAACTAGATTTTTAGCAAATTGATGTCGTGGGTTGAATTCTTGTAGGCCACACTACATCCTCTATATGCTAGAGAGCGTAGACCCCAAATTATTGATAGGATAGCACAATTTTAGGAGTTGGAGAGATATTTTCTACAGGTCATGGGATTAAACTAGATTACATATATTCCTAAGATTCAGGCACATAGAGCCATGATGATAATGCTAGTAGAGCAATGGAGATAAGAGACAACCACCTTTCACCTTCCCACTGGCGAGTGTGCCATCACACTTGAGGATGTTTGGAGGATTCTTCGGGTCCCTATTCATGGTGTGATGGTTACAATATAGAGAAGGGTACACAAGCTATGGAGAGATTACTAGGAATTTGACACCTCACTATCATGGAATCTGATGCAGGGGCATCCTTTGATGCACCTTTATTGCACTTTGTTGCCATTTTTTAAAACCTTGAGTTTTGGGTTGTTTTGGTTTTCTCAGTTCAATAAGGTCATTTCAGACCATTTGGAGTCATTTAAGTCCATATGTTTTGGAGTCATGTTGTCAAAAGTTGCAAATATTGTAAAATGTTGTCAAAATATTGTCAAGAACTTACAAATGTTGTCATTAGTGTTAACAAAGGAGTTTATGGTTTTTTTTTCAGTTTCCAATGGTTGTAACATGTTAAATATGCCATGTAACATCAATTACAAGGGTTGGAGAGAAGTTTGAATGAGTAACCAATTCATTTTGCATGTTCATTATTGCATTTTCTATGAAATTTGACTGTAATTTGCATTGTATGAACTGGTACATATTGGTACGGTCCTAAAACCAATTGAAGAAGTTGGAGAAGGGTCCTAGATTTTGAATTATTTTGATATGGTAAAATTTCATCAAGTTTTGTGCAAGATATGGCAATTTCATTAAAGACAGGTCTATAAAGTTAGTTTTTTTTTTGAAAAGTTGTAGTCTAAAACATGCATGGTACGAATTTGTATGGTTTGGTACAAACCTTAAAATTACTTTGAAATTTGGTGATGTGTCTTACCTTGAAAATTCTTTTGGTTTCATGCATTTTTGTTGAGTTTTGTGTGAGTTATGGCATTTTTACTGAGAGCAGATCCAAACCCTATTTAAGGTTTCCAGTGACCTAGAAAATTCCATATCTATTTTCCACGATCAAAAATTTATGAAAATTGGTAGAAAGTTATATTTTAACATGTTATAAAAACCCTTTAAAGTAAAATCCATAACTTGCAAGGCTAGAGGAGTTTTGAGGGTCTATGTGTTCTAATTTGCTTGAAAACTGACATGGAATCACAGTTACAGTAGGGTTTGATGAAACTAGCACATTTTCCAATCATGGTTGGATGGTAAATCACTCTAACACATTTTAATGAGTCTGTATAAGACAAGGAATCATATGGCATTTTTTTTTACCTTTGTTTGACGTCATTTCCTAGAATGCACCTAGTGGCAGCAAGTCTTTGTTTGCAAGAATCATTGTGATAATCATTTGGTTGGGTCATGTATGTTTGGGAACCCCTAGAATGTGTTGTAATAGGTCTGAATAAAATAATTTTTCTATGTTTCATGTTGGTTGTCTCTTGTTGGGTGTCAATGGGCTTTAGGAGAAAATTGTCAAGAATGAACTAGCATACACATTTGCATCATTGGTATTGGAACCTTGTTGGGATGTGTCAAAGTTGTTGTTTCTGAGTCCTTCCTTTGCATCATTTTTGGTATCAGAGCCCAAAGATCTCAACAAAGGAAGTTTTGGAATTTTGTGCATTGTTTTTGATAGGTTGAAGAAATAACTTGGATAACAAAAGACTAGGCCAAGGGAAAATAAAGAAGCCTAAGTGGTGCAGGAGCACCTAGGCTAACCTTCATTTTGCTTGTTATCAATTTTGGCTTGTACCTAACCTTAGCCAAGTCAGGATAATGGTGTGTTTATTTTGGACCTTAGAAGGTCTTGCTTGTGTGTGGTGAGTTAGTCACTAGGACTAAAATCATCTTTGTGTAATCATTGTTGTTAAATTTTGCTTTAATTAGCCTTAGACAACTTATGATGGATTGTAAAGCATTAAATGTGTGTTAAACACATCTAAGTTGTTAGAAGATGCCAAGAGGCAGTTAGGGGAGTTGTTGGCTCAGAATCAAGGAGATTGAGGTCCTAGGATGTAGGATGATGGCAAAGATTGCAAGAATGTTGCAAAGTTGCATGACAACATTGTTAGGTTGCATGCAACTTAGTTGTCTTGGATTCCCTAAAAATTAGGAGTATGGGATTGATCAACTTCCCTTGAAATATGGCAAAGGCATCTATGTAGGTGTGTGGCTCGTAGACAAGTAGGGAGAATGCATTGTAATCAAGTTTTTGGTTTTTGGTGAATAAAGAAATTCTGCAATTCCTATGTTTACCCGTGTATCTTGAGAAACAGAGATATCAAAGGCACTGTATATACTGATTTATCACTATATTTGAGTTCATAGCATAGTTTTGAGTACCTTTCATTTTGTAAACAAGTTGCTTAGAGTTGATTTGTTGTTTTGAATTCACAGTTTAGAGTCTAGAGGGTTGTAGTTGTTGTTTTTGAGCAGTCAGTCTTTGAATGGCTCCCCCATAAGATCTAACCACGGGATCTCCCTGAGATTGGATTGAAATGACAGGGGAGCCAATCACTTGTACATATTTAGCAGTAGGAAGTATAGGGAATGGAGCAAGCATGTTTAAAATCAAACCCTAGGCGAGCTAGGACAGTCTGGTTAGGAGTTTGATAGAGAAAAGTGAAGAATATAGGCAGGGGTTACAAGTACTATACAGAGAAAGCATGGTATTAGGTAGGGTAAGATAAGATCTTCACATGCCAGAAGGATTGAAGCTTCAATCAATCCATTAGAAGAAGATTTGAATGAGAAAGCAGTAAAACCCTAAGAATTAGGCCTAATAGCCCTTTTACCCTTGATTGTAGGGATCTATTGTACAGAGGAGATAGGGGTCTGAAACCCTGTGAATGTTTTAAAGGACTAAAAAGGGTGTCCAAAAGTGTAATTTATTTGCTAGGCTGTTTGGAGAGTTTAGACAGGAAAAGCAAAAAGGTGACTGGTAAGGGCTACAAGAAATAGGCCTCTTCAAGGAAAAATATTGAGATTGGTAGGAGTGAACACTGAAGATCCTCCAGGATGTATTCAATTGAATGTGAATTGCAAGAAATCAGTGACTCTAACACCCTTGCAAGCAGCTCAAGTTTGATAATGAAGTTGGCACTTAGATCCTTCTAAGTGTAGGAGATTGTTTACAAGTTCAAATGGTGTTAAGACCTCCAAGGTGAAGCACAAGGAGGGAGACTCTTGTAACAGAGTTGAAGCAAGGCTTAGTTAATGACCTAAGTCTAATCAGAGCCTAGAAGTTGTCAGGTTCTTGGTTGAAGACATAGAGAAGTCTTCTAGTAGGTTGGTGCAAGCAAACCCTGGAGCATTATACACCACTAAGGTGAGGTATCACAAAGACAAGAAGAAGCATTGAGAAGAAGCAAGGTGAAAGAGACTTTATTGCAAAAGTAGAATGGAAGTGTTGAGGATAATAGTCTATGGAGACTTGAAGAGTAAGAAGTTGCCAATCAAGCAACAAGTGATGAGAAGAGAAAGAAGTGAGATGAAGAGGAAAGATGAGAAGGTAAAATAAATACATATTTAACAAGAGATAACAGGGATTAGACAAGCTTTCGAAAAAATGCAAAAAATTGAAGAAATAATACGGAGTATAGTAACAAGTGTGCGGAGTTCAAACATCACCATTCACAAAATTTTCAAGTGGTTGATAAAGGAAAGTATGAAAAGAAGAGGCAGCAATTGAGAAGAAAGATTAAAAAATAATCAAGATGATGGAAGAGCAAAAGCCATCCAAGGAAGAGGAAAAAAATGAAGAAAATGAGTCCATTGAGACTCAAACTTTTATTTCTAATAATATTTATGAGTATGTGTTTACATGTGCAATAGATGAAGCAGTTGAAGCAATGAACCAGCTGAATGATATATTGACTGAGGAAATACAAATGATTGAAAAAGAAGCAAACAAAAGGATTCAAAAGAAGATATAATAAAATATATTTTGCAACAAACTATAAAGAAGCAATAGAAGCATGGTGGGAAGCAAATCAAAATTTTGAATCTTGCAACTGAACAAGGCATAAGAGGAAGAAATCATTTTTCAAATTTGATTTATGATTGGAAAAACTGGAAGAAACATTTGAGCGTGAGCATCAAATTTCTCCCCTTGGGGAGTATGATGCAGGGGAATCCTTTGATGTACCTTTATTGCACTTTGTTGTCATTTTGTAAAACCTTGAGTTTTGGGTTGTTTGGGTTGTTTTGGTTCAATAAGGTCACTTAAGACCATTTGGAGTCATCTAAGTCCATTTTATAATGTTTTGGAGTCATGTTGTCAAAAGCTATAAATATTGCAAAATTTTGTCAAAATGTTGTCATTAGTGTTAACAAAGGAGTTTCTAGTTGGTTTTTCAGTTTCCAATGGTTGTAACATGTTAAATATTCCATGTAACATTGATTCCAAGGGTTGGAGAGAATTTTGAATGAGAAACCAATTCATTTTGCATGTTCATTATTGCATTTTCTATGAAATTCAACTGTAATTTGTATTGTACATATTGGTATAGTCCTAAAACCAATTGTAGAAGTTAGCGAAGGGTCCTAGCTTTCGAATTCTTTTGATTTGGTATAATTTCATCAAGTTTTGTGAAAGATATGGAAATTTCATTGAGGGCAAGTCTTTAAAGCTATTTTTTTTGAAAAGTTACAATCTGAAACACACATGGTACGAATCTGTACAGTCTGGTACAGACCTGAACATGCCTTGGGAAGTTGGTTATTTGTCTCATCTTGCAAATTCTTTTTGTTTCATGCATTTTTTGTTGATTTTTGTGTGACTTATGGAATTTTTATTAAGAGCAGGTCCAAACCTTGTCTAGGGTTTCCAACGACCTAGAAAATCCCATATCTTTGTTTTCCACCATCAAAAAGTTATGAAAATTGGTAGAAAGTTCTATTTTAACATCTTCTAAAAACCATTTAAAGGAAAATCCATAACTTGCAAGGATGGAGGAGTTGTGAGGGTCTGTGTGTTCTAATTTTCTTAAAAACTATCATGAAATCACAGTTACAGTAGGGTTTGATGAAAATAGTGCATTGACTGGTCATGGTTGGATGGTAAATCACTGTAATGCATTGTAATGAGTCTGAAAAAGATAGGGAATCATATGAAAAGTGTTCTTACCTTTGTTTGAAGTCATTTCCTAGAATGCACCTAGTGGCAGCAAGTCTTTGTTTGCAAGAATAATTGTGATAATCACTTGGTTGGGTCATGTATGTTTGGGAACCCTAGAATTTGTTGTAACAGGTCTGAATAAACCAAGTTTTCTATGTTTCATGTTGGTTGTCTCTTGTTGGGTGCCAATGGTCTTTAGGAGAAAATTTTCAAGAATGAACTAGGGTGCACATTTCCATCATTGGTATTGAAACCTTGTCGGAATGTGTCAAAGTTGTTGTTTGTAAGTCCTTCCTCTTCACTAGAATCTCAGATGGATTTGAATTCATTTTTGGATGATGTTGATGGTATGGTGATTGATATAGTTGGTTTGATTATGGGAAATTTGATACTAGATAGGAGATCTTGTATATTCAAGTGGTTTGGGGAATTTCCATAGAGCATATGATGGAGGAGGGGACTTGATACACATGGGGACCCTACATGTTTTAGCATATCTATATCATGACATACACCAGATATCTTATCGTGGGGGTAGTAGTATTTCGACGAGTGTTAGCTTACTCCATGTTTTGGCATGGGAGTTCATTGTGGCTACATGACCAGAGGGTATTGATCAGAGAGATGCCAAAGAATGATATTTGTACAAATATCATGATTGGATCCATTATCGATAGCCTGGAAGGTTATAATATTGGAGAGCTATTTTTGATGACATGACAGAGTTCATGTGGAGGCCATACCTAGATTGCAAGGTTTTGGACTAACAATCACAATCATTTAGTTTACTATAGGCATACTCAATATCTGATAGATCAAGTTGATGCCATTTTAGAGAGATCTTCCAAGCAGAGTCCTCTGCTAGTTCGAGGAGAGATAGGTCACACGGGTAGAGGATTACCATGCTATCTATGCATGGACCATCAGAGAGGTCAATGCATGGGGGCCTCGAGAGGATCCTAGGAGAACAGTGGCCAAGTTTAGAGCACTAGCTATTGTTGGATGGGGTTGTGTGGTAGGTCCTGTAGATCTTAGGACTACCTATCTGTTGCAAGGTGTGACCCTTGGTCTTCCTTGTAGCACTAGCACTTGGGTTTGTGACATGGTCTAACTTCCTCCTATGGTTCTTAACCGAATCTTGTATCGAGCATTGACAGGTCGATCTTTTGGTGCAATGAAAAGTCCAACAATTGGTATCAGAGTTGGTCACAGGTTCAAATCCCACACTTGCGCTGGGTGGATTGTTGCAAGGTGTGACCCTTGGTCTTCCTTGCAGCACTAGCTCTTGGGTTTGTGACATGGTCTAACCTCCTCCTATGGTTCTTAACCGAAGCTTGTATTAGGCATTGATAGGTCGATCTTTTGGTGCAACGACAAGTCCAACACTATCATTTTGATGCATGGTGGGCTAGGAGACATCAATTTAGATTCACTATTCTTGGAGGAGGATTAGGAGTAGGAGGATATATTATTGGATAAAGGAGGAGAGGTGGTGCCATAGGGAGCAAGGAGGCCAAATAGAGACAATAGATTTCCCATGAGCAACATCAGCGAGCATAGCAAGATGATGGGCATGACGAGTAGGTGCCCCAAGATTAGGGAGATGGACCGAGGGATGGATAGGATATGGGTCACCATGATGATCAATAGTGGTAGGTACAGGTACAAGTACTATAGGAACCTCCCCCTCAAGGAGACAGTTTCACGCCTAGCCTAGATTATGGTAGAGAAAGATCAGGGTCATGTAGAGCACAACCAGGGAATTTAAAATAGGGATGCTAGAGCTAGAGAGCATGACGCTAAGATCATTCATAGATATGCCTTGGAGGTATAGCTAGCCATGATCACATGTGAGAGGGACCAGGCCTAATCACAGAGATATTCTTTTGCATAGGAGAGGGATACAAAGAGGGCCCAGAGGATACAATTGGAGATAGCATAGGATTCCTCCATCCCTCAAGCACAATACTAGCTAGAGAGGAACCAACTGATGGAGGAGAGAACATACTATAGGACCTTATATGTGGCATAGGTTCCTAAGTCTCAGAGATGGCCTAGGTTTGGAATGAGGAGTACCACCATAGTGGTAGAGCTTAGTAGATCAGGTGGAGGATCTGTTAGAATATGTTTAGTTCATCCTTCAGGTCCTCTCCTACATCCTCACCAGTCACCTCCTTAGAGTGTTTAGAGATCACCCATCAGAGAGGACCAATAGAGACTACCACTTGATGGAGAGTAGCAAGGCTAATCTTTGTTTCATTGTTTTCATATGGACTCAATATAGACATGATTTTTTATACACATTCATTGGCCTTTTGAGCCTCGTGTATATTTTGTCTATTTTTATGTATCACACATATCTAAGATGATGTTGATTTACTAACATTTCCATTTTTTTGATGATATATAAGAGATGACCATTTTTTATGTGGCCTATTATGTGTTATGAGATTATCTATAATATACATATTTATGATAATGATGGATTTATGATATGCTATGCAATGATGATGCTATGATATGCTCATTTTGTTTTGTATTTTTTGATGCTTTGAAATGACATGCATAATGTGGATGATATATGATGATGCATGTATGCAATGGATGATGATATATGATGTATGATGCTCCATGGTATGATTGATATTATGTGTTGATGAGTTTGTGGATGTAGGATGTAGGTGGAACTAACGATGTTGCGATGCAAGATGGAGATGTTAGTCAAAAGAAATGTTAGTAAGTTTAGAGGATGTTGTGTCATGGAGACCAATCAGACTCAGATAAGATCTTCATATTATTTTATTTATTAAAAAATTTGCTGCACTTATATTTATGTTGAAATTTTATATAAAAGGTGGTTACAAAAAAATATTAAATGTTGGAAGTGATTAGTTACAATATTTTTCAAATATAAAGTCTATGGACAGCTGGAAAAGGTAATTGTAACTGCTCAAAGAAAGTGTTTTATTGGGTGCATGAGGCACAATCAATAGACACACTTCATTGGTAATTAATGGGACATTTGTGGGAGCATATCAGAACACTCAGTGATGAGTTTTGAGGAGTGCAGATCACGAAAAATGTTAGCAAAAAATTGCATATTAGTGGATGAAAAAATGTAGAAGTTGTAGGTACCTGTAGCCATGGTTGTGTAAAACCAAGCAGTGAAAAACGTGATAAAAACATTGCTACATGTTGTTGCATGTCTTTGCATGTCATTGTAAATTTTATTTGCTGGGAGATTAATATATTTTGGACCCTCTTGTTGGTGGATGTAGCCCGGATTTGGGTGAACCACGTTAAATCTTTGTGTTGTCTTCTTGCTGCTATAATTTTCTGGGTTTTCTATTTCTCCTTTTTATTGATTAGATTTGCATTTAACTAATTGAAATATACCTTCTAACCCTAACAAGTGGTATCATATCGGGTTGTGTTCAATTATCCTATGCAGGAAGGTCTCACTGTTGAGTGGGAGTCCCACAGTTGAGTGGGAGTTATGGTAGAAGAGGGCAAGCTAAAGGTATAAAACTTTAATGGGCATAACTATTAGTTATGGAAGATGCAAATGGAAAACTATCTTTATCAGAAGGATTTATGGTGGCCATTAGAAGGGAAAACCAAGAAACCCTCGACTATGTCTGATGAGGATTTGGATATTCTAGATAGAAAGACACTTGGAAATATTCACTTATGCCCAACACAATCAGTGGCATTTAATATTTCAATAGCAAAGACAATGGAAGATTTGATGAAGACCCCGGTGAAGTTATATGCAAAGCCTTCTGCTTCAAATAAGGTATTTCTTATGAAGTGTTTATTTAATATGAAAGTGGTAGAACATGGGTCAGTTGTTGATCATTTAAATGAGTTTAATATGGTTACAAGTCAATTTACTTTTGTTAATGTAAACTTTGATGAAGAAGTTAGCGCACTTTTAATTCTGTGTTCTTTGCCTGAAAGCTGGAATAGCTTGGTAATGACAGTTAGTAATTCTATTTTTGGTTCAAATATGCTGAAATTTAATGATGTTGTTGGTGTTATTTTGAGTGAGGAAATTCGTAGGAAAAGCTCAAGTGGTACATCCACATCAGGCAGTGTTTTGAATGCAAGAAGCAAGGGAAAATCAAAGGAGAGAGGAAAGAATTTTGGAGGTCGTGGTAAGTCATGAGGAAAATCAAAGAACAAGAGGTCCCAATCTAGAGATAAGAAGGATTGTTGGTACTACGATAAGCCAACTCATTTAAAGAAAGATTGCTAGTCTCAGAAAAATAAAGGAGACAAAAAGGAAGGCAATAAAGAGGAAAATGTGGTGAGTAATAAATCTGATGAGGATGCTTTGATTCTTTCCCTTGATAATGTTGATGATTCTTGGGTGTTAGATTCAGGGGCTTCATTTCATGCTACGCCCCATAGAAGTTATTTTCTTAATTATGTCCAAGGGGATTTTGGGCTGGTTTATTTGGGAGATAAAGAACCCTTTCCGATTGTTGGAAAGGGAAGAATCAAGATTAACTTGCAAAATGGGAATCATTGGCTACTACATGAGGTAAGGAACGTTCCAAAGTTAAGTAGAAATTTAATTTCAGCAAGTAAACTAGATGATAAAGGTTGTGTTACATTTAGTGATAGAAATTGGAAGGTTACAAAACGTGCCTTAGTGGTAGAAAAAGTGTTGGACACATAGTTGTCGTAGCAAAATATCGACCTGTTAATGCCTATTACAACTGTGAGAGTTAACAGATCCACGAGAGGCGGTTAAGCCATGTCAGGAGGCGGTTAAGCCATGTCATGAATCTTGAGGGGAGTGCTGACCATTTTCCAAGAATCTCCCCCTCAGTGTTACCTGAGGGGATTCAAACTTGGCACCTTTGGCTTTGATACCAATTGTTGGAAACATAGTTGTTGTTGCACCAAAAGATCAACCTGTTAATGCCTGTGAGAGTTAATGGATCCACGAGAGGTGGTTAAGCCATGTCACAAATCCTGAGGGGAGCGCTGACCATCTACCAAAAGAAGGTGTGAAAGTAAGCACCTTATATC
Organism: Sequoia sempervirens; assembly: GCA_007258455.2. Lineage (NCBI taxonomy): Eukaryota > Viridiplantae > Streptophyta > Pinopsida > Cupressales > Cupressaceae > Sequoia > Sequoia sempervirens. The sequence goes on from VDFB02271358.1 coordinate 1,017,712,515, forward strand.
TTTGTACAGGTCATACTATTCCTTCTACTTTAGCTATTGTAGATAAAAATCAAGGAACAATTTTTGCAATTCAGCATGCAAAAAAAGAGACAATTGATGTGGATTTTGAATCAACACTGTGGCATAATAGACTTGGGCATATGAGTGCAAAAGGTATGAAATTCCTTCATTCAAAGAATGTTTTACTGGGTATAAAATGTGTTAATATGGATTTCTATGAAAGTTGTGTGTATGGAAAATAAAAGAGAGTTAGCTTTCTCAAGGATGGGAAGCAAAAGAAAGATGAAAAATTGGAGCTTGTGCATATAGATGTATGGGGACCAACTCAAGTATCTTCTCTCAGTGGCTCTCGGTATTATGTCACTTTTCTTGATGATGCAACAAGGAAGGTATGGATTTATTTCCTTAGGAAGAAATCTGATGTATTTGAAACTTTTAAAAAGTGGAGAAGCTTGGTTGAGAATGAGATAGGTAAAAAGTTAAAATGTAGATCATATCCGATAATGGTGATTAGTATTGCAGCAAAGAGTTTGAAGATTATTGTTCCTCTAATGGTATTTGTAGGCAGAAAATGGTTCCAAGGACTCCACAGGAAAATGGAATGGTTGAGTTCATGAATAGAACAATAATGGAGCATGCAAGGATGATGAGATTGCATGTTGGGCTTCCTTTAAACATGTGGGAAGAGGTTGTAAACACTGTTGTTTATTTAATTAATAGAGTTCCCTCTAATCATTTGGGTTGTGGTATTCTAGAGGAAGCATGGACAGGTAAGAAGGTGAGTTATTTTTTCCTCAAAACCTTTGATTGTGAAGAATTTGCACATGTAGATTCAAAAAATAGAACCAAGCTTGGTGCAAAATCAAAGAAATGTATATTTGTTGGATATGGCATTAATGAATTTGGTTATAGGCTTCAAGATTTTGAAAATAAAAAAATTGTGAGAAGTAGGGATGTCATATTCAATAAGAAAGTTTTGTACAAAGATCAGTTGCAACAACATGAGAAGAAATAAAATGATTATGTAGTACTAGATGATACTCCAAAAAATGATGTTCCAATGGTTCCTCATGCTCTGCAACAATAGAAACAACAAATACCACAAACTCCAGTGAATGTTAGATGATATTCAAGGATAAGTAGACCTTTAAAAATATTTTCTCCCTCTTTGTATTCTATTTTATTAAATGATGTTGGCGAATCAAAATGTTATGATGAAGCTATGTAGGTGGATGCCAAGGTTTAGTGGGAGCATGAAATGGAAGAAGAAATGGACTCCTTGCTAAAAAATTAGACTTGGGACTTATGCAAGTTGCCTACAGGTAAAAAGGCTTTACCAAATGAATGGGTTTATAGGCTGAAAGAGGAAGATGGAGGTAAGAAAATATTTAAAGCCAAGTTAGTTGTAAAGGGATTTTCATAGAAAAAGGGCATTGATTTTGATGAAATATTTTCTTCGGTTGTTAAAATGACTTCTATTTGTATTGTTTTAAGTATCGTGGTTGCTAAAGATTTGCATTTAGAACAACATGATGTTAAAACAACCTTTCTCCATGGTGATTTGGAAGAGGAAATATATATGGAACTATTGAACAGTCCGGATAAGTGAGAGGGGGGTGAATCAGTTATCATTAAACAATTTTTCTTGACTTTAATTAATATGGAGCAAGCTTATATCAATCAGATAATTATCAAACATATATGAAAATGAAAGCACAAAATAATACCATGCACAGTAGACACCAGTGTTTACATGGAAACCCAAGAAGGGAAAAACCATGAAGAATGTTAATTCTCAATTGTAGAACACCGATTAAGGTGACACCAGTTAAGGTGATTTTTACAAGGGCTCACTGCCAAGCTGCTCACTACCGGTGGGCTCAGTACCCAATTAAAACATTAGATTACAAAATAGTCTCACTGACAAAAATGAACTGATGAAGCTGCATCTATATATGCATGAAGTCAGTTCTAGTTTAGAGCACAATATCTGTCTGCACACCTTCCTCACACAATCTCTGCAAAGTAGATTACTTCTTCCTGACACTTTCCTTCAACTTTCTTATTGCATAATCCTTCACACCCTTTTATCTTCTCGCACACACCATAATATCCATATTTTCAGATGTCTTATCAATTTTTTACTTATACCATTCCATGCCTTCGTAAACTCCTTAGTCGGCAAAACACAATGTCTTCATAATCTCCTAAGTCATCCTAGTAAAAACATGTCGGCTTGAAGAACAACCTTGAAATATTCAATAAGGCTTTGCACACTAGCACCAGATCGAAAAGATAGGTCACACATAGAGATATTCTTACCACATTACCAAGGGATCCATAAATAGGTCATACATATAATAGGTTCATCACATAACATAATTATCAAAAGATAGCAAACTTTGAATTACATGAAATATATTTCAGAGCCGATGGGAACACCACAAACAAGACCAAATATTGATTATCATCAATTTCAGTATCAACCGAAGAAACACAATTAGACATACCAAAACTTGTAACATGCTACATGAATGTCCGGATAGCAAGGATACCCAAAATAAGATTTGAGCACAACGACCAACATCAAAAGATTAGACTTCATTATTTTGCATTAACTATCTTCCACAGATGCCCCAAAAAGAAGTATTGCCATATCTGGATCAAGGATAACATTCACACTATGCAACATCATAGCACTCGATAGGATAGATCATTTATGTATATCATCTGGAGCACAACTTTCTAGATCCTAGATTTTGACATCAATGACAACAATGCTAAAGCATCTCAACAACTTCTCAACAGGAACAACCACAAGGATTTGAGGTCAAAGTTAAGGAGAAGCTAGTGTGAAAATTGAAGAAAAGATTATATGGCTTGAAGCAAGCACCTCGACAATGGTATATTAAATTTGATAGTTTTATGGCTGAGCAAGGCTACAGTCAGTGTAATTCAGACTACTATGTTTACTTTAAGAAGTTAGATGATGATAACTACCTTATTTTATGTTTATATGTTGATTATATGCTTGTAGTAGGGTCTAACATGGATCACATAAAGGAGTTAAAACAATAGTTATCAAATTCATTTGCACTATGAAGGATTTGGGGGCAGTGAAACAAATCCTTGGTATGAAGATTACAAGAGATAGGAATTTTTTTTTTTTATCTCAGGCTGATTATAGTGAGGTGTTGTAAAGGTTTAATATGGAGAATGCAAAAGTTTTCAGCACACCTTTGCCTAGTCATGTCAAATTGACTAAAGATATGTATCCTAAGACACAAGAGGAGGAAGACAAAATGTCCAAGGTACCATATGCTTCAGCTATAGGAAGTTTAATGTACGCCATGGTATGCACGAGACCGGATGTTGCACATGTCATAGGAGTTGTTAGAAGGTATATGAGTCATCCTGGAGTTGAGCATTGGAATGTGGTAAAATGGATTCTTAGGTATTTGAGAGGTACATCCAATAAATGTTTATATTTTGGGGGCTCTAATACTAATTTAAAAGGATATGTTGACTCAGATTTGGCAAGGGATATAGATACTAGGAAAAGTACCATAGGTTATGTATTTATAGTTGGTGGGACAATAGTGAGTTGTATTTTTTGGTTGCAAAAGGTGGTTTCTTTATCCACCACGGAGGTAGAGTATGTAGTTGCAACAGAGGCAGCAAAGGAGATGATATGGCTGCAAATTTTCATGAAAGAGTTGGGAAAACAACAGGCTGAAATTTACTTGTATATAGACAGCCAGAGTGCTATACATCTTGCAAAAAAATCTTCCTTGCACTCTAAAACCAAACACATGCAGCTGGGATATCACTTCATTCGATCGATGTTGGAAGATGGACATGTAAAGCTAGAAAAGATACATACATATGAAAATCCAGAAGATATGTTTATGAAGGAAGTGACAAGGGAGAAGTTGAGCTCCTCTTCATCTTCAGTTGGACTTCAAGGTTAAATTTAAATAAAACAGAACAACAGGGTCCAAGGTGCTAATTTCCAATGGGAGTTGCAAGGGCAACAACATTCTTTGATCAATCTCCAAGTGGGAGATTATTGTGTCATGGAGACCAAATAGACTTGGATAAAATCTTCATATTATTTTATTTATTAAATAATTTTCTGCACTTATATTTATGTTGCACTTGTATCTAAAAGGTGGTTACAAACAAACATTAAATGTTAGAAGTGATAAGTTACAGCTGGAAGTGATTAGTTACAATGTTTTTTAAATATAAAGTCTATGGAAAGCTGGAAAAAGTGATTGTAACCACCCAAAGAAAGTGTTTTAATGGGTGCATGAGGCACAACCAATGGCCACACTTCATTGGTAATTAATGGGACATGTGTGGGAGCATATTAGAACACTTGGTGATGAGTTTTGAGGAGTGCAAGTCATGAAAAATGTTATCAAAAAATTGCATAGTAGTGGCTAGAAAAACACAGGAGAAGTTGTGGGTACCCGTAGCCATGGTTGTGTAAAACCAACAAGTGAAAAACGTGATAAAAACATTGTTGCATGTTGCTGCATGTCTTTGCATGTCATTATAAAGGTTATTTTCTAGAAGATTAATATATTTTGGACCCTCTTGTTGGTGGATGTAGCTTAGATTTGGGTGAACCACATTAAATCTTTGTGTTGTCTTCTTGCTGCTATAATTTTTTGGGTTTTCTATTTCTTTGTTTTATTGATTATATCTACATTTAACTAATTGAAATCTACCTTCTAACCCTAATAGAGGATAGAAGAAACTAGATGATTTTGATCTATCGCTGAAAATACATAGATGATTGATTGTAGATGTGAATAAATGGATGGATGAATGATTGACAATGATGGATGATGTGTAAAACTTGATGAGTATTATTTTGCTTCATGGAAAAGACTAACCAATTTTCATCATAGCAATCCTTATTAATTTAGAAAATAAACACAATGCACAAGTTATTAATGACCAAGGTGACTTTGTATCTATTGTGTGGACTTTGACTCCACAAATAAGGAGTATCCTTGCTCATACCAGACATACAAAAATCTTGTTAAAGTGTATGGGTTAGAATTTCATAGCATTTTGGACCAATGCACAGAGAGGTATGAGGAACCTAACATGCAAGACCACTTTAGTTTCCTAAAATGACTTCCACACACACAAGGAAAGTATTTTCCATGGTCGTATTGCAAAAATATCCAACAAGAACGACATACAAAAGTGATGATCAATGCCTCATTCCTTCCTCTCTAAATCCTTATGGGAATCCTTGAGAGATCCTAGGAATGAGACAATAAGAGAAATCAAAAGAAAAGACCACAATAGATAAACAATGCTACAGTATCACTTGCCACGAATGTTTTGATGCTTTAGGGTATTATCCATCGATGATGCCTATTGTAGGAATTATTTATCTGTTAAGACACATATTAGGATGTTGATGATGATTTTTATAGGTAGGTAGTTAACACTTAGGAATTGTTTTATTCTAATAGTGATCCAATCTTTATAATTTTTGCTTGAATGTTTCTAATATTTTGATGTTTTTTTTGCTTATTGATTGCTTTGTCAAAGGGTGAGGGTGATTATTTGTTTATTATAGATGGATAGTTTATTGTGGATAGGAAATAACAAAAATAGGATGTTTGAGGGTTTTTTGAATGTTTTTTGTACTTTTGAGATTATTTGAGGCTATTTTTTATATTTTTAGGATATTTAGATTTTTTGATGTTTTTTAGAGATTTAGAGACCAAGAGGGGGACTGACCTAGTGCCTCGGGGCTCATTGATTGATAGAATTTCCTACGTTATACACGTAGAGACATCATAGTTCATTTTATTGGACTCAAGGCGACTCATACGAAGACAACCAACAACTATTTTTTTGGAATTTTGAATTTTTATAAAATAAATTTGGATTTTGATGGCTTTTTGGATGTTTTTGGATTTTGATGATTTTTTTGGATTTTTTTGGATTTTTATATTTACATGAATGATGGGGTGAACAAGGATCCAAAAATTGGCCTTAAACATTCTTTAAAGGTCAACATCAAGAATCTTAATATTTATTTATAAATAAATCATTTGATATTGCACTATAAAATCGATAACTTTTTCATCATCCTTTTGTTCACATGTCATTAAATTAGCTAGGGTCATCTTAGGACCCATGTGAATTTGGAAGTGGTTGTAGAAAGCATCAATAAGTTGATTGAATGAATGTATTGAATTATTCGGTGAAGAGAAAAACCACTCTAAAGTAGTGTCTTTCAAACATCTAGGCAAGAGTTTAGCCAAGAATTTATCTTCAAAAATGAAGTCACTATATAAGGCGCTAATTGGAACTCCTTTCCCACCATATTTCTCAAACCTAGGAACCTCTATACCTTGTGGTATTTGTGTTCTCAATATCTCCAAGGATAATGGGTTGGTTTTGATGTATTGTGAAGGTTGGCCATTGTTGTTTTGATTTATTGTGGTGATTTTTTGTTGGAGGGATGACATATTTTGCAAAAGTGTGTTAAGGATTGCATAATTGTTGATGTTATGAGATGGAGGTGAATAAGGTGAAGTTGTGTATGTATGTGGAGGACAAGTGAATTGTAAATTTATGAGGGTGGATGGATGAGGATATATGAGATTTGAATGCACAACGCTAGAGGGATTCCTAGTGGAAATACCTAAAGAAGTGTTGGCATTGCTAGGAGGTTGGATGGTTGTAGTAACATGAGTACTAGTGTATGTAGGAATAGAGGTAAGGGTTGTGGAAGGAGGAATTGAATTTCTGCCTTGGATTTGAGTATATCCCAATGCTTGAGCACAAATGGTCATTGTAGGAACATGTTTATCAACAACATGAGCTAGACTTCACACAATGTCTATTCCATGTTCATTTTCAAGCATATTCCTCACATTATATAAAGTGGGAATGGCACTACTAGAAATATTTTTTGAATACACAAAGTTTTGCAATTTTTCTATTTCTTCATCTATCCTTCTTATGCTCTCTTGCGAGACATTAACAACCATTTTTTTGACATCATGCACATTAGTTGTGGGTAGGGAAGTCATTAGAAATGAGGTATGAAAGTTGGGATCCACAAAGGGTTGACTAGTGTCAACACTATGAGTGACAGAGTTAGAAAACCCAAGATCCATGACAAATGGTGTATCACAGGATGACATGAGTCTCGAACTATGTCTCAAAATAGTATTCATAATAGGAAACCAAGTTGTGAAGCTCATATGAGTTTCACAAACTCGGTATGCACCCAAAATGGATAAGAGGTAAAATGAAATAACCTAAAATATAAAGCACAATGCAAATATGTAAAAGAAATTTTTAGATTCTAAACAAGATAATTTTCTAATTATGCTATGCAAAAAATTGAAAATGATGTCTTGTAAATGCAATTTTGAATTCACACAATGCACTAAATTTATTCAATGAAGCTTAATATGATCAATTTGAAATAATAGAAATTCTATAAACTCTAACAACAAACTACAAACAACAAAGTAGAATACATAAATAGTGATTTCAATGCCCAAAAATGTAGGAAAATCCCTAATTAGGGACTCATTCACCCAGGGGTGAATGGGTCCAAGCTAAGGATTTTGAAAAATGAATTTATAGATTTCTAAGTGGATTCCTATTCATTTCAGATTCTAGACTAAGATAGGTGATTGTAGTTTGAAATTTTTATAAATTTAAGTCTAAATGCAAATGCAAAATAATGGTAAATGGAAAACTAGGAGACCTAATTTGATATGCAACTTTGATTCAACTTCCAAATATAAATGAATGATGATGCAATGTTATGTAAATGCTTTGCAAAATGAGTTATTTGTTTCTATTTTATAGATTTTATAGAATGCAAAAATGCAATCTTGAAACCCTAAATGAGATGCAAACTAATGCAAGTTAAGCAACCCTAAATGATATTCAATTCAATGCAATTCAATTCAATGAATGAAAAATCTAGATCTAGGGTTGAAATAGACTCCAAAATAAAAAAGATACAATGCTCAAGAGTCGAGTTCACAAAAATGAAAAGGAGAAAAAAATAGGTGCACATGAATGGAAATGAAGGGGAATAAGGTTATGATGGATCTATCTTCCTCTATTTCATTAGGAAATGAGATCCACACAAAGGATTGACTTTCAACCCTTAGGTGAGTCAACTCAAGATGTGAATCTTTAGATTTCCTTATGATTGAAGGATGGGGGTCAAGGTCAAACAATACTTTGGGGAGAAAAACTAAAAATAGTAAACTAACACCAAATTACGACTTAACATTTGAAACGACAATTTTAAGCTCAATATTGAAAGAACCTACAATCAAATTGCATATCGGAGAAGGGCAAATGTGAGTGTACCTTTCACCAAAAGTGATTTTTCAAAGCCTGACTGGGACTCATTCGCCTAGGGGAAAATGGGTTTACTATTAGGGATTCTTTGCAACTTTCGGGAGCCTATACTATAGATCTGAATCTTCCAATTTGTCTAAGTGGTGGTGTCAGAATGTTGGAAATAAATTATGTAGATGAGTTTCCGTGAGATGACAACTTTTATGACAACTTTTGTAACTTTGTCAGTTTATTCAAAATTTCTCTTCAAGAGATCTTCAAGCTTTCTTCCACCTAGATCTACAAACACAACATGAAAGGGAAAAAATATTTGTTTTTGGTGAATGGGGTTTTTCCTTGGTCAAACCCCATTTTGGTAATCAAACCTTGAAATGAATTGAAATATGAAAGAGGGAATGAAGAATGAACAATGTAATGTTACCACTCAACAAACCCTTGAATAAACCTTGGAATGCAATTCTGCAAATTGCATGAAATGACTTCAATGGATGTGGATCTCGAACTTTGAATCTTGCTTGAAATAGTACTTTGAATGCTTGATTTGATCATGAACCTACATCACCATATTAGCTCCCAAAACATGCATGATGAGAGAGAATTTTACATGACAATTGGATCTTGAATGCTGCAATAAAACTATGATAAATCTACTCTTGAATGGCTTTAATTGCTCTTGAAATCTCATAAACTTGCTAGGTTCTTGAATTTAATTTCTTAGGATTTGAAATTATGAAATAACCTTGTATTTATAGATATGTATCCTCAATTTCCCGAAATTCAAATATCACAAGCCAAAATTGAATCACAAATTTGAATATGTTAAAATACCACCAAAACATAATTTAAATTTAGGTCACAAGGTCTAGGGAGGACCCATTTTCCCATGGGAAAATGGGTCCTAGGTTCATAAACCTAGGACACACATTTCTCAATGAGAAGTGTTATGTTAAGGCATTAATGAATGTTAGGTTTTTTCTTTGGGAAATTTAATTAAATAGGCTTGGTAAATGAATTAAGGGGCCAATTAACGAAAAATTAAGCTCAATTAATTAAGGGAGCCCTAAATAAGTGTGAAAGTTTAAATAAATACATTTTACAAAACTAAATTAAGGCATAATTAAGTCCAAATTAACTAGGAGGGCCCAAACAAATGAGAAAATGTAAGGGATACATTTTTTGTCACTACATTTAGCCCCCACTTTAGTGAGAGGATGACCTTGTGTCAAACTCACACTAAAGTAGACATTAAAAACATATGTATACAACAACAACAAGATACTAAATCATATAATATCAAATACTTAAATAAAAGGTAAAAACAAAAAGGGCAGATCAAGCGTCAACTATCCAACATGATGTGGAACATGCCTCATTTGTTTGTTAAAAAATGTTCACAAGTGGAACCCTAGTTGTCCACTATGCACAAACAACACGTACACTCACACGGGCTAATGGAACTCTAGCTATCCACTAGGTGAGCCCCCAAGGGTGGAAAATGATAATCTTATTAGGCTCCCATACCATATCAAAGCTATCCCTTTGATAACTTCAATAAGGCACCACAAAACAAAACAAAACACAAAATGGGTGGCAAATGATAGAATCTTATTAGGCTCCCATACCATACCAAAGCTCTATCTTTGATAACTTCAGTAAGGAACCACAAAACAAAACAAAAATTTCAAGCTTCATAAGGCCTAACACGCTATGTTATGCTAAGTTCCTATGAAAAAACAAGGCAAGGCTTCAGTGGAAAGCAATGTGTCTTATTCTTGGTGGCTTTGAAAAGGGTTCAAGCTTCACAAGGTTAGCAAGTTGTGTTATGCTAAACACTTATGAAAAAAAATGCAAATAAATATGTTCAAATGGATTTTTCCTAGTTCATGTAAGGTTTCCTCTTAGGGAACATCGTGCCTAATGTCTCCAAGAGAGGACAAGTGAAATTAAAAGATTTGTAACTTAGGGAATGCAACATGTAGCATCACCACTAAGATGAAAGTTGTATGCCAAGAAAGGTCACACGCTTGAAGGACATAAAACCCAACCACATCACCAAGAAAAAGATGCATCGCAAGAATTAATAAGATCACACAATGAAACATAAGGAATGCCAAAAATTTCAAAAATAAGAATGACAATATATGCCCCCACTTTAAAGAAATTGCTAACACCATTGTTGTGAGAAATTTACTTTAAAGTAGAAAATAATCAATGCTAACAATAAAGGAGACATGAGAGCTTATTCAGAAAGCCCTATGCCAAGTCATATGTTTCCAAATGAAGCTATGTCATGAAAAAGGGGTTGCCCCCAAAATGAAATCCCAAAACACATAAGGGATCTACAGATTCAAGTATGTCTTTGCTACAATGATGTTATAGAGCTTAGAAATGTCATCATTCCCCAAATAATCATAGAATAGGAAGAATGAAAAATATTTTGGGTCAACATGGAAGAGACCTAAATGTCTTGACTCCTTGCATCATCCCCAAAAGGACAACACGAGACAAAAGAAAATATATTTTTTTATGTAATATAAAAGAATGTAGATACAAATATATGAATGCACATGAAGAGATACATCAAATAGAATAGTATGGGGACATCACATTACACACATGAAATCACACAAATCACATGAAAAAGAAAAATAATTAAAAAACTAGAAAAGCACATGTGAGTCAACCTTAGCAAGTCATCTGCATCCCAATCTTGTTTAGTATGTAGAAGGAATAAAACTAGCCAAAGGGACAATATGAAGTGCCAAACTAAGAAAAGCACCAAGTTTAACACTCTATTTAGGAGGATCATCATTTGAGCTCATGGAAGAGGAAAACAATTAATTTATCTCTTTATGCACTTCCTCATAAATCTTAGTAGTTTCATTATCATCATCCAAGTTAATCACAATAGGAGGTCTAATGATAATATCGATAGAATTTTGTTGTTTATGCTGCGACGAAGGTGGAGAGGCATCATGCATTGCTTGAGACAAGTTTGGATTCTAATTTTATATTTTTTTCTTTTCCTATTTTGCTTGTAACAAATGAGCAATATCACGACATCTACACCTACGCTCTCTAGCATTTTGGTTTCTTTTCATTCATTTTTCAAGTTGTAATTGTGTAGGAGCATGTTTATCAACAATAGGCTTATTTTCTTCCCTTTAGGGAGGAACAAAAGGAGCCATGGGAGGTTGTTCAACCACTTTCTCTTTAGCTTTGTAAACTCTTTTGACTTTAGGAGACACAATAGGATTTATTTGATTATTTTGTGGTCTCTTATATGAAATAGGGGGAGGATTTGTCATAGGCTGGTCTTGGTTATGGTTACTTGGAAGGGATTTTGGTTCAATCATGGTCTCATCAAGGATAGGAGGCTCAATCATAGGTTGAGGCATATTGCTAAGGGATAATTCTATTATGCTATTTTCCTTAAACTTTTTATAGGATTTGAAAAAGAAGTCCTCACGAGTTCTAATAGGCTCTATAGGCTCGAGCCAAAAGAAATCCAATGAGAAGTTTTCACGGGAAGACACAAGATTAAAGACACTATGATGCACAGTAAAGATCTCATTTCCAAATGGAAACTTAAAAAATTTATGCACAACCGATGGGATGAAATTCATGGAGTGAAGCCATGGCTAGCCTAACTTCACATGAAATTGGTCCGAAGTTGGGATGATGGTGAATGAGACATTTAATTGTTTCACTCCAACTTTTAAAGGGATATTTATCGAACCTATCATAGGGCAAGCAAAACCATTATGCGTTTTGATCCATTATTTCAATTTTTCATATGATTCTTGATAAAGCTCATGCACAAATAGGAATTATTCAATGATCACATTCTCTACATAGACAAGATCAATTAATATCCCATTAGTAGGCTTGCCATTGATTCTTTCAGCTATGTAAAGAGGACCATTGGGTGCATGTTTAATTATGTCATTTTATGAAAAAGAAATGTCGAGGGGCATAGTAGTTTGGTCCTTACGAGGTTTAACATCAATAAATCCTTAACCATAGATTTTATAGAGTCTTCCTCATTATCATTCATGTGATCATCATCCGTGTCAACATTTATCACATCATTCTTTGTTTCATTGACTTTGATAAAGGAAATGTTATGATTTGGCATAGGATTTGTAAAGATTTTCAATTTTTTATTAGGAGGGGTTACAAAATTATTGCCTTAATCATTAACATCGTTGATTAGGATATGATTAGAATTAATGAGGTCTTGCACAAGATGTTTAAGACTCTTACAATATTTTGTATCATGTCCATTTTGCCGATGAAAATGCAAATAGGCATTTGGTCTATAGTTTGAAGGTAAAGGTTTAGTAGAATCAGAAGTTTTAATAGGAGGTAGGGAAATCAAATTCTTGTGTAAGAGCTACAACAAGGTATTATGAAGGGTATCAGGTAGGGGGGTGAATTGTCTATTTCTATCCCCAAAGGCATATGGTTTTGTCGACTTAATAATAGCCACTTGGGTGTCAACATGTTGATTTGATTGAGGGGGATTAAGTTGTAAAAAACCCTTATTTTATTTCTTGAAAGGTTGATAGTCGGTTTGAGGTGTGGATTTAGAATTTTTAGGCCGGTTAGAGGATGTTTTCACTTCACGACTACTAACTGAATTTTTGTAATCACGAAGGGTTGTACACAAACTGGTAAAGGATGGAAATTTTAACGTTTCAAATTTGGCTTGGATTTGTTTTTGCAAATTGGAAATAAACATTCTTTGAAGGTCAGGATCAAGAATCTTAATATTTATTTATGAATAAAGCATTTGATATCGTGCTATAAAATCAATAACTTTTTCATCATCCTTGTGTTTACCTGTCATTAAATCAGCTAGGGTCATCTTAGGACCCATGTCAATTTGGAAGTGGTTATAGAAATCATCAATAAGTTCATTAAATGAACATATTGAATTATTCGGTAAAGAGAAAAACCACTCTAAAGCAATGTCTTTGAAGGATCTAGGTAAGAGTTTAGCCAAGAGTTTATCTTCAAAAATGAAGTCACTATATAACACTATGTAAGCGTTAACATGGCAAATAGGATCACCTTTCCCACCATATTTCTCAAACCTAGGAACCTTTATACCTTGTGGCATTTGTGTTCTCAATATCTCGAAGGATAATGGGTTGGTTTTGATGTATTGTGAAGGTTGTCCATTGTTGTTTTGATTTAGTGTGGTGATTTTTTATTGGAGGGATGACATATTTTGCAAAAGTGGGTTAAGGATTGCATCATTGTTGGTGTTATGAGATGGAGGTGAATAAGATGGATTTGTATATGTATGCGGTGGACAAGTGAATTGTAAATTTGTGAGGGGGGTTGGATGAGGAGATATGAGATTTGAATGCACAAAGTTGGAGGGATTGCCAATGGAAATACCTAAGTGTTGGCATTTCTAGTAGGTTGGATGGTTGTAGTAACATGAGTACTAGTGTATGTAGGAATAGAGGTAATGGTTGTGGAAGGAGGAATTGAATTTTTTCCTTGGCTTTGATTATATCCCAAAGCTTGAGTGCAACTGGTCATTGTAGGAACATTTTTATCAAAAATATGAAATATAATTCACACAATTTTATTCCATGTTCATTTTCAAGCATTTTCCTCACATTATCTAAAGTGGGAATGGCACTACTAGAAATGTTTTTTGAAGTCAAAAAGTTTTTCAATTTTTCTATTTCTTCATCTATCCTTATTATGTTTTCTTGCGGGACAATATCAACCATTGTTTTGACATAATGCACATTAGTTGTGGGTAGGGAAGTATTTGGAAATGAGGTATGAAAGATAGGATCCATAGAGGGTTGACTAGTGTCAACACTATGAGTGAAAGAGTTAGAAAATCCAAGATCCATGGTGAATGGTGTATCGTAGGATGACATGAGTCTCAAACTACATCCACGATAGTATTGGCAATAGGAAACCAAGTTGTGAAGCTCATACCAGTTTCACAAACTCGGTATGCACCCAAAATGGATAAGAGGTAAAATGAAATAACCTAAAATATAAAGTGCAATGCAAATATGTAAAAGCAATTTTTAGATTCTAAACAAGATATTTTTTGTTTATGTTATGCAAAAACCTGAAAAGGATGTCTTGTAAATGCAATTTTGAATTCACACAATGCACTAAATTTATCCAATGAAGCTTAATATGATCAATTTTAAATAACAAAAAAATTGTAAATTGTAACTACAAAGAAAAATATAGAAACAAATATTTTAATGCCTAGAAATGCAAGAAAAAGCCCTAATCAAGGACCCATTTTCCCAAGGGAAAATGGGTCCTAGATTAGGATTTTTTAAACTGAATTTACAAATTTTTGAGTGGATTCCTATTCTTTTCAGATTCTGGTCTGAGATAGGTGATTGTAGTTTGATTTTTTTGTAAATTTAAGTCTAAATGTAAATACAAAATAATGTTAAATGACAAACCAGGAGACCTAATTTGATATGTAATTTTGATTCAATTTTAAAATGTAAATGAATGATGATGCATTGTTATGTAAATGCTTTGCAAAATGACTGATTTTTTTATATTTTATAGATTTTATAGAATGCAAAAATGCAATCCTAAAACCCTAAATGAGATGCAAACTAATGCAAGCTAAGAAACCCTAAACGAGATTCAATTCAATGCAATGCAATGCAAATGAATGAAAAATCTAGATCTAGGGATGAAATAGACTCCAAAATTAGAAAGATACAATGCTCAAAATTTGGGTTCACCAAAATGAAATGGAGAACAAAATAGGTGCGCACCAATGGGAATGAAGGCGAATATGATTATTATGGACCTATCTTCTGCTATTTCATTAGGAAATGAGATCCACACAAAGGATTGACTTTCAACCCTTAGGTGAGTCAACTCAAGATGTGAATCTTTATATTTCCTTATGACTAAAGAATGGGGGTCAATGTCAAACAACACTTTGGGGAAAAAAACTAAAAATAGTAAAAAAACACCAAAATGCAACTTAACAATTGAAATAAAAAATTTAAGCTCAATATTGATATAACCTATAATCAAATTGTAGATCAGAGAAGGGCAGATCTAAGTGTACTTTTCACCAAAAGTGAGTTTTCAAATGATGACTCAGACTCATTCGGTTAGGGGAAAATGGATCCATTGTTAGGGATTTTCTACAACTTTTGGGAGCCTCTGCTATAGATCTGAATCTTTCAATTTTTTCAAGTGGTAATGTTAGAATGTTGGAAATAAATTTTGTAGATGAGTTTCCATGAGATGACAACTTTTATGATAACTTTTGCAATTTTTTCAACTTCTTCATATTTTGTCTTCAAGAGATCTTCAACATTTCTTCTACCTAGATTTGCAAACATAATATGAAAGCAAAAAATTATTTGTTTTTGGTGAATGGGGGTTTTCCTTGGTCAAACCACGTTCTCGTAATCAAACTTTGAAATGAGTTGAAACATGAAAGAGGGAATGAACACTGAACAATGCAATGTTACCACTCAACAAATCCTTGAATAAACCTTGGAATGCAAATATGCAACTTGCATGAAATGGATTCAGTGGATGTGGATCTTGAACTTTGAATCTTGCTTGAAATATTACTCTGAATGCTTGATTTGATCATGAAAACTCCATCAACATATTAGCTCCAAAAACATGCATTTTGCAATAAGACTTTGACATGACAATTGGATCTTGAATGCTACAATAAAACTATGACAAATATGATCTTGAATTTCTTTATTTGAATATGTTAAAATACCACCAAAAACATAATTTAAATTTATGTCCCAAGGTCTAGGGAGAACCCATTCACCCATGGGAGAATGGGTCCTAGGTCCATAAACCTAGGACACACTTTGCTCAATGAGAAGTGTTATGTTAAAAGCATTAATGAATGTCAAGTTTCCTCTTCGGAAAATGTAATTAAATAGGCTTGGCAAATGAATTAAGGGGTCAATTAAGGAAAAAATAAGCTCAATTAATTAAGGGGGCCCTAAATAAGTGTGAAAGTGTAAATAAATACATTTTACAACACTAAATTAAGGCATAATTAAGTCCAAATTAAGTAGTTGGGCCCAAACAAGTGAGAAAATGCAAGGGATGCATTTTTCATCACTACACTACTAAAGCTAAATCCAAACCAAGCATGTCTACATAGGTCTAGGAAAAATTGATCTTTCATTCTTGTATGATAGTTGTGAAGTTTATTATTTCTTCAGGATCTAAAGAGGCTACATGATAGGTTATCTTTGGTGCATTTATTGTTCCCATATTTATAGGTTAAGAATATTCAATAAAAACTGCTGATCTTTCCCAATACTGAGTGATAGGGAGATTGAATCCTCCATCCTTGGGAACCTTGGGGAGGTTTTTACCCTCGGATACGTCCTTTTTTTTACATTTTTATGATTTGATAGTGCCACTTCATGTTTTTCACTAGGAGATTTAATTTTATATTTACATTTTTATTTTTATTTTTGCGACTAGAGGATGAAATATCCCTACCAAAATATGCTTCTTGTCCAAGCTCAATATCAAAGCCAACCTTGTGGTCTCCAAGTGGTATACCATTTTGAAGTCCCATAAACTCAATGATGGCTTCATCATTTTGGAATATGTCCACAACAGGTGGTTGATGTTGCCGATCCCAATTGATTAGTTGTGGGTAAACGAGTTCGAGTCCATGTGTTTGGGATGTAGGGTTGAAGGAAAGGATAGTAATGGTGTTTATGCAAATGTCTCCAAATAGGTATGTGATGTATAGATCATCATCAATAGGATCATAGTCATCTGATGTCTCAACCATGATAGAGGAAGAACCTTCCTCATTAGAGGCAATTTTAGTATTAGGAGTAACAATGTCTAACAAGCCATAGCCTAGTCCTTGATTTTTCTTCCATTTTTTCATGATGATGGGCTCTCTCATACCTTGTTCATTCAAACCAAGGCCACCTTTTCTTATGAATCCCATACCTTTATTTAACTGATAACCTTTACTCTTTGGGTGAATTGGGATTAGTGGTAATTATTTTTCTTCCTCTTCTTCTTTGTAGAGCCATGTAGAGATATATTCTTCAAACACCACTTCATCTTTCATGTCTCCCCATTTATTCAATATTGTAGGTTTGACTTTAACAGTGATAGGTTGAGCTTTGTTTATTTCCTTTGGTTTTCCATAAGTTCTTGGTGATGGAGGAAGCTTTCCAATGTAGAAAGATTGGTTAAATTGGTAATCTCCACAACCATTGTCAAGTACCTGGATCTTGAGGTCGGATTGAGGTGGATTGGATGATGAAGATGGAGTGGAGGATGATGAAGGTTGTGAAGATGATGTGAGGGATCATGGATCAATGTAGGAGAATGAATGGAAATATATATCATTCTAGGAATTTGAAATATTTTCTTGTATTTTTCTTTGAAATTCATATAGTAATGAAAAGGTTTTGGATCAACATATATTGTAACTTCCTTGTCATTATATGAAATTTTTAGTCATTGATGAAACAAAGAAGGGATAAATTCCATTGCATGGATCCAAGGGCATCCCAAGAGAAGGTTGTAGGGTGGTTCAAGATCTAGTACTTAATAGGTTGTTTTTTCTATGGCCAATCCCACCTGAATAGGAAGTCTAATGGTACCTTTATAATTTTTCTCATTGTCATCATAAGCTCTTATAGTGATGCCTTTTTTTTCTCAATAACACCATTAGAATATCCAAGCTATTTTACCAATTTCAAAGTATAGATGTTTAAGCAAGTGCACCACCATTTATCAGGATTATTTTGATTTTATGCTTGTGGATTCAAACTTCAAGATATAGAGCTTGGTTATGGAATGATTTGAGGGGAAGGCTTTTTAGAAAAGACTAGGTGATGTGTAGAGGAAATGTGCCCCACCATAGCTTGAAACTGATTTGTGTTGATATCATTAGGTACAAAAGATTGAAGGAGATCTTTTTCAAAATATCTTTATGATGCAGGAGCATCCAGTGGTGTAAGGGCAATCTTGCATCACCCAAAAATAGTCAATTTTCAAGTTTCTCGGTTTTTAGATGTTTTTACATTTTTGGATACCCTTTTCGTCATAATGAAATTCCCAATTTACGATTTTTCATTTCGGTTCCTGGGTTGAAAGATATTGCAGTTTTAGTTTCCCATATTTGCACCTAAAAACCTTCCGAGTGGGATTTGAGGCACTTAGAGCTTCCGGATCGGCCCCGAAACTTGCCGAAATTGGCGTAGCGGATTTTGAGTGCGTTCTTGACTTCGAGACCTTTCCAATAGTTCGAACGGTTCGCGAATCGGAGTCCTGGATCAAAAGTTATGACCCCGCGAAGTTGGCGCACTTTCTAGAAGATACCATTGCAAATGCTCTTTTGAAATTTGAACTTCATGTTGTAAATTTTCGGCGCCAAACCGCCTAAACTCAAATTGAATGTTGTTTTGGCTCCAAACAAATGAGGAGCTCTATTTATGGGCAGGTGTTCTAATTTTTGGGTAACTTTTTGGGGACAAGCTCGCATATTGCGAAAGGGTTACTCTGTAGCTTTCTGTAGCTTGCATATGTTGTAGAACTTGGGGATTTGAGATCCTCTGCATGTAAGAAGTTCCATTCTCTGAATAATAAATTTAGTCTCTTATTTGTGGGTTATTTTCTGTGTCTCGGGTTGCGCCCTCATCACTTTATGTGTGGGGGTTAGCTTAAGAAGCTTAAGGATAGAGATTTAGGCTAGAGTTTTCTTTAGTTGATAAAAAAGATCATAGTAATTTGAAGGTTTGATGGAGACTTTTGATTGGGGTGGGGCTCCTTGGATGGTAATCTTCCCTCTTAATGTAGTAATGTTACACTCAAGATTCTTACTAACTATTGTTACAACATGGATATTTATATCAGTTTGATTGATGGTTCCTACAACATTGTCATAGGTGTAGATATATTTTTGGTAATCCTATCCTTTACCTTTGTCATTCCCCTTAGAATGGTCAGCGATTAGATCATTGTAAATACCCGTCACTATTTTTGGAGGTTCCAGGATGATGCTCGATATCAACCTCTCCTTTTTCAATCAAGTCTTGGATGAGATTCTTTAGTTTCATGCAGTTGTTTGTCTTATGACCCTTGATTCGATGGAATTCACTTTGATCAGTCTCATTGTACCATGGAATTTAAATTGAAGATCTATTTTTAATTCATTTGATCGAGATGTTTGATGAGATTTGTTTGAATTAGCTTTCCCAAGACAACCTCCATGGGTTCTCCCAAGGGAGTGTACTTTCATCTCATTTGGTTTTTTTTCCTTGACAATCATCTTTGAGGGTTTTGAGGTTGATTCCTTTGTTGATTGTTCTAAGGGTAATTAAGTTGGTTATTTTGCACATTTTTATAGGGATTGTTAGGAGGTGGTTGTATGTTTTGAAAAAACTTAGTGTCAACCACTCCATCATTTGTGACATTTTTTCTCTTTGCCCAAATGTGAGGTTTATCGTTCGATCTTGATGCTTGATCTTTGTTATTGTAAAGTTTGATGACACTTTTTATGATAATAGCTCTTTCAATTACTAAACCCTTTTCAATAATGTCTTCAAAGGTGTTAGGGCATAACATAGTCAATTGATAGATTATGTGAGTTTGAAGATTTGAGATAAAGTTTTCAATAAGTTGTTTCTTAGGAACGACCCATTTGCATTTACTTGCTTTATGACTCCATCGTTGCAACTAAGAATAAAATGAATCCCCTTGTTTTTTTTAATCTTGTACAAATCCACAACTGTGATTTCTTGTTCTATGTTATATGAAAAGTGGTTGATGAAGTTTTCAGATAGCTCATTGAAAGTTTTAATTCTTGGTGGTAGATGAGAGAACCATTCAATAGATGCAACTCCTAGAATTCTTGGGAAAAGTCTCAATAGATAATATTCATTGTTGGCAACCTCCATGAGAGCTACATAAAATTCTCGCACATGTTCAATTGGGTCTACTCTTCCTTTGTATTTATCAAATTTTGGAATTTCAAAGTTTTTGGGAAAGGGGATCATTAATATGTTGCGATCAAATAGATATGGACATATTTATTGTAATGCATAGCTCTTCTTGGGTTTTCCAAGTTGTATTTCTGATATGCTTTGACTAAGGTTTTGAATTTTTAATTTTATATCATAACTAGGTGTGTTCATTTGAGGATTAATTGTGTTATAGCCTTGTCCCATAATTAATGTTGAATCATATGAAGGATTTTGTGTGGGTGTAGGACCTTGAGGAATGTTTTGTGTGTATACTTGAGGATTGGGTCCTTGTGGAACATTGTGTGTATATTGTGGATTGATGCTTTGATGTTGTGGTTTGGGTTTTTACTATTTCTGATTGGGGTTTTGATATTGTTGATTGGGGTTTTGACATTATTGATTGGGGTTTTGTTGTGTTTGTTGATGTATGAGTGTTTGGTTTTGTTTATTGGGGGCTTGTTGTGCATTGATGTTTTGTTGTGGTGGATTAAGCATTTGATATTGTGGATGGATGTTTTTTTGTTGTTGTGCAATAAAATTTTGATGTTGAGGATGGGGTTTGTTTGGTGTTGGGGGTTTTCAATGAATGAGGATCCATATTGACTTTGCATGACATTAGGTTCCAAATTTTTTTGTTGTAACCCATTTTGATATTGTACATTATATGAAGGGTCTTAGTATTGGGAGTTTTGTTGCATGTATTGTGATTTTGTTTGATCTTGAGTATTTTTTTGATACATGATTTGATCATGAGGAATGTTAGTTTTTGTTTGTTGGTAGATAGGTTGTCGTTGTGTATGAAGGGATGGATTGTTTTGTTGTGCTTGAGGATTGTCTTGATTGGGTACGGTATAAATGGGTGATTCCATGTGTTGTGATTGTGGGGGGGTGTTGGCATGAAGTTGTTTTTGAATGTTGGTTTGTTGATTTGGTGTGTGATGTGGTGGTCTAGGTGGAAGGTTACCCATGTTTTGCATTTTAACATTTTTTCCTTGTTATAAGGATTTCTAAGATAGGTTTCTTGATACATTAGGCCTCCAAGTATTTCTTGACACATTATGTTTTACAAGTGGTGTAGAGAATGGATTGGCCAATTGTTGAGGAATTTTTTGAGTTTCCATAAAATTTGGATTCACTTGACTATGTTGAGCAACCATTGCTTATTCCACTTGAGATAGATGTCTATATAGTGCATTATCGACATGTCATCCATAAGGTTGTTCATTGATTGGTTCTTTTGACTTAGAAAAGATAGATGGTATCTTTGGATCTACAACTGGTTTTAGGATTTGTCTCACATCTATTTCATCACCCATGCAAATGAGATTTAGTTTTTTGTGAGCTTCCACATTAAATTCCATGGGTAGCTTGGCACCATGTTGTGCATGTTTTAGGAATTATGTGTTAGGATTTGATCTAAGTACTTTGTCCATTATCCTTTGTATCCTAGGATATTGGATATATTCTTAAATATCCTCTTTGATAATTTCCGCATCACTATCATTGTCTTCTATGATTACATCTTGAGGATTAGGGGGTTGGTTTTGTTGTCAAGAAAATATTCATTGATGTTGAAGGTGAACATCAGTGTCATGTTGTGATGGATTTGGATTAAGTGTTGGTTGAGCACTAAATGTTGGTGGTTGTGAGGGAATGCTGGTATTTGTTTAAGGGGATGAGTAGACCGAAGGTTCATTAGGATCATAAACCCATGGTGTAGGAATTGGAGTTTCAACATTGGTGGTGATAGGTCCACTAGAGATACTTGTGTTAGCTTCGATGTTATTTATATGTTGATACATAGTAGTTATCATAAACATGCACACTAGACTGTGCATAATGAGAGATTACAAGTTATGAAAGTGTGGTGATGTTTTGGTTTGAGGTTTTAGTTTTAATGATATACAAAGGGAATGTTGGTGAACCTTTGGACAAATTATGTTTTTTGATTGATCTTGATCTTGGGATAGTTTGATGACAAAGTTTGATTTTGGATTTTTGGATGTTTAAGAATGACATATTTTGGTACTCAACCCTATGAAGAAGGTATGAGTGGATTTTGAAAGATATTTGGAAAATAATGATATGTTTTTGGTACTCAACCCTATGATGAGGGTATGAGTGGATTTTTTTGAAATATTTAAGGATGATTCTAGTCTATGGACACAAGGATAGAAAAGATTTGGGTGATGTTTGCTAAGTCTCAAAAGTGTTGATGAAGGATAAGTTGATTTCTCTACTTGAACTAGGTTTGTGAGTGCAAGTAAGGAAGGATGATAGTAGTCTAGAAACTTAAGGATAAGATAATGTCAAATAAATTTGACAAGACCACAAGATAATAAGGTAATTTGATAGAGACTAGCAAAATGATGAGGTTTTATTGTTTGTGTTTGATGTGTTTCTAAAGGATAGTTTGATGTTTGATCAATGATGATGATACAAAGGATGGTCTGAAAGACTTATGATGTCTATGTTTCTAAGAAAGTCTCATGAAAACTTGTTTGATGTTTTTATCCAAGAGGTCTATGATGACAAACCCTAGGTAAACCAAATTTGAAAGATAACATGACAATGTTTGAAAGGATAGCATGAAAATGTTTGAAAGTATAATTTGATGATGTAAAAGTGTAGGTATACTATGAAAGATGTTTTGACAACTGAGAAAAAGATTATGATTGTGTTTAGGACAAAGTTTAACAAGTATGAGCAAGTTTTTGAAACTAGCAAACATGGTACAAAAAATAAAAGTGGTGGTTGTGTAGGCATCTGTGATAGAATAATGAGACAAAAGAGAGATTTTATAGAAGTTGTATCAGTAGTCTTTACAAGAGCAACTCTATTTAGACACAGTGACTAGTAGATAGGAGAAATTAACAATAGCGACTAGATATGCAATAGCAAGCCAATACAATGCAATAGCGACTAGATGTTTGGGAAAGTGTGAAGTAGATGCTAAGAAAAAGCAACAAGAATCTAAGAAAGATGTGGTAAGATAAATAAAAGTGACTCTATTTTTTGACAAGTGCGACTTTCTTTTCTATTTTAGGTCTGATGACAATTTTACAATTTGAAAATTTTAGGTTTGATGTTTAAGATAATTTATTTGAAAGAGAAAGTGATAAACACAACAGATAAAGTGGGAATATAAATAACTCAAAATTGATAAGATGCTTTGTGTAAACCTTCTTCCACAAGGCTCACTAAGTTTAGCTCAAATAATACATTTCAGTCAAGTACAACCTAGCTAGTATTAAAGGAATGTCTCCTCACAATAGGCTTACCACTCAAAGGTTACTCTATATCCAAGGAATGAGTGAATAGGGTATTCCAAGGTCATGTACCACCTTGAAACCCATGGCCTTGAAAGAGTGTGAACTCTAGCAAGACACCTTACACCTCAACCAAGGACCAAACATGGTAAGTAACTTCTTGGGATGATGCTATCCTAATGCACTACTATGAATTGAAACAATGGACAACTAGTCTTAGGCTTCTAAAATATAATGGCTCGTAGTGACTCGGTGAACACCTATGATATAACACTATACATTAGACACTAAAGCCTCTAATCAACCCATGTGTGGTCTACAAACCCACATCAGAATTGACACACGTGGTAAACTTCACAAGATAGTGCTACTAAATTTCATCTTTGCACCTTTATATAGCCCACCTAAACATGCTCTTTGAGATCATACCCTAGATTCCTCTGTTAGGATGTGTCTCAAAGGAAAGTCTCCTATTAAAAAAGGGAAGGCTTGAGTATCTTGATATTTCTCATTACCTAGGATCATCTAATGACGTAAGGGAGAGGATACGTATACAAGATGCCTTTGGTGACTCCAAAAAAATTGAAGTCCAAGATGTTTCTTGTCACCCAAAATCACACTAGGTGTAAGGGAAGAGGATACGCATCTGACTTGCCAAGAATGACAAAAAAAATAATTTTATGCACCAAAGTAAATGTTTTCTAATCTACTAAAAGAAAACATAATGCTTTGTAAATACGTCTTTGATGAGCATGGCTACAAAAAGGTGTTAGTAGTTTGATTGGATTCCTTCTTGTACCATTTGACATATAACACAAATTAGATTAGTAGTCATAATATTTTCCTTCACCCTACAAAGAGCTACACAAATTAGGTTAAATAAATCTCAAATAATAGTAGACAACAACTAGGTTAGGGTTAGGGTTAAAAAATTCTAAAATCTCAGAGAAAGAATGAAAAACCAGAAAGCAGTGAAAGAGGCAGGTGTGACTCTATTACCTGCTAGGGCGGCATTCTTCTAAGACAACGGTGTCTAGATTTATTCAATAGTGACTCTATTCTCGAGCATCCATGGACTGGTAAATTTGTCTAAGAGAAAAAACATTGTTAAACCCTAAAAATAGAATGAAAAGGGTGGTCACATGATGCAATAGTGACCCTGTTACATGCAAGGAAGGCTTTGAAATGAGACAACTGCATTCAATTTTAGCAATAGCGACTCTGAAGCAAGGTAGACACAATCCTACAACTACAAAATTGAAAAGCTAAACATTTGAGGAAGCAGTCGCGATCACATTAACAATAGTGACCCTATTGCAAGGAAAACACATCCAAATTCCCGAACAAGAGTAGCCCTGTGAACAATAGAAAACTCTATTTCACATGGCCATGCTCCAGAAACCTAAAACTCACCAAAAACTTGATAAAAATGTTAAATCAGTGATGGGGATAAACAATCAAGAATTCAATCAAAGAACTCAAAACAAGAGATCAAACCCAATTACCAATGAGATCCAATTGTAAATGAAGCCGTGAAATAAAAACCTAATGTTAGAATAATCAAATTGAAATTAAAAAAAAAATAATCTCACCATTCCAATATTAGAGAGCTTGGTGTTGTATGGTGTTGGATTTCTCAAACACTTGAAGCCTTCATGATTGATAGAAAAATATTGATTGAATATGATGCAACTATGACCTAAATGCTATGATAAATGTTCTAAATTGCTCAAGAATCAATTTGACATAATGTCTCTACTCAAATTCTAGGTGATGAATGTGAAGTATTGAAGGTGATTTTATAGATTTTAGGAAATTATAATAATGGTCAAGATTGAGATTCAATGCCTAGAAAGAAGGGTTGAGATTGATCCTCAACACCCATGAATGAGAGTGAATCAAGATCAATGGATGTACTTAGTTAGAACTAAAAATATCCCCACATTTGTAGGAAAATGGTTAGGATATTTTAAATCAAAGGTGGAGAGTAGATTTGAAGATCAAGGGCTAGAAATGGTTGAGACGTGTTAAGTCAAGATATTTTGAAAAGGAATATTCCTTGGGAATATGTTTTGTGGAGGGAAAATGGGATAATTAAATAATTAAAAATCATTTAATCATGGAAGATAGGAATATTCCATTCTTTAAAAAAATATTTCATTAGAGGAGAAAGATTAAAAGTGGGATAATTAAATAATTAAAATTATTCAACTAGGGATGACAAAGAAAATTAGTAATGAAATAGTGAATTAATTAAACAATTTAGAATTATTTAATTAATAGAGAGAAATAGGGTTAAATGATGGAAATGATGTGAAAATGGGATTAATGATGCAAATTATGTGAAATGATGCTAAATGCAATAATGGTAATGAAAATGATATCAATGATGGAAAAAAGCAGTTTTTGGATGTGTGATACGTGTTAGGCATTTTTACATGTCTACAATAATGATAATGCATTATAATGCACTCATATTATAACTCACTCACATTATAGCTTGGTAGTGACCAAGCCTAGGCTCAATCACTATTGAACCATAACACAAGAATATTTTAATGCACTCATATAATGACTACCATGAAAAAAGGAACACATAACTATTATTCTATTTTACAAGACAATTTTAAAAAATATATCTTCAAGGGTATTTCCCTTGAACCCTCGCCAAGGGGATCCAAAAAATTTCACCATCACTTAGACCCCCTAGTGAAAAAAGTATGGGGAAATCCCCCCACCTCTGATCAATAACTAAGATCCAAACATAGCTAAAATAAAACCTCTAAATCAAGAAGATAATCAGGCTCCATTATGAACACTACCTCCCTATCTCACTCTATCTTTATCTCTCCCTCTCCCTCTCCATCTATCTTCCAATCTTTGTCTCTATCTCTAGATAGCTCTCCCTCTCTCCCTTTCTCCATCTTCTTAGATCTACAACTATATTTTCCTCTCCATCTCTCCCCCTATCTCTATCTCTCCATATTTATCCTTCTATATCTCCATCTCTTCATCTTTATCTCATTATCTCTCCATCTCTCTCTATCCTCCCTTTCCTTAATCTACCTCTATCTCTATCTATCTCCTCTCTCTCCCTCTCTACCTATCTCCCTCCCTTTATCTCCCACCTTTTATATTTCCCAAGTTGTATCCATCTCTAGATATCTCTCCCTCTCTCTCTCCATCTCTCCCTATTTCTCCCTTTTTCTATATCTCTCTATGTATCCTCTATCCTCTCTCTATTTCTCTCCCTTCTTCCCTACCTCTCCCTTTTTCTATATCTCTCTATGTATCCTCTCCTCTCTTTATTTCTCTCCCTCCCTCTCCCTCTATTTATATGTATATCTATCCCTCCATATCTCTATATCCATAACTCTCTCACTCATACATGTGCACATATCTATCTCTAGATATCTCTCCCCTCTATCCCTCTCTCCCTCTCTCTTTTTCTACACCTCTCTATCTATCCCCTCTCCTCTCTATTTCTCTCTCTATCCCTCTCTATCCCCATATCTATAAATCTCTTACTCATACACACACACACACACTCTCCATGTTTCTCCCTCCCTATCTCTATCTTTCTATCTCCCTCTCTCTCTATATCTCTCTCTCCCTATCTACCTATTTATCTATTTCTCAATATCTAACCCTATATTCTCTCCCTTTCCTTTCCCCCTCTATCTTTTCCAATTTATATCTATCTCTAGATCTCTCTCTCTCTCTCCCTCTTTCTATTTCCCTATATTATCTCCTTCCATCTCCCACTCTTTATCTATTTATATCTCTCACCCTCTCTATATATCTCTCCCTCTCTCTATTACTCATCTCTATTGCCTCCTTTCTCTCTCACTCTTGCCCCATATATCTCTATCTCCCTATCTCTCTCTCCCTCTTTTTATCTATATATCCTTATCTCTACCTCTCTCTTATTCACTCTATCCCTCCCTCTATCTTATTATATATATCTCTATATCTTTTACTCCTCTCTATCTCTTTATATCCATAAATTTCTCTATCTCTATCTACATATCTCTCTATCTCTCTATCTCTTTTCATATACCTTTATCTGTTTATATCTCCCTATATATATGTGTGTGTGTGTGTATGTGTGTTTGTGTGTGTATATATATATATCTCCATCTCTCCATCTCTCCCTCTCCCTCTCTTACCCTCTTATTATAGCTCTCCCTTTCTCTACATCTATCTCTCTATTTCTCCCCCTCTCTCCCTCACTCCTTCCCTCTCTATCTCACTATATCTATATCTCTCTGTTTCACTTCCCATATATATCTCTCTCCCTCTTTATCTCTCTCTCTCTTAGGATATAGATATGCTAATTTCTCTCACTCACACACTCTCTCTCCCTCTCTTCATCTCTCCCTCCTATCTCCCTCCTCCCCTCTTTATCTCCCCTTCTCAATCTCTCTATCTCTACCTCTCTCTCTTTCTCTTCTAATCTCTCTCTATCTATCCATGTACTTATATCTCTATCTCTCTATCAATCTATCTCACCATATATATATTTCTATCTCTCCCTATCCTTCTTACTCTCTCTATCTATAACATTTCCTTAGGTATTTCCAACCAATTTCCAACCCTTAGAGTTGGACTTGCATGTAATTCCCAAAGATACGTTCTTTGTAAATGATAAAAAAATGACTAAATCTTGAGATTGCTCTCCATTATGTTTACACATATTTCAATGTTGAGATAAAAATTATCACAATAATTTCAAGCTCTTTTTTGCCTTTTTAACTATGTATTTTTTTTACATTTTGAATATGTTAAGGTTTTGATCTTTAATTTATTTTGCTAGTGTCTTCTTTTTTTTCCAAAACCCTATATATAATATTTTTGGTTTCATTTTTATTTCTTCCATCAAATTTGAAACAAATTATATTTTTACATTCTCTACTCAATTATATATAGGTTGAAAAAATTGGGTTTCAAATAGTTTCCAAAAAAATTAGGGGGGAGAATGTTCAATTTTTTGTTTTTAGGATATGTTCACTTTGAAAATTAGTAAAAAAATCATATATTCATTAAAAAATTAACAAAAAAGTAGGCATAAGCTACATAGTGTTAGCTAATTCTCCACCAAAGTAATTTTTGAAACACTAAAAAAAGTTAAAATTTTAGGGGAGCGTACCAAACACTATGTTATATTTTTTTTGAAAAAATAGGAGCACTTTATGTGCTCCACTTATTTTAACCCCTTAATCTCTACCACTTAAAAAAATAGTAGATTTAGAGCACTGCAACTCTTGTTCTTGTTGCATCTTTAAATTTTAAGTGTAATTATCTTCAATATCTCACTCCAAATGTTTTACCGATTTTTTAAAAGAGGTGTCCACTTAAGACCCCCTTTTGGTCCCCCATTTCCATGCACATACCCTATTGTTGGATTTTCAAGTCATAGTCATAAGCTCAAGTTCATTTAGAAAAGTATCGATACTCGAATTCTACTGAACAGAGCATTCCAACACCCATTATTTTTACCAATTATTAGGTATCTAAAACTTATATATAAATGAATGTTATTGGAATTCGATGACCAAAAGGGATGTAGAACTCCAAGCTCTGTTCATCTAGGGATAACATTAAAATTTCCATATATGATGGCTTATGAACAAGGTTTTATCTTGGGACCAATGGAATGGTCAATGGAAGCCAAAATTCTAAACATAGTCCCAAAACACTCATAGATACAATCTGGGTATAAACACCAACTCCTATAGATCGTTACTCCCACTATAAACAATACAAAAAAAGCATATCCTATTCCCCCAATGCACATGATATGGTACACCATGTAAATGCATATACATGTACTTAAATACCAAGTGAGTATGGGTATGTGTAGGATCATGATGGGCCAAACAGTGGCGATATTATGGGAATGTGTAGGGTATGTGGATGATGACTTTTTTTTTACCCAAAATTGATGAAACAAAAAGGGTTTTTAAAGGAGATTCTCAAATTTCCACCAATATAAATTATGGTTTACTTTGAATTTAATAAATAATTATTATTCATTTTCTATTTAAATTATGACTAAAGTCCTGATCGATAGGCTGATTGAAAATCATCTATAACTTTCAAACATATCACATTTTTTGAATCCAAAATATGTGTCACATTCTATGCTTTACATACTATAGGATTAAAAAGAAAAATTAAATTTCATGAAGTTTTGACCAAGTTAAGGTGGTCAGACATACGAGTTTTTATATTTTTTAAAATTTGTAATAAAAAATCATAATTAATTATTTAATTGGAAAAAATTACAATAAAATATGCATCACATCCAGACATGAGTCCTACTTCTATCTAAAATCTTATAAAAAAAAAATATTATCATTTTATTGTGGTTAGGGTGGTCGGATAGACACCTACTTCTTATTTTTTCCTTGAAATTTAAGTACTCTGCATTGAAATTTCAAATTTTCACCAAATAGATTTTTTCTTTTTAAAATAAACCTAGTAGTTTAGAAACTACATTCAATTTGCTACAGATTCTATTCTTACATATTTTTGAAATATTATAGATAACTTATTCAAATTTTTACGTCAAGTTGCCTAACTCTGATTTTTTTGAATTTTTTGCCACTTAAGGGCTTGTTTTTTCCATGATGATCCTACACATACGCGTATGCTTAAAAATATGCTAAAGATAGATCCCCATACTTGCACAAATATTATCTGAGGGCCTAAGATGGGGTCTTGAGCCCTTGCTTCTACTCCACAATCCTTGTTCCTCCATGAAAATCCCCAAATGAAGATATTCAATCATACCATAAATCTTAAATGGTAGTATAATTTTGTGCCTTCCCACCTCCACCACTTGCTAAAAAGTCCCATGTCTAGCCATTGCTTTCTCTATTTTCCTTCTATTTCCTTCTCCCCCTTCTCCCCCAAGCTCCTGTCATCCTTCCTCCTGAAGCAAAAAGAACTCCACCCTCTTTTCTTCATCAACAAGCTCCTCAATCCTAGTGCCACCATCCCCCTTTAACCCTTTGCATGAGTGTAGTTGTAGCTAACACTCCATTTTCCATTCCAATTCATTCACCTAACTTAAGGTTTCATTGTTGTTTTCCCCCCTACAAATGTCAAAATCCCATCTTTGAACTCTACCCATTGATCTTCTAACACCACACCATGATTATCGCTCAACCATCATGAAATTTAAATCACCACCATAAAATTAGATAGGCTTTAAATGTTGGTTGCAGATATTAACCTAAAACTATGTTGTCAATCTTACCATTATGTTGACGTCACCTTATCAAAATGATTCTCAACAACGATGTAAATCAGTTGTGCAATCGAAGCTTGTCAAGTGGTGCTTCCCCATGATTCAGTGTTGGTCAACCCTGGTCAACATAAGCATTCTATGAAATGGTGGAATTACTCCTTCCTTCATGCTTATCGAGGGTCGAGGATCACTAATCCCTCTTACCTCCTACTTAAAGTGCTTAGCAGAGCTAAACAAGCAAGTTTGAACACATATGTCCAAAGCTCTTTTACACATATTGGGGTTCATCCAAGCCTTACCCTTTACCTTCTACCTCATGATTGACATGCTTTGAAGGACTCAAGAAACAAGATCAAACCGTGATGTTCGATCCTCTTTATGTTTGTTAGGGTTTGACCATTGGCCTTACCCATTTCCTTTTTCTTTCCACTAAACCATCACAAACTAACACACTAACCTCCAAAACAACAAAGCGTGAAGTTTGAGACATTGTGTGAGTTTTTCAAATTTTGGTGTTCTCTCTTTCACCTTATCACTTTCATGCCTTTGTGTTAAGATGTAAGCCAACATACCAACCTGTGATGTTTGAAATAAATCCTAAGCATTGACAAAATTAACCCTTTTGAGTATCGGCCTTCAGACATCCTTATTATCTCATATCATCAAATTGATAAGGCATAGGCCTTGCAGTCAAATCCATGAATATTGAAGCAATTTTAGGTGTTAGGGCTTGGGGTTTCCTCTTTCTCCTTCCTTGCTTCATGTTAAGGCATAAGCCTTAACACTGACCCACAAACATCGACCCATTATGTTAAGGTGTAAGCCTTAGGGCTAATCTCTGACACTCAACAGGTAAGAATTAAGCCCTAACATCGATTCCCAATGCCATTTCGTACTTAACTCAATCCTTCTTCATTTATGTGAGGCATTTGGTATAAGGTATGATCGAAGCCAAAGTCTGAAGCCTTTTGAACTTAACTCAGACTTCCTTTATTTATTTAAGGTATTCAATATAAGGTATTACTAAAGCCTGATGTCTGATTCCTTTGAACTCAACCTTTTTAATCTTCTTCTTTTTCATTGTGGCATTTAGTATTAGGTATGACCGAAGCACAAAGTCCAATTTCTTGTAGCAAAGAGTAAGCCTCAAGCCTGAATTCTAAAGCCTTTTTGATGTCAATGACAATCAAATTTCCAACATGCTATTATTCTAATTAAATCTAGGTTCATCCATCCCTAATAGATTGACTCTCTACTAAGATCTCCCAACCATATGGAAGGGTATGGTGTTCTAATTTAGGTGAAAATAATAATTCAATGATATGTCACAACTCAATAGTAGTATGGACTCTCAAACTCATCATCTTTCCTTATTTACTAGATATGAGGAACCTCGAGTAAATACTATAAGAGACATTCAAAATCAACATGAGTCAAATGATAAGAGAGAAATGTTACTACAAGTGAATCTTATTAATACAACATAGCATGAAAAATTATATTATCAATCAATGTAGATTTAGTCATATACTTTAATAGAATAATTCACATAAGAATTTAACTAATCTACTCTTAGAGTCGAATGACTAAAAGTATAGTGGCACTCAATCATAATGGGATATTGTATCATCTAAATGATGCACTCTTAATCTACATAGTAGGGTAGCATAAGTTTAGAATAAAATGGGTTGTGACCATGATATAAAGGGAGGGGTCTTACATCCTCCCCCCTTGTACATCCTCCCCCCTTGTATAGACTTCCTCCAAGAAGTCTTTCAGGGCTAGAAACTTAACAAAATTATAGCAACACACAATAATCTGATTAGCCATTACTAATTATTCTATTTCCATGATGAAATAAATCAAAACATTAAGCTAGGAACATACATAAGAGACATCTCTTTCATGAATTTAACATCCAACATTTAGAATAAAAAAATTTCATGATGAAACATTTATCCACATACTCACAATATAAAAGAACTAACAACCATTCATGCATCTATAAATTATTCCCCATGTAACTAACTTCATTTACATTATACCAATATATCAAAAAATAAGCATACTTTGATACACCTCAAAATCCCTTTTACCATAAAAATCACTCATGATGTAAAGGAAATATCTTTTCTTGAATGTCCAATCACATCTCAAGAATTATTAGCTTCACATTTTTGTCCAAATATGTCTGTAAGAGAACATTTTACCTTATAATCATGGCACTCATACCATGTCTCAAGGAATATTAACTTTGCATCATTTGTTACTATCTTTTTCACATAGTTTACAAGTATACCAAATCACATTTATTTGCAATTTCATGAGTACACACAACAATAGTAAGGATGATCTTCCCAATTTGGGTGATCCTATCCTCATACAACCACATCATTTACAACAAAAGGCTCACACAATGGGGTTTACAAGGATGGATATTCTTGGATACCATAGCCATTAGGAAAGACGGTCTTAAGGCCCTTCTCTAAGGACCACTCCATACATTTCCTAGTACCCTCCCCTTATTTTTTTAAGGAGGTTAGCCTCCAATAATGAAGGTACAACAAGAAAAATCATAGACCTAGGGGAAGAATAGATTTATGCCCATCTCATATTGGTCCCACTTGTAATCCCTTTCAAAATATAACTCCCGAGTGCATCTAATTCTTTATAAGACTTGCTAGAAAAACCCCCCAGATATGGTAGTTTAGAAATTTCACATTACACCACACTTACCAATAGTTAGTAAAAATAATAAATCCTCAAACTGAGTAACATAAGATCATAAACCAACATTTCAATAAAATAGAAAATTGAAAAACTCAAGAGAAAACAAAATGAAGATCAATTGTAGCTACATTCCAACATTCTAATATTAATTTAAAAATGAAATAAAATGAGGCCTTGATTCTATTGTATGATTACAACCTTAAAGTGTCTAAATAGCCTTCAATCAAAGAAATATAAAGTTTCACACTACTGGCATCCAATAAAATAAAACAACAATTAAGAAATTGACAATAATTCATATTTCAATGATAAAATTTTCACATTACAAGCATTGCATGACTTTGATAAGCCACCTAAGGGGAGGATGGGAATGGTGGTTCTCTAACCACATAAGTATAATAACATGCAATAAATAGTGGTCCTTGAGCACATAAATATGATAGCGTGCAATATCATGGTGGACTCTTCCACATAGTATCAATGTCCTACATTCCTAAGGTATCCAAAATCTATAATCATAAAATGAGATCAACATCCCCATGTCAATATGGTTCATGTAATTCCATCCTTTCCCCATGGTTTATAAACATCAATGAATAGGTTTTCACTATGAACCAAGAAGTGTGGCTCTCATATGTGGGGGAGTAGGTCATGGTCAACGTCCATGGAAAATCATGTCTCAACATAGGTCCTTTATCTAGAGTAGGGACAACACCCTGAGCTCGTAATTTCCCAATAGATGGACATGTGTCTCTCAACCCCTTGTTTACACTAGATGTAATCTCACTCTCGAAGGGGGAACCATACACTAGGGCTACACATTTAACATATATATAAGACTTACACAAAGGAATACATCAAAATCCATT
Organism: Sequoia sempervirens; assembly: GCA_007258455.2. Classification (NCBI taxonomy): domain Eukaryota; kingdom Viridiplantae; phylum Streptophyta; class Pinopsida; order Cupressales; family Cupressaceae; genus Sequoia; species Sequoia sempervirens. Next base: position 1,017,747,022 of record VDFB02271358.1, read on the forward strand.
TCGATGGTACACATCCACACATTTCATGTTTTCACCATTTCACAATTCGTCAACTACACAATGAGCCATCACAAAGGGTACATACAGGAGATTATACTTGAAATCCACTCATCCTTATCCCAAGTTGGATACCCTATATCTCATACTTGGGGCACAACACATTTACTGGTTTTCACATGTCAAATCACATAACTATCAAGATTTCTTTTTTTAATTTTTTCACCCCATTCCATATGTTTCAAACATGCACACTCTACACTTACTCTTAAAACTTGTTCTATCGACAAAAATTTCCACAATACACAACATAAGCACCATTACGGGATATTCACAGCCACCATGGATAGAAAATAACTTCATTACCAATTTTCATCTTTTAGAGCTACAAAATCATTTCCTTACACAAAATTAAACCACAAATATTGTATTCTACCAAGTGGCATACACAATCTTGATAAAGAACCTTCTCAACAGTGCTACCAAATACTCAATACACAAGGAAAACATAGTTTAGTTTCTTGATACCACAAGCACAACATTATTTTCACTCAAAATTCACTTAATCATGCTCTTAAAAATTGCATCTCTAATAAGATAACATTTATATGATTTTATATCAAAAATAATGCAATTGGGGACCTTAAGTGTTGTCATTGTAATGATGTTATAACACGCATGCCATTCTATATTCCATACATGCCATGCAATGAAAGAACAAACTTAAATTCAGAATTTAACAATGCAAGGTTTACTACTGCATTCATTCCCTCACCACCATCATTATTTATTTACTATGCATATTATATTCACTATTCTATTTTATCTCAATATTAATTGATTCCATGGACAAGATCACACATACATCTTAAGGTAGGAATGCAATTTTGGGACTAAGGTATTTTAGCCAATCAAACATATTCCTTTCATATCTACAAGATAGCTTTACACAAACATGCATTCAATTGGTTCCAAGGTAACATTCACTTTTAGGAAGTACTTCATTTATCCACACACAAGAAAGGAATTACATTTTTAAATCACTTTCAAAAACATAGAGAAAGGACTCATAACCAAAACATAATTAAATTACTACTTTTTCTATCTGATTTTAGGTGACACCATAGACAATTCCCTTAAGAGGCATTACTATTTCAATACTCTTTTACCACATACAATATATGAAAAATAGTATCATTTATTTCATAGTCAATTACATCATTCACATCAAGTTGTGCACTACTCAATCAAATCTAGTAGTATTTATCAAAGAATAAGGATAGAAAAGACATCATATGGTCATTTCAACCATCAATCATAACAAGGAGATAAGAAGACAATTGAAATTCCTACAAGCAACACCACATGAGAAACAACACTAACCAAAGATCCCAATGTTGTAACCATGCTCTGATAACAAACGTAATGCCCAAAATTTTCTATCAAATTATAGTTAAGGAAAAAATAAAAATTTCAAATATCAATCACAAACATTTGAAACACAATTCAAGTCATAAGTTATGTAATAAAATATATCAATAGTAAACTCAAAGTAATAATAAGAGAACAAGACCTAGGGGTTAGACCTAATTCCTTGGGGGCTCATCTTTGATGACCTTGCTTATGTATTACATAGAGGCTCCATAGTTCAACAACCTGAGTTCACTCCAACAATCACACATTTCACCAAGGTTTAAATCACAACTCACAATGGTATAGTGAATACATAAAATGATCAACCATGGTTAAAGTGTAAGGGCTCCTTTTCACTATAAGGAGTAATGTTTAACAATCCCAATTATAACGTTACTCAAGAGCCACATGGAAAATAAGATAACCAAGTAAGATCTAGGATGAAGGTGACCATATCATATCTTAAACGAATTATTATAATTGTATTTGAGGTTTCAATTTAGATAATACAAAGGTCACCATATAACATTAATAAGATTATGGGGTGAAAGGATAATAAGACAATTCACATATTGAATCTTTCTAGACAATTCAAACATCATACACAAGGGGTATAACCCTTAGGTTTAAATATGACTCTACTTTAGTTACACTCATAATCCAATAACATTGACAAACACTAAAATCACTTCTCTACTTTAATTCATCCTATGCTTCTATTCTTTTATTTATAAACTATATGAGTGGGAACACGACCCTTTCTAGGGTCCAATTCTTGAGATAGTTTCAAAATCATCTACCACCCACTTAGGTGAAGCCAAGCATCAAAAAACTCACTAAGGATATTGTTAACAACATATGGGGTAGAGAATCGATCCTTGTTAATTTGACAAAACTTGATCATGTAATAATACAATTTGAATCAATAAAACTTAATACTCGACATAATAAAAATGGAAACATTTAATGAGGATTGTATCATATAAGTTATTTTAGTGCACTTGAAAGTATCATACAATAAGGTTACTTTGTACATAGATTACTCAGCCATAGGAGAATAAGTGACAAGTTTTTTATCCCCATAATGCATTGTTTCTTTATAGGTATAACTTTAAACAAGTTTACATATATAATATAAAATGTGTATATATATGCTTTCTACTTCTAAATTCTTTCAGCATAGATAATTATAAAATTGAGATCCTTGATGTCAAAACATATAACACATGCTACATGTATGTATCTTATACTCATAAATCAATTTGGGTTTCCTTACTAATATGAAAATAAAGATAGAAAACATCATTTGATAGAGAATCGTCTTTGGAAAAGAACATCACTCTTATGCTAATAGATAATAATCTTCAAGTCTATTAGACTCAATTTATTTCAACATTTCAAAAATAAAAGAGCACATACCTAATAGTTTATAATATTTCAATAGGTCATACTATGGATTTAAATAGCTTGCAAATCATATATAGTGTTATATGAAAATATTACGATATCCTCTATTGAATTCCATTTAGATAAAATAATATGACATTTCAATTCAATAATTTATCTAAATAACTATCAAATAGTTCCATGAGTGTAATAATCGGATTCAAACAGAGCATTCCAACACCCATTATTCTTACTAGTTATTAGGTATCAAAAACTTATATATAAATGATTGTTGCTTGCATTTGATGACCAAAAGGGACGTAGAACCCCAAGCTCTATTTTTCTAGGGATAACATTAAAACCACCATACGATGGCTTATGAACAAGGGTTTAGCTTGAGACCAATAGAATGGTCGATGGAAGCCAAAATTTTAAACACAGTCCCAAAACACTCATAGATATGATCTAGGTATAAAGACAAACTCCCATAGATTACCCCCACTATAAAAAATACACAAAAAGAATAGCATATTCCCCTAATGCACACAATATGGTCCAACATGTAGATGCATCTACATATACTGAAATACTAGGTGGGCATGCTTAAAAATATACTAAAGATAGACCCCCATACCTACACAAATATTCTCCAAGGGCATGAGATGGGGTCTTGAGCCCTTGCTTCAATCATACCATAAATCTGAAATGGAAATATGATTTTGTGCCTTCCCACCTCCATTAATTTCCAAAAAGTCCCATTCCTAGCCACCGCTTTCTCTATTTTCCTTTTGTTTCCTTCTCTCCCTTTTCCCCCAAGCTCCTGTCATCCTTCCTCTTGAAGCAAAAAGAACTCCACCCTCTTTTATTCATTGAAAAGCTACATCTCCTCAAGCCCAATGCCACCATCCTCCAACCCTTTGCAAGAGAGTAGTTGTACCTAACACTCCATTTTTTGTGCTAACTCATTCGCCTAACTTAGGCTTCCATTGTTTTTCCCCCCTACAAATTTTAGAATCCAATCTTTGAACTCTTCCCATTGATATTCTAACACCGCACCATGATTAGACGATTATCACTCAACCATCATGACATTTAAATTGCCACCATCAGACTAGATAGGCTTTAAATGTTGGCTATAGATCTTCACATAAAACTATGTCATTGATCTTACCATTATGCTAAGGTCACATTATCATAATAATTCACAAAACAATGTGAAATAGTTGTGCACTTGATGCTTGTCAAGTGGCACTTCCTCGTGATTCCACATTGGTCAACCTTGGTCAACACAAGAATTTCATTGAATGGTGGAATTACTCCTTCATTCATTCCTATTGGGGGTTGGGGATTGCTAATCACTCTTACCTCCTTCTTGAAGTGCTTAGCAGAGTTTAACAATTAAGTTTCAACACATATGTCCAAATCTCTTTTACACATATCGTGGTTTAGCCATCAACTATACCCTTTACCTTCTAACTCATGATTGTCATGCTTTGAGGGACTCAAGAAATAAGACCAAACCATGATGTTTGATCCTCTTTATGCCTGTTGGGGTTCAGCCATTGACCTTACCCTTTACCTTTTTCCTTCCTTTACACCATCTCAAACCAACACACTAACCTTTGAAACATCAAAGAACGAACTCTAAAACACACGTGAGTTTGTTAGAAGTTGGGATTCTTTCTTCCACCTTATCGATTTCATGCCTTTGTGTTATGATGTAAGAAAACCTACCAACCCATGATGTTCAAAATATATCCTAAGCATTAACAAACTTAACCCTTTTGGGTATTGACCTTTAGACATCCTTCTTACCACATACCATCAAACTAATAAGGCATAGGACTTCCAGCCAAATCCACAAACACGAAATCCATTTTGGGTGTCGTGGTTTGGGGTTACCTCTTTCATGTTCCTTGCTTCATGTTAAGGTATAATCCTTGACACCAGTTGGTGAAAACTAAAACTATTTTGGGTTTCGGGGTTTGTGGTTCATTATACCCCTTTCTTAACATTCTCGGTAAGGCATAAGCCTTAAAAATGAAGCTCGTTGTCTAACACCCTTTTAGACTTTACTCCAACTTACTTCATACTTATCATTATGTTAAGGCGTAAGCCTTAGGGATGATTCTTGACACCCAACAAGTAATACTTAAGACGTAACACTGGTGCCCAATGCCATTTTGGACTTAACTTAATCCTTTTTCATTTCTATGAGGCATTTGGAATAGGGTATGATCGAAGCCCAAAGTCTAAAGCCTTTTGAACTTAACTCAGACTTCCTTTATTTCTATAAGGAATTTGGTATAAGGTGTAACGCCCCCACCATCCAAACCCCAAAGGACAACATATAACTAACATTTATAGCATATTTTTTTTAAATGAAACTAACATGTCATGAAAGTTACATACAACACTAGAAATGAAACCATGCATATAAATCATTTAACTAAATCCTTTGGGGTAACATGACCACATTACTCGCAAATGATCTAACATAATCTAATTACTCACATAAATAATGAACATCCAACTGATCACATTACATTTAATTTCAGAGTTTACATCTTTACAAATAATACAATGGTACAAAAATTCTTCCCAACATGAACGAGAATGATACATCGATAACATAGAACAATACAACTAAAATGAATGTATGCATAACATCAATATTGAATCCAACTCTGGTACAACTTTGGAGTTACAAAAAATGGAACACTCTGCATATCACGATCCTCGGCTGGGGACCCAATGGGGTGCATAGCACGTTCCACTTGACCATGTGGACCCTAAGGCCCACACCTCATGCTAAGAGATGACAAGAAGGACCACAACATTAAACAGTCGAGTGAACAAGGCTTAACAAGACTCCACAACCAAAGCAACAATAAACACAAGGAACATCTCATATCATCATCAATACAAAACCACAAAAAAATAATGGAAATCCAACAAGAACCAATTTCCAATGTTATAGATCAACATTAAACAACTATAAGAGGTGCTAACAACAATAAGATCCAAAATCCCTCAAATGAGAACACAAAATCAAAAAACCAACAAATATCAATGGGAACCTTCCATTAGCATCAATAAAGTTTCCATGAGGCATATTTGAAGCATTAAATAACCAAAAGAAGGCTTCAATAATAAACATACAAAACAATTGCCTCAATATACATAAGGTACAACCACTTCTAGAGGTACAAGAATGACAAGGGGAAATAACCAACAAGACAAGCAAGGTTGCTAAAGGGATGAGTGTCATCACATGGTTTTCTATGGGTCACCCTGGCATAACCTTCCTAGGCTACCAGACCCCCATCCTAGGTTACCCTGGTTGCCTCTACCAGCCGCCAGACCCCCATACAAACTATGTAGAACCAACATACGTCTCATGAAGACAACGTAGTTGGTCTTGCCATTCTAGGCCTTCACATATCACCTTAAGCCTAAAAAATCCCTTGAGCCATGAGAGAGGCATCCATTATCTTTATTTAATGTGACAACTACCCAAATCCCCTAATTAATTATTAATGTTTTCACTTGATTAAGAAACTCTCAATGAGTTACCCTGGAGCCCCTTTGTGTGTAGAGCGTATTTTTGTGTCATTTTTTTCTAACCAAAAGTGTATGAACTTTTATTTTAATACTAGATTAAACCTCCAGCATAAGAGTTTGACACAATTATCCATCCAAATATAGAGGTCATTCCAGTTACAAAGAATCTCTAATAAATATCGCATTTACTTATGCAGAGTACTTACATAATCGTTTCACACCATACCTCTATTTTAACTGCCACTAGCGAGAATGATATCCCCCCTTTATGAGGTATGATCGGTTACAAAACTATTACCAACAATATCCCTTAGTTAGATCTTCCATAACAAATTGACATATCAATGCACATATCATATTATCATAAATTTTAATTTATTTAAATCTATTAAATCATTAATAATATTTTATTTAATTAACATCACAAATGTATTAAAACTTTTATTTAATTTATTGCAATACCTTTAACCATAATAATCTTTATTGTGATGTAATAAAAAAACACAAATCAAACAAATTTGAATCAATTCAGCAACATACCAATCAATACCTCACTTCTCAATGACTCGGTAAGAAACACAAGGACAACATAGACAGAGGGGCACTAGATAAGGTATTACCGAAGCCCAATTTATGATGCCATCAAAATTAACTTTTTTGATCTTCTTCTTTTTCATTGTGGCATTCGATATAAGGTATGAATGAAGCCCAAAGTTTTATTTCTTCCAACAGAGAGTAAGCCTCAAGCTCGAAGTCCAAAACCTTTTTGGCCTCAAAAAACAACTCCTTATATGATCACTCAGATCTCCTTCTGACCTTAATGAGTAGCCCCTTTTGACCTTAGTGACAATTAGATTTCCAACATGTTATTATTCTAATTAGAGCTAGGTTCATCCATCCCTAATAGATTAAGTCTCTACTAACATCTCCCAACTATACGTAACTGTATGGTGTTCTAATTTAGGTGTAGATCATAATTCAATGATATGTCACAACTCAATAGCACTATGGACTCTCAAACTCTTCATCTTTCCTTATTTATTGGATATGAGGAACCTCAAGTAAATACTATAAGAGACATTCAAAATTAATATGAGTCAAATGATAAGAGAGAAATGTTACTACAAGTGAATCTTAGTAATACAATATAGCATGATAAATTATAGTATCAATCAATGTAGATTTATTCATATACTTTAAAAGAAGCGTTCACATAATAATTTAACTAATCTACTCTTAGATTTGAATGATTAAAATTACAATGGAACTCAATCATAACTGGATCTTGTATCATCTAAAAGATGCACTCTTAATCTACGCAGTAGAGTATCATAAGTTTAAAATAAAAGGGGTTGTGACTCTAATATAAAGGGAGGGGTCTTACACTATGCAATAGTATAAAGTTATTATGAGGTATTAAATTTCTCTTAAGAATTATAATGATTTTATAGTATTATTATTATGTATGCATGGTTAGATATAAAGTAAGGATTTATTAATGGTCATTATTACTTTATTTATAGTTACATGGTGTAATTGTATACTATAGAGTATACATGTGTGTATTACTTACTGAATCAATGGTCTTTAGGAAAAATAAATAAATTTAAGGACATTGCACTAGATACTTGATATCGTGTACAATAGAATACAAATTTTCATAGGTGGAATAACATTACTGTTCAAAGTCTCAAAATTATATGTGATTAGATATCTATTTTGTGTGAATATAACATGATAAACACATAGGTAGATGCAAAGATACATATTTTAAGGTGTGTGAAATGTTAGGAATTATAAGAATGGGCATTGTTCAAAGGCATTTCTTGAGCTCCTCAAAAGTTTATTATTATGTAGGCTTCCATGAGAATAGTGTCTTGGTATGTCTGATATGATTGAGTGACATTCCCTTAGTCCTATAATGTGAATTAGGTTGAGTATTCAGGTTGTGACTACCTTAAATCTTAAATAAGTTATATAATAATTATTTTAATCATATATATGTAGTTAGGTTGTCCTATGGGTTGTAGTTAAGTTTCTAAGTTAGTATGGGTGGCATTCAAGACATAATTATGGTATATATGAGGTATATCTTAGCTATTATCATCATGTGGAGTATTGTGTTATTATTGAATACCACTAGAGGTATTTCCCTTAAAGTGGATTAGGAACTTTCCCTCTCAAAGTAGCATATTATTATCAAGTATTTGCATCATATTTCCTAATATGTGATCTTGACATGATGAAGACAAGTAACAAGGTGGTTTTTTAATATTAGATATCATTTTTGGGAAGTACATATCTCCCTTGCTTTGAAAAATATTTTAAATATTTTTTTATTTTTTTAAGGACATATTGAAGCTACTATAGTCTAGATTTTAGAGTAATTGGAGTACAAATAATTGATTTATTGTAGAATCAAGGTTTCCAAAAAAATTCTCCTAGGGATGAAATTTAGTGAATTGTTTCCTTATTTTTAGAAGTTGACAAAGAGAGAATTTATAAACCTATGGTCCTAATTTGAAGAAAGTTGGAGTAGATATAAGGAAGTTATTTAAGAATTAGGTTTTCCACTAAATTATCTCTCAAGCCTACAAATTAGTAAAACTATTGAAGCTTTTTATGGAAATGTTATATAGGTCTTATTAAAATATAGTAAAAAATTGATATTAATTTTATTTATTTTATGTGATTTATTTATAAATTAGGGTTTCCACCAAATATTTCCCCAAGGCTACAAATTAGTGAAATTATTGGGCATTTTTCAGAAAGTGAGATCTTCACAATAAGAAGTAGTAACAAAAAAGAAAAAGAAAAAAGAACAATAACTATAATAAGAATAAGAACAAGAATAATAATAAAAAAAAGAATAATAATAAGAACAAGAACAATAAAAAGAGAAAGAACAAGAAAAAGAACAAGAAGCAATAGAAGAAGAAGAAGCTAAAAAAGGAGGTGAAGAAATATATGAACTAAAAGAAGAAGAGAAAGAAGAAGAAAATAAAGATGAACATTTTATGTAGAACCATCCATAATTTATTATTATTAAGGATAGCACTTTTTTAAAGATGGGTTCATGCTATTTCCTAACCATATAGCATGTATTGCATTATGAGTAGTTTACTTTTGGCTACCTTAACTTTGAAATAAGTTATATGTATTTAGGTTGTCTTAAGGGTTATAGTTAATTGTCTAAGTCACCCTAGGTGGCATCCAAGGAATAAGTATGGTATATATGGGGAGGTATAAGTTAGTTATTATCATCATATGGAGTATTATATTCTCATTGAAGGATATTGGAGACATCCAACTTGAAGTGGATTAGGTTTTTGACCCCTCAAAGTGGAATATTATTATCAAGTATTTGCATAATATTTCCTATTGCATTATTCTATTGTTCAATTCATTTTATTATATTGAGTGGCCACATAAGGTGAGAAAATTAAAGGATGAACATGTGGTAGATTTTATAGATTCTAAGGAAATTGCACGAGTTAGTGGTGTTGGCCATTATTGGATTACCTTGATTATGTTGGGGTATCAACATATACTAGAGTTGTTGATTATATAGCTAAGGTAATAGCTTTATATGGTGATAAAATTATATTTTCCACAGTTTTCTTGTAGTTTGTGTTGTAGAATATCTAGTACATGTAAGACTAATCCACATGTTCCTATATAATTTTAAATGAGAATAAAATCTAAGTAGATAATAATGAAGGAATTAGTGGGGTAGTAAGATGTTATTCATCAAGCATAAGGATGTGACTAGAGCATTTATTAGGATGAAAGGCATAACCATCCATTCATATAGTTCTTAATTTTTAATAGTTACCTTCTAATCATCTTTAGTTTGAACTAGTACCTAATAATATTCAAATTTGAGGTTGATTTTAGTGAACTATTATTCATTGCAAGTTGTTGAAGCATCACATATGCTATATATTTTCACAATTTTATTGTTGAGTATGCAAGAACCAATGCATAGTCACTATGTGTAAATATTCTTAGGTGTAATAAATATTGGGCTCTTGCATTGTGAAGAGATATGTTCTATATATTTACTTGATCAACTAGCTCTTAAATTCATTTCCAAAATTTATCATTATCCAAATAAGGCCTACGATATATAGAGCTATTCAGAAGAGGGAATCTAAGAACCAAATTTATTTGGTTGTGTGTCATGCAATGTATTAGAATAGCCTTGTATTATTTGAATATAGATTTTTACTATTGAAACACATTGTCTATATTTTATTTTTGCTACAATATTAGTGTGTTCATGCATATTTCTAGTTCGCATGTGCTTGACTACCTAGGTGCCTCTAGGTAGACCATGAGAAGAACACAATTTTATTGTGGTAAATGATCTTGTGTAATTTTCTAGTAAGGAGTAAAGGTATTTTATCTTATTTTTTCAATTAATGAAGGTTGAAGTAGTAGTTATTAATATGTACTATTGATTGGTATGATTTGGAACTACCACCTTAATCATACATATATGGTCTTCTAAGTGAGATGTCAAATAATTCTAAATGTATGGCATGACAAGTGATGGTGTCAGGTCTTTGTTACATTATTTAAAGTTCATTGTCAAATTACCTAAATATCTTTACTATATTGCGATCATATAAGAGAAGAGGGATTTGTATGTGTAATGATAGAGAGACCTAGACAACTAACTACATATGTGCAATAATGTTATTTTAGATTTCACTATTAATAATGTTGTAGATAAGTTATTTATTGAGAAATAACTTAATGTGGAAGATATTTGCATGATCGCTTATAATTATTACTTGTCAAGGTGTTAGTATTAAGACAATGTGCCTCTTGTTTAGTATCATTGATGGATTCATAATCTAGCGTGGCTTGTATAAACAGGGACTATTATGTGAGGCATTAATTTTGTATGGGGGTCTTACTTCTATACAAAAGACATAGCTAGTTTATTGCAAAAAAATACCCTTGTACAAGGAGGAATTTTTCTTAAGGTTGACATTAGATTTAATCTCACATGCATTAAGGAATTATTATCCCAAGGATTTTAAATTTAAAAAATTCATATTATGAAAGATAGAATGTGGATAAGAGTAGGGAAATGGGGTCCAAAGGGATTCTTAAGTGACCGCTTTTTTAAATTAATAGAATCTAAACTTTGATAATTAATTTGAGATGACTACACTCAAAATGTGAAGATGTGAAAAGAACAATAATTCAAGTGTCTAGAATCTTTATATATATATAATGGTGAATAGGGTATGTGCACTAAGTTACGACACAAAAATGGCTCTTAAGATGCCACTTTTTTTTTTTTTTTTGTCTGAAATCAACAAAGTCCGATGTTCGATGAGAAAATGAAGATAGTTACATTCAAAATTTGAAGATGCAACAAGAACAACAGTAGTAGTGCTCCTAATATTTTTTTATAAATTACTATTTTTTTGACAATAGTGAATATTAAGGGTTTGAAAAAGGGGACACACACAAAGTGGTCTTGTTTTTTATCAATAAAATAGCATAGTGTCTATTGTGCCCCCCCTAAAATGTTAACATTTTTTAGAATTTCAAAATTTCTTAAGTGATAAATTAGCTAACACCATGTAGTTTATGTCAGTTTTTTTGGTTTTTTTTTAATGAATATAATATTTTACTAATGTTTGAAGTGGACACATCTTTGAAAGTAGAAATTTGAGCATGCTCTCCCCTAATTTTTTTAAAAATTAATCAAAAATCATTTTTAAAAAAAATATGTGTAGAATAGAGTCTAGTTTCTAAAAATGTGACATGTTTCAAAATTCCATGAACGGGTAATAATCTATACCTAGAATAGAACATGTTTTGTTTTTGAAAAAAAATAGAGGCACTAACAAGATAAGTTATAGATGAAAACCTTACCATAATAAAAAAAACTAATATATGGTTAGATAGCTAAGAGAGAGCCTAATTTCATCACAGTTTTTTTCAAATTTTCATTAAGACATGTAAATCTGATGGAGAGCACGACCAAAAATGTGTGAAATTTTTTTACCTTTTAAAAAATCATGTCCTTGTCATGCAATGGTCATTCAACCTTTCAAGTTGGATTCCCAAGGAAAAATCCAACCCTTTGGGTTGGTATTTTCCAATGCAACCCATTTGACGAGTGCCAAATTTGGTGCTTGCCAAATGTGAAGCATGACTCTTTAGAATGTATTTGTTGAGCTCTTTTTTTTCTCTTTGTCCTTTTGTTTCTCTTTCTCATCCAAGGAAACTATATAAATGAAATAAACATTTAAGTATAAGTTGACATTTACATATGAAAATTTACCTTCTTATACTTTAAGTTATATTTCATGTATATAGTTTCAGGATGTTTGAGAGTGGTTTCACATCTCTTGGAGTTATAATGAAAATTATAGTTTTTGGAAGATCTTATAATTTTTTAGATTGAGTCAAATTTCAGTAATTAGCATGTCAAATTTCAATAATCAGAAGGTCAAATTTTAGTAATCAACAAGTTGTATCATATTTCTCTCTATCTCACTCATTGTTCATGTCTTATGCTCTAGACCTCTCTCTCTTACTATCTCCATCCCTTTATCTAAATCTCTCTCCTTGAGCTCAAGAACTCTCTCTCTCTCTCCCTCCTTCCTTCCCTCCCTCTCTCTCTCTCATTGTTCATCTCTTATGCTTTATACCTCTCTATCTATCTCCATCCCTTTATCTAACTCTATCTCCCTTGAGATCAAGAACTGCCTCTCTACTTGTCCATCTCTCTCTCATTCTCTCCCTCTCCCTCTCCCACTCATCCTCCCACTCCCCCTCCCCGTCCCTCCCTCTCTCTCTCCCTTGATCTCCCCCTCTCCCCCCCCTCCCCCTCGCCCTTCCCCTCGCCCTCCCCCTCCCCCACTCCTCCCTATCTCCCCTCCCCCTCTCTCTCTCCCCATCACTCATTGTTCATCTCTTATTCTCTAGACCTCTCTCTCACTATCTCCATTCCTATATCTAAATCTCTCTCCCTTGAGCTCAAGAACTACCTCTCTACCTATTCATCTCTCTCTCATTCTCTATTTACCTCTCCTTCCTTCCCTCTCTAGAGAGAGAGAGGGAGGGAGGGAGGGAGAGAGGGATAGGTAGGTAGAGAGAAGTAGAGAGGGAAGGAGAGAGAGAGGTGAAAGAGCAACAAAGAAAGAGGTAGGTAGAGAGGGAGGGGGAGATAAAGAGTAGTGAGGGAAGGAGAGAGAGGTATGAGAGAGGTGAGATATAGAGAGAATGGGGAGGGAGGGATAAATATGTAGAGAGGTGATATATAGAGAGTAGAGAGAGAGGGAGGGGGTGAGGGAGGGAGAGAGAGGGAGAGGGGGAGAGAGAGAGAGAGAGAGAGCATTTCTTTGAGGCATTTTTTCAAAAAACTCACTACCTTGTTTATGCTATTTCTTACTATTATGCTTCAAGATGGTTTTTTTCCAAGCATTCATAGTTTTTTTGAAAGCACTTGTTTTAGAATTTTAGCCATAGCAACGAGGAAGTGGATTGTTTGATAAAATTATTTGGTAGACATGTATGGAAAATGTGATAACATAGACAAGGAAGTGAGCTATTTGAAAAAATGCCTCAAAGAAATGTGATCTCATGGTGATGGAATTGTTTGATAAAATGCTTTGGTAGACATGTATGGAAAATGTGGTAGCATAGACAAGGCAGTGGGATATTTGAAAAAATTCCTCAAAGAAATGTGATCTCATGGTGATGGACATCACGATGAGACCACATTTATTTGAGGCATTTTTTCAAAAAACTCATTGTCTTTTCTATGTTACCACATTTATTATGCTTGATAGATTTTTTCCAAGAATCCATAGTATAGACAAGGTAGTGAACTATTTTTAAAAATGCCTCAATAAAATGTGGTCTCAAGGAATGCCATGACAAGAAAATGCAATTGGTAGCTGCACCTAGATATTAGTTATGCAATGTGAAGTAATTGCATCACTGCTTATGCTGAATTTCCAAAAAATATATTGTAATTGATTTTTTTTTTAATCTGTAATCAAGGGTTTTCTTCAGATTAGGAGTGTTAGCAATAAACAATAAATAATAAACAAAACCCAAAGATTTTACGAAACACAAAGGAAGTAAATAAAAGAACAATTATACCTGATTGTTGATACCTCCATGATTCCCTTTCGTAATACCTTCTTGCTTGCTGGATAATGTTTCCCTCAGATTCATCAATCGAGCAATCTAAAATGCCTAAGCCCTACAACAAGATTTGAAGGATTTGATATGCCTAAATGACTATGTCTACAAACCAATGCCTATGTCTAAAATAGTGCCAAAATTGAAATACTAAGATTGCCTATGACCATGAACATGTGAGAGTAAATAAATGCCTATAGTAATTACGCCAAATGTGTGTGTCCTCAAAAATGAGAAGAAGATGGCATTTTATAGAAAAGGCCATTTCGAACGGACGGACGAGATAAATCATTGACAAGAACCTAAAATGAACGATCCAGATTAACCCTGAGAATCCCTAATTAGGGTTAGGGAAAAATCCTTAATCAAACGGTCAAAATAAAATCGGATCGACGGTGGAGAATAAATGAGGAAACTAATTAAAGAAATAAAGATTTTCGAAAAATCAAGAAGATAAGACTGCCTGATTTACAAGATTCGAAAAATCAAAGAGATAAGATGTGAACTGAAGATAAGATTTGGAAAAATCAAGAATCTGCCCGATTGCTTGATTTTTGGAAGATTAATTACTAATTTGAATTAAAATAATTCAAATTATAGATTTTGAGAGATAATAAATAATCTTTTTCAGATTATTTATCAAAAAGGACTGACAGTTGAGATTGACATGACATTTTAAATAATTTAATTTATTTAAAATGAGAAGAATATTAATTGACAATTAAATAATTAAATTAATTATTTAATTTAGCATATAAGACTAATTAATTAAATTAATTAATCAATTCATTTAATTAAGACAATTAGTGACATATTAAATAAATAAATGTAATTCATTTATTTAATAATGGAAGAATTAAATGACAAAGGGGAATTAAATAAATTAAGAAATTTATTTAATTAAAGAAAGACTTAGACAAATGACGTATTTAATAAATAAATAAAATTTATTTATTTAATAATCATGAAGAATAAATGACATAAATTAATTAAATAATTTTGAATTATTTAATCAATAGTCGAATGTGGACCAAGGACATAATTAAATGTCATAATTATGCTAGGACGAAAGTGGTAAAAATGAAGCTTGCAGGCCTAGGTCATTTTTAGGTGTCTACATTTTGCCCCTCTTTGTCATAATGTTGCTTGTCGCATTATGATAAAGAAAATAAGTCAAAAAATGCCCCAGTGCAAAATAAGATGAGGAAGAATGACGAGGAGGGTTGCGGTATGCCCCCTCGAGAGGACAGACAGGTCCAAAGAACATGGGTGTGCTCTCGAAATTGATGAAAAGACTAGAATATGCAGAGACAAAGAAATGTTAGTGCAAAAGATGTGAATGCAATGCTTATATGAGATGGGTGAGAGAAGATGACAAGACTAAAGAAGATGCATGTTAATTCCTAGACCAAATCCTTCAAAACATTTCCATAGGACCTTAATATTTATTGCTCTTAATCATCATTGGGCGGACTATTGTAATGGCCAAGAAACACCATGATATGACATAGATCAAGGTGTGCAAGGTCGTACCATCACGTAAGACAAACAGTCATAGACAAGGATGATCATGACTCATACTAGGAGCGAGCTTGCCCTAGTCTTTTTGCCATAATCAACCACATGCAGAAAAAAGACAAGGACAAATCATGGAACGTCGCTGCTTCTCTAAATCTTGTTTCCAGGACATCCTTGAGAAACTAGTAGCATGATTGTCAAAATACAAAAAGAAAGAGTCCTTACCATGATATGTCGTTGTTTTTCTAAATCCCAAAATCAGGACCTCGCTGAGAAACTAGTAGTCATGCGTGTCAATTGACATGATACGTCGCTGCTTCTCTAAATCCTGCTTAGTGGGATCTCGCTGAAAAACTAATAACATGATAAAAGATCAAAAAGACAATTTGTCAAGTGTTTTCCAAGTGCGTCTGGATGCCGAGTGCATTGATGTGTCAATGTAAATTTAAATGATGCCAAGATGACAAATGCCGAAGGTTTCCATATTCAGGAAGGACACATCCTAAATAATGTCAATGTCTAGGAAGGACACATCCTAAAACACCAATGTCAGAGTTTTGTTCTTCAGAAGGACACATCTGAAAGAACATTGTTGTCGAGAGGAATGATCCTTAAGTGTCAGAAAGGATCCCTCGAAAATGTCAAATGATAGGGATGATGCCTAGGAAGGACACATCCTAAGGTACCAATGTCAGAGTTTTGTTCTTCAGAAGGGCACATCTGAAAGAACGTTGTTGTCGAGAGGAATGATCCTTAAGTGTCAGAAAGGATTCCTCGAAAATGTCAAATGATAGGGACAATGCCTAGGAAGGACACATCCTAAGGCACCAATGACAGAGGTTATTCTTCAGAAGGACCCATTTGAAAGGTAACCAAGAGTTGATAGTTTGACTGGTTGCGATAATTTGACTTGTTTTGACTAAGTTTGACTTGTTGTGACTGAGTTTGACTTGTGTTGGCCATATGTCGATATTGTCATGATGATATGTGCCGATGAGATTGTCTTGCTGTGATAATGATTGTCATGATGAGTTTTGTTCGTTTGGGAAAGATTCATGTTGTCTTGAAGACTTTTTGACATGTGTGCCAATGTGATGCCATGAACCCTAATAGACTGACCTAGTGCGGCCTCGGGGGCTCATCGACAAATGGCCTTGCCTACGTCATGCACTCAGAGACCTCGTAGTTTGACGCGACCAATGACTTTGTCTTGATGAGCAAAGATTGCGTCATGATTTTATTTTGAAAAACCTAAAAGGACTGACCTAATGTCTTGGGGACTCAAAATGTGAGTCTTGCCTACGTAGCAAGTGCACAGAGACAACGTAGTTCGACAATGACATGGACCGATTGACTTGATTGACTTTGACCATAGATGACACTGCGTTTGTGTTCGTCGAGCGGTCTGATGATTTGTTGTGGTTTTCTTCAGGACGTTTTATGATTTTTAGGTCTTTGTTCAGGACATTTTATGATTTTTGTCTTTTTTCAGGACATTTTATGATTTTTTTGTCTTTTTTTCAGGACATTTTATGATGTTTTTGTCATTTTGTCGTTTTATGATTTTTTTTGGATTTTGACATTTAAGAGGATCGTGACAAATGCATATGACTGATGCCTACACATGAGAATTCAAGGACAAACATGATTGTGCCCCTAGTCAAGCTGAATACCAATTGACATGTGATAACAACGTTGTTTGACGTGGGAAGGACGCATCCCGAAACAACGTGAGGACAATGATGATAATGTGACGAAAGTATCGAGGTCCACAGCTAGGCTAGGAACGCAGTCAAGTAATGTTTTGGATAATGTTCTTGTATGGATTAGACTCGTTGCATTTGGAATGACTTGGTTAGGACTAGATGGGATGATGATTATCCTTAGACCATTTGACAAGGGAAAGCCAAGACAGGTGACAGGCATGAAAGGATAAGAGGTGGCCTTGGTAAAAGACAGGAGACATGAGACTAATGGAATTGTCATATGATTTTCAAGGACTATGTCGTATAAGGACAATAAGACTGACGGTCAATGACATGATGTTTCATGAATAATGTATGACCAAAGGATAGGCATGTCAAAAGTTTTCCCAAAGCATGATTTATGTGTGTCAGTTTTATGTCAAGACTGAGGTAAGTGGGAAAAATGTGTGGAAATGATAGGGTTTAGATGGACGTCAATGTCATGAGGAAGGCATGGGAAATGAGACGACTTGCCCCCAAGTGTAAGATTCCACATAGACGATTTATTTTACACATGACGCCTGTTTGCCAGGTTTTCATCATGGTACTTATCCAGGGCGCTTGTTTGCCAGGTTTTCACCATTGGATGAAATTTTTCTCTTTACTGTTTTCTTGACTTTTTGAATTTTTTTGGTGTCACCAATCCTGTTTGCCAGGTTTTCGGTGACAATTTTTTAATTTTTAATTTTGTATTTCTGATGTGGATAGCCGATGCTTTAGATAACCATCGACTGCTTTGAATCCATCGACGGTGCCGATGTAGAGACTGGTGCCATGATATGCCAATAATGACCTTGCTAAGGAGTTGTCTTGTCGGATCATAGCACTTGTATACAA
Organism: Sequoia sempervirens; assembly: GCA_007258455.2. Lineage (NCBI taxonomy): Eukaryota > Viridiplantae > Streptophyta > Pinopsida > Cupressales > Cupressaceae > Sequoia > Sequoia sempervirens. The sequence goes on from VDFB02271358.1 coordinate 1,017,765,663, forward strand.
CTGATCGATGTCATTGTGATCCTTTCTGATACTAGAGTTGGCCTTATCAAAATACGCACATCGCAATAGAGTGCCATGAGATTCCTTGTGGTAAATAGTTGCTACCAAGATGTGACGGATTTGTGACGTGGGATTTTTGGACTTTAGGCGAGATGTAGGATTATGACGAATGATGGTAGACATGGAAAGGTTGTTTGGACGTTTGGACGAATCACTTTTTATTTTCCAAACTTGGGATGGTGGATGACGGATTTTGGAGGGATGGTGTTTGGAACCAACACTTTTATATGTCTTGATTGATGACCATTTTGAAGGAGGTGGACATGTGTTATATGTGGGAGTCCTCTTGTCTTGTGGCTCCACATTGTGATTGACTTTTGTATTTGACTTGGTGTCTTTGTTTGATCCATCTTTCTTTGGGATCCATTTTAATTTCATTTGTCCACTTGTCCTTTTGTTTGATTCAATGGCCTTTGACATTTGATTTTGATCTTTTGACTTGTAAGACTTTTGTTTTTGTTGGTCCCAAAGGGGAGGTTGATTCATCATAGAATGACAGTTGATGGTGTGGGTGGAGGGGGTGTTGGCAGCAATCTTATGACAAGGATTTCTCATGGACTCCATTTTGACATTTGTATCTGACAAGGTTGCCCCCAATATCGAGGAGGTACCACTAACATCGTTTGATTGGCTGTCCGAGGAATAACCAAGACCTTGATGTCTGTAATTTGCCTGGAGCTATATTGGTTCAAGAATGCCTTGCTCGTGTATGCCTAGTCCTTTGCCTTGATATTGCATGCTTTGACATATTCTATTTGTGATAGGGTATTTGTTGTTTTGAAAGCAAGATGCTAACCCATCATTAGGTATGTGGATACTGTCACTTGTAATATTTTCATCTGCAAGAAAGCCTGCTCTGATAAAGATAGATGACCCTAGTTGATAAAGTGTCTTAACTTCATTGTCATGTTGGACATATTCCTGACTGATATCTTTGGCCTGATCTTGTGACATGTCAGGTTCAGACGATTCTGTTGGTACTTCCAAGTCAATGTCGAAGCCATCATGATGGTCAGTGTTATAGATTCCAGTAAATTTAGCTATAGCTTGATCATTTTCAAATATGTCCATATTGGAATACTCTTGTGCTTGAGGAATATCGTCTATGTGTGTAATGGAGGCAAGTGTCTCATTTTGGAAACTGTCAATAGTCGAAGCCTGTATAGGATTGGAAAGTGTTTTATCATGAATGGCGTAAAGGTCAAGGAGTGGATCGTTTTGGACTTCTTGGTCAACAATAGGGTCTTGGTCAAAGATGGGGTTGTCATGGATTTGGACTTCTTGGTCAATGGTAGGGTCTTGGTCAAAGATGGGGTTGTCATTGATAATACAATTGGAAATAGGGTCATGGGATGGACTACCTTGTTCTTGACATGAGGGTGACATTATAAGGTTATGCTTTGGGATTTCATTTTGACATGTATCCTCAAGTTTAGACAATGGGATTTGACTTTGAGCAATGACAAAATTTTCATGACTAGATGTGGCTTGTGAGGGGATGCCTTGAAAAGGACTAATGACCAAAGGATTAGGATAGGACGTGGGAACTTGGACTGGACTTGTATGTGAAGGACTAGTATATGACATGGGTACTTGCATTGGACTAGTATGTGAAGGATAAGGGTATGACATGGGGACTTGGACTGGACTAGCATGTGAGGGACAAACCTAGGACATGGAGTCTTGGACTGGATATGTCATGGAGTCTTGGACTAGATTAACTGTTGAAGGACAAGGATATGACATGGAGACTTCGACTGGATTGGTATAAGGTTGATTGAAAGAGGACATGGAGACTTGGACCGGATCGGTATGGTATGATGTGGGGACTTGACATGAGTTGGTAGATGATTGATAAGGGATGTAGACTTGGATGAGATTAATAGGTGAAGGACTAGCATATGATGGGGAGACATGGAATGGACTAGTGGACAATTGACTTCCCTTGTCAAAGTTAGGATAAGGGTGATAACTAGACATTTGTTGTGAATTAATGGAAGGATTTGTGTTAAGTGAATTTTGGTAGTGAGGGTAGATGGATGGAGGACTAGGACTGATGGGTTGTTGGTACGAAGGACATTGATTTTCGGCTTGGATAAATTGTCTCCTAAAGTCTGAGGCTTCTTGGTATTGACCTCTACAGAGTAATTCATATTCGATTTTACTAGCAAGCCTATCCATATCTTGGTGAAGGGAAGACAAGGTGGTGGATGTCATGATGTTGTTAAATGAGGAGTGATAATGATGTTTTTCTAAGGGAAATGACTAATGCAAGGTGATAAAATTGGTCAAGAAAGGATGCCAAATGCTAAGGTGACAATGAAGATGTTGACTAAGGAAAATGACCAATGCCAAGTCTAGATACCAAATGAGGACTATGATGGACAATACCAAGTCTAAGTTCAAAATGAGGACTGAGATTGTTTTCTAATGTCTTGTTGAAAAGTTTGAGTTGTCCAAGGTCGACTGTTTTTGTCCAGATTTGTGAATATTGTGTATATTGTTTGAGTAATCTAGAAAACACTTGACAAGCACGATGTTTTGGTGTAAGCAAGCACACATGAGACAAGTACAATCCTAAAAGGCCAATAGGCCAAGGGTTTGTATACTTGGTATAGCCCACCTTTATACCCTAGATTGGTGATAAACACCTTTCCTTCTCGAGAGCGGATAGCTTAGAATTTTGGTGGCATTGGCTCCCCTCCACGACTCATTAACGTCATTCGAGCACACCAAATTTAGATTCTTTGGGTAGTGACATCCCAAGAATTGCTATCTCTACTCAAGGGGATCAGTAGTGAGTGTCTTCGGGCATGATACTGTACCCTGCACTATACCAAGCAACGGCCAATAGAACGGTTGGACACTAAGACAAGAGGTGTTTAATTCGGGCATTCCGTTCGTGGGGCATGATCCATGCAGCGAGAGTCCCCTTTCAAATCCATCTCGTTGGAACCACACTCGTGATTCTTGGGCTTTCCCCAAGAACCCACTTTTATATACCGGCTGGAAGTCCCTCGGTGTCAGGGTGCTACCGATCTGAGTCATTCTGGGGTGAGTACTTTTTCCCACCAGAACAGGCCCAATTTCTAGAGTCAGTAACCGTTTCTCTTACACCCAGGATCGCACGAATGCGCAAGGGGAGAGGATACTCCGATATACCAAATCATGAAGGGTAATTAACAAATAAATATGGGTCTGGTTTTCTGATCAAGAGGTTTTCACCAAGTGAGAGCATACTCACCTACCATCTTGCAAGCACAATCAATCAAAGAAGACATAGGTTCGTTTTAATTGCACCAAATAAAATGTGAGTTACACTACTAAAAATGCAAACACATTGTTTTGTTGTTTGGCCTTTGACAATCGAACCTACAAGACAATCCGTTAGTAGTTTAGTGTTTGTCTTCAACCCACGAATAGTAACCGCCACACGCTACAAGAAAAGATTAGTAACAACTATTAGAGAGTTAGCTAGTCACAACAAATCTGATTTTTAGAAATTTTTTGATAGAAAAATGAAAAATACAGAAAATAAATCCTGTCTAAAATCTCAAGAGGTTTCCAAAAAATTAAATAAATTAGAAAAAATTTGCTGTTTTGCACCTGAAATTAATTTTTTATGAAAAATCATAAAAAAAATTATAAAAAATACAAAACAGCTTTAAAAATTCTAATTTTTTTACTGGAGTCGTCTGATGTCATCCCAAATCTGCAAAAAAAAATTGTGATCAGATCTACAACTGTGAGTGAGATATAAGCCAATCTTTTTTAAACACCAATTTTAAAAGATCTATTTTTTGACTAATAATTTCACATCCAAATTTAAAAACTAAAGAGTAGACCCCTATTAAAATTCAGAGAGCTTTCCAGAAATGTAAACATATCTGAAAAATTCGATTATTTGCTCCCGAAATTAATTTTTTATTAAAAACAGAAAAATAATTATAAAAAATGAAAACCAAATCCAAAAAATCTTATTTTTGGAATAAAAGTGCGCGATGTTGTCCCCAAACTGTAAAAAAATGTTTGTGAGCAAATACATAGCCGTTTGAAAGTTATGGTCGAATCTTCGGCTTTGTCCACAATGATGCCAAACCTGCAACAAAAACCAAACAAGCCCTGCAACAAGAAGAAACCAACTCCAAAAATGGTTTTTTATTTGTCCAAATATGTCGGGTTCACCAATGTAATCAAGGGATTTCTAAGGATTTGGAGAGTTAGCAATAAACAATAAATAATAATCGAAACCCAAAGATTTTACGAAACACAAAGGAAGTAGACGAAAGAACAATTATACCTGATTATTGATACCTCCATGATTCCCTTTCGTAATACCTTCTTGCTTGCTGGATAATGTTGCCCTCAGATTCGTCAATCGAGCAATCTAAAATGCTTAAGCCCTACAACAAGATTTGAAGGATTTGATATGCCTAAATGACTATGTCTACAAACCAATGCCTATGTCTAAAATAGTGCCAAAATTGAAATACTAAGATTGCCTATGACCATGAACATGTGAGAGTAAATAAATGCCTATAGTAATTATGCCAAATGTGTGTGTCCTCAAAAATGAGAAGAAGATGGCATTTTATAGAAAAGGCCATTTCGAACGGACGGACGAGATAAATCATTGACAAGAACCTAAAATGAACGATCCAGATTAACCTGAGAATCCCTAATTAGGGTTAGGGAAAAATCCTTAATCAAACGGTCAAAATAAAATCGGATCGACGGTGGAGAATAAATGAGGAAACTAATTAAAGAAATAAAGATTTTCGAAAAATCAAGAAGATAAGACTGCCTGATTTACAAGATTCGAAAAATCAAAGAGATAAGATGTGAATTGAAGATAAGATTTGGAAAAATCAAGAATCTGCCCGATTGCTTGATTTTTGGAAGATTAATTACTAATTTGAATTAAAATAATTCAAATTATAGATTTTGAGAGATAATAAATAATCTTTTTTTAGATTATTTATCAAAAAGGACTGATAGTTGAGATTGACATGACATTTTAAATAATTTAATTTATTTAAAATGAGAAGAATATTAATTGACAATTAAATAATTAAATTTAATTATTTAATTTAGCGGATAAGACTAATTAATTAAATTAATTAATCAATTCATTTAATTAAGACAATTAGTGACATATTAAATAAATAAATGTAATTCATTTATTTAATAATCGAGGAAGAATTAAATGACAAAGGGAATTAAATAAATTAAGAAATTTATTTAATTAAAGAAAGACAGGCGGTTAATGGCGTATTTAATAAATAAATAAAATTTATTTATTTAATAATCATGAAGAATAAATGACATGAATTAATTAAATAATTTTGAATTATTTAATCAATAGTCGAATGTGGACCAAGGACATAATTAAATGTCATAATTATGCTAGGACGAAAGTGGTAAAAATGAAGCTTGCAGGCCTAGGTCATTTTTAGGTGTCTACATAATCTATCAACATCTAGTTATTAGCTATGGAATGTGAAGTAATGCTTTGAGTTTGAAAGATGTGCAATTCAATGTAATCAATGATGTGAATATAAACTACACAAATCTATTAAGTACAATTCATTAGTTAAAATCTTTATTTTATTACCTCAATGAAGCTTCGAACTGCACCTCCACTGGGAGGTGTTGTCATGAAATCTCCAAGATTAACCTATTCAACATTCAAAATCAGACATTAGAATATCATTCATATAACAATGCTATTCACATGTAATATTTATAATTGGTTCCTAGTTACATACCTCAATGGTACATACCGTAGCATAATACGAAGGTGGACAACTGTTGAAAGCTGAATGAGCACTATGACCCTAATAGTTCATTACAATCATTAAACTAAATTAGTTAATATTTCATTTCAAAAATGAAATTTAATAAATTCAATTCAATGAACTTTCTAATATTTTCCTGAGTATCAAGGTGGAAAGCCTCATTCAGGAGGGAATATGTCATCACCAACTGCTCAGCTACAGATGTAGCCTACGTACCTACCTCCTAACTATTTGTGGGGTCATAACCACAAGGTGAACCACAAGCCTGATAAATATCTAGTGGAACCATATTGCTTGAAGTCTCCCTCGGCTCACGCTATGCTATAGGATTGACACACTTTATGATGCTCTGGGTCAAGGAACTAACGAACTATAGCATCTCAACCTCAGTACTCTCCTTAACAATGGAAGGGACATACACGTGGTCATAGGTTGGTCGAGTGAGTGCTCATCTCACTAGCCACTATGGGTCAAGATGTGCCCCTGGTCTATCCTATGCAGACCCACCACCTCTACCCTGGAAGTCTCGCATATCAAAATAGTTGGGGATTTTGTTGAGGAAAAACTTGTAGTAAAGTTTCATCAAGAAATATTTTGGGACCTCATTATTGTTGCATGGAGGATGGTCAAAAACCATCCACCATCGCTGCCAAAAATGGTTCTTTATCCCTTGGTGGTTACACCAATGGATAGGGAACCTCTTGCTTGTAGGGTGTAGAGGTTGATTTTTTCATGGGTTTGTGAAAAGGGAACACAAGTCAAATTTTGTAATCTTTTCATTTTTGACTTGTTTGTAGGATAGTTTTATTGAACAATCAAAATACTGAGAGGGGGGGTGAATTAGTATTCTATTAAACTTTTGAACACAACTTATCCAATCACCAAAATAGAAATAAGGAATGAAAGCATAAAACATCCACAAGATCACATCACACATGAACACCATAATTTTATGTGGAAAACCCAAAAAGGGAAAAACCACGGTGAGGATTAGCTCACAATATATTATATCTAGATATAGTATATTACAAGGGCTCACTGCCAGGACACACTATCCTTATAAGGCTCATAACCAAAGATAGATACAAAATAAGGATGGCAACACAACCAAAATGTGAATTGATATAAAGTACACCTTCCTTGTGCTGAATTTCAGTTCCTTTGAAGCTCTGAATACAAAGTACTGCTCTGCTTAGTAGTCACTCAACAATTTTTCTCTTATTCTGATCTCACACCTCTGAATTTACATGTTCACATAAAATGATACCTTTTGCACTTGATTTTCAACTTATCCTTCTCATCCATCATACAACTCAAAAATGTCTTGTATATATATATATAATTACATCTGCATACATTAATTAGGTCAACCTAATTAGATGTAACCAAAAGCAATTCAAAAATAGATTTTTTAGATTCACACATGATTCAAAAACTTCTTCACGCTCAGACCAAATGTGCAATACTTAATTTAGGTTGGCATGGACCTAAAATAAATCCTTCAAACATCTACAATATATATTTAATATTCACAACACATATCATGTATTAGGTCAGCCAGGGATTTAACCTAATCACAAAAATTTCAATCATACACACATTTCTCCATTCGTGTGACTACAAGACTCAATATTTCTTCAAATTCATGTTTAGCTGACTTTAGTGATTTTATATTTAGAATAGCAGCACAAAATAATTATCCACAGAGGATAGTAGAATCTCCCACACTGACATGTTATACAGAGAAATAATTGTGATACATAGATCTAAGCTCTATCATACATAACTTCTAGCATATTTAACAAAACATCAAATAATTGATCTTGATTTTACTTGAATCTGATAGACTTCAAACCATGGTTAAAAACACAAAGCGAGATTACTTAGTGTGGTGGAGTGTGGACCCAAAAATTGATGCATTGAACCAAAAAAAATTCAGTAGAAGTACTTGGTTAATATCATGTACAACCATATTTTTTGAACGAACTAAAACTGTACACATATCTTCAATAACACTTCCAAATCATACTAGTCTAATCATAACAATGTTGACATCAATGAAAACACTGGATCAAGAAATATTATGCAACTCATGCTCATGTTGCCAACCTGCATCATCAATGGTATACTTTCCAAAACTTCCAACAATCTCCTTCTTCCAACAATCTCCCCCTTTGTCATTGATGGAAACATGAATAATACGAATAGGAAATCTCATTCATACACCCCCCTTTTTACTTCTCTCTCCCCCTTTGACATCAATGGCAAAGGGTGTGCTAAAAATTCATAAGCTCCCCCTTAGGAGGTCAACCCAAAAAATCATTTTCCTTCTATATATATGCATATATCAAAATCTAAAAAAATTGTTAAATCATGATAGATAGTTACCTTGAAGATGAAAAAACTTGAAGCTTCTAAAAAGTGTCTTGCCACTCAGAATTTTCTTCTTCCCACTGTTTATTTTCTACAGTAGGTGTCCTGTATAGAAGTTCAAGTTCCAATAGAGTTTATTCTCCTTCTTTTAGAGTACTAGGATCAATGTTTATCTCTAAGAGCTTATTAGTACTGCAAAGAGCACTTGAGATTGGTATATACTTTGTCTTCACTAAGTCCCTTAACTTTATAAGCTGCCTAATCATTTCATTTCTTTGACTCTATAGGGTGAATAATTTTTCATGAAGCTCCATTATAGAGATCCAAGTTTGATCTTCCTTGTCTTGCACCGAATCATAATAATATGCAACAATGTTTATTTGGGTCTCAATTGTACTCATGTCATCTTTTATACTTCGAGTGATGTTTTTCCATTTCATGTATTATAATAGTATGTTCCTTGCTTCTTCCACATAGTCTTGCACTTCTCACAAGTGTTTTGCAACTTTTTGATGTGCTATTGTACATTTCAATGTGATATCCACTAGATTCTTTCTTTCAAGCCACCTCTCAGTTTCAACTTCAATTTGAATTTTCAATCTAGGGACATATTCTTTAAAATATTTGATCAACAAATTGAGATTTTCCATAGTAGATAATGAAACATCAATACTTGTACCAATGATTGCCTCTTGTAGGGATCTAATGAATTCATCCAAACTTTGTAGATCTATAGACCTGACACTAATCTCATGCTCATCTTGAGCACCATGACTCTTTCAATATCAACAACTAGAGGACTATCTGTGACTTTTATCCTTTTAATAGCTCTCTTAGAGCTACTAGAATCCTCTGCACTCACCTTTATTCTTCCAGTATCCTCAGGACTGCTCAGAAGGGCTTCTACATAGCCGACTATTTCAACCTCTAATACTTCATAATCCAAATCTGAGATCCAAATGGTTCTAGGTTTGATGGCTTCAATAAAGCAAAATTCTATAGATATAAGAAATTTAATATCTTTTGAATATCTTCATACAACTTCTCTAGGAATCCTCATTCTCTTATTCATCCTACTCTGAAATACTCCAAAGAATGCTACAAGGGCATCTTCCTGAGCATCCCTACTTCCAAGGTTTCTCATGTATTTTTCTATTTGGTGTGGAATTGGTTCCTCATTCATCCAATTTTCTTTTCCAACCACCAGTACTTCTTTCAACTAGAAGTAGAACAATAGGAAAATTACTAGGGTTCCATATTGGAATGTATACTTCTTTTTCTTAATGTCTCTCAAGTTCTCCATTAATTGTTGTCAGAGCAACTCACACAAGTTGTAGTCATCATCACTTTCAATCATATCAAATACCATATGAACTACAATAGGTGGGACAAAGCTTACATTGTTTGACTAGTAAATTTTTTGACCAATAAGTACAATACAACTACAAATCTAACCATCAAGTTTGTAATAGAGTTCACTGTAGTTTCCTTTTGTTCAAGAGTGGCATCGGTTTTCTCCATTATATCCTTTGTATCAACTATATTTTGATCAAGAATTGGTTTGGTGGACCACAAACTAGTTACATCCTTAATTACTTCCTTTGTTATTGAGTGAGGATCATCAATCCATATGGATTGGTCATGAATTCTACTTAGTACTATTCTAATGTACTCCTAATTTTTAAAATTTAGAAACTTCCGCCAAACATGCAATCTCTTGTCACTTAGGGTTTTGTACTCAGGTTTTAGGGTATCTTCATTTTATCCAAATTCATTTTTCCATAGAATAAATAACCTACCAAGAAACACCTCTTCAATTTTTGCATGAATATATGCCTTAATATCTCCAGCAGCTAAAACCCCAATAGGAGTGCCAAAGAATGCACCCAAGGGATCAATCGACAACACTTTAGTAGAATACCTTTTAAGTACTGGTTGCGGTCTTTGTGAATTGTCTACTACTTTTGGTAATTCCATTATATTCAAATTTCTTCTATAGAATTGTTTTAGAAGAAAAAAATATGCAGGATTTGCAAAAATACCTCTCAAATAGCTCAGCGAAACTAGGGTCTTGATGTTCAGCTTTTGAAAGATGCTTTGAACCATTCCACACCTTCTCCTTCTTCATTTATTAGTCAGATGTCTTGGGATAAATGAATTTTTCTTCACACAAACGAATTTAACTCTCCAATTTAACCTAACCCCTACAATAAATGCTTTAGACTAAAAAGATGATGTTCCTAGAATTGTGTACACATGCATCTTTCAATGCTCTACAAATTTCTGCATTCCAATATTTTCTATCACAATTTTCTTCCAATGCTTTAAAAATTCCTCTTCCATGATATATTTTCATGCCATATCTTGACACCTCATATTTCTAGGGGGATATTAGATTTTTCTGTTGCTGCTCCCCCTAAGCTCATGCTTAGTTTTAATTTTCAAGTGAATTATATACACCAAAGGGAGGCACATATGCATTTGAAGTTCTTGATTCATCTTTGTTCTTAGATTCTTCTTTCTTTCTCCATATCTTGTCCATTTTCTTCTTAACTTCAGTAGGATAAACTTCCTTCATAGGTTCATTCCTCTTTACCGAATTAGACTATCTTCTATTTTTGCTTCTGCAAACTCTTGAAATGTGTCCAGGCTTGTTGCAAAAGTAGAATATAATTTTGTTTGACCAAATTGACTTCTATTCATTCTTGATCTGCACTAGTTAGCCTTATGTCCAAATACATTTCATGTATAATAGTAGCCATTGAAAGATTGAGCCATTCTCCCTGTATTATATCTATTCATCATCTAACTTCTACATTCAACAACTTTATGTCCAAATTTCTTACATGCAAAACATTGTTTTGAGAAGAATCTAGAATTTTGTTTCATTCTACTTCTACATTCTATTACCTTGTGTCCAAATTTATTGCATGAAAAGAAAATAACATTGAAAGATGGGTACCTTTGAACATTTGGTTGTCTGATAGGAGGTCTTCTGACATTTCTTCTTCAATTTTTGAATTGTCTCCTATTTCCTTGAATCTTCTTCTAATTGTCAACCTTGTTAGGTGTATGATTTTCCTTTGAGCTTTCTCCTTTTTCAAGTCCCAAACCACTTTTATACTTAGATGGTTTATATCCTAATATTAGTTCATTGAGCATTGTGGAACTTATTTTGAATTTGTCCTCATGTATTCTTGCATTTTCCAGATTTGATCTGAGATTTACCAGTTCTTGTTCAAGTCTTGAGCATTCTTCATACTTGCTTTGTACCAATGCATTCAGACATTCCTCAATCCTTCCTTTTTCTTCCATTTTCATTTCAGTCTGGTGATTTCTTCATTTGCTTACTTCAGTTGTGCATTGAATTCCCTATTTATTTTTCTGAACTTCTTGATTTGTTCTCTCAGCTTTTTAATAGATTCATTTGCTTCTCCTAGGCTTTCCTTCAAACTTTTGTTCTCAATTTCAACTCTATTAAGATCTTCAAGAGCAGCCTTAAGTTCTTCTTTGTCAAACATGTAGTCATCTTCTACATATTCAATTGTAAAAATTTCTTTCGGATCAATAGGACACCTTTTTTCAGCCATATGTTCAAACTCCGAGATCTTCCTCAAGTTTTTAGGCTTTTCAAAAGGAACTAGGCACTGATACCAATAGTTGAACACTCAGAATACTGAGAGGGGGGTGAATCAGTATTCTATTAAACTTTTGAACACAGCTTATCCAATCACCAAAACATAAATAAGGAATGAAAGCATAAAACATCCACACAATCACATGACACATGAACACTAAGACTTTTATGTGGAAAACCCAAAAAGGGAAAAACCACGATAAGGATTAGCTCACAATATGTTATATCTAGATATAGTATATTACAGGGGCTCACTGCCAAGATGCACTATCCTTATAAGGCTCATAGATAGAGATAGATACAAAATAAGGATGGCTACACAACCAAAATGTGAACTGATATAAAGTACACCTTCCTTGTACTAAATTTCAGTTCCTTTGAAGCTCTGAATACAAAGTACTACTCTGTTTAGCAGTCGCTCAACAATTTCGCTCTTATTCTAATCTCTCACCTTTGAATTCACATGTTTGCATAATATGAGACCTTTCACACTTGATTTTCAACTCATTCCTTCTCATCCATCATACAACTCAAAAATGTCTTATATATATACAATTACATCCACATACATAAATTAGGTTGGCCTAATTAGATGTAACAAAAAACAATTCAAAAATAGCTTTGTCAGATTCACACATGATCCAAAAACTTCTTCACATTTAGACCAAATGTGAAATAGTTAATTTAGGTTGGCATGGACCTAAAATAGACCCTTCAAACATCTAAAATATATATTTAATCTTCACAACACATATCATGTATTAGGTTAGCCAGGGATTGAACCTAATCACAAAACTTTCAATTATACACACACTTCTCCATTCATGTGACTACAAGACTCGATATTTATTTAGATTCACACTTAGCTGATGTCAGTCAGTTTATGCTTAGATCTATAACAAAAAATAATTATTTGTGGAGGAAAGTGAAATCTCCCACATCGACATGTTATACAGAGAAATAACTGTGATACATAGAGCTTTAAAACTCTGTCATACATAACTTCCAACATATTTCAAAAAACATCATAGAAGCTTGGTTTTACTTGAATTTGATAGAATTCAAACCATTGTTGAAAAATTAAAGTGAGATCACTTAGTGTAGTGGAATGCGAACCCAAAAACTAGCACACTAAACCAAAAAATAGTTAGTATAAGTACTTAGCTAATGCCATGTACAACCATGATTTTCAAACCAACTAAAATTGTACACATATCTTCAATAACACTTCCAAATCATACTAGGTTGATTATAACAATGTTGATATCAATGAAAACACCGGATCAAGCAGTATTATGCAGCTCATGTGCATGTTGCCAACCTACATCATCAATGATAGACTTTCCAAAACTTCCAACAATCTCCTTCTTCCAACAAGTTTATCTACATAATATCTATACTCCCATCTCTTCTCCGCCCAACCAATCACTTGCTTTCTAATTGAATTTACATGTGTTAACATAGATTCAAGTGATCGTGCAAGTGTGGTTTTTTGTGAGGTTGAACTTGCAGGATCTTTCAACCTCGCAATTAACTCAATTTGTTTTTTTTTTTTTCAATTTCCCCCATTAAATTTTGTTGAGTTCTAGGGGGATGTTGAGGAATTGTTAAAGGTTTTTTTGGGGTTGATGTTCAACAAGTATTTGATGTTGAGGTGATTAAGGATTTTGAAGATTTTAAGGAGAAGGAGGTGCATTATCAATTATTGTACAAATTAAAGAAATTTACATCAAAAAACCACTTAAATCTACATATTTAGTAACAATTTCACACAAAAAAGCAAACAAAACTTACTCCTTTGACCTCCCCGATGTCGTGGCAACATTTTGATGGAGAATCGATGATGATTTGGTGAAGAATTTTCCCTCCAATTACGCGAGTGTGCTCTCAAGGGTTTGCAGGCCATGGGTTTGCAAGAAAAAGTAGAAATTAGAAATGAAAAATGTTTCCTTTTTTGTTATAAAGAATCATAATGTGTTTGCATTATAGCATGAGTGCATTATGGCCTTGGTGCTTCTAGTCCTTAGACTCAGTGATGCAGGAACATCCATGGCCTTGTGCAATCTTGCATCACTAAAAAGGAGGTTTGAGTTGGTTTTGTTTCACTTTTGATGTGGAATTTTATATCATTTATGAAATTAAAATTTTGTGTGTGGAAATGCAATTTCAAAATTTCTTTCAAAATTTGACTCAATTTGAATTTGGAGATAGTGGTGAATAATTGAAAAAGACAAGAAAAGCAAGAAAAGCAAAACAAAGGTGTGGCTTTTTGGAGAGTTATTTGTTTTGAATTTTTTATTTAAAACTTTATTCTAGATGTCCTAAAAAATAGGAACCCAAAGGTGGACATCCAGGAGTGGGAAAAAATAAGATTTGCTTTCATTGGTGAAAGCAAAATATCAATAAAAGCACTAGAATCATCCTCAAAGTGGTGGAGTTAAAGTTATTTGTTTTAAATCAATATTTTATTGATTTTTCATTGCAAATTGGTCAAAATTGTTGGGAATGGTATGCAATGGGAAAGAGTGGTCTAAAAACTAATGAAATTTATACCAAATTGAGGAAATTTTGGAGCAAATGACAATCTAGAGCTTGACAAAAGGAAATTTCATTCATTTGAAAAAAAAATCTTTCCAAAGTAGAGGGAGAGGAAGGAACTGGGTGTAGCATACCTCTTGTAGGGGTTTACAAGTGTTTGATTGTAGGTGTGATGGTTGTGGAGAATGATTGAGATCTCTAGGTGTTGCAGAGAAAGGCAGTGAGATTGTGTTGTTGCAGGTGTAGGGGGTTGAAGAAATTTTGCAAAGAATCATTGCATGTAGAAATAATTTGTGTTTGAATTTTTACTATAATTTGAGGGAATTTAATAGCCCATAATCCCTTGAGGATTATATGTAATTTCTTTGTTTGCAAGGATTTGAATAAGAAATTTTCATTGGTTACAAATTGCAAGCTAGTTGTTGAATATGTGTGGGAAATCTATTGCTGGTTAAAATCATTTTTCCTTTACCTGTTAGTGTGTATGTGAAGTTTCTTTGTGAGGGTTTTTAGATTTTCTTAAGATCTCATACATTAGTGGTATCAGAGAAGGGCTAATTCTGAAAGTGTGAGTAGACCATCGAAGAGAGGTGGCTTGCACCAGTGACTATGGGTTGTGGGTGTGCAACCATGTTTGCAAGAGGAAGAGGAAGAGGAGAGGATTTTGTGAGGAATGCTGACTTTAGAGCTTTGAGAAGACAAGTTGAAAATTTGAAAAATGAGATAAGGAGAGGCTTTGCAAGAATGAGAGATCCAAGAAGTGAAGATGAAGAAGATGAAGAAGAAACTACAGAGAATGCTAGTTTAGATACTGAGAAAAGAGAAGAAATTGCAGTGGTTGCAAATGACCCATTGCTAAAATATTTAACAAAAATGGGAAAGAGACTGAAAATGGATGTACCCACCTTTAATGGAAGCCTAAACCCAGAAGAATTAATAGATTGGTTGAATGAGATGGAGGAGTATTTTGAATTTGAAGAGATAGAGGACCCAGACAAAGTAAGATATGCAAAAACAAGGTTGAAAGGACATGCCTCCATATGGTGGAGAGAGATTCAATTAGAAAGGGGGAGAAAAGGAAAAGAAAAGATTACCAAATGGGATCAAATGGAGGAGAAGCTTACAAGGCAATTTATGCTAGTAGACTATGAATTATATTTTCTTAAAAGAATGCAAGGTCTAAAACTAGACAGAAAAACAGTTAAAGAGTACACAGAAAAAATTCATAAAATTCTTATAAGAACTGACCATTCAAAGGTGACAAAGGAGAAAGTTACAAGGTATATCATTGGATTAAGGTGAAGCATTAAAGAGTAAATGGCACTTATTAGAGTTTTAACCATGGAGGATTCCTATCAAGCAACCTTAAAAATTGAAGAGATGTTAAACAAGAAGTTTGAAAACAAGAAAAAGGAAAAGGACGTGGAGGAAAGGTGGGTGGAAGAACCTACAAGAGTGAAGAAAATCAGCAAAGGGGATACAAAAATGAAGAGGGAAGTGAAGTATGATGAAGGACAGAGTTCAAGAGGACAAAATTTTAGAGGTAGAGGTAGAGGGCATGACTTTGGTGGAGGCCCATTCAGAGGAACTTGCTTCAAATGTTGAGAAGAGGGACACCAGGCATATGATTTCCCTCACATCAAAGAGAAACCAAGAAGAAGGAAAGAGCATCAGGGAAGGGAAACACATGTCAATGAAGAGGAAGAGGCACCTTCCTCACAATATGAAGATGTAGAAGAAGGAGAAGTTTTGATGACAAGGAGAGCACTCCTTAATGATGGAAGTGAACCAATACAAAGGAAAAAGTTGTTCAAAACAAGGTGCAAATGTGAAGGAAGAGTATGAAACATTATTGTGGATAGTGGAAGCATGGAATATCTTGTGTCTGAAGAGATGGTGAAGAAGTTGAATCTTGAAAGAAGAAAAAATCCTAAACCATATCAGATAGCTTGGGTGCAAGACACTCAAAAGTTACTTGTGAGTGAGCAGTGCAATGTGAAGTTCAAGGTTGGAAACTACAGTGATGAAATTCTTTGTGATATCATCCCTATGGATGCTTGTCACATTTTTCTTGGAAGGCCATGGAAATATGACCGAAAATCCATACATGATGGGTGTGCTAACACCTACACAAATGTGAAAGATGGAGTGAATCATAAGCTAAAACCTTTGAAGGAGAAAAATGTTCAAGTTTGTGGTAATGCTAGAGTTTGTTTAGTTGATGCAAGAAGATTTCTTGAAGGTATGAATCATGAGAAATTTTTTTTTGCTATTATTCCTAAAATTACTAATGAAGTTGTAGATGAAGTTCTTGTAGAGGTTGTTGATTTGCTGCAAGAGTTCAAGATGATTGTTTCAGATAATGCACCTAAAGGACTCCCACTAGTGAGAAAAAATAGTCATCAAATTGATTTGATTCCTAGGGAAATTTTCCCAAACAAGGCATCCTACAAAATGTCACCTACAAAGACTAAAGAGGTAAATATAAAAGTTTTTGATTTGTTAAAGAAAGGTTTGATAAGAGAGAGTTTAAGCCCATGTGTAGTGCTTGTTGTTTTGTCACCAAAGAAAGGAGGAGAATGGAGGATGTGCACAGATTCAAGGGAAATAAGAAAGATTACCATCAAATATAGATTTCCATTACCTTGGATAGATGATATAATGGATTTCTTGAGTGGAGTAGAGTACTTCACCAAAATTGACTTCAAGAGTGGGTATCACCATTTAAGGGTATGCGAGGGAGATGAATGGAAGACGACATTCAAGAAAAAGAAGGTTTGTATGAGTGGTTGGTCATGCCATTTGGGCTAACCAATGCACCTAGTAAGTTTATGAGACCTATGAATGAGGTTTTGAAGGAGTCTCAGGAGGTTTGTAATTGTTTATTTAGATGACATTCTTATTTTTAGTAAAACACTTGAGCAACATTTGATGCATATTAGATGTATTTTTAAGAAGCTTAGAGAAGAGAAATTGCTGATCAATCTTAAGAAGTGCAGCTTTGTAAGAAGGAATTAGTATACTTTGGTTTTGTAGTGTCAAGTGAGAGCATCAAGATGGAACCAGAGAAGGTGAAAGCAATATTGGAGTGGCCTACACTAAAAACAGTGACCGAGGTGAGATCATTTCATGGTTTAGCTAGTTTCTACAAAAATTTCATAAGAGGATTTAGTAGCATATGTGCCCCACTAACTGAAACCATGAGAGGAGATAAGAAATATTTCAAATGGACTTCAGGGGCAGCGAAGAGTGTTAATGTGCTGAAGGAAAAAATCATTGAGCAACCAGTTTTAGCACTTCCGGATTTCAACAAGGTATTCCAAGTTTATTGTGATGCAAGTGGTAGTACTATTGGAGCTATTTTGAGCCAAGAAGGTAAACCCATTGCTTACTTTAGTGAGAAGTTAAATGATGCTAAAAATAAGTACTTAGTTTATGATCAAGAATTTTATGCTATTGTGCAAGCTTTAAAAAAATGGAGACACTATTTGTTGGCTAAGGAATTTTTTTATATACCGATCACCAAGAATTACAATATTTGGGAAGCCAAGGTAATCTTAGTCAAAGAAACATGAAATCGGTTGAGTTCTTGCAATCTTATACTTTTGTTTTGAATCATAGAAGTGGGAAATCTAACCGGGTTGCAGATGCTTTGAGTAGAAGGAAAAACTTGTTGATTGAGATGTAGGTTGAGGTGGTTGGGTTTGAAGAGTTGAAAGATTTGAATGAAGAGGATCCTGATTTTGGAGAGGCATGGAAAGTTTGTAAAAGTCCTATTTCCGCTGATAGGACAAAGTGGTTAGACTATCTCATTCAAGATGGCATGCTATTCAGAGGTAATCAACTATGTATTCCAAGAAGTTCAATGAGATTGAATCTAATCAAACAAAAACATAGTGGTGGACTTGTAGGGAATTTTGGCATGGATAAGACATTGGAACTTTTAAGTGATAAGTATTATTGGCCTCAAATGCAGAAAGAGGTGAGAAATTATGTGAAAATTGTGGGGTTTGTCAAGTAGAAAAGGGAGTGAGTCAAAACATAGATTTATATCAGCCACTACCTATTCCAGAGAAGCCATGGGAGGACATAAGTATGGATTTTGTGCTTGGTTTACCAAGGAAACAAAGAGGGCATGATTCCATCTTTGCTGTGGTTGATAGGTTTTCTAAAATGGCACACTTTATTCCTTGTCATAAAACTAATGATGCGGTGAATTTTTCCGATTTATTTTTCAAGGAGGTAGTGAGACTTCATGGGCTCCCAAGGAGCATTGTTTCTAACAAGGATACAAAGTTTGTGGGATACTTTTGGAGGACTGTGTGGAAGAATATCAATACTTATTTGAAGTTTTTCTCAACTTACCACCCTCAAATAGATGGTCAAATAGAGGTGGTGAATAGGAGTTTGGGAATTTTTCTAAGGTGTTTAGTTGGAGACAAACCGAAGGCATGGGATTTGGTCATACCTCAAGCAGAGTTTTCCTATAACAACTCAGTCAATAGAAGCACAGGTAAATATCCTTTTTAATTTTTTTATGGAAGCAGCCCCATAGGTGTTTCATATTTAAATAAGATGACAAAAGTGTGAAGAAGAGTGCAAATGCAGAGGACTTTGCATAACACATGAAGGGCTTGCACGAAGAAGTGAGAAAACATATCAGCAAAATGAACATTTCATACAAGGAAAGTATTGATAAGAAGAGGAGACATAAGGAGTTTCAGATTGGGGATGATGTGATGGTGCACTTGAGGAAGGAGATATTTCTAGTTGGCACTTACAACAAGCTAAAAATGAAGAAGGTTGGACTGTGCAAGGTGCTGAAAAGACATGACTCTGGTAATGCCTATGAAGTTCAATTCCCTAGTGAGCTTAATATTTCTCCAATTTTTAATGTTTCTGATCTAACCATGTTCTATGAGAGTGAAAATAGTGAAGGTGAAGCAAAGGGGCAGCAACAAGAAGTCTTATCAAAATCTGATCAGGGAAAGATAGAGTCAATTCTTGATAGAAGAGTGAAAAGAAGCACTAGGAAGAAGCAATACTAGGAATATCTTGTGAAATGGTTTGGGAGACCAATGGAGGATGCAACATGGTTATCTGAGGCTGAGATTACTCACCTTGGATATCCATTGGAGAAGTGATAGGATCACTTTCATTTACCATGGGTGTCTGATGCAAGAGCATCCATGGCCTTGTGCAATCTTGCATCACCAAAAAGGAGGTTTGAGTTGGTTTTGTTTCATTTTTGGTATGAAATTTTATATTATTTATGAAATTCAAATTTTTTGTGTGTGTAAATGCAATGAAATGTTTTACAAATGCAATTTCAAATTTTCTTTCAAAATTTGACTCAATTTGAATTTGGAGATAGTGGTGAATAATTGAAAAAGCCAAAAAAAGCAAGAAAAGCAAAACAAAGGTGTGACTTTCTGGAGATTTATTTGTTTTGAATTTTTTATTTAAAACTTTATTCCAGATGTCCTAAAAAATAGGAAACTAGAGGTGGACACCCAGGAGTGGGAAAAATCAAGATTTGCTTTCATTGGTGAAAGCAAAATATCAATAAAAGCACTATAATCATCCTCAAAGTGGTGGAGTTAAAGTTATTTGTTTTAAATGAATATTTTATTGATTTTTCATTGAAAATTGGTAAAAATTGTTGGGAATGGTGTGTAATGGGCAAGAGTGGTCTAAAAATTAATGAAATTCATCCCAAATTGAGGAAATTTTGGAGCAAATGATAATCTAGAGTTTGACAAAAGGAAATTTCATTCATTTGAAAAAAAATCTTTCCAGAGTAGAGGGAGAGGAAAGAACTGGGCGTAGCGTACCTCCTATAGGGGTTTGAAAGTGTTTGATTGTAGGTGTGATTTTTGTGGACAATGATTGAGATCTCCAGGTGTTGTAGAGAAATCCAGTGAGATTGTATTGTTGCATTTTTGTTGTGGCTGCAGGTGTAGAGGGTTGAAGAAATTTTGTAGAGAATCATTGCCTATAGAAATAATTTGTGTTTGAATTTTTTCTCTTGAGGGCATGTAACAGCCCATAATCCCTTGAGGATTATATTTAATTTCTTTTCTTGCAAGGATTTGAATAAGAAATTTTCACTGGTTGCAAATTGAAAGCCAGTTGCTAAATATGTGTGGGAAAATTGTTTCTGGTTAAAATCATTTTTCCTTTACCTATTAGTGTGTATGTGAAGTTTCTTTGTGAGGGTTTTTAGATTTTTTAAGCTCTCATATATTACTCAGCAACACCAATCCATAACACAGGTGCATTATCATGTGAGTGCATTATAACACACTCACATTATGGCTTTTTAAAAAAATTAAAAATTTTGGCAACTTTTTGGCACCCATCTTTTTGCACCCAGCCCTATGTAGATATCTTCTTTTATAATGTTTCTATAGATGAATCATGAATGCTCTATAAATATACTTTTTAATAATTCTTTGATGATTTCAAACTAAATAGTAAGTGTATATATATATAACATAAATCCACATAAAAATGTGGTATGTTAGCTTCAAATAGTTAGTAGGAGCTAGTTAACTAGCTCCAAATTTGAATTTTTAAATTTGAAAGTTTGAGATTCATATACATGTATGCAAGAATGACCAAATTCAATTTTGCACCCTCAAATCTAATCTAGTATTGAATATGGGATATATGGAGATAGTGATCAGTTTGTAGGAATGAGTGATGATGGGGATAGATTGAGATAAGTTCATGAGCTATTTTTTATGCAAGAATATATCACTTGTAGATTCATTATTATATATAGGACACTCTAATGGAAGTTGGTCCAAAATATAAGGGAAAAGGGAATATGTATACAATTTTCAACATTATAGTTATTAATTATACGTTTATACCCAATCATGTTATTTTTAAAATAATTTTGGTCATTTTACCTTATTTAGGACTCACTCTTATATCATTTATTTAATAAATATGGTAATGATTAATTATAAAAAAATTACACACAAAATATCTATAATTTCACAACTCAAGTCACACTTATCCTTCTAAAACCCAATATCATTTTATTCTTTGTAACTTTACCACATTGGACCCTACCAAACCCACGATATCATGCATAATCATATCCACAACATTAATAAGTTAAATTTTATTATTTTGATGCTTTCCTTTCTACACTTTTCCTTGTATATTTATTAGATATCTTGTCTAAAAATTATAAATAGTAATATACTTATTAAATACATAATTAATTAGATAAAAATCTAATAAGAATACACAACAATACAAGAAGTTTCAATACATAAGAACACACATGAAGCATTAGACAAACCATTTTTACTAGATAAATACATAATACAATCTATTATTTACTTTCTTACTTGCACCCACTCATTTTCTACCATTTTAATACTACACATCCATTCTCCAAAAATTAACATTAAAATAAGATTTGATGCTCATTAAGGAAGTTTTGGTCAACCTTATGAAGACAAACCCCCAATGGTGGATACAAAACCACTCCATATAAAGCTATTTTTTTTATAAATTATAGGTTTCAAAATCATAGAAGACATCTTCATAGTAGTACAAAACATAGATCCACTATAGAATGATGCAACTATGACCATATAAAATCCACCACACCAAATCAAATAGGACCACAAGTAAATTCATTCTCCTAATTAAAATGTTGGATATAAAAAAATAAAATGTAGGTTCTAAATTCCTCCTAGTCTAGCACAAGAAAATCAAAATGTTAAGTGTGCCATTTATCTTGTAAATTCTAAGTCTTGTAAAATATATTTAATTATGTAGATTATAAAAATTTATGATCTCTAAATATCATGAAGTGTGAAAATGATATACTCATGTGAGAGTGGAGATTACATTTAGAAGATTAAATTTCAACATATAGAATATCTTCCGAAGTTGATAGTTATGAACAAAACATTGAATACCCTCATCGAGGTGCCTAAATTCGATAAAGTGGTTAATTTCATCATTATGATGGAATCGATGACATGTAAAAGAGGTGTAATATGTGTAATATTATTTTACTTACTATTCTATGTTGGCTATGTAACATCCCTCGATTCTAGTCAATTTATGATTCTATATGTTCTATATTGTGACAAGTTGGGTGTGAACTATGGTTCAATATAAGTGTGATAGTCAATTTTACACATTTCTATATAATGTGGGACCTTATTATGAATGGATTTTATTTAGTTGAATGATTATATCAATATTATTATTATTAATGCTAACAATGCAACTAAGGATTTTGTAGAGATTATAATTATGTTCCAAATACCAAGGAAAGTGAATTAGGTCCTAGTGCTCAAATATGTGAAAATAATATAATTGTGTGAGAAATTAAATGATTAATTTAATTATGATAAATATTTAATTATAATTAAATTAATTAGTGACATGGTTAATTTATGTGGGTGCATAAAGTTAATTATATTTATTTATTTGATAATTAATTATTAAGATCAATTAAAAATAAAATAAATACATAAAATAATAATATTATTTAATGCATAGATTTTAATTTATTAATTAATTATCTTGAAGATAATTATGATTTATAATATTCTTTTGAAATAGAATTTATACTAATTAACATTTCAATTATTTTTTGACTATTCAATTTTAAATATTTTATGATATCTTTTTGAAAGAGATAAGTAATTTAGCAATTTTAAAATAATTGCTTTGAATGTGCAAGCTATACATAGGTTTTGGAATTAAATAATTTAATTGATTTAATATTATAATTGAAAGGTAATTGAATGTGCAAGTTCTTATTCTTAGAATAAGAAATAAATAATATACTCTATTTTAATTTGAAAAAATAGAATAAAGATTTCTTATCTTTTAAATAGAAAAAACTAATATTTTATTTTGAATATTTTAATAGTAAGAATGTGTACAATTAAAAATATATGAAATTATAATGTTTGATTTAATTTGAATAAATCAATATTTTATTCTTATTTTGGAAGAATTCATGAGTTAGGGTTTAGAAAATATATATATATATATTAGGGATGTGTTTTTTATTTTTTCAATTTAATTATTTTTTTATTATTTATTGTTCATTTTTCATTATTGCAATTGAATAGAAATAAAAGTAACATTGAATTATAGGTTGAAGGTTAAACAAGTTTACACAATGGAATTCCCTATCTGAAGTGAATAATTTGTTTTTGATAATGAACAGTTGAAAATTGTAGAAAAGGATGCAAGACCATTGAAATGATCTCAACCGTCAGATTTTCCAAAATATTAAAATATAATATATAATTAAAGTAAAGATATGATAAGAATTGGTTTTTCTTTTATACTTTTTAAACTTGTATTTTTCGATAAATAATAATAAGTTTTTAATAAATATATATATTTTTCAAATAATAATATTATTAATAATAAATCAATAAATTTGAATTTGAATTTTTATCTTTTAAATAGGTTTCATTTTATTTTTCACTTTTTAAGTTTAGTGTTACTTGTAATTTATGCTTGTCCTCCTCAGTGTCCTCGACAAAATTATCATCGCTAACCGCACAGAAACAACAGAGGAAATAAACTTCCTCAAAACCCTAGATTTGTGGGTAATTAGAGACATCCTATCCAAGGCATCTTGACAGATCTAAGCAACTAATTTTTCACATTTATGAAGATAGGGAATTTCCACCAAATGATCGAAATCATCTTCAATGTAGGTATAAAGACACTGAAAGAGATCTGAGAACAACCCACCTTAATAAAATTTCTATCTCCCAAGGATCTTTGGGCAACATTGGTGGCGACATGGTTGGTGACCCTTTAAAGTAGTCTATTCTAGCTGGGACAGTAGCCACAAATCAAAATGTGGAGAAAGCCCAAGATTTGGGTCAACAACAAGCTTTGCAGGAGGACACTAGCCCTAATCAACATCTGGAAGAAGGGAATAAGGAGAATCCTCCAAAATCCAAAGAAGAGGTTAAGGAGAATCCCTCGAAATCCAATCTAAAGCGCAAGAATAAGAATGCCTCTAAGGGTGTCCAAGGATCCCAGGGGAATAGGAGGAAACGGAAAAAATCAAAGCTCACGACAAAGCAGAACATGGGTAAGCAAAAGAAAGTTTGGAAGAGGAAAGAATCTCAAAGTGAGCCGGCTACTCAGAATAAAGGGTACGATGATGATGTTTCTCAACCTAATCAACAACATGTAGCCATAAAGGTAACTTTCCCAGACCATATGATCCATCCACAAGTTGTAGATCTCTGAGGAAAAACACTCATTTGTAAGTTTTGGAACCTCATTTTGGATCTGGAATCCTTAAGGCAATTTATTTTTCAAGAATGGGAAGGAGCTATTAAGGTATTTTATTTAAATGAGGGAAAAGGAATTTTTGTTGTTTTGTTTTCAAACAAACTAGCTAAGGATGAGATATTTAGAGTCAAATCTTGTAATTACCAAGGCTCAGGATTACATATGCAAAAATGGACCCCTAACTTTAAGCCTGAAGACTTAGTGGTTTGATTTTCCCCTTTTTGGTTGCAATTGCATGCCCTCCCTCTAGAATATAGGGAATTAAAACTTCTGGAAATCATGGGCAATAAGATAAAACATGATTTTCTCTTTTTCAATAATCTGGCTAAGCCAGTAAGGTTGCTAGTTCTTCATGATGCCACTAAAAAGAAACCTTCACAAATTGAGATAAAAACAACCTTTAGTACTTGGCTCCAAGATAAAAAATGGGAGGCCCCTCAGATTACTTGTACCCATTGTCACTCTTTTGATCATTCCTCTTCATAGTGTCCTCTAAAATCTAGTATTTGTAGTCACTCTTCCCCAAAGATAAATAAAGATAAGGATATTTCAAGCCTACAATTTTCTCATCATAAATACCAGCCAGCTGATACAATGGTTGAACAAGGCAAAAAAAAACCCCAATCTTCTAAGAAATTAGCTGATCTCGAGCATATTAAGTCAGTGCAAGAACACATAAAATAGGTTTCTAAGGTTCCATCTAGCAAGTTTATGATTTGCAACACTTCTCCTTGGGAACCTAGGAAATCCCCAAAAATTACCACTGCATTGTTGCTTTATGAGTGGTTATGGAGAGGACATACTACTCTAAGTCTAAATCTTTATTTTCCAGATTTCCAAATCAACGTATTTCAAGTTGAAGAACTAGTCATAAGATTAATATTTCAAGATACAAACAGTTTCATTCAGTCTAGTTTTTTGTCCAAACAAGGAAAAAATGTTCCTCTTTTATCTGATACATTAGCAGAAATGTAGGAATTAGTACAATATTCCAAGGAAAACAAAATTGAGGCAGACTTAGAGTTAATGGCCCAACAGATCATGGTCTCAGTGGGTTCAAAAATTGTAGATGAAATAGCAGATGAAGTGTTAGGGAATGATTCCCTTTGAGACTAGGAGAATAATATGGGAAAAGAAGAAAACCCTCAAATTGCTAAACTTAATCATCAGTCTGTGACATCATCCAATGAAGGGAAATTTCAAAAGACAATGATAGTCAAGGAGGTGAATTCAAATGAAGAAAGTGAAGGTGAACCCTTAGATTTTGATTATACTCAACCTCTTTCAATCTCCCAGACTCCTTATCAACCTCCTACAAAAAAGTCCCCTGGAAAAAGAGGTTGTAAGTCAAAACACACAAAACTGCAAGAAGAAATTGAAGCAGGGTGACAAGCTACAATCCATGACTCTTTGTTAACCCCACCAAATAAGCGTCCAAGGAGAGCATGCTTCTCTCCTCGGGTACAGTGAAGATCCTTTCATGGAATGTCAGGGGCATTAATGCCCCTGACAAGCGTGCCCACATCAAACGTTAGGTTGATGGATGCGGTGCTGAGATTGTTCTCCTTTAGGAACCAATTTTTTATCTGATACATATAAATTGACAATTCAGAAGTGGCAAATGTGGAAATCTGAACACTCACCTGCACAAGGTGCTTCAAGGGGTTTAGTAGTGTTGTGGAATCCAAAGCAGGTATCCTTGGTCTTGCATAAAAATGAATCTAACTAGCAGCTTCTGGAGGTAATGAAATTTGATTTGAAATTCTAGATATTCAATGTTTATGGTCCATCATCAATAGTGGACAAAAAGCACCTCTGGGATCAAATTTCAAAGGCTATCTTAGACCTTGGGGATGCAAAAGTTATACTGCCAGGAGACTTTAATGCCATCACATCGCTCCAAGATAAGACTAGAGGTATAAGCCCACCACCCAAAGTAATGTCTGATTTTTGTTCCTTCATCAATATGAATGCACTGCGAGATATTTTACCAAATCAAGGAAAATTCACTTGGATGAACCGGCTAAAAAAATTTCTATAGATTGTAGTCAAATTGATCGATTTCTTTTGTCTTTAAACTGGTATAACATGTCTTACTAGTTAACATCAGAGATTTTTCCTTTCCCTAACTCAGATCATTATGCAATATCACTTTTGATAGCAAATACTTCTTCTGCTCTTAATTCTTCATTCAAATTCGATAGTATGTAGTTTAGGCACCCAAACTTTATAGAATTAATTCACCAATGGTGGGTCTCTACACCTTTTGAACCTGAAACAATGATGTTTCAACTCTATAAAAAAAATTTACACATAAAACATCAGCTCATAAGGTGGAACAAGGAAACATTTAAGAATATCTTTCAACAAAAAGATCTGATCCGCAAGGAGTTAGAAGTCATTCATGAGAAAATTATTCAGTAGGGCCTTGATGATTCACTGTATGAAGCTCAGAAGAAGCTTCAAGAAGCTTGGGAAGAGCAAAGTGCTAGAGAAGAAATCTACTGGAGGCAGAAATCAAGGGAATTATGGTTAAAAGAGGGTGATAGAAACACACAAAAAATTCATGCCTCTACCCAAATAAAAAAAGCTATTAAGGTTGTTCAAGCAGTTAAAGAGCTTCCTACGGGTAATTGGATCACAAAAGAAAAAAACATAAAGAAAGAATGTGTCAGATTCTTCTCGAAGCTCTTAATTGCACCAAAAGATAGAAATGCTTAGAACAATAAGGATGAAGAAGAGTTATTGCAATCAATTCCAGTGTTGATATTTGCAAAAGAAAATGAGGATTTATTGAAGCCATTCACATTGGAGGAGCTCAAAAAGGTAGTCTTTTCTTTATCCCCTGATAAAGCACCAGGACCTGATGGTTTTACTGCACTATTTTTTCAAAAATGTTGGGATATTGTATGCTTTGATCTTTTATGGGCATTGGAAGAGTCCAGAAGGAAAAGCTCTCTACTTAAACAATTCAATATTACTAACATTGTTATTCTACCCAAAGTACACGAACCCTCCTCATTTGTGAAATATAGGTCAATCTCTTTATACAATACGATTTACAAGATTTTTACGAAGGCAATATATTTGAGGTTACAACCGATTATCCCAAGAATAATTTCATAGGAACAAGGAGGTTTTGTTCTGGGCAAGGAAACTTTTGAAGGGGCGATTGTGGCTCATGAAACCCTACATTCAATAGTATCTAATAAAATACCTTCTATTATTATCAAACTTGATATGATGAAGGCATATGATAAGGTTAACTAGAGATTTCTAAGGAAAGTATATCTTGCTTTTTGTTTCTCAGCTAGATAATGCAGATGGATCCTTGCATATTTGTCTAGAGCCAAATTCTCGGTACTTCTTAATGGTTCCCCCACTAGTTTTTTCAGTGCTACTCAAGGCATCAAACAAGGTGATCCTCTGTCTCCATTCCTGTTTATCATAATGGCAGAGGCATTAAGCAAATATATATTGAAAAAAATACTCTTGGCCTATGGAAAGGCATCCAAATTGTTAATTCAAATTTTTCAGTCACCCACTCTTTATTTGCAGATGACACGAACATTTTTGGGGAAACAACCTTAGCAGAAGCCAGAAAAATAAAGGAAGTTATCAATAAATACTCATCAACATCTGGCTAGTGAATAAATGCTTCGAAGTCTAAAATCTATATACTTAATGCACCTGAAGCCATCGAAAAGAAGATAATCAGTATTCTAGGTTTTCAAAAGGCAGTACTGCCCTGCTCATATCTAGGTATTCCTTTCTTTGTAGGTCCATGTAAAGCTTCTTATTGGGGGAAAGTTATTGAATGCATTAAATCTAAAATATTAACTGGGAAAGCTAGATGGCTCTCTTTGGTTGGTAAAATACTACTTGTTAAAGTAGTGCTCTCCTCAATTCCTAATTACTTCCTTGCAATATTAAAGGCACCAAAATTTGTTATTGTGGAAATAGAAAGTGTGATCAGAAATTTCATTTGGAAGGGTAATATGGATGATTACAAGAAAGTACCACTTATATCTCTTGAAGCTATGTCTTGTGAAAAATCTCAAGGGGGAGCGAGTATTTTGAACCTCTCCAAGCGAAATAAAGCTTTTGGCACAAAGTTAGCCTAGAAAATGTATGTGAATCCGCAAGCCAAGTGGTGCCAAATATTACAATGGAAATACCTTGATAGCAATGTACCATCAAGGATTTTTACAATTGTTGACCCTCTGCGAGGGTCAGCCATTTGGAATTTTCTAATCTCCTATAGAAAACTAATCACTTCTTTCATTTCTTTGAAAGTGAACAATGGTCAAAGCATTAATTTTTGGAAGGACTCTTGGAATGGCTACATTCCTCTTCAAAATAATCTAGATCTCTTTCCAATAATGGAAACCTTATGAGGCCTTTGGGGGGATAATTTGTTAAACTATGTTCATTCGGTGGATCCTATATCAGGCAAAGTGTGTTGGAAAAGAATATCACATCCATCTCTTTCATCTCGAAGTTGTAATCTTTTGTAGAATATTCTAGATTCCCAAATGGTATACCTTTCTTCCAAACCAGACAAATTGTTTTAGGCTCCATCAAAGGATGGTAATTATTTAGTAAGTCAGGGATGTAAAGCATTGAATTAGGACTGAGGTCAGCTTCTCAAACAAAGAGCTTTTTTGTTTTGCTGGGATAATAAGATTCTCCCAAAGGTAGGAATATTTGCATGGCTAGCTCTGAAGAAGCGTGTCTTAACCAATGATTGTTTAGCCAAATGACGAATAACGGATCCCTTTACGTGCCCCTTATGCTCAGAGGAGTTGGAAAATGTTGATCATATTTTTGTTAATTGCAAGTTTTCCCAACAAGTTTGGGAATTTATTCTTAACAAGATTAACTTGTATATCCCCCTCCCTAACTCCTTATGGGATTTATTTCAGAGCTAGCCAATCCTTTTCAAAACATCCTTCTTTGCTTGTATATGGAAATTTGTGCCAACGACAGTAATATGGAACATATGGTGGGAAAGGAACTTACGAATCTTTAGGAAAGCCCCATCGTCCATTGCTTCAGTCATCAATAAAATTGAAAACACCATCTCTGAGGTAGTAAATGCAAATACTCAACAAACCAAGGATACAAGCTCGCTCTTTACGAATTGGGATAGTGCATTACTACAAAATTGGAAGAACATAAAACTTCCCTTCCCAGGTAGCTTGTTGAAATCAAAATCAAAAAATTGGAATAGAAAGGAAACCAAAAGGAAAGCTCCACAACAGGATTATGTAAAGATGAATTTTGATGGAGCTTCAAGAGGGAACCCTAGAGAATCAGGAGCAGGGATCTATTTGTGGAATTATTAGGGTAAGGTATTACTTTTATGTTTAAAGTATCTTCATAAAGGGACTAACAATTTGGCCAAATTCAAAGCTTTACTTTTAGGACTAGAGTTGGCTCTTCAGCAGGGTATTGATATTATCCATATTGAAGGTGATTCTTTATTGATCATCAATGTGTGCAAAGAAAGGAAAATTCACAATTGGCACCTTCAATATGTCCTTCAAAGAGTTTGGGATATTCTGGATAAATTTAAATTTTTTGTGATATCACATACCTTCCGTGAAGGCAATATGCTAGCAGATTTTCTAGCTAATATGGGTAGCACAAAGCAAGAAATAACTAGTCTTGCTCACTCATCTCTAATTGACAATTTCCCTCACATTGGTGAGGTAATTCAGTGGGATACTCTTCATATTCAGTAATGATCAATTCCAACTCATCAATAATTATATCTTGAAAAATTAAGAAGCACTTTTAGCAGGGTATATCTAAAATGGTCGTTGAATAGATTATGTTAAAAAATTTCCTTGTGCAAGATATGCTAAAAATTAGTATATCCAACCTTCTATGGCATTCTTCAACATGATTATACCTTGGGATTCAAATTTTATCAGTGCAAGATAATTTTGTTGCTTGGTATTTTGAGGTACATGCTATACTCCCAGTTGTACTACATGGTTATCGTCATACACTCCAAATCTCTCTTTAGTGATATATAATCCTAAGGTGAAGGGATGGGTACTCCTAATGGTTTGGCCAAATTCGTTTTACCACCTCGCCAACAAATTTTAGAGCACTATATGATAGTACCCACATGGTACCTATAGTGGGGAATGTACCTCACATTTAATTTTGTAGCAGTTTCATTTCCTTCGCATGATTTGGCATATTTGAATTAATCTTGCATCATTAAATACATGTCCGAAAATTGTGTGAAGGACTTTGGATCTTAAAGGATTTTTACACTTCTATTTTTTCATCAACAAGTTTCTTTGGTAAAGTATTGTTGAAGTTTTAGTTCTGCAAATTTGTGATTTCGTGGTGTTGCCATGGCTCTCCGACCATGGAATTTAAGGATTTGCTGCCCTGTACAACATTGGGAACGACCTTTTGAATCTAGCTTCTCACAGGGGGATTTGAGTATCATTTTCAAGATGGATTCATTGAGTGTGGAGGATTCAATTCGGGGAATTTTAGGTAAGGAAATAACCAGACCAAGTGCAAGAAGGCTCATCTTTCCTTCGCAAGTTCTTTCGGTCTTTCTTTTGAATGCTATGGATTTACTCTAGTCTTTGAGGGATTTAGAAGTAATCATAGAAAAATTTGTGAATCTCCAATTTATTGAAAAGAAAGATTTGTTGTATGTTGTTCAAAGTTACAATTTGTTTAATGGAGAAGGATATATTGGGGGTCTATTCCCACATGAGTATGTTAAGGAAATATATGGCTATGAGGAGGTTTTTGAAGCCATCTAGTCAGGAATTGAATTCAACAGTGAATATGTATTGATGTCAGCCCTAAAACAACATGGCAAAAGGTTTAGCGAATCACTAGAATATGAAATCAGGGAAAATTTTGATGCCATTTTTTTCCTACGGGATTATATGTAGAAACAATTTCTCGGTCGTGTAGGGAAGAAAGCATTAGGAAGTGATGAACCAAACATCCACCTTCAGGAATTTCACGATGCTTCGTATGTAGGCACTTCCATGGTACTAGACCAGGGTTTGTTGCATCCCGACCAACTCGCCATCGTGGCTCAAAATGAGGATGATGTAGCCTAGTTTACTAGCTATGACTTCTTTGCAAATGAAATGGTAGGTGTAAAGAATGTACAAGCAGTGTCATAGGATAGGAACTCGGCATGCGACAAAAGAATAGAAGAATAGCTAAAGTTTTGTCAGTCAAAATTTTGTCAAGGCTTGTTATGCATCCTTTACCTCATTTTTCCTTAGCCTTGTAGCTCTTAAGGTGGCGGTACTATAGATAGCTTTTTGATATTCTGCATACTATCCCTATGATGCGGGGCAAATTTTGCAATGTCCTTATGACATGGGGAAAATTTTGTAATCCTTGTATCAATCTAAGTCAAACTATAAATGATTTTGGGCTATAACCGAAGGTTTTCTTCCTAGTTCTTTCCTACCGGTATGCCCTCTGAATCAAGAATATGTACATATTTATTACATATTAATATATTATTGTGGATCATCACTTTTATAAAATATATATATATATATATATAATAATATTTTTTATTTTTTTACATTGATTTTATGTTAATATTATTTGTAATATATTGATTATATTTTTGAGGTACATATTTGATTAATATTTCATTTGTAATAAACTAGCATACATATATTAAATATTAATATATATAAAATACACTGAGAGTTATCTTTTTTGGAGGCACCTATTTTCATCAATTTATTCAAAATAATAGTAAATTGCCCATATGTTATCACCATTTCAATCAATCAAGTAATATATGAGCAAAATAAATTAGGAAAAAAAACTCAATAGTGAAATAAAAGCCAAAGGTTAAATATAAAGATGCTTAATTGTCTTATGAGTTCCCCGTGAAATTTGAATTGACTGATTTTAATTATAATTTGATTTTCAATACATATGTCCAATTTATTCTTTAAACAAATGTGATACAGTTGTCAATTAAGATAAGATCAACTATTACATTTATGTATTTTCTTCACAAAGATACAAGATAAGGTAACCAAACCACAAATAAAAATCAATATACCTTACGACTCCTTGAATCTTTCTTTTGTTTTACTGCAACAACATATTATAACAATGCAATTTTTTTCAACAAGACTAAAGCCAAATTTGTGATAGCTAAATTCAAGTGAATCCAAAAAATGTAAAGCCAAACCTACGAGAAATCCAACTCCAAGAGAATAAAGCCAAACCTGCAACTGCGAAGTTTTGAAACAGTTATGTAGGTCTTCATGAATTCAAAGATAAGAACATCTAAAGAAAGCTGTGAATAAAACTGATTTAAAACTGATTTAAAAACAAAGTAAAAAAACTAAAAACTATTGAAAAATAAATACACTATTGAATTTTTTTTTTACAAATAAATACATTGAAATTTCTTATAATTATAAAAAATATATGTGTTACTACTATAAATAAATGTTCACTCTAAAAACTTAATAATTTATTACATGACACTAACTATTTAGTTTTAATTTATTTTAATAGAGGTCTTCATGAATTTGTGAATAAAACAACTTTAAACACAGCAAAAAAACTAAAAACTATTGAAAAATAAGCAAAAATAAATAAATAAACTATTGAAAAATAAACAAAAAAATTTATAAATAAATACATTGAAATTTGTTATAATTATAAAAAAAATATTTATGTTACTACTATAAATAAATGTTCACCCTAAAAATTTATTAAATGACACTAAGTATTTAGTTTTAATTTATTTTTTTAATTAAATTGATTTTAAAATCTAAAAAAACAACATTACTTTAAAAGTAACTCTCATCGTAATTATTTTTATTTTACTTTAATTTATCTTTTTAACATTCAAAATAAAAATAATGTATAATAATATATTATAAAATAAAAATATATTTATAATTATAATACGAATGATGAAATACTATTGCAATGAGAAAAAATGATGAAAATAAGTGCCTCAAGAAGGATAACTTTTGACGTACTTTATATAAATAATAATGTTTTTGATATAAAAAGCAGCAAAACAAGGGTGTTGTCCCTTTAATACAAGGCACCAATGACCATCCACAACAGAGTAGCACTAACAACACAGTAACAACAAGTCTAAAAACCAAACCATCACCCTAAGCAGATCATATCAAAAACATCCCAAAAAACTAACATAGGAACTTAAACTACTAGTAATGTCCATAATGATAGTATGATTTAAAATAGTCTTAGCCATAGATCACCAAGGGTCATACCAGTCATAGAGAAATATAAAAAAATTAACAATGTCTTTAGTAGAACAAAACATAAATGAAGGTTGATTCAACCAGCCCCAGTCAAAAAACCTAAACCCCCAAAAGATTAATCCTTTTTCCCGCTGCATGCCTTAACTAAAGTTATGGTAGCCCAATCTTCAGTGAGGAACTTAAGCAGTTCCTTGTTGCTAGCTTCTTCCTCCACATCATCTGCAGACTTGTCCTTTTGCAGCAAACATAACGTAGTGGCGGACTTGTGCATAATCTTCAATGCAAAATGCGTAACATCCTACAGTCTTTTCTCCAAACTCTGGACTTTGTTTTTCAGATTGTCAACCTCCTCCCAGAAACCATCCTGTTTACTGTAGGCTTCCTCCATGGGATCCTTACCTTCTGCAATGTTCGAGGCCCTAGACTTGACCTCCTTGATTTTAATGTTGGTAGGACCCCTTTTAAGGCTTTCAGAAACATGGGAGGAGCTACTAGCAGAAACCAAGAGAGCCTCCTCCCCCACATACTTTTCCTCCTTACTCCTACTCTCACTCCCATCCCCAATGTCAGAATCTGATGCCTCCTTAAAACTCTTCCCTTTCTCCTGCTTGATAACTAGTCTATTAGACCTGTGAGGGGTATTAGTCTCCTCGGTGATCTCAATGTCAGATTCATTTTGCTGTAGTCAAAATTTTGTCTTCTTGGAGGCTTTGGCCTTAGTTCTTGGGGTGGGGGCTATTCATTTTTTATCTTTTTTCTTCACCACAGGCCCCTGAGAGGGGGATGTGTCATGTGGAGAGGCTTTCAAAGCTGGGTTTTTGATGCATTTTTTCTTGCTAGGGACAGGGGTGTCCATAATGCTAGCATATGGGGGAGTAGAAGAAACCGGAGCCTCTTCAACAGAGGTGGGTCGAGGAGCTTCATTAATAGTGATGGGTCACGGAGGGCAGAGGGCCAGATGAAAATGGTAAAGTCTGGATATAAGCCCTTGGTGAAGGATGGTGAAATTTTGATTCGAATTCATGGCTTCAACCACATCAAGCATAGTACTCTCAAGAGAATGAATGAGAAAAAACAAGAAGGAAATATTATGATGATTTCTAAGGTGATTGAGTAAATTGAAATGGTAGTAGTAATACACACCATATCTTCCTTTGAGAGTGAAGTATTTCATCACCACCATGCAAATTTTGTCCCATGGCTTTGGAAGCACCTCGCGGTCATATCCGCCACACAACTTGACAAGTTTTTCATCGCCCTGGAAGAACAGATTGAGCCTGGTCTGATCAACAACTTTGGTGGTTTTCTTCCAAGTACACCCATCTAGAGTGAGACCCATGGCTCTAGCAATGACCTCTTCATCGATTTTGAAGGAAATGCTTCCAATGGTGACCCTTCTAGCATAGCAAGAGAAATACTAATGTTATATAAATACTAATTTATTATAATAATTACTATAATTAAATTAATTATAGTAATTAATATTAAGTTTTAGTATTAATAATAATAAAAATGAAATCATATAAAATTGATTATGATATAAAAAATAAGTATTTTAGAGTGAATAAGATATCAAATCAATTTAAAATTGTTTTTAAATTTGCTTTAAATCTACTTTAAATCTGCTTGAAAAAATGTCTACATACAATTAATGTAGTTATGCTAGCTGCATGTTATTTGAACATCAAATTCAAACTAAAGAGTATTTCCTTATGAATTTTTCTTTTTGATGGATGCCATTGTAATACGCCTCTCCACGCAAATACTAATTTATTATAATAATTACTATAATTAAATTAATTATAATTATTAATATTAAATTTTAGTAGTAATAATAATAATAATGAAATCATTATAAAATTGATTATGATATAAAAAATAAGTATTTTAGAGTGAATAAGATCTCAAATTGATTTAAATCTATTTTAAATCTGCTTGAAAAAACGTCTACATACAATGAATGTAATTATGCTAGTTGAATGTCATTTGAACGTCAAATTCAAACTAAAGAGTTTTTCTTTACGTTGAATTTTGCTTTTTGATGGATGCCATTGTAATACACCTCTCGGCGTAATTAAAAAAATAGTTTTAATTTTTTATTTAATCATTTAATAACCTAATAATTTTATTATTTGTTATTACTTGTTTAAAAATATTATGTTTATTAATATTTAGATTTTGATATATTTTGAATTTTCATTTAGTTTATTTTATTTTAGTTTTAAATTTAGATATGAGTTTGAATTTTTTTTTTATTATTTATGTCCTTTTTTTTTTAGACTGCAAGAATTAGGTAGCACGACCCCCTATAAACTGCAGTGCGCCTGGTAAACTTTCTAACGTGACCGGCGGGGCTGGCGCGACACACCCTCCGGTACCACGGGGGTTGGGGAGACTAGACCTCATGACCAACCTCCTGCAACAGGAAAGATTTAGCCAACCGAGCTAGGGCCCCAACCCCATTTATGTCCTTTTTTGAAATTACAAATAATAATTATAAAATATTTGAATTAATTTGATTTATAATTATCTATTTTTTAAAAACTTTAATTATTGTAGAATAATTCTATTTTGGATTTATTTTATAATTTATATAATAAAATGAATTTCAAACTTAAAATATAAATTAAAATTTATAAAGTGAGAGAGAGAAGGTAACTTTTGATTTGTTGTTTCATACCAACAATCCAAGGATAACATGTCCCCAAGAAGTTATGCTCAGGGTAGCATGTCATTTGATTAAGGATATGATAATTCACCTTTAAAACCTCTTTAGTGTACCCATTGCACACTTAGCAGGAAAATAGATAGAGGAAGAGATAAAATAGAGAGAGAGAGAGAGAGCGAAATAGAGAAATAGAGAGGGAGACACAGAGATACAAGAGATAGAGATAGGAAGAGAGCCAAAGAAAGAGAGAGAAAAAGAGAGAAGAGGATAGACATAGATGGATACAGTCACATAAAGAGAGATATAGAGATAGAGAGATAGAGAGATAAAGAGAAATAGGACACACACACACACACACATAGAGAGAGAGAGAGAAATAGTAAGGGAGAAACATAGGGAGAGAGAAATAGATAGAGAGAAATGAGAGAAATATAGATGGAGGAAGAGAGAAGGAAAGGAAAATATAGAGAGAAATAGGGGAGAGAGAGGAAGAGAGATTGAGAGATAATAAAAAATATAAAGAGATCTATCTCTCTCTCTTTCTCTTCCCATATCTCTCTATATATCTCCCCATATGTAACTCTCCCTACCTCTCTCTATATATCTCCCTCTCTCTACCTCTCTCTATATAACTTCCTGAAGAGGAAGAGGTTTGCTAATCCTAATTCTCTAGGATAAAGAAGAGTCTACAAGGAGAAAATGGTCCTCAACTACCTCAAGGAACAAAGCTCAAGTGACAAGATAAAATAGGGAGAGTTTCAGAAATAGAAAGAGCAGATCATAGAGGTTTTTTGGATAGGCTGACAAGTTCTCGACCTGGGATGATAGCACGGCCCAAGGATAAAAAAACAACACATTGGCATCTTGTATGAATCAAAAACTGAGACTATCACGAAAAATAGTTTAAATGACTACTAACAATCTAACTGCTAGTAACTTTCAAGAATGAAAGGAAAATAATAGAGAATAACAAAACTAAAATAAAGTAAAGTAAACTAAGTAAAATGTTAATTAAATGGAATTTAAATGATGAAATGAAGGAGAAGATAAAGACACTCATAACCAACCAAGCAATGAAGCCTCCAACAAATAGATGTATTCAATATCTGCACTCATAAGATCAAGAGAAATTGTTGGGGTTGTTTAGGGGCTTTCCTCAATCAAACCCCCATTTCGATGTTTACACCTCCATGGGAAACTAAATAGATATATAAATAGAAAAATAGATAGATAAGAAGATAAAATGCATAGACAAGGGATGTGATAAATCTCAAGATGCTCAAAGCATGTAAGACAAGTAGATATACCTACAGGCTTGAGGAAGCCAAAGAGAGAGAAAGAAAGAGATGGTTGTGAGAGCCAAGAGAGATGTAGAAGACATTGTGAGAGCTTGAGACTGTTGTAGCAAGAAAGAGAGTTGTACAAGCTTGAGTGAAAGAGAAAAGAGAAAAGAGAATGAGAGAAAAAGAGAGAAAAAGACCAAGAGAGATATAGAGAGAGTAGATGAAATGAAAAGATAAATTTTAAAGAGAAAAGAGGAGGGAAAAGAAGGTTCTCGAGCTATTACATAGTGTCCTAAGCCATTTCCACCGATCAATGTAGGTGACAAGTGGAAAAATTCTCAAAAATAATCATTTGAATGTTGAAATATCATAGGACATTAGCATGACACACAAATGTCTATGCAACCTACTAATGTCCAAATGAATCATGCTTAAAAAATTTGGGAATGAGAAAAACACAAGGTTTAACGCAAAGTTAACATAAGAAGATAGCTACCAAAAAAGGGTACTAAGCATCCTAAGGGGAAGAAGGATGATGTAAGGGATGAAATGAGCCTACACAAATACTAAGGGAGTGGACACTAAAGTGGATGCAAAAGTGTAGGCAAAATTTCCAAAGGGTGCAATTTTTCTACACTACATTTTCTCCCCACTTTAGCGAGCATATGAATCTACATGAATATGCACTCTAAAGGAAATATATTAACAATAAATAACATGATGCCAAAAGCATATTATAGAGGAAGCAAATAACTCTTTGAACCAAGGAGGCATACCCCTAGGGTGAAGACCTGCAAAACAAACATATTAGACAAAGAATATATATATATAGGACAACAAGGTTAGAAAATGGAAATCTATCAAATCACGGGGTTAGATAATATACATATTTAGAAATAAAAACATGGATAATAACATACAAAAAGGAACATAACAAATGAAATAAAAATATTTGAGTCAGCAAAGTGAAAGAGACCTTGATGCAAGATGTTGTCTCATTACTATGTGTCATCCCTAAAATAATAAGAACTAACACATAGAAGAATTATTAAATAGAGATAAGAATGTAAGGATTGATTGCTTCGAGAGAGGAATGCATCCAGAAGATAGGGAAACAACCAATGCCAAAGAGAAAAAGAGAGAGAAAGATAATATACTCAAGATGAAGAAAATGTAGGTATTTAGTCTGATATATACCATTTGTAAAGTTGAGCCAAGACATGAAGTGGACACATGTATTCTATCTTGTAGAGATTACTACAAATCCACCACAAACATGTTCATTGCAGATAAAAACATTGGGCGAAAAAGAAAAAAATAGATATGGTAAAATTCATAAACATGACATGACATAATCTAATCGGATAAAAAGACATTGATGATAAGTATGGTTAGCAAGCTAGAGACCATACGACAAGAGAATAGGCTTGTGGCTGCTACAAACTACATTGTAGGATAGTCATAGAAAAGATAGGTCTAGTTAGGCTGCCTTAAGCTAGACGACGAGACATAATACATTAAGAAATATTTTTGAAATATTTAAAACATAATCAGATATGATAGCCCCCCCCTTAGAATGATGTTATCCCTACCCCCAATGTATAGGGGAGGATAACCAAGCTAGATACTATTGTGTAGCTACCAAAAAGAAAGTATGGTTGCACACAATAGTGTTCTACCATGAATTAGAGTGAGCAAGAAAAGCTACAAATGCCACATAATGGGTAGCGACACAATAGGACCTCGTGAGAAGATTCTTAGAATGGACAGGATAGAGGTAGACCTTGGTATCACTTGTCATGCAAAGAAAATATAGGTGCATCAATAGATGAAGGATTGATGACACCAGAGTCAAGAATTTGTTGTATTTTATCCTTCAAGGCCTAAAATTCACTAATGGAATGGCCAAGCACTTGATGATATGCATAGAAATAATTTTTTTCTTTATCATGTTTATGAAACTTATTATGTGTAGGAGGAGGAAGAGTAATTAAGTGGGCTTTGAAGAGCCTCAAAAAATATGCTCTTATTCAAATAAAGGATGAGGAGTAGGAAGCAACCCTTCCTCTTGTGAAGAAAAAATTGACTTCTCACAAGAAGAAGACATAAGGATAGCAGATAATTAAGGAGGGGATGGAGACAAACAAGAAGGCTTGTAACGTAAACCCCTTGTAAAAGAGTGAGGTGTTGGTTCCAAAGGGACCTTAATTCCTTGCTCCATGCGCCCAAGACCATTTTGTTTGTACCCATGCTTAGAAAAAATATTAAATCTAAAGACATAGCATGATTGCAACTCCTAAGAAGGGGGAGGATCAATATTAAGGACGTTACAATTATTGTTCACATTATCGCACGATACAGAAGAATATTCACCTTCGATAGTGGTTGTGAATGATATTTTCAGGATGTCTAAGTGGATCAGAATGACTTTATATTCCCCTATGACGGATGTTGTAAAGTATAAGGAACCCCAATCATCACCAAGACATGCATTCAGTTTAGGAGAAGTAGAAGGAGTAGACTCAATATTTCTTGCTTCAATAGGATCTTCTTCAAGGAAATCTATCTCAAGAGTATTCTTTGTAACATTTTCTAGAGTAGATGTCAATGCATTGGAAGATAACGACGGGATAAGAATTTAAGAGTAGGTTAAACTGAAGCTTGAGTAGGTGCAACTAAAGCTTGAACAACTACCATCACATAAGTGTACAAAATCAAGGTCAATCTTGATTGTGACTACTTGATTATTATTACTGAATTTTATGGATCTATGCAAGGTAGACAAGACTGCACCCATAGAGTGAATCCACAGTCTATCGAGAAGAATATTTTATGGTAATTTTCCTAACATAACATATACCAAGGTGGGTATGATAATGAGTCCCAAACTTATAGGAAATATTATTGCACCCAAGGCTTTTCAACCGATATTATTGAATCCGTGAATATATAAGGAAGAAGTAGAAAGAGAGGTTAAATCAATTTTAATTTTAGGTAAAAGCTCAACACTAAAATTTTTGAGCATCGAATTGGTATCAACGAGAGTGTTTCTAATACCAATATCATTTATATTAACTATTATCATCAAAGGATTGTCTTGCTTCTATACTTCTAGGGGTGGGATTTCTCACAGATAGAATGTAATATTCAACGAATCCGCATGAATATGATCTATCAACACATTAGCATTTATCAAACTAGTAGAGGAAGGCAAGATAATATTTTGCAAGTCTTTTTGAAGCATACCCTGGTAAGCTAGAGTAGTTAGAAGAAAATACCAAAGTGATATCTTGGTAGGAGTAAAATGAAGTTGCTCGAAAAGATCATACTCTCTCGGTCTCTTAGTTGTAGGTCTAGATGCTTGAGGAAGGATTGGTTGAGAAGGTGGTAAAGAGGTAGGTTGATTAAAATTTAGTTTATTCTTTATAGTATTATAAGTGTGAGCTACTATATTATTTCTACTTTGACAACATGGAATGTAGTTTAGGGTAGCACCTCAAAAAAATTTCTTAGAAGGAAAAATCTTGGATTTTTCCTTTTTTTAGTGTTAGTGTGTTGACGCCACATTCACCAAAATGTAGAAGATATTTTCTACTCCCAATTCTCTAGGACAAAGAAGAGTCTACAGGGAGAAAATGGTCCTCAACTACCTCAAGGAACAAAGCTCAAGTGATAGGATAAAATATAGAGTGTTCTAGAAACAAAAAGAGCAGATCATGGAGGTTTTCTAGATAGGTTGACAAGCTCTCAGCCCAAGATGATAGTGTGGCATGTTGCATCTAGATGGCACACTAGCATCTCATATGAACTAAAAATTGAGACTATCATAGAGAATAGCTTAATTGACTACTAACAATCTGATTGCTAGGAACTTTCAAGAATGCAAGGAAGATAATAGAGAATAACAAAACAAA
The DNA here is from genome assembly GCA_007258455.2 of Sequoia sempervirens. Classification (NCBI taxonomy): domain Eukaryota; kingdom Viridiplantae; phylum Streptophyta; class Pinopsida; order Cupressales; family Cupressaceae; genus Sequoia; species Sequoia sempervirens. The sequence goes on from VDFB02271358.1 coordinate 1,017,807,520, forward strand.
AATAAAGTAAATTAAACTAAGTAATATGTAAATTAAATGGAATGTAGATGATGAAATGAAGGAATAGAAAGAAAACACTCACAACCAACCAAGAAATGAAGCCTCCAACAAATAGATTTATTCAATTCCTACACACATAAGACCAGGAGAAAATGTTGGGGCTACTTAGGGGCTTTCCTTATTCAAGCCCCCTGTTTTGGTGTTTCCACCTCCATAGATATCTAAATAGATAGATAAATAGAAATATTGATAGACAAGAAGATAATATGCATAGACAAGGGATGTGATAAATCATAAGATGCTCAAAATATGTAAGACAAGTAGATATACCTACAAGGTTTGAGGAAGCCTAAGAGAGAGAGAGAGAAATAAAGAGAAGGTTGTGAGAGACAAGAGAGATGTAGAAGACATTGTGAGAGGTTGATACCATTGTAGCAAGAAAGAGAGTTGTGAAAGCTTGAGAGAAAGAGAAAAGAGAAGAGAGAATGAGAGAGCAAGAGAGAAAAGACCAAGAGAGATCTAGAGAGAAAATGAAATGAAAAGATAGGTTTTAAAGTGAAAAGAGGAAGGAAAAGAAGGTTCCCAAGCCATTTGCACTGACCAAGGTAGGTGACAAGTGGAAAAATGCTCAGAAATGAGTGTTTGAACACTCAAATTCCATGGGATACTAGAATCTTTCAAGAATGCAAGAAAGATAGTAGAGAATAACAAAATTAAAATAAAGAAAATTAAACTAAGTGAAATGGAATGTATATGATGAAATGAAGGAAGAGAAAGAAAACACTCACAAACAACCTAATGGTTGTTTTCAACGAACCAATCAGGCCTTAATAGCTACCTATTAGTTTGCCAAACTCAATTTTTGAATACCTGCAAGACAAGTGGCCAATGAACAAGATATAGCACCAATTGCTTTCTCTCCTTCACTTTGGGCTCTACAAAACCCAGGAGGGTGGTCCCAAAATGTACATTATACAACTCTTTCAGACAATTCATGTATACATTGAAAATTTAAGCAAATATATTCTCACTAATTACTAATAAGATGAGATTACTCAAGAAGTTGGAAATTCCTTGAATTAATTATGCATCCTAAGCCGAGAATATAAAACAACATAGACTACAACAAATTGAAGATAGATCAATGATTATTTAAAAGATTGTTCTCAGGTCACTGGGTAATTGGAACCATGAGAAAGACTTAAAGGGGTTAGGATCAATGCCATTATCTATGGGCTAGGAGTCTGAGAAAATTGAAATATAAGGTATATTTAATTCTGAACACCCATGATCTAAGCAATACTACTTTGCAATTCACAAATATGTAACCAGATTCTAAAGACTACTTATCAAATCCAATGACCTTGCACACAAATTCATGATTTGATTCAAGCAACTTAACTCATTCTATGAACTAGAGCTAAAACCAAAACATATATCAAAGTATGAAATGATGATAATTAATGAAATGATCTCTTATCAGAATTTTCATTAATAATTCGAGTACAAAATAAAAATGGAGAGACAATAGACTTGGGAAATCTCCATTATCATTTAGATGTGCTCAAGAACCATACATTTGACAAAATTTTCTATCTAGACTCAAATAATTAGACAAAGACTTAGCATATTCACTCTGTGTTCTTAATTTTCACAATCCAGTTCCAGAATTCAACAAAAGACCCACACAGATGGCCCTAAATTCCCTTTTATAGAACAAGGGAGCAAAATTAAGCTTCAAGCTAGATGTACACATGTCACATTCTAATTGGACCACTATAAGACATATTCCCTAATTCAGTTATATTTGCATTCTTCAAAATGGAGGGAATACACATGAGACACAGATTATTTACATTCGTTGTAAGGAGCAACTTTTCCTTCTAAAAAGCACATGTCAAAAAGAATAATCTTCTTTGTTATAGCACATCCACTTCATCGAGCAAGATGAAAAAATGATGTAGACCAAAAGTGAATTAGCATCTCAATCAGCATTCCACATCATCAACAACTGCTACTTTCCTGTGAAACATATATTTTATACATTGTAACTTCTAAGGCCAGACCTATACAATACTTGACCAATTATATGTTTCACATCCACCTTTACCAACCAAATTTACCAACCAATACCCTTCCCCATTCTTCATATTCTTCATCAGCTGGCCAGTTGAATCGATGATTTTATCTAATGTCTTCCTATAAGGGGAATACTTGGTTATTACAGAGTTGGATTCTTTGTCAAAATCCTCCAGAAAGATGATAATAAACATCAACTTTCCCAAAGCGTCATTAAAGATGTTAATATCAACTTCCTTACAAATTTCATTCACCTGGGAGTCAATAACTTCATCCATCTCTCTTTTCCATACTTTCAATGGCTTCAATTCATCATTAGTAAGTTGAATATCTAGCAATGGTGACAAATCTACCAGATCATAATGAGTTGTTAATTCTCTTATCTTTTGCTCTAGTGGGGCTATGTATCCTTGAAACTTTTGTTGACTTAATTCACACACAAATGTATAGGTTGGAAGCACATTAAGGTACTTATCCTCATGCTCGCTAGCTCCAACTACTATTAACTTCAATCTCTCAACCCTTGGGATCCACTTGTTCAAGATTGGCATGGCCAACTCCTTATCTCTTTGGGACAAACCTATTACTTGCATCATCAGGGAATAATTGTCATGCACACTATTTAGTTTGTCCTGGACCTTCTCATTTAGATGCTTCAAGACAGTATGAACAATCTTTGATATATTTTCATACATTGTATCCTGATCCTTTTCCAACAAATTCTTTTATGTCTCAACTTTCAGAAGAAGTTGCTCCCTTGTAGGTTCACCAGATGAGCTAGGATCTGATTTTCTCAATTCTTCCACTGAAAGTGACCCTTGTCCCAAACTATATGGCACCAATGCTAAAGTTTGACCTTGAGATGAAGGTTGGGGGGATGCAAATGGATATGATGGATGTGGATGACTTGAACTGGCCTAGCCCTATTCTCTTTGCATCTCTCCCCTCTGTTTATAAAATGCTAACTCAGTTTCTCATACTGCTACCCTCTTTTGACTACTATCATACTCAATGAGTAGCTCAGGGTACTTGTTCTTAAAGTCGTCCCTTTCAAGGGTAATATTTTCAACAGTTGCTTTAGTAAATCTGGCAACATTAACAACCATTCAACTACTTCCAAAGCTAGGGTATTAGCAACCCTCTTCACAAGTAGTTGTCCAATGAAGTCTGATGGCTCGGCAAGCACTGGTTTCCTGGATCCAGAGGACAATGAACAGATTGCTAATGCATCCCAATCCTCACTGAATGCAGATCCTGAAATTTCCATTTACAACTCTTCTAATGTCTGCACCAGAGGCCTTTCAACCCTCCTTATAGCATCTAAGACAATATCATCAACAATGTCCCATTCAGGTAGCAGTAACACACCACACTTCTTTACAAGTTCTCTGCCATCTTGGGTGCTAATCTTCTAAAATTCATTTTTCATAATACTCCTCACATTGGCCTGGATGACACTCTCAAGCAACTCTAGATGAAAACTCCTTTCAGTGGCCACCTTCTCTACATATTTTGCAGCTTTGGATTTTCACCAAAAATATTTGAATGCAGATGTCTCCACAAAGGAGTCATCTTCCATAAACTCCTTACAAGCTTCTATTCTTAGGTCATCTGTAGTATTTAGACCACTGATGTCAAGCTTTCCCAACCTGAGACCGCTTTGTCCTAAACTCAAGGAAATTTCCCCTAAAAGGGTAGGCATTCCTTGTTGCATATCCTTAGTAGTGATATAGATGTCATCTTCATCTGTATCAGAATATTCAACCACTCCTTTTGCCTCAGTTCTTTGCTTCTTTAGAGATGGCTGCTCAGGAGGAACATGACTTTTAGGAGGTGAATGAAGGTCAATTATAGGTAAAGGAACCTTTCTTGGAGGTGATGGAAGTGCACTCTCAGGAGAATATTCCTTTGGATCTTCAAAAGTGATAGGGTTTGGCAGGCTTTGATCTTCATCCATTTCCTTCTTCCTTCTCAAAGTTATATCCTTCTCAAAAACATTTTTCCCTCTATGCAAGAACATGTGCATTAATAGTGAATACCACCAAAAATTTACCCATTTTTTCCCTTCCTTCAACTCAACCAAAGCTTTGTGAATATGCATTTCCAATAAGTACCATAATCATAGACTATGTTATATGCTAGGTGTTGCAAATGTGTGGCCAAATAGCTGTATTATTTCTGCAATTTGTCGGGTCTAGAAAACCAGATGATCTGGCACAAGGAATAGATAGTCTTTCTGAAATAACTGGAAAAATAGTTCATTGGGAAAGGCTCAAGCTCCTTCTCACCAATGTTGATCTACCTCTTGTGTTTCCTAGTGCCAGTCACAATCGTATGTAAGGGAAACATATTTTTCCTAATGAACTCCTTGGTATTGTTGTGTTCTCTTCTAATATCATCCATATTCAGGGGAACTATATCTTGACTCCACTCATGCAAGTCAAGAATATCTTCAATCTCCTTCCTAGTTATCCTTACCATATCTACCCCATCAAATGTCCTAACCACCCTGGAAACCAAGTCATACCTTGAGGCGATATCCTTCAAAAGATCAACATCTATATACACTTTGGGAACAATTAACTTTCACATATATAACCTCCAAGGATTACTGAGAGGAGCTCCAAGGTTGATGTTCCTGAACCAATGTTGAAAAATCTATCATCCAGAATAAGACACTTTGGCATCCTTTATGAAGCATTATTTGTCCATCACTCCCTCTCTCACCATAGGGCCATGGAATAAGACCTTTCCTTCCAGTTTCTTATTTGTAGAAGAGGGCAACAAGTTGATTACATCCTAGGAGAGTGTTTTGAACTAGGTTGAAGAGGTGGCAATTTATACCTTGGGAGCCATGGGTTCTAATAGGAAGGATTTTAACTATCAACCTCCTAATTGAAACCTATGACTCAGGATGAGTGCTAATTCTAGATTATTTTACAAGGTTACAACCTTTTTAAACACATAATTAACCCTAATTCAAGGTAATGAAAGTAAAGCAATAAAATACACTTGTCTAAAAGAAAATTGAAAGCAAGCCCTAATTCAGAAAACTAAAGAAAAAGCATAAAACCATGTTTGTCATACTTACAACTTTCAATTGCAATAAACCCTAATGCCAGTCGGGATGAACTCTGCAAATCACTTCTTTCAATTATTTGTATCGCTCTAGACACGTCTTCAAATCCCAAATTAGCAAGAATTGACCATATACACAAATTTTGAAGGCAATTGAATAAGTTTACGAGTCACCTCCGCCATTACTGCCCACTTGCCCAAAGTGGAACAATTGCAACGGGCGTACTTCACAGCTTTGAATTTACATCGTCGATCTTCAGTTGAGATGGCCATCTCGAATGACTCAGATTGAGTCAATGACATTTGAACTTACATCGTTGTTCCAACTTGGAAAAATGGCCAATAGAAACATGTTGACTAGACCTTCTTCACGTACTTGTGGGCTCCACCTGCCAGTAGCCATAGATCATACATGGTAGCTTCTCGCCGGCCTTGCTACTTTTAACGAGTCTACATCTTACCTCCATGAGCTAGCAGGGAATGGTGATGATCATCTTTCATATTTCAACCATCGCCGTTGATCTTAAAACCTTGAGTGTTAGAATGGAACACAATGGATGGGCCCACACACCCAATCAAACATGTGTCAACATCTCACTAATCTCACAATAATTAAATTTCATCACTTGGGATGTGCGAGCTAGCGACGAGCGGCTTAGATTAAATTGCACAATCTGGTAACCCTCAAACCTACACATACAAAAAAGTTAGTCATAAAAGAGGGCCTTAACTAGGCCGCCAAGAGTTTACCCTTGGAGATCGATGACTTAGACTTAAGTCACTTATGAGCAAAATATTAAAACTCGACTTTGGAAAGATTAAAACGCCTTGCAGCTGGAAGTGAATGAATAACCTAAGCAAAGGGGTCGGTAAGGAATGAATAATAATGGATCAGAATATAACTTATATCACTAGCAACCAGGAAAAACAAGTCAACACAAAATTAAAACACCTAAGAATTATACATGGAGCAATTGAGAGCAAGGTTACCCAGGTGAAATCCAAAACCTACCTGCGGGAAACATGTGACATGTTACTACCAAGCACAAAAGAACCTCAAAATATCAAGAATTTTGGGGGCTCTATCACAACCAAGCAATGAATCCTCCAATAAATAGATTTCTTCAATGCCTGCACACATAAGATTGATAGAAAATGTTGGGGCTATTTAGGGGCTTGCCTCAGTCAAACCCCTATTTTGGTGTTTCCACCTCCACAAATATCCAAATAGATAGATGAATATAAAGATTGATAGACAAGAAGATAAAATGCATAGACAAGGGATGTGATAAATCCTAAGATGCTCAAAATGTGTAAGGCAAGTAGATATACCTACAAGGCTTGAGGAATCCTGAGAGAGAGAGAAAGAAAGAGAAGGTTATGAGAGCTAAGAGAGATGTAGAAGATGTTGTGAGAGGGTTGAGACCATTGTAGCAAGAAAGAGTGTTGTGCAAGCTTGAGAGAAAGAGAAAAGAGAAGATAGAATGGGAGAGAAAGAGAGATATAGAGAGAGACTGAAATGAAAAGATAGATTTTAAAGAGAAAAGAGGAGGGAAAAGAAGCTTCTCAAGCCATTATAAATTATCCCAAGCCATTTTCATTGACCAAGGTAGGTGACAAGTGCCAACATGCTCATAAATGACTATTTGAATGTTGAAATTTTACGGGATGCTAACATGGCGCACAAACATCCATGTGGGGCGCTAGTATCTAGACAAACATTGCTAAAAAATTCTGGGAATGAGGAAACCACAAGATTTAACACAAAGTTAACATGAGTAGATGGCTTCCATAAAAGGGTCTTGAGCATCCTAAGGGGAAGAAGGTTGATGCAAGGGCTGAAATGAGCCTACAAAAATACTAAGGGAGTGGACACTAAAGTGGATACAAAAGTGTAAGTGAAATTTCCATGGGGTACAATTTTGTGACACTACACATCCTATTTCTTTCTATCCCTCCATATCTCCATCTCTCATTCTCTCCCTCTCTCTTTGTCTCACCCTCTTTCTATCTCTATTTCTCTCTTCCTCTCTCCTTCCATCTCTCCCCTTATATATTTATCTCTCTCTATCTCTCTCTCTCACCCTCTATCTTTTTCAAGTTGTATTTATCTCTCTATCTCTCCTTTATATCCCTATCTCTCCCTCTCTCTCTCACCCTCTCTATCTTTCTAAAATTATATTTATGTCTCTACCTCTCCTTTGTATCCTTATCTCTCCCTCTCTCCCTCTCCCTATCACTTCCTCTTTCTATATCTCTCTACTTCTCTCTCCCTCCATCCCCCTCCCTCTCTATATATTTATACATATCTATCTCCCCCTCTATCTCTCTTCATATCTCTTTCTTACTTATACACACACTCACTCCTTGTTTCTCCCTCCCTATCTCTAGCTATATATGTATCTCTATCTCTCCATACTTAAATTATTACATATATCTATATGTATCTCATTATCTATCCATCTCTCTCTACCCATATATCTTTCCCTCTCTCTACCCCTCTCTATATATCACTTCCTATCTCTATCTTTATATTTCTATCTCTCCCTCTCTCCCCCTCTCTATATATTTATCTCTTCCATCTCTATCTATCCCTTTTTCCTCTCTTTTTTTCTCTCCCTCTCCTTCTCTCCATATCCCTCTATTCCATCTCCATCTCTATTTCCATCTCTCTCCCCCCCCTATATCTCTTCCTCTTTCTATCCCGATATTTCCCTCTCTCCCCCTCTCCCTATTACAAACATAACATGAGCCTCAAGGCAATGGATCCTTATTATCTTCCTAATTCAAAGGTTTTTTTAGTTGTGTTTGGATCCCTATAAGTAGATGTGTAGTTGATTTGAAGCTATCACTTCTCCATTAAGACCTTTGTTGCACAAATAAAATCATTTTGTAAATGGCCTACCAATTGACCTCATGTATACTACACAAATGAATGTAAAAAATATACTAAAAAATTCCCTAATTTACCTTCCACACATCTTTGATGTACCCATTTCACACCAAGGTGCGATTTCTAGTTCCTATTAATTTGTGGATTCAAATTCAATATTTATATTTATTTTTGTGATTTTCCTAATTAATGAATATAAAATGTATTATGTAAATGAAATAGAGTTTTTATGTATTGTATTTTAAGTAGTAGGAAAATATAAATGAAAAAAATATTTTCCATACTAGGAAATAAACTAGTAGTTGTAGATTTGAAAGTTGGGGTTGCTTATGCAAGAAGCAACTTGGTAAAGCTTGCATAAAATATGTGATATGTGGAATTCAAATGTATATATGATTTAAAATTGAATATAAAATTTTATATTATAAAAAATAATTTTTAGGATGTGAATTTTGTGTTAGAAACTCTTTTAGAAATTGGTATTTGTAAGGAAAGCAACAGTGCGGAAACGCCTTCCTAATGCAAAATCCTCAGGAAAGAAGTGTAGAAAAAACTTCAATTTAACAAGTTACATTCATTTCAGATGCACATTCATAGAACAAAAGGAAAAACAAAAAACCCACACAGAGATAACACCAGATATACATGGGAAAACCCTTATAGGAGAAAAACCCACACACCAAGTAAAGTCACTTTGTATTACAATAAATAGATTACATACAGAGTTACAGACTTCACTCTCAGATGTTAACTCATAGCAGCAAATATAATCCCCTTGGTCAACCTCACTCATAGACTACACTTTGCCTCACACAGTCACAATACTCATAAAAGCATACAATATAAAACCACTCAACCACTGTTAGGTTTTCATTAATTTCATTATCTTCACCGACAAGCTTCCTTCGTCTTGGGCCATGCACACTGTCATCTAGCATGCATCAAGTCACCTAGCAATAAATTTGGTTACAGAGAATATTACCACATTTTCACTTTGTCAACCCTCAAGTCAGATCATGCATTTAATGCAAATATATCGCTATCAGGAAATACAACTTTCACTCTAATGATCGTTGATTCACAACAACAATGTAGAATCAATAAACAGATTCGTGCCACATGTCAACATATCACTCATTCATCGCTTTTGACTATCGTACCAATGTATTGGCTCATTCCATGTGGTCCCCACTATCCACGCAACATCCACCTCACTGTCGTATGGCTGATGCCACCATCCATGCAGACCGGTCCCACAATCCATCGGTCATGTCTCCAAGTTGGGAGAAATCCAAACTTCACAACCTCCAGTCGGGGGTTAGGAAATTCTCGAAACCCATTACAACCGGAAGATCGCCATGTCAGGAAGCTAAGGAAATTTCAAACCCCATGACATGAGTTTCGAAGTTTGGAAATCCAGCAATCCCACGACCAGCTTGATGTCGCCAAGTTATGATCTTTCAGAACCCCGCAACTTAGGTTTCAAGGTTCAAGATTTTGGCAATAGGCTGACAATGAAAGCCAAACAAAGGGGTAAAAAACCAAGTTATTAACAGAGGTCCAAGCCAACAAGTTAAGGCACATTTTCCAACAAGCTCCCATGTGACGAAGACTTATTGGCTTCCTCTAAACTGAAAGTTATTGAAGGTCATAGGCCCCAAGGCCCATCGAACTAGCACACCACATATAATTGTATGTTCTCACAGGATTTTTCAATACATCAATGAAATTCTCTAGAGTATCCACCTTTTCTAGATTAACCTTTCCATCTTCCACCATATCACAAACAAAATGATATTGTACATCAATGTGCCTCATCCTAGCATGGAAAGAGGGATTCTTCACCAAATAAATAGCACTCTGAATATCACAACAAATAGTAATCTTCCTTGCATTAAACCCAATATCTAAACACAAAAATCTAAGCCAAACAACTTCTGTGTAGGTGTGTGTTGTTTTCATATACTCCACCTCAATAGTAGATAAAGCAACTACAGCCTGCCGCTTGCTCATCCAACTCACTGCTCCACCAAATAACATGAAGAAGTATCTACTAGTGGATCTTCTACTGTCAATGTCCCCTTCCCAATTAGAATCCACATATTCACGAATGCTAAGAGATCTTTGTGATCCAACCAAGTTGCCATGATAACACAAAGCAAACTCTGAGGTGCCCTTCAAATATCTAAAAACTCTCTTCACAACATCCCAATGCGACCTTCTTGGATTTTCCATAAACCGACTAAGAACTCCCACTACTTGGGAAATGTCTGGCCTAGTACAAACCATTACAAACATTAAATTTCCAACAACACTTGCATATGGCACCCTGGTCATGTCCTCCATCTTAGTAGGAGACTTTGGACAGTCTTCAACATATAGTGTCATTCCCTGCAACACTGAAACAACTAGTTGCTTGCAATCAATCATCCCAAATATCTCTAGGACTTTGTTGATGTACTTACTTTGGCTGAACCCAAGCTTTCTACTTCCTCTATCCCTTTTTATTTCCATTCCCAAAATATACCTTACTGCACCTAGATCTTTCATTTCAAACTTTGCAGACAATTGAGATTTTAGATTAGAAATCATAGTCTTACTATTTCCTATGAACAACATATCATCCACATCCAAGGTAATAATAAGAACTCGATCATTTTCAGTTTTGTAATACACACAATGATTAAATTTTGATCTTACAAATCCCAATGATAACACAAACATTTCAAACTTTTGGTACCACATTATAGGCAATTACTTCAAACCATACATACATTTCTTTAACTTGCAAACCAGGCTTTCTTTACCTTTTTCAACAAAGTGCTCAGGCTAGGACATATGAATTTCTTCTTCCATCTCTCCATGAAGAAACGTTGTCTTCACATCCATCTACTCAATCTCTAAGTCATACGCAGTTGCAAGTGACAAAAGAAATCTGATAGATGTCAACTTAGCTTCATGAGAAAATATTTCTCCATAATCAATTCCCTCCACTTGGGAATAACCTTTCACGACCAACCGAGCTTTGTAATTTTCAACACTGCCATCTAGACCAGTCTTCTTCTTAAATACCCATTTACAATCAACAAGATTTTTCCCTTTAGGCAAGGGTACCAAATCCCAGGTTTCATTCTTCTTCAATGATGCCATTTCTTCATTCATGGCTTCCAACCAGGAATTTGAGTCAAACATATTAATTGCCTCTTTCACAGTACTAGGCTCATCAGTGCTAGTAATCAAAGCATAGGAAAAGTTTGAATCCAACATAGAAAATCCATTCCTATCAGGTTGACACTTTTCATGTGCAGACCTCCTCACAGGCTGAGGCTGAGGTTGTGGTTCTTCTTCTTCAGAACTCTCAGAGCTACTAGAACTCTCCTCAGTTTTAGGTACACTTTGTAGTTCCTCTTTATCTGGAGTTTGAGGAATTTCAACTACATCATTCTTCTTTTCCTTTTTATCTGTCTCTAACTGTAGACCAGCTATTGAAGGCTTTATCTCATGAAAGATTACACTTCTACTGTACAAAACCTTCTCAGTAACAGGATTCCAAAGCTTGTATCCTTTCACGCCAATGCCATAGCCAATGAAGATACATTTGACAACCTTGTTCTCCAACTTTGATCTCTTCTCATTCAACACATATGCATATGCCTCACAACCAAAGACAATAATTTGTCTCAGAGAGGGCTTCTTACTAGACCATGCTTCCAAAGGTGTTTTATCAACAAGAGCCGAACAAGCTGAACGATTTATCAAGTAACATGTTGTAGCCACAACCTCAGCCTAGAAATTCTACTCTAGACCAGCATTGCTCAACATACTTCTCGCTCTTTCCATTAGCGTCATGTTTAACCTTTCAGCAACTCCATTTGGTTGTGGAGTATAAGGTGTAGTTTTATGCATTTTAATCCCATGGTCTTTGTAGTATCTTTCAAAATTTGCAGAATAGAACTCACCGCCATTATCCATCCTCAAGCATTTAATTTTCCTTCCATTCTAATTTTCTACCAAGTTTTTAAACTCTTTAAACTGACTGAACACTTCTGATTTACTCTTAAGAAAGTGCACAAAATTCCGTCTTGAATAATCATCAATAAAAGAAACATAATATCTAGACTTCGATAACGAAGGAAAATTCACTGGACCAAATACATCAGAATGAACATAATCCAGTATGTTAGAAGATTTATGAGGACTCGAATAAAATGAAACATGATGTTGCTTTCCATAAATACAATGTTCACATAAATCAAACTCAAGGTTACAATCAACAAGCCCTTCAACAATATTTTTATTTTTCAAGGCTTTTAAGCCTTTCTCTCCTATGTGACCAAGTCTATGATGCCACAACATGGTTTTCTCTATTGGGAGTTTCACCTCCAAGGAATTTGCACCCAGAGGAGCTCCTTTCTCCTTCTCTATAGGAGCAGCTTTGCTTGAATTTACAAAGATGTTACATTGAACAAGACGTGCATCTAGCTTGTACAAAGTGCCTATGTGTGCACCCTTAGCCAGCACCATTGAGCCTCTATTCATCTTACAACCTCCACTCAAGAAACAAACTTGCACACCAACATCATTCAACTTACTGATAGAAAGTAGGTTATGAGCCAAACCTGGTATGTGTAGTATGCCATCAATACCTTTGATTCTTCCATCAAGGAATTGGATTATAACTCTTCCACGACCAACAATTTCTAGAGTTGAATCACTTGCCAGGTACACCTTTCCACCAGCATACTTTTCATACTCAGTGAACCAATCTTTGTAATATTTCATGTGAAAAGATGCACCTGAGTCAATCAGCCAAACATCATCTGATGACTGAGTCACCAAGGCTATAATGAAGGCATTTGCATCACTCCAAGAAGAGTCATTGTCCGAAGAGTTATTCTTCTTCTTTTTCTCCTCCTTACAATCCTTTTGGGTATGACCAGTCTGCCCATAGTTTCAACATTTCACCTTGGACTTCTTACCAAGAGACTTTGATCTCCCTTCAGATTTGGATTTAGAATTCTTGTCTTTCTTCTTGCCTCTCTACTTTGATCTACCTCGAACAACAAGAGCCTCCTTGGACATCTTAGAAGACTTCCTCTACATTTCTTCTGACAGTAGCGAGGCAACCACGTCCATCTTGAAAGTAGTTGTACTTCCAATAGCCATTACCAGATGGTCCCAAGTGTCAGGTAAGGAGCATAACAAAAGCATATAGCGATCCTCCTCCTCTATCTTCACACCCACAGATGCCAATTGAGCAACAATCATATTAAATGAATTCAGATGGTCTGCTACAAATGCACCTTCTTCCATCTTCAAGGAGTACAAATTCTTCCTTAGGAATAACTTATTCACCAGAGACTTTCCCTGATAAATGTCACCAAGTTTCTTCCATAATGAAGATGCAATCTTCTCCTCATGGACATTCAGAAGTACAAAATTGGCCAGAAAAAGTCTTATCAGCCCTCTGGCTTTTCTTTCTATGAGGTCCCAATATTCTTGCTTCATACTTTGTGGCATAGTTCCAGACACACCAATCCAGATGTCTCTATCCACCAAGTCTTCCGTTTTGAGTTTCCACAACTCAAAATTTTTGCCATTGAACTTTTCAATTTCTACTCTGCTTGATGTACTTGCCATCTCAAACTATAAACAAGACAATCAGTTCTTCTTTTGCAAGACTCCCACTGAACAGGATTAGCACAAAAAACCAGCCCTACTCACAAGGATAACACAACTTACTAGGCTCTGATACCACTTGTAAGGAAAGTAACAGTGCAAAAATACCTTCCTAATGCAAAATCCTCATGAAAGAAGTACAGAAAAAACTTCAATTTAACAAGTTGCATTCATTTGAGATGCACATTCACAAAACAAAAGGACAAACAAAAAACATAGAGATAACACCATATATATGTGGGAAAACCCTTACAGGAGAAAAACCCACACACCAAGTAAAGTCATTTTGTATTACAGTAAATAGAGTACATACAGAGTTACAGACTTGACTCTCAAATGTTAACTCACAATAGCAAATATAATCCCCTTGGTCAACCTCACTTACAGACTACACTTTGCCTCACATAGTTACAATGCTTGTAAAAGCATACAATATAAAACCACTCAACCATAGTTAGGTTTTCATTAATTTCATTATCTTCATCGACAAGCTTCCTTCATCTCAGGCCACACACACCGCAATCCATAACTCATCAATCTGCCCAACAATAAATTCGGTTATAGAGAATATTACCACATTTGCACTCTGTCAACCCCAGGGTTAGATAATGCATTTAATGCAAATATATCGCTATCAGGAAATACAACTTTTGGTCCAATCATTGTTCATTCACAAAAATGATGTAGAATCAATGAACAGATTCGTGCCACATGTCAAAACATCACTCGTCCATCACTTTTTAGTATCATGCCAATTTATCAGCTCATTCCATGTAGTCCCCACTATCCACACAAATCCACGTCACTGTCGTATGGATGACGTCACCATCCACGCAGACCAGTCCCACCATCCATCAGTCATGTCACCAAGTCGAGAGAAATCCAAACTTCACAACCTCTAGTCGAGGGTTAGGAAATTCCCGAAACCCGCGACAACAAGAAGATTTCCATGTCAGGAAGCTAAGGAACTTTCGAACCCCACTACATGAGTTCTGAAGTTCAAAAATCCAACAATCTCGTGACCAGCTTGATGTTGCCAAGTTATAATCTTTCAGAACCCTGCGACTTAGGTTTCAAGGTTCAAGATTTTGGTGATAGGCCGACAACAAAAGCCAAACAAAGGGGGAAAATGCCAAGTTATTAACAGAGGTCCAAGCCAGCAAGTTGAGGCACATTTTCCAACAGTATTGATAAAATTGAGATAAGAAAACCTAGTTAGGGTTTTTGAGAAAATGTGACTTAAAAGTCATGGGTGTATCTTTTTTATTAATTAGTTATATGATATAATTAATGTTGAGATATATGTTGGAATTAAGTTAGATTTATTTCATGAAGGTTACTAGTGAACTAGTTATCCTAAAAGGAAAAATCTTGTATTGTTTTGGTCATATCTCTTAAATGGTAATTTCGGTATCTTTAGTTTTTGGATATATAGTTCTAAAATACGACATAAATGTTTCAAAAAATATATATTTTTAATATTTTATAATTATTACTTAATGATTAAAAATAAGGTTATTTTTAAGCAAAAATTGATATGAGAAAAAATAGTCTAGTGTGACTTCTATAACTTTTGTTTTATGATTTGAATTCTTCCAAAAATTAGTGTGAAGTGAAAATAAAATTTATTTGAATCCTCACAAGAAATAATTTTTTCCTATTTTTGTTTTAATAAATGAATTAATT
The DNA here is from genome assembly GCA_007258455.2 of Sequoia sempervirens. Taxonomy (NCBI): domain Eukaryota; kingdom Viridiplantae; phylum Streptophyta; class Pinopsida; order Cupressales; family Cupressaceae; genus Sequoia; species Sequoia sempervirens. The sequence goes on from VDFB02271358.1 coordinate 1,017,822,935, forward strand.
CATAGCTATATATCTATCCTTTCATTTTTCAAATTATGTTTCATAAATTATTCTATTAACACTAACAAGTTAAATTGAAGAGAGATTGAACTCAACATATTTATCCTCTTTAATTTTATTTTTAAAATTCTAAAAATGTTTTTTTTTTTAGAAAGTTATCCATGTTTTACTTAAAATTGTCTTTTTTTTTCTACCATCAAATCATGTTTGGTCTATGTGATCTCTCAACATGATTTGGTGAATTTTTAATTCCTAGTGAGTATGTTAAAATTATTAGGTGGATTGTAGTTTTAGGTGTGTGAGAATTATTTATACCTTTTTCTCTATGTTACATGTACCCCTAAGTATATTGGTCTTCTAGTTGAGAGACCCAAAGTGGATTTTTGTATGATAGTTTTGATTTCATGGTTAGAATGTCTTGACTTCAATTATTATTTTATTTAATTCTCCAACTTATTTTGGGGTGGATAAAATATATTTTAAAATATTATGTTATTATTATGGTTATCTTATTTTTTCTTGTATAAATCTAACTTGTCTTAGTGTTGTATTGTCTTATTGGGAAACTAAATCTATTGATTTGTGGCATCTATCATGTCATGGTTGATTTTATTTATTTGTAAAATTTATTGTGCCATGGTTGATTATATTTATATGTGACATCCTTTGTTTCATGTTTCTACTTGTAAGAGTAGGGTTATATCTAAAAATATAGGGTGCATGAGAGGTCTATCTCATGGGTTCCATTTGAAAAAATGGCATGTTATTTACCCTATTATTTATGATGATTGGTATCTTATCTTATTTAATATGGTCCCATTACCTTGGTCCCTACAATAAATAATTTGTGAATATTAAATCTTACCATCTTATTATGGGCACAAAATCGTCATAGGCTCTAGTGTCCTTGTTGGTAGAGGATCTATAAGAAGTTTAAGTTATGATTGTCTTATACCCTTAGAGCTATTATATATTTTATTTAAGTTATGTGGTCTATCTTTTGGCATGTACATATTCTTTCTACCCTCAACTAGGTGTGATCTATGGTTTTCATCTATAGTTAACCTTCTTGTATTATGTGAGGTAATGGTACTTGAGTTTAATGTATCATGTAGAGATTCCCTCTTGATGGGTTCTAAGGACTAGGTGTGTGTGTCATGTTTGTGGAGAATATGTGTGATTTTACTTATGTGAGTGTTTTCTTATTGTCATCTTGTAATGTATGATGTGCTTGTATTCTATGTAAATATTCTATGTACTTGTTTTATGTGTGAGGCTTTTGTATTTTAGTTATGAAAGTTTGATTTTAGATTGTTATATACTATTGATTTTTGTGTGTTTATGTATTTTAATTGCTTTTATATATATGTTTGATGTTTGTGTGTTTTAAAGGTTAGGATGCATGTAGTATAGGATGTATTTAATCCTACTATATGCATGGGTTTCCTAGTAATATATAGCATATTGTTTGGTAATAATTTTTTATGGTATGGGAATAGTAGTTCTTTAGATGTATATGTTCTTGTTGCAAAAATTCAAACCTTGTAGGGTTGAAAGGAATTTTATCTTTTATTGATGGTCATATTTGGCTTGTTCATATCCTTGCCTTCTTGAATTTGTTAGATGTTAGAAACAATGTTTTATAAAATCTTATTTATCTTGGAATGATTATATGGCATGTACATATTATTAAGAACTATGTTTTGAAATATATTTCATGTATTTGAGATTATTTTGATTTATTACTTCATTTGTATGATTATGTGTCAATAAAGGGATGAAATAAATAAGATAATCACTAGTATTGCATTATACCACACCTTTGGATTTTGAATGGTGCAAATTCACCTTAATTGATGAATGGGGAGGAAAAAGACATATTTATGGTAGCTTTAAAACCTTCATTGATAAAAAAAACAAGAGCATAGGAGCTTGGAGGATTATCTCATGGATTTAAGCTTTGAGGTTTTGAATACCCTTTATGTTATACATTTTTTTTGGAACCACCTATATATGCATGTTTGGTTTATTGGCCACTTGTATTATTATCATTGATGAGGGTTATATTTTTTATCCCTTTTACATCTTGGTCATATAAGAATATTATCTATTACTAATTACTACATATGTACTTGTGATAATTTAATATTATTTTGATGTACTCTAGATGTAATTATTGTTATACTTCCTTATTATACTTAATGAGTAAGAGTTATAATATTATGTTGATATTGTTTAATATCACAAGTATTTTTTGCATAATTTTGCAATATTGTATCATAGAATTTTTCGAGAGTCGAGCTTATACCATTTTGTTAGAATTGGGTCTTTTTGTTAATGCTTTAAAAAGATGAGGTTATTTTTTGGAGGTTTTTATAGGTTGACCATCATTATTGTGGCATTAGTTTTTTCTATAGCTCATGGTTTTGAATCATATATTTGGATATTGTTTGGTTTTTTGGATACCACATGGTATAGAAAATTTTAGGTTTATTTTGCAAGTACTCTTATTATTCCTATTTATCATTAGAGGGATAAGCATTGGTGAATATTATTTTTTGATAGTAATACAAGCTTGGATCTCTTTGTTAGTGGAGTTTCTTCATGCAAGGTTTTCTCCATGTAAATTTAGTGTTCATATGGTTTTCATTTGTTATGTTTGATTCTTTATTAGTAAATTAATTTTATTGGATTAATCACCTACTTTATCAAATTAAATCACTATTTTAGTTGTATTTTCATTTTATTATTAGCGTAAAAGTTGAGTTTTTGGAACAGCCCAATCCCTTTTATAAAATAGATAAACAAAAGGAACAATATGTCCTACAATAAGTAAGCTAAGAAAAATAAACCAAAACAAGAAACAAAGGGGGACAACTATTACTCAACTATTAGTTAGATAACACAACCTTACTAGGAATAAACCTAAAAGGACTAAACAATACCATGTCCAAACCTTGAAATTTTTATGTCCTTAACTTGAGTATGAGACAAAGAAACATGTCTTAGAAGATAATTTTTCCTTCTTTAGATCATAGTCCATGCAACTTCATTATCCATATCCATTGAATATTAGAGATATGGCTAGTCCATGTAAACAATATTTTCATTATATTGTTTAACCTATTGTATAATAAGTCATTAGAGCTATGAATTTATTCACAATGGGATGTCTTTCTTCCAATTTTGTGGGTTTTTTGTTGTCATAGTGGGAGTATTTTGTTTAGTATATTTATATATACTTGTGGTTAGAGAATCCATTAAAGGAACTGATGTAGGATCATCCAAGGCTAGAGAGCGATCTTGCATCGATTTGAGTTATTCCACTCAATAAGGGATGAATTTGGGCTTATAGAGCAATTAGCATGCGGGAGGAGCTACTTTTTCATTCGGCGTATAGTGTATTGGCTTATCAGCATGAGTGATGGTCATTGGTGAGACAATTGTGAATGTCTCTTCGACATTTTGATGGCGGGCAGTAGTGATAAGGACACAGTGGAGACATGTTAGCGAGAGTCAGGCTAGTCGGTGAAACATTTGTGGATGTCTCTTTGACATTCTGATAGACTATGGGATTATTACATCAGGGTGACTTTGTGTGTTCAATGGGAAATGTTTGGAAGTCCCTTTTATGGGCTAACATGCGATGGTAATAAGGAACAACATTTCATTGGTGAGACTTGGGTGTTTCGGGGAGAGATGTTTGGAGGTATCTTTGACAAGGTGATGGACGTGAATGAATACAATGAAGATGACCACGGTGGGACCGATAGGGAAATGACAGAGATGGAATTCAATGACGTGTATGAATAGCTAGAAAATGGTGATATGATGATTGGTAATTTGCATCCTTGTTGCAAATTACAAATGGTGATGAGGATAGTGATCGACGATGATATGGTGTGGAAATTTCAGGGAAACATACTTGGTTCGATGTGAGATCTTGCTATGTATTGGCGATACTCTAACAAGGGCTTATCAATGTGATATGGTGGCTTTGGAGGGAGAAAGATGGAGTCTTGGTGACATTTTGATGGCGGTAGATACATAGAGATGGTCAACGGTGGTGGCACATGATGAGAGGTTACTTGTTGTTTACACATCATGGGTGTGGAACAACACAATTGGTCAAACGGTTGCCTACATGAGCCATTGGATGGAAACAATTACCTAGCACAGACGAATAAGAATTGACGATACAAATAACCATGTAACTATATAGAAAATATGAGTGATCATTGGACAACATGGTGGTACTACGACAACAAAAGAGAAGAATTTCAAGGTCGACATGGAGAAGGAATACAATATATAGAGATAGCGAGAGATAGAAAAGAGAGGAGAGGTGGTGGCAGAGTAGCCTGTAGTATGAGAGGTCGGTAAGAAGAGAGAGCCAACTAGAATGAGAAAGAGGACTCAGTGAATTTAGACTAGTGAGAGTCTAAGGTGAATCTGTTTTAGATTTGCAGATGATGTAATGAAAGCCCATTCTATGGCATGTGTTGATGTAATGTCATTTCAGTAATAAAAGAACACTTTGCTTTACTATTGCATTTTCTGTATAAAAACTTGTGTTGTTGTTGTGAGTTTGAGCTTGTAAGGGATAGAGTTGAGCCTGCTCCTTCATCAGGAACATCCTATTAAAATATTAATAATTTTAATGGATCCAAGTATGAGTTGTCCAAACAAAAAATAAAATATCTCTTTGAGGAAACAAATCAATGGAGGGTTGAAATAAATAAGGAAAATCCTACTAGGTTATGGATGAAGATTGGAAGAATCTTCATAAGAGGCATCAAGAAGAAGTCTCAAGAAAAAATGTAAATACATATCTCTAATTTAATCCTTCTAAATGTCTTTGATGAGACTGTGACATGTAGTCTATGAAGAATAATAGGTAAAATCTACCAAAATAAGTCTTTTTAATACTTGTATTTAAAATAAAAATTATATTGATTAAAAATAAAAGAATGAGACTCTATAGAAAATAATTTAAATGCATATAATGTTATTTTGAGTCAACTAGGAAGCATAGATGTTAATAATTATGAGGATAATAGTTAAAATTAGTGATTGGGCAATAAATGGACTGTAATGTATGTTTGTATTCCTAAATTTCTTAATAAAAAGAGGTAAAAATTCATGGATGAGGTTCTAAGGATGCATTACATGGATAGGGTAGACCCAAGTAAAAATTTGGTAAGAAAAGGGGGATAAGGAATGATCTAATTCAAAAGGATAGTCTAACACTCTTGTTAAGAGTAGAGTAAAATGATCGAACTATGGAAAGTAGGTCTATACAAAAAAGGAATGTAGAAATAAGAAGTGTTCAGAAGATTATTCTATTGATAAAGGATCGAATGATGAAAATATTTCTCTAATTATTTATGCTAGTATTACTAGTGATGACTCATTTCTTATTGATTCAAGTGCCTCATATTACAGGATTCCTCATAGGGATGTATTCTCTTCACATAGAGAATATGATGGTGGTGATGTGCACCTTAGTGAAAACTATTTTGATTGGATTATTGGTAAAGGGATAGTAAATATTGTATTAAATCACAATAAAGGAAATCATAAATGTGTCTCACACAAGATTATAAAAAAAAAATCAAATTTTTTAAGATGAATGAGGTAAGACGGCATGCCAAATTTGGCCAAAGTAGTTACAATTTTTCTAGAGGGAATTTGATGCTAGCTAAGGGGTTCCAATGTGGTACTCTACTTAAGCTCAATGCATCTACTTATTGTAACTTAGTCTATGTAATAAATAATTCCTACTTATGTATGTTGTGGCATCATAGGTTGGGCCACATAGGTGAAAAAAAAGAATTAAGACCCTAGTTAATAAAAATATGGTGGATAGTTTATATATTATTCTATAATTTTTTTGTGATCACTGCATGTTTGGAAATTAAAGTAGAGTAAAGTTTAATTCTAGTAGAACTATATAAAAGAGATAATTGGAGGTTATCCATTGTGATGATTTTGATCTAGTAGATTTTTCTTTAATTAAAAAATATTCTTATTATATTTCCTTTTATTGATGAATACTCATATTATATGTGGATTTATTTTTTGAGGCACAAATATGAAGCTTTTAGTAATTTTAAACATTTTAAATTTCTTATTAAAGATTAGATATATATCAAAAAATAAAAGTATTATGGGTAGATAATGGATAGGAACATCTTTCTACATAATTTTTTGATTTCTATAGACATGAAATTATTGTGAAGTAGAAAATATCTCTATATACACCATTAAAAAAGGATACATAGAGAGGATAATTAAGATATTAATGGATAAGGTAAAGAATCATGTTAAGTAGTACTCAATTGGATTAGTGATAACTTTAAGAAACCCCCCTAGAAAAAAAATCCTAACAAATCTTTCATTTTTTTTGGAAAAAATATTAATTTTTATTGGCGAATCTTTCTTTTTTTTTGAAAAAAATATTAATTTTATTGACAATCTTTTTTACATCACTAAGATTTTGTAGAAAATTATGGAAAATATTGAAAAATAATAGGAAAATGCATTAATTATGATGGTGAATCAATCCAATCTAAAAATAATTCTCATGGAAAAATAGGGGCCCAAGGGTGGAAATTATTGATGGGTTTAAGGGGTAGACTATAATATTTACTTGCCATCTTTTAAAAAAAATATAATATAATGACCCTCATTGTAGTTTACATGGAAAAATGTACCCACGATCTCTAATTCTCATGGGGATAAAAAATTCTTTTTGATAATTGATCTAACAACCCTTGTACTTTGTGAGGTAAAATGTACCCAAAATCTATAATGCTCATGAGACCCAAAATTGTGGGCCCCATGAGAATTATAGATCATGGGTATATTTTACCTAGTGGAATACAACAAGGGCCATTAGATTATATTAAAAATAAATGGTGGAAACTAAAGATTAGAAATTTGGTCCTAAAGCAACTAATAATTATGATATACTATTGGAAAATTAATATAGATTTCTACCTTAATTTATAAAATTTAGGTGAATCTGATCTAATCATGTATCAAATATTGTGGCAATTTTTTGAGTTAATATTTTTAATTAAATAAATTCTCTGGTGATTTCAATAAGACTACAATAAAATTTGTAAAAATGCGGTGATTCAAGTCACATTATAGCTAAAACTATTAGCCAATTGTTGAATATTATCCACTAAAAATTTCACTAAATTGGATCATTATTTTTAGGATTAGGCTATAATTTCTATGCTTTATTTGATTAATATATAAGAATATTCTTCTCCCATTGGTAAAACACTATATGAAGTATGGACATGTAAAAACTTTATCTTTCACACATTAGAGTACTTGTCTATGATTCTTTTATTCATGTGCCTGAGAAAATATAGTCTAAGTTATATTCTAAAGATTTGGTTATAATAATTAAATTAAGGATTATAAGAATTGGGAATCTCCTAACCTTGATAATAATATATTCTAAAAATGTGACTTTTAAGGAACCTAGAGGAAAGCATGATAAAATATCACCAAAAGAAAAATAAAATAAAATTAGGCACTTTGCAAAAAAAATTGAGAAGTGAGAATATGCATAATAATATTTTATACAAGAGGATGTAGAAGAAGAAGGTACATATTTAGCAAGTTCAAAGGAAGCTAGTTGATAAGAAAATATCACTATATTTTAATTGTATATATGTTTGATGTTGTACTAACAATGAACCTATTGTTGCATAGATAGTTTCTGCTTCACCAAAAATTGACCTATTAATGCCCAATACAACTGTTAGGGTTAATGAATATACAAGAGGCATTTAAGCCATGTCACAAACCCAAGCACTACACTAGACAACACACGGAGACCTATTAGGATTTAGGCAGATTGAAGCAATAAACATTAACAATTATATCCAGATTAAATAATCCAGAAATAACAATGAAGAATAGCACAAAAGAGATCAACACATAAATTTAACCTGGTTCATCGGGTTATATGGGCTATGTCCACAGAAACTTAGCCACCCAATGATTTTATTAACCATTGCAAAATAGATAACATTCTCGTGAAGTACACATACCACAACTTACATCCCAACTACTTATAACAAGCTTTTTGGAAGCTTCCAGAATTAGGGTTTTTACAAAGTCATTTTTTCATTTGATGTGTTAGCGGGAAAACCTTGATGTGTTAACAAGATTTTTTTTTTGACAGCTACACCCCCAAACCCCTGCTATCAGGAGTTGTTTCCCTCAAACCCTTGCTGTCAGGGAACGCCACCCCCAAACACCTGCTTGGAGTCGGCCTGACCCTGAACCATGACGAGGATACGTTGAGTGTACAATACTTGCATGATTAGTCGCCACATACCAACAATCTCCCATTTGGAGAATAATTAGGCTCCACACCAAACAATCTCCCACTTGGAGACTAATCCTAGATGACACCGCTGCACTTGTAGCTCCCATTGGATTATAGGTATGGCCGGTTTCTTATGTCCACCATTATCAGTCGTGAAGGCCAACATAAACTAATGAGGAAATTATTTTCTCCCATGTAACCACCTTTGTGAAAATATCTATAGGATTCTCACTTTTGTGAATTTTCTCTAGCTTCAAATGCCCATCCTCCAAAACTGATTGGATGAAGTGGTATCTGAGTTGTATGTGCTTATGTTTTGAATGAAGAGCAGAGTTCTTAGCAAGATGAATGGTGCTCTAGCTATTAGTGTACAAAGGGGTATCTTCTTGTTGTCTGAATTCCTCTAGAAAACATTGTAACCAAATAATCTCCTTGTTGGCTTCTGTAGCAACAACATACTTACCTTCATTGGTTGAAAGTGCAACAACCTTTTACAGTTTTGAAATCCAACTAACTACAGTACCTCCTATAGTAAAAACATACCCTATAGTACTCCTGCTGCTATCAATATCACCTGCCATGTCAGAGTCAACATATCCTTTTAGAGTATAATTTGTTCCTCCAAAACATAGTTTCTTTAAAGTAGTACCTCTCAAATATTGGAAAATCCATTTTACTACATTCCAATGTTCCATTCCCAGATTGCTCATATACCTGCTCACAACTCCCACTACATGGGAAATGTCTAGACTTGTGCATACCATTTCATACATCAAACTACCAATTGCTAATGCATATGGTATCTTAGACATTTTTTCTTCCTCATCTGGTGTCTTTGGACACATCTCCTTAGTCAACTTAAAATGACTAGGCAAAGGTGTACTAACTGCTTTTGCATCTTGTATGTTAAACATTTTCAACACCTTCTCTACATACTCACTTTGAGACAAAAATAATTCTTTGTTTGTCCTATCCTGTGTGATCCTCATACCAAGGATTTTTTTTTCTACACCCAAATCCTTCATAGGAAATGAATTTTCTAATTTCTTCTTAAGTTCATTAATATGTTGCATGTTAGACTCGGAAACAAGCATGACATCAACATAAATTAATAGGATAATATAGCTTCAATTATCCAATTTCTTAAAATAAACACAATAATCAGAATGACATCTTTTGTAACCTTGTTCAACCATAAAACTAGCAAATTCCAAATACCATTGCCAAGGTGCTTGCTTCAGGCCATACAAACTCTTCTTTAACTTGCACAAAAATTCCTCCTTACCCTTGACCTCATATCCCTATGGTTGCTACATGTATATTTCCTCTTCCAAATCCCCATGGAGAAACGTTGTTTTCACATCTAGCTATTCAAGATGCAAGTCTTTTGCGGCCACAAGACTTATAATAGTTCTAATAGAAGTCATCTTTACAACCGGAGAAAATATTTCATCAAAATATATACCTTTTTTGTGTGCAAAACCTTTTACCATGAGTTTGGCCTTATATCTTTTCTTGGCAAGTCAAACGAATCAATTTATTTCATAATGCTCTTTTACCTGTAGGTAATTGGACTAAGTCCCAAGTCTGATTTTGCAACATGGAATCCATTTCCTCTTTCATGCCTAGCTCCCATTACTTTTTGGTATCTACCTGCATTGCTTCTTTATAACCTTCAAGTTCACCAGAATCAATTAATAATATAGAATATAATGATGGAGAAAATATTTTGGAGGTCTAGTTATCCTTGTAGAATGTCTAACACTTGCAAGAGTTTGTGGGATAACTTGTTGTTGAGCACCAGGTACCAATGGCATTTTATTTTCTAGAATCTCATCCAACACCACATAGTCCTTTTTGGCATGTTCATGCTTCTTTTCCTATAGTTGATCCTTATACATGACCTTCTCATTGAATATAACATCTTTGCTCCTAATGATTTTATTATTTTTATAATCCCATAATCGATAACCAAATTCATCTACTCCATATCCAATGAAGATACATTTTTTAGACTTGGCCTCAAGCTTGGTTCTATTTTTAATATCAACATGGACAAAAGATTCACAACCAAAGGTTTTCATAAATGAGTAGTTTACCTTTTTACCCATCCATGCCTCCTCTAGAATGCCACCATCCAAAGGATTTGAAGGTCCCCTGCTTACTAAATAAATAGTGGTATGTACAACATCTACCCAAAACTATAAGGGTAGTGCAACATACAATCACATGCTCCTTGGACGCTCCATAATGGCCCTATTCATCCTCTTAGACACACCATTTTCTTGTGGGCTTCCAAGAATTATTTTTTTTCCTACAAATTCCATTGTATGAACATTAATTTTCAAATTCTCTGCTGCAATACTCACCTCCATTATTAGATCTGAGACACTTCAACTGTTTTCATATCTCATTCTCAACCAAAGCTTTCTACTTTTAAAAGTTTCAAACACTTCTGATTTTTGTTTTAGGAAATACACCCATGTTTTCCTAGTTGCATCATCAATAAAAGTAACATAATAGCAAGAGAAACCAAGAGCAGATACCTGATCTGGTCCCCATACATTTGAATGCACAAGTTCTAATTTCTCACACTTCTTCTCTTTCCCAACTTTGATAAATTAGACTCTTTTTTGTTTTCCATAAACACAATTTTTGCAGAACTCCAAGTCAATATGCTTCAGACTTGGTAGCAACTTTCTAGAGTGAAGGATCTTCATCCCTTTCTCACTCATGTGCCCAAGTCTATGGTGCCACAATTATGTTTCTATCCTTGCAACAAGTGCTCTAACTATCTCAATAGCAATTGTTTCTGTAGCAGCTAAGGTAGAACAAGTATTACCAGTACACAAATATAATGTGCCTACCTTTTCACCTTTAGCTACTGCTAATGCGCCTTTAGTGACCTTCCAAACTTTGTTTGTAAAGGTAACTATGTAGCCTTCACTACCCAGTAGCAACCCTTCATTTCCATTCTACAACTTGATTTTTATTTTTCCTTTTCCAACAATCTGGAAGGGTTCATCATCACCCAAATATACCTTTCCAAAATCACGTTGAACATAATCTACAAAATATTTCCTATCGGGTGTGGCATGAAATAGAGCCCCTGAATCTATTACCCAGGAATCATTAACATTATCAAAACATAGAATTAAAGCATCCTGCAATTTATTACTTGTAGCATTAGCTTCCTTACTGTCATCATGTTGTTTATCTCCCTATTTTCCTTTTTGAGACCAACAATCCTTCTTCAAGTGTCCTAGCTTTCCACAATGCCAACAATCCATTTTTCCTCTGGATTTAGATCTTCCTTTCTTCGACTTCCCTTGTGACTTCCCATTTTCCCTCTCTCCTTTATTCTTCCCATGTTCTCTATAGTTAAAGAATTACCTGATGTTGAAGTCTCCCCTGTGCTTTTCTATCACATTTCCTCCCTAAGAATAACACCAACATCATCATCAAATTTCAATATATTTGAACCAAAGACTGAGTTACTTATAGCCATTATTAAGCTATTCTAGCTTTCTAGAAAAGAACATAAAACCAAGAGAGCCCTCACCTCTTCATCAAAATTTACTTTTATAGAAGTTAATTGACTGGTAATCGTATTAAACTCCTTTAAATGAGATCACATATCCACTTTCAATCTTTTTTAGATTAAACAAATGCTTCATGAGAAATACCTTATTTGAGGCTAAGGGTTTTTTGTATAATTTAGCCAAATGTTCCTTCAAATCCACTATTGTCATTGCTTCTATTATATTGAATGTTGCAGATGGTGCTAGGCACAATCGAATGGTTCCCAATGCCTTTCTATCTAGAACCTCCCATTCTTCATCGGACATAGTAGCCTCTTTCTTTTTTTTTCCTTACAATGGCCACCATAGATCCTTTTGATACAAATAATCTTCCATCTGCATCTTCCATAATTGATAATTTTGGCCATTGAACTTCTCAACCTTGAATTTTTCTTCTTCCATTGCTCCCACTCAAATCTAGAGGTTTCTTGCCAATCAACCAAAATACACACCTTTGATACCAGTTGTTAGGATTCAGGCAGATCAAAGTAATAAAAATTAACAATTATAAGCAGATTAAATAACCCAAAAATAACAATGAAGAATAACACAAAAGAAATCAACACATAAATTTAATGTGGTTTACCAGATATGGGCTACGTCCACAGAAACTCAACCACCCAATGATTTTATTATCCAGTACAAAATAGAATACAATCTCATGAATTACACACACCACAACTTACATCCTAGTCGCGTATAACAAGCTTTTTAGAAGCTTCCAAAATTAGGTTTTTTACAAAGTCATTTTTTTCATTTGATGTGTTAGCGGGAAAACCTTGACGTATTAATGGGAAAAAAAAATTCAAGGGTTGTGCCCCCAAACCCCTGCTATCAAGGGCTACCGCCCCCAAACCTCAATGACAATATGTTACGAGTGTACAATACTTGCATGATTAGTCGCCACATGCTAATAAAGACCAAGGACACACACCTTGCAACAATCCCTCCCAGTGCAAGCGAGGTGTTCAAACCCATGACCCAGGCTCTAATACCAATTATTCCACAGGAGGTTGTCATTGCAACAAAAGATTGGCATATTAATGCTCGATACAATTTCTAGAGTTAATGAATCCATGGGAGGTGGTTAAGCCATGTCACAAACCCAAGTGCTATGCTACACAACACAAGGATACCAAGGGCGCACACCTTGCAATACCTATATCTACAAAGGAAGTTATTTTCTTAAAGGAGTGTGATTCTTGGATGGAGGCCATTAAAGGTGAGTTGAGGGCCTTGGAAATGTGTGAGACTTGGGATCTAGTTGATACTCAAAGGTAGGAATCCTAGTGGTTACAATTGGGTATTTAAGAAGAAAGTTTGAGTATATGTATAGCTAGAAAGATACAAGGAAAGATTGGTGGAAGAAAGGTACTTCTAGGTTGAGGGAATCAATTTTAATAAAATATTCTCTTTTTGCAAGATTAAATTCTATTATATTCCTGCTTTATATTTATCCTTCTTATGATTTAGAAGGAAAATGTATGTTGAAATTACTTTGTTTCATGGGGATGTTTATGTTGAAATGAACAAGACAATTGAGAGTGGGGGTGAAACAGTTGTAGAAAATTAAACATTCAAAACCCTCAATAGTAATAGATCCACAAGCATTCAATAAAATCTTATTCTGTTAAAATGATTAAACATGAAATGTGGATAACATAAACTAAAATCACAACACCACACACATAAGAACACTAGATTTACGTGGAAAACCCAATGAGGGAGAAACCACAATGAGGATTAGCTCACAATATAAGTAATAGCAAAACTGATACAAAGAGGCTCACTTCCAAAATAGGACACACTGTCCAAAAAGGCTCACAGTCAAGGCTCACTTCCATTGAAATAACATAAGATAGAAGAAGAATGTTACACAGAGAAACACTTCTCAATGCAAAAAGGAGTCCACCACAATTTCTCACACACTTTCATTGTCTCACATGAAATATTTCATATACCTTCAACTCACTACCTTCTGGAACCCTAACATGAAGTTCACACTGCTCTACTCAAATTCGCATCACATATACTTTACTCACATCACTCTTAGAATCTATCTTGCTTCTTACTCTTTCCTTCACCTCACTTGCATCAACACCATTCATATTTATATCAACCTCTACCTCAAAACTTTCTATAATGTTGACCACTAGCCATTATACATTCAAATTCAAACTAGGTCGACACCCAAACATTCTCGTGGTGGATAGGAATGAAAGACAAACTACATAAATCCTTAATTATGACCTAAATAGATCCCAACTCACTTCAACATGCTTCCACAAGCCTCACATGTAGTGTTAAAGACAAGGTCAGCCAACACCCATGTAAAACACCATAAACATTGAGTACACGCTTCCTTAGATCAAGTCGAAAGTTTTGGATAGAATTGTTTACTTGAATCCAATCCAAAACAATCTACAAACTACTTAAGATTCATCGAATACATCATCCAAGCTCACACTGGGAACCCAAGTACTAGAACCATCATCTTAGCTCATTCCAACTCATCTTCAAACTCTGCAACAAAAGAATAGCTCCATGTACTCACAACACTTCCTCTAGGTCTCAACTACATGCACAACCTATTTTCCTCTTTTTGCAAATTTCTCAATATCCTCAACATCTTCATCCATAGTTGAGATCAATGACAACACCAATCAGTAGACTTCTTGTTGACATCAATAACAACACCATCATTCTTGCAACAATCTCCCCCTTTATCATTGATGGCAACACAAGATGTGAAAAGACACCAAAGACCACACAACAATTCTAAATTCTCTCTTTCTTTTTCTTTAGATGATCTTCTTCCTGAGAGAAGATAGGTTTAATTTTTTTTCACATTTCTTTCTCTCCCCTTTTGACATCAATGGCTAAGGATAAAATATTTAGCATTTTTCTCCCTCTTTGACATAGAACCATAAAACCTACTTTGAATTCTCCCCCTTAGGAGTACACCCAACTAAAATCAGTAACACAATGACAACGCATGATACTACCTACTCCCCTAAGAGGTAGCCACCAATATCAATCCAGACAATAGATAGATCCATAGATCCATTGGACCGATGCACCTCTATATGCATCTAGTTCAAGAAAGGGGGGTAATAACCCCCAACTTCTCTCGAAGATACTCAAAAGTATCCTTAGGAAGAGCCTTAGTAAATATGTCAGCAATCTAATCCTTTGTAGGAACATACTCAAGCTTTACATCATTATTCATAACTTTCTCTCTCAAAAAGTGATATCTGATAGATATATGCTTTGTCCTTGAGTGCATCACTAGATTTTTTGAAATTTTTATTGCACTTATATTATCACAAAAGATAGATATAGTTTCATCATATACAACTCTGATATCCTTCAAAGTTTTCCTCATCCATAATACATGTGTACAACATGATGATGCTACAATATACTCAGCCTCTATAGTGGATAAAGAAACTGAATCCTATTTATTTCTTAGCCATGATACCAATATACATCCAAGAAAGAATGCACCACCACTTGTACTTTTCCTATCATCAACACAAACAACCCAATCTACATTTGTATAAGCATTTAATGTGAAATCAATATCCTTAGGATACCATAAACCATGATCTGGTGTGCCTCTTAAATATATGAATATTATCTTCAATTCTGCAACATGTGTTTCTTTAATATCTTCTTGAAATCTAGCAACAAGACAAATTGCATGCATGATATCCGATCTAGTAGCAGTTAAATATAATATTCCACGAATCATAGATCTATACTTGCTCTGATTAGCCTTAGGTGAATCATCATATTTTCTTAATTTAAAACCAGTCACCATGGGAGTACATACCAGTTTGGAGTCATCCATTCTAAACTTCTTCAACATTTATTTGACATACTTAGACTGTGAAATGAAAATACCTTTATCATTTTGATTAATTTGTAGCCCAAGAAAGAAATTCATCTCCCCAAACATTAACATCTCAAATTGTTTCTACATATCTTCAGCAAAATTCTTGCACATAGCCTCATTTTCAGCAAAGATAATGGCATCCACATATACAACTTATGAATGATGATCTGCAACAAGCTAAACAAAGACAACACAAACAAGGTTATTCATTCAAATTAGCACAAACATCATTCCCTGTGATATTCTTGATCAAGCGGAGATGAAAACATGAAACAAAAGCAAATGAAAGCATGTTAACAAACTAAATAGATCAAACCTCCATCCCATAGGGGGATTGGTATCACTTTGATGTGGAAAGTGGCCCTTTCCCAATCCCTATTTGATAAGCTCCAAGATTGTTGATGCAATATAATGAAATTCCTTCAAAGTGGTGATGAATACAAGCTAAAATGATAAAGAAAATGTGATGAAGATGCAAAGATGCAAGTGATAGAGATGAAAGTGCCTATAGTGAAAATGCATAAGATTGTGGATCTATATTATGAAAAGGATGCCTCTATTTATAGAAGCCAAGGGTTGAAGAATGGAGGAAATTGGTGAATGTGGGATAAATTGAGATCCGATGAGAATGTGCCAAGTGTCATAATTCTATTGGAGGAAGTTGGAGCACATTTTGGGAAATGTGTGAGTGGAGGAGGATGGAAGAGAAGTAAATGTTGTTGGTTGAGAATTTGAAATTGGTGTAAGAGGAATTGAATGATATTTGAGAGAATGTAAGAGGATTCGAAAGGTTGTAAGAGAATTTATTGCAAATGTAAGAGGATGTGATAGGTTTTTGAAAACCTTTGGAGGGAAATTGAATGAGAGGTTGTTGAGAGGAATATTCCTTGGAATATGCCTTGGTGAGGGAAAAGAGATGAATTAAATAATTAATTGAAATTATTTTCATGTGCAACCTGGTTAGTTGACCATGAGTTGATTTAACTCTTGAGGAGTTAAAAGTTGGAGGAATTGATAATGATGATTAGAAAGTTGATTTAAGATTAATTAATCCATAATTAATTAATTGGAGTGAATTAGAAGATGTGACATTTGATTTGATTGATTTAATCAAATGGGAGGATTTAAAAGAGGATTTAATTAAATGATTTTATTTAATTAATTAAGATGAATAATTAGTTAGAAGGATGAATTAATCAATAAATTTAATTATTTGATTAATAGTTGAATTTGTTGAATTTAATTAAATAATGATGATTATTCAATTAATTGATCAATTTGAGATGATTTTAGAAGAAATGGTGTTAGTTGATCATAATCAGATATCCAGTATCAATCAGGACATTTTCGGTGTCTACACAACTACTATCAAGATTTTTCCTTCCTTAATTTTAAAGTAAAGATTACTATCTGTAGAGCCCTTGTTGAAACCTTGTTGTATTAAGTACCTATCCAATCTTGCATACCAAGCTCTGGGAGCTTGCTTCAAACCATATAGTACCTTCTTCAACTTACATACCATGTCCAGTTGATTTGATAACTGAAAACCTTCCAATTGTTCCATATAAACCTCTTCTTCCAATTCTCCATTTAGAAAAAAAAACTTCACATCTATCTAATAGACCTTAAAATCTATGTGTTGAAAATGCAAAAAACATTCTAATAGCTTCCATCATAGCCACAAGAGAAAAATTCTCCTCAAAATCTATTCCTTCTACTTGTGAGTAACCCTTACACACAAGTCTTGCTTTGTTCCTGGCAACTTCTTCATTCTCATTCAATTTGTTTCTAAAAACCCACTTGCTTTCAATTATGTTCTTGTTTGTCGGTCTAGGGACCAATTCCCAAGTATGATTTTTCTCTATCTACATAAGTTATTCTTCCATTGCTTTTATCCAATGTTCATCCTTACATGCTTCACTTACTGATTTAGGTTCATCTTTAGAAAGTAAACAAAATTTTACCTCAATTTCAGCAGCTCTGCTTCTTGTCAATACACCTTTCCTCTTATCTCCAATAATTTAATCTTCAAAATGATTCTTCTGCACATACTTAGGGGTTTTAGCAGTCTTTTTTGGAGCTTCTTCCTCTTCTTTCTGTACCTCTTTTCCATCAAGTATTCCTTCTAGTCTTATGTAATCAAGTTCATCTTACACATATCCATCTACTGCAATAGAACTCTACAAATTTTCATCAACTTCAACACTTGCACTTTCAACTATCATTCTCAACCTTTTTTTGTAACATCTGTAAACTTTTCTCTTAATAGAATATCCAAGGAAGATAACTTCATCAAACCTTGCATCAAACTTTCCTAATTTTTCTTCATCTCTTTTGATATACCATTTTCTTCCAAACACTCTAAAATACTTCATAGTAGGAATCTTTCCATACCATAACTCATAGGGAGTCTTTGTGTTGTTAGCTCTAGCTTGAATTTCGTTAAGTATGTAAATAGTAGTATGAATATCTTCTCTCCAATAGACATTCCGTAGATTTTCCTCTTTCATCATAGTCCTTGTAGCTTCTTGAATAGTTTTGTTTTTCCTTTCAATAACTCCATTTTGCTGAGGAGTTGTAGGGGTAGAAAAATGCCTCTTTATTCCATGAACTTCACAAAACATGTTAAACTCATACAAGGATAATTCACCACCTCTATTAGACCTTAAACACTTTATTTTCAAATCCATTTCATTTTCAACCAAAGCTTTAAATGTCTTAATTTTTCTAATGCATCAAATTTCTCTCTAAGAAAAGTAACCCATGTCACTCTAGAGTAGTCATCAATCAAAAGCATAAAGTACCTGTCACCTTGTAGACTTCACCCTTGTAGGACCACAAAGATATGTATGCACTAATTCTAGCAATTTGATAGTAGATTGTTCCTTTCCCTTAAAACTAATCCTTGTTTTTTTTCCAAATTGACAACTCTCACAAACAACATTGATAGGTTTTATGATCTTAGGTAAATATCTCATACATGAACCAAACTAATTCTTGCAAAATTATCAAAATTTATGTGACGCATCCTCTGGTGTCATAACCAGCTATCATTAACCTATGACATAAATCAATTACCATTGATGCCCTTAAGTTGATAGATGTTTCCTTATGTTCTCTCACCTACAACAATCACAGTTTCAAACCCTTTTTGGATCTCACAAGCTTCATCCTTAAACACAAGATTGTATCATTTGCTACACATTTTCCTAACACTCAAGATATTATGTCTTAATCCCTTAAGATAGTAAACATTGTTAGTATTATGCTTGCCATCAAAACTAATTGAACCTATTCCACAAATCTTAGCTCTTGAATCATCTCCAAATTTAATTAATTCCCTGTCATAATTTTGAAGATTAAAAAACTTAATTTTGTCTCCATTCATATGATTTGAACAACCACTATCAACAACCCAATAATTCGTATCTTCTTTGACATGAAAAGTAGATACCAAAGTACCTTCAACCTTATCCTTCTTCTCTAAAATACTTTCCTTCACACATCTTTGAGGGTTAGCAAAACTTGATTCATCTTTTATAGCCAAAAATAGACATTCATTATCATCAAAATCTCCATAATTAGATTCATCATCAAAAATACTAGCATCTTCTCTCAAATAGTAAGCTTTCTTAATCATCTTCCCTTTATTTCATTTGTTCTTATTTTTTACAACTCTCTTTGGACATCTAGAAGCATAATGACCTATCTCACCATAGCTAAAACATTTGAAAGGTAATTTACCTTGATACTTATCAGTGCCCTTTTTCATCTTCCTTGCGAAGTTAGCTTCCAGATCATCAAGTTCTTCTTCACCTATTTCTTCAACATTCTCTAATTTCTCAGCCTTGAAAGCAGTCTCTACTTTTGTTCCTTTCTTCAATTTTCTCATTTCAAGTGTAGTTATAGTACCAATCAACTGATCTCTAGAATATTTATCAAAATAAATTGTTTCCTCAATAGCAAATACCTTTTCACTATAACAATCTGAAAGAGATCTAATAATTTTCTTCACCACTTTAGATTCTTTAACCGTTGCAACAAGACCTCTCATGTCACTTACCAGTTCATCAATTCTCTAAATGTAGCCTTTACCTATTTCATCCCTAGACATTTGCATCATTTCAAATTGTTCCTTCAAGTTCTACAACTTTGCTTGCTTGACCTTAAGATCTCCTTCATAAATTCTTTCTAACTTATCCCAAACTTCTTTAGCAATCTTCAGACTCATAACTTTAACTACTTTAGTTTTAAAGACTATTTGTAATAATGTACCTTGCCTTAACATTGATCTCATGCGCCTTCACCTCTACACTTATGCTAGGACCATTCATAGGTGGAGTGTATGGGTTCTAATAAGCCCTCTCAATTTCATATCCTTGAGTGCAAAAATATCCTTCTATATGTATTTTCCAAAATGCATAATTTGTGCCATCGAATCTAGGGTACTCCAAAGGAATCTTGTTTGCCATCTCAAATCTACCTCAAGCAGTTAATCTCTTCTTCAAGGAACCTTACTCTGATACCAATTTTTGAAATAAACAACACAATTGAGAGGGGAGCTGAATTATTTGTAGCAAATTAAATCTTCAAAACCCTCAAAATTAAACAAATCCACAAGCATTCAATAAACTCATATTCTGTGAAAATGATTAAACATAAAATGCAGATAATAGAAACTAAAATCACAACACCACACACATAAGAACACCAAATTTATGTGGAAAACCAAATGAGGGAAAAACCACAGTGAGTATTAGATCACAATATAAGTAATAGAAAAACCGGTACAAAGAGGCTCACTACCAAAATAGGACACACTCTCCAAAAAGGCTCACAACCAGGGCTTACTACCACAAAAAGAATACAAGAATATAGAAGAAGAATGTTACACAAATAAAAAATTCTCAATACAACAAGGATTCCACCACAATTGCTCGCACACTTTCGCAGTCTTACATGAAATATTTTGGATGCCTTCAGCTCACTGCCTTCAAAAATCCTAACATGAAGTTCACACTACTCTGCTCAAATTCACATCACATACACTTTACTTGCATCACTCTTATAATCTATCTTGCTTCTTACTCTTTCCTTCACCTCACTTGCATCAACACCAATCATATATATATATCAACCTATGCCTCAAAACTTTCTCTAATGTCGGCCACTAGTTGTTATACATTCAAATTCAGACTAGGTTGGTGCCAAACATTCTCGCGGTGGATAGGAACAAAAGGAAACCTACATAAATCCTTAATTAGGACCCAAATAGATCCCAACGCACTTCAACTCACTTCCACAAGCCTCGAATGTAGTGTTAAACATAAGGTCGGCCAACACCCATGCAAAACACCATAAAAATAGAGTACACACTTCCTTAGATCAAGCCAAAAGTTTTTGACTACATAATTTACTTGAATCCAATATAGAACAATCCACGAACTACTTAATATTCATCAAATACATCATCCAAGCTCGCATCAACAAGTAGTTTAACTTAGAACAACTGATGACCCTTGTTTGTATATTAATAACTGAAACTTACACTGTACTGCATCAAATCTAGTAAAAATTTGACCACATAAAGATAAAGACACTATAAGCAGCTCACCAAATCTGCACAACCTAAATCCATTTAGCAGAGAAACATAAAGCAAATAGATTTCTCCCAGAGAGTAGAAAACACCATTAAATAATTAATTCATACACTGGTGAAAATATCTTGCACTGTACAATAATCTAGAAACCTAAATTTTGAACATAGCAATCACTGACAACTTTGAATAACCTGTAAGAACCACATAGGTATAGCATCAACATAAAAATAACGTGGAGCACAATATCATTCGAAGCACACTATGATCATTTGCACAACACAGTTTACCCTGTTTATTAAATTTTCTCAAAAGCACTTGGGACCCAAGTACCAAAACCATCATCCCAGCTCATTCCAACTCATCTTCAGACTTGCAACAAAAATAATAGCTCCATGTACTTACAACACTTCCTCTAGGTCTCAACTACACATGCACAACCTATTTTCCTCTTTTCACAATTTTCTCAATATCCTCAACATCTTCATCCATTGACATCAATGACAACACCATCATTCTTGCAACACTTACAAAAATATATGTGAAACAATCTAACGATTTTATGGTAAAAGGGAAGGAAAACTTTATTCTTAAGTTGAAACAATGATTATATGGTTTAAATTAATTACCCTAGATTTAGTATCAAAAAAATTATCTTTTAAATTGGAACTTAGATTTATTATGAGTGAATGTGATCATTATGTTTCTTTTAAATTTATTAATGATTAGTTGTTAATCAGTTTTATATTCAGTGAGCCTATGTTGTTCTTTGGAAATAGTAAGAGAATTATTATGGAGGTAAAAATCTATAATTCCTTTGACATGAAGGATTTGGAGCCTAAAATATACAAATTTAGGGATTTGTTGGAAAAAAATGTTTTAGTCAAAGTAATTATGTTCAGACTATTTTGAAGCAAGTTACTCTATAAGACAATAATCTAGTAAGTATCCATTTACTTGTTAGTAATAAGTTATCCTCAAATCAATGTCTTAAGTCAAATGATCATTTAGATGATATTTTTAATTTTCCTTATTCTACTTCCTTAGATAGCCTAATGTATGCTATGGTCTATGCATGACCAAATAATTTCCTAGTAGTGGGATTTCTTAGTAGGTTTGTGTCTAACCTAGAGAATTAAAATTATGTGTAAAGGGATTTCTAATCTTTGAGAGGAACTTCTAATCATTTTATTTGTTACCATGGGACTACTAATGTGGGAAAGTTTAATTTTTTATTAAACTTATGATTGTGGCTTGGAAAATAAGAGGTCCACAAGTAGTTATTCATTCACTTTATTTGGAGGAATTTTCAAGTAAATGAGTAAATGGAAACCTATAGTTGCATTATCCACTATAGAAGAAATTACATGGTTATAAAACATGATTGTAAGGAGATAGTGTGGTTACAATGATTACATTTAGGTGTTTTGAGTGTGTACAAAACATCAAATGATGAAATGATTACACCCTTTTATTTATATTCTCTTAAATTTATTTTCTATAAGAAACCTCTTCTCATTTCTTTAATTTTGAATCTAAAACATTCTTTTGAAAATATTTTATCATATTATAATTTAGAGAAATCCATTTAAAGATAAAATGAATTATTTTTTTCTTATTTTTTATTATAATCTACTTTAGATAAAACCATTTAAGATAAATAAGAATTGAATCTTTATTTTATTTTTATCTTTAAAACTACCAATGATAAGTGCATAAATAATTAAAATTGTTTCAAATAAAAAATTATGGTTATGACTCATAATACATTACATCATTGTAATATGTGAATAAATGTTTATCTTATTTGAGAATTGTGTTAATAAATTAAATCATACTTAGAAATGTTCGATTAGTATTGAGTAACAAAGAGAATAATGTGCTTATCTTATTATGGTGTGATGCTAATTTTTACCTTCTTTTTGACTCATTAATGCGATGTAACATATGATCATAATCTCATACTTGGATATAATAAAGGCTAAGAAAATGTAATACAATTGTTTTGGTGTTCCTAATACTAAGGATGGGACCATATCATGTGTAATAGGTAATTTAATTGATGTGGCCTATTTTATTGTTAATATGATATTTTGTAGTGTGTTTACTTATTAGTTCCTACCGTCAGGCAAGAAAATTATTGCATTTGCCTGGAATGCTTTTCTCGGGCAGCATTGACCAATCACATTTTGGCATTTAACATATTACTTATTTTTTTGTATAGTTTGAATTTGGAGAGCTATTTTTTATATTGGAAAATTAGCATTTATCTATTTATCTATTCGTTCGAGTAGCTTTATAAATCATTTTCATTTAAAAAATTCGAGAAAATGCGAACGCATAAATTGATTAAATAAATTTAAGCAAAGGCATAGTTTATAAAACTAGCGGCTAGAGGTACGTAATCCATGAATGCAAATTAAATGCATTAAAAAAATCAGGAAAATGCGAACGCATAGATTGATTAAATTAATTTAAGAAAAGGCATAGTTTATAAAACTGGCAGGTAGAGGTATGTAATCCATGAATACAAATTAAATGCATTAAATGGCATCTGGCTGGAGGTGAAGGCGCTGGAATGGCTTGGTGGCCACATATGGCCAGGGTACTTTGGTCATTTAATATAGATTTAAGCCACTTGCTATGCATCGCTATTACTTTGTGTATGTTGTTTTTTTGTTCTACAGTGACTGAGCAAGAGATGTCATAGTTGCAGAGTCCAGACCCAGAAACAAGTTACTTGAGGTGATAAGTAGTTATTTTTCTCAGTTTCTTTCCATTTTATTGCTATTACTTTGTGCATTTTGTTTTTTTATTACTTTGTGCATTTTGTTGCTTGCCTAAAAGCTTTTTCCTTGAATTTTTCTTTAATCTCCTTTGCATATAGTAACTCTGCTTCATCGCTATAATTCATTGGCCACTAACTACATTTTTATCTACTTTCTCCTCTAAATCTAAATGCATTACGCTCTCTGGTAGGAACTCGACGCTTGCGTCACTTGTTTATTTTGTACCTATTACTCATAAAAGGTTGCATTGAAAGATGGGTATTCTAAGATGGAGAGAAGAATCAAACCCATTATGAGTTGTATAAATATGGAAAACATCGCAAGTAATAATGTAACTAGAATACAAATATAAGTATAATATAAGATTTTCAAGACTAATTAAACTAAGATTAAATAGTATTGCAATAAAATTTAAATATTTTTTCTATACTTGATTCTTCCTAATAAACTAGAAGATGCCTATAAATATATGGCCTTAGTCATTCAATTTAAGTTTCATGGTGCATGTGCTAAAAATATATGGGCTATATTCTAAAAGAGTTAGTCCTAGGATGGGAGATTTGGATTTTGAACTAAACCTACTCTATATAATATAATTTAGTCTAAGGGTTAGACCATGTCATCTAGTCTAATCTATAGCTTGAGTTGTGTCATGTTCCATAGTTCCAAGTAAGAAAAAGTTATGAATGGTGATTGATGAGGGTTAAGGTAATATGTAGTGGTACCTAGCTGATGGAATTTATAATAAAAATTATGTGTCTTCTAAAATAATTAAGTTTAAGACTATGATTATGTATTTAAAACATTTATAAAAATTGGCATAAAATAGACATATAAAATAAGGATACAAAAAGACATATTATACACTTGTTTCTTACACAATGTTTTTATATTTATTGTTCTAATTTATTACATTAAACTATGCTTTAAATATTTTTTCTAAAGATTAATATTTTAAAAAAATTAAATAAAAAAGTTATTTTAATATTTTTTAATAAGACCATTTGTATTAAAAGATAAAAATATACAAATATTTTTTCCTAAAGAGAAGGAACAACTCACTAAAACCTTTTTTATAGGGTTATAATATACTAAGTTTTTTTAAATCCTAAAAAACTATCATAGATGAAAAGGCCTAATGCTATGTTAAAAACCTTTATCGATAGTAGATTAAAAACTTGAAAAATATATTATTCTTTATTATTAAATTTTCCTTTGAGGATTCTTTAACCATAGAAAAATCTTATCTCACTTCCATTATATTCATAATTCTTGTGCTGCCCCAAGCCACATGACTAGGACACTAACTAAGCAAACAACTTGTTTCTTGAAATAACAACACCAATGACCAAGATATGATAACCAAATATTGCATTTCATGCTAATCTGTAGATGAGTTTCACATCAAAAACCACAACATAATGATGAAGAGGGAGAAAACAATCTTCCAATTTCTCAGCCAAATTTGCAAAATTATAGATTACACATGACCCTACAAACAATTAACATTTAAATCGATACTTTCATTTTCTTGATTTCAATCGATTCACAATTGCATAATATTACATTCAAATTTGGAAACAAATCAAATATATTTATTATTCAAAATTCATGGAACATATATTTACAATTCTTGGGTGACTCCATCTCCTCTCTATATTCCTCTTCATTCTACCTTTGTATTGTTTTATATCCCCTCATCATTCTCTTATTGACATTAATCTTCAACCATTCAATCTTCCTCACATTGGATAGCCTTCCATCTTTAGGAAATGATTTCATTGCATTTATGCCATACCATGTGTCTCAACTCATCTCAAACTTGCAACTTCTCTACTCTATTCACCCACTCAATCGTTCCCAATTCCAACACAACCTTTCCTTTTATCGATTATGTGGATGCTAAATCCTTCTCTATACAACCCCTACTACTCTCTCCAATAATCCATGCTACCACTCTCAATTTCCATATCTACCACCATTTTATCTTTCATTTGCATTTGCAATAAAATTCATTATTCTCCATATTTCATTCAACATACAGGATATACAAGTCAAATGTTGTGTTGCCTATGAGTTTTCCTTGCTGCATGGTCATCTCTCCCCACTAATTTCTCCCTCCCACTCGATCTCTCCTTCCTTTGGTTCTAGTTTTTATAAAATATAGTTGCTTCCCCTATTACCTTTGGCCTCTCTTTCCCATGAGGCGTTGTTCTCCCCTCTTTGATTTGCAATTTAAACTTCTAAAAATAGGTGCCTCTTTCCTCTACATTTGGCTACGCAGGAAGTTCCTAGCATGGCTTCTTGTTGCCCATGTTGTCTTCCCATGCCAACCCCATCTCCCCTCTTGGTGCTAACCTCTTTGGTATTAATTTGGCTCTACTTTTTTTTTATGAATATGAATAGTATCTATATTAAAATAAAAGATAAAAATACATATTCACAAAAAAAGATGGGTGGTAAGAAGGCACACCTTAAGAGTCACATGGGCCAAGCCCAAAAATCAAGAATTAAAACAAACACATGAAAATAAAAGGCCATCATTAATTCATGTGCCTCTACCTTTTTAACTTGCATACCCATACGTTTATCTCCCACAACATTTTATTTTATCTTTCTTATTTTTTATAAAACCATGAGTGCCAATGGGAGGTGATTATTATGTAAGAAAAATAATCCAAGATGGAATCTAAACCACTTCAATTTTGACGGAATCAAAATAATATGCAAAGAACCTTAATAACATTGCCAATGCCAACATACCAATAACATCAACCTGTCACCAATGAAACAAATGCATGAAACAAAACCAAGTTTTGATATAATTTCTTACCAAGAGATTGAATTATTCTAAAAAATTATAGATATGGGAATATCAACATTATCAAACTTCCTACCAAGCCACTCTACCTCAAACCTCATGGTTTTTGAAATTTTAAAACATCACCAAATTGCCAGCCAAAGTCATAAAATGATTAAATCTCCAAAATTGTGAATTGTATGACTTTAAAACTTTTGTCATCAAATCTAAGATGGAGTCTAAATTCTACCTCTAATAATTTTTTCCATGAAACCTTACCAATCTCCTGAAATAACTATTTTTTTGGTGATGATGATTATGTGTTCGCCTAGGTGCTCCTCCATCAGACACATTGAGTGGTAAATTTGTGAGCATAGGCTCATAAAGGTGGAGTTAGGAAATAGATTCACCCTTCAAGATTGTGAAAAATCTACAACAAACTCCATCGTTGAATTTCATGCACAAAGTTACTCCTTCCATTGTTGCACCCCTTTCTTCTTTCCCCTCATAGACTCGTGTCCACCATGAAACTGACCTCCTCTACCCAATACTTCCTTTTCTTCTCTCCATGCCTTCCTCACATCATGTATTTGTTGTAACTAAACCCTTGCAACCTCTTCATGTTGAATAGCTTACAATCTGTCTTGCATCTACATCCATGATCCTCAAGAAGATCTCCATCACAAGTATACCCATTTTGTCTATTTTAATTTGTCACTACCACGACAATTTTATTGCACTTTCCATCTCTCAATCACTCAATACTTCATACACCTACAATGATACTTTTAATCTCTTCAATCACACTCCCTCTATCTATAGGTCTTGGAATAAGGTTCTTCATGTTTGACACTTTGCATATGTGCTCAAACCCTCTTCTCACTTCCCTCTCCACTCACAAGTCTTGGTGTATATTGCCTCATGGTTGGTGATCTATCCACATGCTCAAGAACACTAGCTCTGATACCATTTGATGAAGAGAGAGAAAAAAATCTTCCGATTTCTCACCCAAATTTACAAAATTACAAATTACACATGACCCCACAAACACTTAACATTTAAATCAACAATTTCATTTGTCGATTTCAATTGATTCATGATTACACAACATTAGATTCAAATTTGAAAAAAAATATATATATTTATTATTTAGAGTTCATGGAACATACATTTATAATTCTTGGGAAACTCCATCGCCCCTCTACATTCCTCTTCATTCTACCTTTGTCTTGTTCTCTATCCCCTCATCATTGACTTGTTTCCATTAATCTTCAACCATTCAATCTTTTTCTCATGTTGGAAAACCTTCCATCTTCAAGAAACACTTTCAATGCATTTATGTCATACCATGTGGCTCAACTCATCTCAAACTTGTAGCTTCTCTTCTCTATTCACCCACTCAATCACTCCCAATTCCACTACAACCTTTCCTCTTATCGATTATGTGGGCACTAAATCCTTCTATGCAAATAACTTACTACTCTCTCCAATCCTCCATGCTACCACTCTCAATTTTCATATCTACCACCCCTTTATCTTTCATTTTCCTTTGGAATAAAATTTTTTATTCTCCATATTTCATTCAAAATACAAGATATGCAAGTCAAAGGTTGCATTACCTATGAGTTTTCCTTGTTGTGTGGTCGTATATCCCCACTCACTATTCCCTCCCACTCAAGATCTCCTTCCTTTGGTGCTAGTTTTTATAAACTATATTTTCTACCCCTATTACCTTCAACCTCTCTTTCCCATGAAGCATGAGTTCTCCCCTCTCCAATTTGCAATTTGAACTTCTAAAACCAGGTGCCTCTTTCCTCTACCTTTGGTTATGCAAGAACTTCCTAGCATGGCTTCTTGTTGCCCATGTTGTCTTCCCACGTAAACCTAATCTCCTCTCTTGGTGCTAACCTCTTTGGTATTAATTTGGCTTCACTTTTAATTCATGTTCCTCTACCTTTTTAACTTCCATACCCATTTGTTTATCTCCCACAATGTTTTATTTTATCTTTGTTATTTTTTATAAAACCATGAGTGCCAACGAGAGCTAATTATGAAGTAAGAAGAATAAGCCAAGACAAAATCTAAATCACTTCAATTTGGAGGGAATCAAAATAATATGAAAAGAACCTTAAGAACATTTCAAGTTCCAGCATACCAATAACATCATCATGTCACCAATGAAACAAATGCATGGAACAAAATAAAGTTTTGATATAATTTCTTCCCAAGAGCTCAAATTCTTCCAAAAATTTTTAGATATGAGTATAACAACATTATCAAAGTTCCTACCAAGACACTCTGCCTCAAACCTCATGTTTTTTTAAATTTTAGAACTTTTCCAAATTTCCATCTAAAGACATGAAATGATTAAATCTCCAAAATTATGAATTGTATGACTTCAAAAATTTTCCATCAAATCAAAGATGGAGTCTAAATTTTTCTTGTAAGAATTTTTCTATGAAACCTTACCAATCTCCTAAAACAACTATTTTTTTGGTGATGTTTATTGTGTGTTCGCCTAGTTACTCCTGCATCACATAAGGACTCTAACAATAAGAAAACCTCATCATTTCTATATGAAAGGAGGTAAAATGGGAATACTTACAAATTGTGGGATGAATTCACCATGATGGTCCTACAAGGGAGTGGAACAGAACCCAAATGATGATAAAAAAATAACCCATGATCGTGCTCTCTCACAAACACAACACAAGGAGTGGATAAGGGAATAATCAACCTCACATCGCCACCAACACACACTTACAAATACACACAAAACCCCAAAAAACCTACAAAATAATAGAACAACTAAAAAATGTCACATCTTGACTAGATGACATGACCACCAGGTTTCCAACTCTAACTTGCCAACCAAATCTCAAGAGGGATAAATCTAAACAAGGAACCTCTAACATAGGTTTTCCCCCCCTACAAGACAATACAACCCTATTTGGCACACAACTCCCAGTAAACCATAGTGACAATGATTCATTTCATGAAACAACATGCTTCCCAATAAAAAGGTTTCATAACCTTCAAGGTACAATTTTTTTTTAAAATATGACATGGGAAGAATCACAAGGTAGAAGAAAATAAATTTTATATAAATTTTCCTAAAAATGGCTAGAATAACTCATTTTATGAAGAAACGAGGGACAATAGTGTTCTAGGGGAATACAATGCACCAAGAGGAAACTATCATTATTTCAATAGTTTCATGCATCTATTCTAGATTCTTGGATTGACACAAGAATCTTTACATAGTTTTGGAGTCCCAATAATGCATTATATTCCTTTCTTGTATCAATTTCTTATGCATGTGCTAGAATCCTAGATAGTGAGCCAATGAAGGCCCCTATCTAGACCATCATACCAAGAACAACACTCAAGACACACAAGGAAAGATTCACAAAATAAATTTGACATTAAAATGATGAAAAGGACCTAGAGACCAAAGAAAACTCTAATACCTAATCTCCAAACCCACTAGCCCATGAAGAGATAATACCCAAGAGATTGGGAGTAAACAAGGAACTCAAAAATGTGGCCAACAACACTTGGAATGAAAGGGAGGGGAGTTATACTCATCTCATTCATGCCAAGACCACAAGGAGAACCTAAAATAGCCCCACAATGAGGTAGGTTCTCACACCCGGATTCATAAGAAACACCAAAAAAGAAACTAAAGATTTCAAGATTACCAAGGTACATATTTTCTAGGAAAAGCGTCCATTGTAAACCCAAATTAAAAATGTACTCTATTTAATTTTAACCAACATTACAAAAAGGATAAATAGTATATAAGATAACATGTGCTTGACACCGACATTGAAAAATGGTAAATGCAATATAGTACCAATATACTTATGTGATCAATTTATAATCCTTCCTTTCAAGAAGTTCCAATAATTTATTACAATTAGATATGAGGACTCAAATTCCCTACATTATATATTTTGGAAAGAATAAATATAACAATGAAATAATAAAATTAATAAAATTTGAATACTTTTCTAACCTTGAACTTGAATATGAAGCTCTTCAACTAGATCCTCTAATACCCAACAATGGTTATATGCCACTCAACCATGTGGCACCCTTAGATCCACCCCATCATGATATTAGATTATCACAAGGGTTACAAGCACACTCATACCAAATATGGGAGTAAGGATTACACACACGTCAATCATGATGCATAAAAAATAGGTATGAAAAACACATAGAAATCACTAAAACAATGAAACAATATGGCTAAGGATAGGAACATGCTAGATATAACTCCCAAAGATCACAAGGAAATAGGAACTAGTGAGAGGTAAGGAGTGACATCATGAATCAGAAAGAGATGGCTTGCAAAATTGAGTATGTATGTCTATCACAAGGAAAAGAGAGTACTTAGGTGTGACATTCCCTTTCCCATTCATACCAAGCCTATGAAAGTACTCAAGCTGTGCCATTGACATAATCTTACTAGTTAGTTAATTACATAATTTCCACTTGATTTACAACTCTACATTTTCCATGAAAAAATATTCACATCCAAACTTGGGAAAAAATGTAGATACACTCCTCCCTAACCCTAGACATTAATCATAAAAAGAAATCCAAGTACGTGGAATCATCTTTCTACACTAATCTAAGTAGGGGAGAGTTACAAAAAATTTAATTTTAACACCTTTTATAGTTACAATATGAGAAGATGCACATTCAAAAATTAAACAACATAAAAAATGATGTAAACCATAAGACAATGTTTACGTGAGAAAACCTTTTCAAGAAAAAACCCACTCCAAATCATATGGATCAACTTATATTATCAGAAACAATATCAATTACAATACAATATCAAGATAAATTCTCAGGAGTCTTCACACTACTCCCTAACCCTAGACATCAATCATGAAAGGAAGCCAAGTACGTGGAATCATCTTCCTACACTAATCTAGAAGTAGGGGAGAGTTACAAATTTTTTAATTTTAACACCTTTTACAATTACAATATCAGAAGATGCACATTCAAAAATTAAACAACATAAACAACAACAATGAAAACATGTAGATACACTCCTCCCTACCCCTAGACATCAATCATGAAAGGAAGCCAAGTACATGGAATCATCTTCCTACACTAATATAAGTAGGGGAGAGTTACAAAGATTTTAATTTTAACACCTTTTATAGTTACAATATCAAAAGATGCACATTCAAAAATTAAACAACATAAACAACGATGTAAACCATAAGACAATGTTTACATGGGAAATTTTTTTTGAGAAAAAACCCACACTCCAAATCATATGGATCAACTTATATTATCAAAAACAATATCAATTACAATACAATCTCAAGAGAAATTCTTAGGAGTCTTCACACTACGACAAGAATCTTGAGTAATTCCAACAACATAGCAGCATGTAAGCTTCTTCAAACATGTCATCATGAAAATGCACTAAGTCTGCAAGTATTTATAACCTATCAACATGAAACAAGGCACCCAAAACTTTCCATAACAGATTCCCACACTCAAGGTGTGAACATGAGTTCATTATGACATGTCGTCATAATGAGAACTCATAATTATGACAATCTTCTATAATCAGCCCTTCTTCCATAAAATTTTCCATTGTTGCACATGAAATGAGCCAATATACATGAAAATACCTTGCATGTGTAGGCACCCACATCACATGGGTCCCACATGTCATAGTTAACTGGAAATATGTCATTCTTGACTCTTCCATTGTCATAATCAGTCATAAACTGACATAGAAAGTTATAATATATGTTACATAATAAATTATGACAAATGCCACCAATTTAGGCACGGATATAGGTCCTCCAAAGTGGATTCCTACCTCCACTAATTTAGCTTACAAATTATCCATGTCACATGCCATGTGATGCCATATCATCGGTAGGTCCCATAATGTGACAATAATTTTGGTAGGCAATTAAACATTATAAAATAAATAACTACATCATATAACAATAAATAAATGCTAGGAACCTAAGGTTGAGACACCCTAATCCAAACATTTTCCCACTTGTTGAAGACTTGTCAAGAGTCATATGAAGTTATCTTCTTAGGGCCCTAAGGCCCATGGAATCAAAACACCATCTAAACTTCTCCATGCTCACTAATTTTGTCAGTGCATCTACAACATTCGCCAAAGTGTCAACCTTCTCCAATTTCAACTTTCCATCTTCTACCATATCACAAACAAAATGATATTGGACATCAATTTGCTTTGTTTTGGCATGGAAGGTAGGATTCTTTGCTAAAAAAATGGCACTCTAACTCTTGCAACAAATAGTAATCTATATTTCATCTAAACCAATATCAGAACACAATCTCTTAAGCCAAATGGCTTCCTTGCAAGCATGAGTAGATACCTTGTACTCTACTTCTGTCATGGATAAAGTGACTACAACTATTGCTTGCTCATTCAACTGACAACACCACCAAACATCAAAAACACATAACCACTAGTGGATCTTCTTCTATCATTGTCACCCACCCAATCTGAATCCACATATCCATGAATACTTGTAGAATGTTGAGATCTAGTAAGGTAACCATGAAAGAACAGGGCATACTTAGAAGTACCCCAATGTACCTAATGTACCCATCCAATATTAGCCATAAACCGACTAAGGAATCACACTACTTGGGAAATGTTTGTCCTTGTACAAAGGAAATAATACATTAAATTGTCAATAGCACTAGCATACGATACTTTGGTCATATCCTCCATCTTAGTAGGGTATTTTGGACAATCATTCACATAAATCGTCATCCCTTGCATCACAATAACAACTAACTATGTGCAATTTTTCATGTTGAATCTCTCCAACATTGAGTTCACATACTTTCTCTAGCTTAACCAAATCTTTCTATTATCTCTATATCTTGTGATATCCATCCCAAAATATACCTAGCTACACCTAGATATTTTATCTCAAACTGTGTTGACAACTGAGACTTCAAATCTGAAATCATACTTTTACTATTCCCAAAAAAATCATATCGTCTAAATATAGAATAATGATGAGAATGCGACCATTTTCAGATTTATAATACACATAGTTTTCATATTTAGATCTCATAAATCCTAATGAAAACACATAGGTATCAAATTTTGGTACCACATTCTAGGAGACTATTTCAAACAATACAAAGACTTCTTCAGTTTGCAAACTAGATTTTCTTCACCTTTGACAATAAAATGCTCTAGCTATGACATGTAAATCTTTTCCTCCAAATCACCATGGAGGAATGATGTCTTCGCATCCATCTATTCCACTTCTAAATCATATGTTGTTGCAAATGATAACAATAATTGGATAGATGTTAACTTTGCAACAAGAGAGAATATCTCAGCATAGTCAATTCCCTCCACCTAAGAATACCCCTTAGTGACCAACCATTCCTTGTGCTTCTCAACACTACCATCAAGACCACACTTCTTCTTGAACACCCATTTACAACCAATGGGTTTACGTACATCAAGAAAAGGTACTAGATCCCAAGTCTATTTTTCTTCAATGCAACCATCTCCTCATCCATGGCTTTCATCCAAGAATCTACATCACTCATACCCATAGCCTCTCTAGCAATCATAGGCTCATTAGTGTTAGCAATAAAAGAAAAAATGCAATTGGAATCCAATGAGGGATAACCGAACCTTTCTGGTTTCCATCTAAGATGTGTAGACCTCCTTAATTCTTAAGGTTGAGGTTCTTCTTCTTCAAAACTTTCAGAGCTTCTCAATCTCTCCCCATCATTTGGTCTAGCAAAAGTACATGGTTCACCTTTCATCAAAGTAGGTGGAATCTGAACTATCTCCTTCTCTTTCTCCTCTTTCTCTGGTTGTGGCTCAATAGTGGAAGGTTTCATCTCTTTGAAAATTACACTTCTTCTATAGAGAACCTAATGGGCCTCTAGATCCCAAAGCTTGTACCCCTTCACATCGACACCATAGCTGATGAATATACACTTAACTACCTTGTTCTCCAACTTAGACCTCTTCTCAATCAAAACATGAGCATAAGCTTGACAACCAAATACTCTTAGATTTCTTAATGAAGGATTTTTACCAAACCACACCTCCATGGGTGTCTTTTCAACAAGTGTTGATGTAGGAGATCTATTGATCATATAACATGTAGTATCTACCACTTCTGCTCAAGGCTAGCACCACTCAACATACTTCTAGCCCTCTCCATCAATGTCATTTTCATTCTCTTTGTAACTCCATTTTTTTGTGGGGTGTATCAATTTGTCTTATGTCTCTCAATCCCATGCTCTTTATAGAACTTTTTAAACTCTACAAGCAAAACTCACTGCCATTATTAATCCTCAAATATTTAATCTTTCTACTAGTCTAATTTTCAACCAATACTTTAAACTCCTTAAACAAACAAAATACTTTAACTTTACTTATGATAAAATTAAAAAAAATCCTTCTACTATAGTATCTATGAAAGAAACAAAATATATAGATTTTGAAAACAAAGGAACATTCATAGAACCAAACACATCTGCATAAACATAGTCTAAAACCCCATAAGACTTATTTAAACTAAAGTAAAAAGAAACATGGTGTTATTTTCCATAAACATAATGTTCAAAAAAATTGAACTCAAGATTACAATCATTAAGGCCTTCAACAAGGCTCTTATTTTTCAGGGCTCTAAGACCCTTCTCACCAATGCGACCAAGTCATCGGTGCCATAGCATTTTCTTCTCTACAAGAAGCTTTATCTCCAATGAATGAGAACCCTTAGGTACCCAAAATGCATGAAGATCAATCCCCTTCACTCTTCCATCAAGGAATCCGATTTTAACTCTACCATGGCCAATGGTATTCAAGTGAGATTCATCACCTAGATACACCTTTCCACCGTCATATTCTTCATACTTTGAAAACCAACCTTTGTGAGAGGTCATGTGAAAAGAAGAACCCAAGTTTATCAACCATACATATTTTGATGCATGGGTTACCAAGGCTACAATAAAGGCATCTACGTCATCCTGAGAGGATTTTTCAAAGTAAAAATTAGAAATTTTATTTTTTCCTTTCTTCTTCTTCTCTTCCTTGCACTCTTTTCTGATATGACCAATTTTTTCATGGTTCTAACACTTCATTGTGAAATTTTCAAGAGACTTAGATATCCTTGAATATTTTGACTTCAATTTATTTTCCTTCTTTTTTTCCTTTCTCCTTCGATCTACCATGAATAGCAAGGACACCCTTAGCCATATTAAAATATTTTCTCTGCATCTCTTTAGATAACAACAAAGACACCACCTCATCCATCTTGAAATTAGTGGTTGTGATTCTAATAGCCATTACAAGGTGGTCCCATGAGTTTGATAACAAACACAATAGGATCTTACAATGATCATGTTCGCCAATCTTATCTCTAATAGAACCCAACTAAGCTATCAACATGTTAAAAGCATTTAGGTGATCTACCATAGATCCTCCATCTTCCATTTTGAAAGAGTACAGTTCCTTTCTCAAGAACAACTTGTTTATTGAGGATTTAGCCTAATAAACATCTCCAAGTTTCTTCAAAATATTTTTTCTAGTTTTCTCTTCATGGATGTTCAGGAGGATGAAATCATCCAAACAGAGTCTGATCAGACCCTTGGATTTTCTATCAATAAGATCACAATCTACTTGGGTTGTAGTTGGTTTAGTTTTGGATATTGTAGCCCATTGATCTCTATCTACAAGCATATCCTCCATTTTAATTTTCCAAAGTTCAAATTTTCTCCCATTAAAATTCTCCATCTTGATACTTTTGAATGTGCTTTCCATCTTTTACCTGCAACAAGGTCACGAAAAACCCTTTTTGCAAAACTCCCACTGAAAAAAAAGATTAACTCAAAAAACCCTTCAAACCCAATAATAGAATCAAATTTAACCAAGCCCTCTGATACCAACTGAAAGGAAGTTAGGTATGCGGAAGTAGCTTCCTAAACTAATCTAAGTAGGGGAGACTTACAAAAAAAAGATGAACACCTTTTACAATTACAATATCAAAAGATGCACATTCAAAAATTAAAAAATATAAACAACAATATAAATCATGAGATAGTGTATACGTGGGAAAACCCTTTCAGGAAAAATCTCACACTCTAAATCACATGGCTCAACTTTTATTATCAACAACAATGTTAGTTACAATACAATCTCAAGAGCAATGCTCAAGAGTCTTCACACTATGACAAGAATTTGGAGTAACTCTGACAGCATAACCGCATGTAAGCTTCTTCAAACCTATCATCATGAAATGCATTTATTTTACAAGTATTTATAACCTCTCAATATGAAACAAGGCACCCAAAACTTACCATAATCAATTCCCATGCCCAATGTGTGAACATGAGTTCATTATGGCATGTTGTCATAATCAGAACTCATAATTATGACAATATTCTATAATCAGCCCCTCTTCAATAAAATTAACCATCGTTGCACATGAAATGAGCCTATATACATGAAAATACCTTGCATGTGTAGGCGCCCACATCACATGGGTCCCACATGTCATAGTTAACTAGAAATATGTCATTCTTGACCCTTCCACCATCATAATTAGTCATAAACTGACATAGAAAGTTATCATAGCCCAATACATAATAAATTATGATAAATTCCACCAATTTAGGCATAAATCTAGGTCCTCCAAAGTGGATGCCTACCTCCACTAATCTAGTTTACAAATATTCCATGTCACATGTCATGTCACATGTCACATCATCGATAAGTCCCACAATGTGACAATCATTTTGGTAGGAAATTAAACACTATAAAATAAATA
The DNA here is from genome assembly GCA_007258455.2 of Sequoia sempervirens. Taxonomy (NCBI): domain Eukaryota; kingdom Viridiplantae; phylum Streptophyta; class Pinopsida; order Cupressales; family Cupressaceae; genus Sequoia; species Sequoia sempervirens. The sequence continues at coordinate 1,017,860,791 of VDFB02271358.1, forward strand.
ATTATATCATATAACAATAAATAAATTATAGGACTCTAAGGTTGAGACACCCTAATCCCAACAAATCATAGGCTCATCATCCTCTAATTGGACCAACTAGGCATGACCCAAAAAACAATGCATAAAAATAACATAAAATAATGAACATAATTTCATAACATTCACATCAAAATTAATTGAGAAGACATGAATTTCCCATTCCAATTCATTCAAATTCAAATCTTAAATTTTATTTTTATCACATAACTATATAATTTCTTCAAAACTCCATTAATGAAAGCTTGTTTTTCACAAACATGGCATAAAATAGTGAACTTGATGTCAATGCAATTACAATGGAAAATAATTAAAGGGGAAAAATATCACATTATAATTCATCTAAATTCACTTTTAAAATTTAAATTTTATAATTTATTTTTCCAAGGAAAATCATATAAATTTTTTAAGACTCTATTAACGAAAGCTTGATTTTCTCTTTTTTATTGCTAATATTTTAAAAAAATAAAAATACCCTTAAACAAATTCATGAAATAAAATTCATATTTCGAAGATTTTTTGAAAAAAATCTATAGTAGGGGCACAAATTGGATATTTTGAGAATTTCTAAAATAAATTAAACTAACCTTTTTTATAAAGATTAAATCTAAAAGCAAAGTCCTATAATACCTTAAGAGTGAGAATGAGATCCAAAACTCAAAAAAATCAAAAAAACAAATAGAGGAAAGAGATGTGCCTCTCTTTTTTATTTCACCCAAACTTAAATTCTTCAATTTTATCGAAAATGAGGCAATAGAATCACAAACATAATGGGGTTACTTCTTGATATCCATAAGCCTATGAAATATCCAAGCTCATCCCCTCCAATCAATCCCAATCCACTAATTTTGAAATTTCCAAGGGAGAGGGTTTGAGAGCCATTTTTCCAATAATGAAAAGTAAACTATTTATTTTCCTTTATTCCTATTTTCTATTTTTTCCATTTTCTAATTTATTTATTCACATTTTTCTTATTCTTTTTCCCACAATGTATTTTATGAAAATTCAAATACTTAAACATTTTCCTCTTTGCAAGATCCAAATAAACCAATTAAATCAATTCCATGTGTTCATATTCTAATGAAATAATTTCAATTTAAATACAAATTGTACCCAATTAAAATATAATTTCCTAGAGAAATTTACTTAAGGATATTTCTCTATTTATATACTCAAAAAGTATCTAACCAACCATAATATAATAGGTAATTCATCAAAACATATTATGTGTATATAGGAAATATATCATTAAATTAAAACATGCAATTATGGGTAACTCGTAGTGCATATCTATTCCTAGAATGTGATGTTAGTGGGAGTATTGTATTTTGTTTATGTTCAAATTTTATATGATTATGTTTTGATATTATTGTCTTATGTCCTTGTTTATGTTTCCTCTATGGTTATTTTATTTTTATGCATGATTTAAATGGCATGAAAGTTCATGTATGTTATATTACCAAGTCCCTTGAAAGGGGATGAATGTATTTCATTTTGGAGGTGTTTTTTGGATGCATGCATGATGCAGGCTTTCATGAGTGATTATTATTATGTTTTGGCTTATGATTATATGGATTAATATAGATGTTATAATTAAATGATATCATTAAATTTATCATTTAAAATGAAATGAAATTATGGATATGATTTTGTAAAACATGGGGTATTTATGTGATGCTTCGTCTATTTATATATGAAGCAGGTACACTTGACGTGTGTGTTAAGTGGTTACAGGTACTAGGCATTTCTCCACCTAGCTCTACAGGTCTGATTATACCTTGATGATGGTTATAAGGCGATGTCTTATTGGCCATTTATTATTTTCCTTACCTCTCATACTTGATCCAAGTGTGATACCCTTTTTGTTTTATGTATCATCATTCTAATTAGAAGGGAGTTTTTATCTCTTAGTTTTGCATCCTTTGGTGAAGGTTTGTCCTTGTTTTGTTTGGTTAAGTCAGTCTAGAAGTGGATTGGAGATTGATGATTCCCTCATCATATTCTAGAGTTTTGTTGTGAGAGAATGCAATTGTGGGTTGTAACTAGTCATTGTGTAGGATATGTTCTCTCTCTCTCTCTCTCTCTCTCTCTTGCGGTGGATTTATCCCACAAGTGGTTATTATTTTTCTATTTCAACCTTGATTATGCAATGGTGAGGTCATCTTGTTGTTTTTCTTGGCTTTTTTGTGTTTATACAACACTTTTTTGCATGTTGTTGTACACGTGTGATATGTTGATGTCATATGTTTAGTGTTGCGGTTGTTGTATTTCAAAAAAAATTGTTCGATCAAGTTTTTCCTTGTTCTTTAGTTGGGCATTATATTTGGTATCAGAGCCCATGTTGTGGCACTAGGATCTCTAGTTAGTGTTGTTTCCCATTTGGTTTTGGTGTGATTGAGGTGTGTGTGTTCTCAAGTTCTTATTTTTGCAAGATAGGCATAGGACTTATTTCCTTGTATGCCTTAGCATGGTGTTGTACAAGGGTTTTGTTTTCTAAACCATGACTTATATTTTTTGGAGAAAGGATTGCTTTTAGGCCTTGTCATATTCAATAGGATTTAAGTGAAGACCTTGGTGGAGAGTCTCCCAAGGTTGAGAGTGACCACTCTCTTGTGACTTCTTGTTGTGTGTTGGCATGTTTGGCCCTTGGTATTTTTGTGGGTTGCGGGTAACATGTGTGTTACCTAATGTCCCCTTGCTTGGTTGCTTCAGTTATGTATGTTGGAGGGTCAATATACCTTTTATTGGTTAAGAAGTCTTGGTTTTTTGAATTTCCTTTGTGTTCTTATCTCCGTATTAAGCTTAATGGTTGAAATGACCTTATGAGGTCATGATTTTTCTTCCATAATTCTTTGATAACCCTGATTATGAAAATTTTAATTAAAATAGAATAACTGTGTTGTTAAGTTTGATTAATTATTATGCACTCTCATGTGAATGGGAATTTTAATGTGAAATAAATGATATTATGTTCATATACTTGATGTAGGAAAAGATTAGTGAAACATGGTAATGCTTTCTTAAAGGAATCTCATGGTGTGTGCCTTAAATGGGGTAAGAAAAAGTAGAGATGTAACTATGATTGTGTAATGAGCTCTTTCTCTATGTGCCTTATGGTGATTTGGAAATGCAATTCCTTTATTTGTGTGTGGATAATAGAAGTGTTTCCTAATAGTTCATGGTGCCTTAGATTCAACTAAATGCATGTTTTATGTAAATTTGTCTTGTAGATATAAAAGAAAGAGGTTTTGTTAGAATAAATCTTTGGGTGAAAGACTTAGGTCCCCAAATTACATTCCTATCTTAGGATGTATGTGTTCACATGTGCATGGCATAAATTAGCATTACGTAAAGTTTAGAGATAAAAAGGAATAGTGGAATCGTGTGCATAGTAATCAAATAATAATCATTGTAAGGAAATGAATACATTAGTAAACCTTGCATTGTTATTTCCCAAATCTAAGTTCTTATTTCATTGTATGCCCAAATGTAGAATGGCATGTGAATTGTAGGAGCATTATGTTGGTGACACTTAGGGTTCCCAACTCTATTATTATTGATAGAAACTCATATAAATGTTAACTCATTATATCCTAATTAGATATGTAAAGTGAGTAAGTGCATGATTAAGTGATTTTTTTGTGAGAATAATGTTGTGCCTATGATGTTAAGGGTGCTACCACAATAATGGGTTACACTTTCTGGAACATCTTGATTTTTGTTGAAATCACATATTTTGAGAAAATATAATAATTTAAGCCTTGAAAGGTTCCATTTAAAGTATTTTAATTGAACATGGTTTGATCAAATCCCCTTAGATAAAACCCCCTTGGATAGAACCCCACTAGTTTTAAACCATACCTACAATGGTCTCCTCCACACCTATCAAAATGCTGATAAAAAACCACTTTTGATTTACATTTTGGGGGATCAAATAAATTCATTTAAAATTTATGTTTTGTAAGTATTTAGTCCTTATTATAAGCTTTCCAAAAAGTATAATTTTAAATATATTTAATTTTATTATTATATTTATTTTCTATTTCTTGTGAATGAAGGTTTTTCACCAAAAATCAAGCTCTCTATTCTGCACATGTGGAAAAATAGTAGATTACCAAAAAAATTCTAAAAAATATCTATACTATTGGTATTGATGTCCTTGATCCAACAAAAAAAATGAATTTTAATACACACAAAAAAAGTCGTGTTATATAGTAAACCTATGTCTAAATTGTAATTAGTTTGACTTCAAAACTTAATTAAGAAAAAAATATTCAATAAAACATTATGAAACAAAATGAAGGAGCTATATATCATAGTTACAGATCTAAATTCAAAATAATTAGAATATTATCCTTCATAGAAAAATATTTGTGTTATATAGTAAACATCACTCTTTAAAAATGTTGTTTATTATTAAAAACTAGTTATTGAAGGAGATGGAAAAAGAAATGCAATTTGATTCCAAAATTTAAAAAAATATAATTTAGAATCTACAAAAAAAAATTCACAAATCACCAATTTGCATCATCTTCAAAGTCCTCATGGTTTAGCAGCTAAAGGTGTCCGAAAGTGAAGATTTAGTTAAAAAAGTTTAGTTCAATGTCAAGTTTGGCCAAAAAGCATAACCCACTATTGTGGGACCACCCTTAATCAACTAGACTATGTATTCCTTGATGTGTGTTGAGATTTGAATATCCTTATCTGATAAAATATTTTATTATGATCATCTATGCCACTTGGTAGAATAGAATGTTTTGTAGGACCATGGTGGAACATTGGTAAATACATAATTCCTTTAACTAAATTTTTTTGTTGAGTGCCATTAGTTAGTAAATTTTATGATTAAGAAATTAGAATTATGGTGCCTTGTTTAATTTCAATAATATTTTGATTTAAAATATAATGTATTATGTAAGTGTGTGTTTTATGATACACCACCTTGTTAATGAGGATGTATTCATTGATACAAAATGGTTTAGTATGTTTAATTCATGTATCATTGAGATAAATTGGAATGTATGGTAATGTTTTCAATTATGAAACTATGGTTAAAATTTATTTATACCTTGGAAAGAGTAATCCTAGTGGATTTTGAGGGTAAATTATTGAAAAGTGTTAGTTGGAAAACAAGAAAATGAAGACATCAACAGAGAAATCATACCACATTTTGGTGCAAAGGACTTTCGGAGCACAATATTGTAAATAGAGAATCTAGAGTAGGGGTATCATGGATGGGTCACGTCCCATCTCATGGATATATGTATAAAATAAGATATAAATGATAGTATGTAGTAGTAGAAGAAGAGAGGCGATAATATGTAATAGACAAAGATAAATATATGTACAAAGACTAATGCATGGAAGGATAAATGTATTGAGATTATATGAGTCAAGCAAGAGAATAAGGGAAGATATTACATTGTACCAATTTTGATTTGATTAATAGAATGAATTTGGAGATCTATCTATATGATGTTATTTGTTATTCAATAGATGTATAATTAGATAAGTATATGTATGGCTACATTGGTGTTCAAATTTATATTACTAAGTCTGGGGTATAAACTACAACACTTAAAAAATACTTAGGGCTCAGAACTTTGATTTTTGTTTCCCTAGATTTCTTGCTAACATTGGTTCCATTATGGGGACCCTAGTTAGGTGATATAAATAACAAAACACCCAAAAATTTCAAAAATTTGAAACCATGCACCGGAACAAATAGATTAGGCACAAAGGGGATGGGAAAAGGAAAGGTTGGATATTTTGCAAGGGATATCTAAGAAGATGTGACTCCTAAGAGAAGGGATACCAAATAACTACAATGGGAAACAATAAAAGGATTAATGAAACTCCAAATCAATTACACACATGGAAAAAGGAGTCAAAACAACCACAAGAAAGATTAGAGAACAAATTGAGTTTGTAAGAAAAGTAAATATGGCTATCCCAAATGGAGAAGAGAAAAGACAACAAAAAAGGTTGAAAGAGAGGGAATATGTCATATAAGAACAAAAATAGTAAAAAATATGAGTGAGTGTGCCAAGGAGGGTGTTATTGAGCATGCCAAAGGGGGTGCTACCAATGAAAAAGGAAAAGAGGATAAGGAAGATAATTGGGAAACTTTGAAAAGATTAGAAAATTGCTAGGAAAAAGTAAGACAATTGATAACTAGTTTAAATAATAATATGGATGCCTATGAAGAATCCAAAATATTGTTATTAGTACCTTACCATAAGACAAAAACTCTATTATTACTGTAATATTTTGGAAGTTTGATAATCATACCAGACCTATTAGAATTTACTATCAGCTTGAATGATAATTTTATAGAAATTATGAAAACTCTAGAGAAGACCCTATTTGTTCAAGAAAAATTCTTAGAAGAATTAGTCAATAAAAGTATAAAGAAATTAAAATAAGAAAGAAGAAAAAGCAGAGAGAATATATTGAACTTGGGTGAGGATTATGTTTATAACCAACTAAAATGACACTAACAAATAAGAAAATGAAAAGATATTTTGAAGAGTCATAACCATATGACCAAGACCCATCCCCTTAGCCATATAAGAGTCATAATTCTAAGAGAACAAATACCACAAAATAAGAAAACAAGAAAAGAAGAATGAAGATAATACTTCGATATAAAACTAGCAAGAGAAAAGGGTAGAGAATAGAAACCCTACATGCTCAAAAAAATAAAGGAAAAAGAAGGAAAACCTAGTCCACACATTTGAAAAGTTAGGAATAAAGAAATAAAATATAAAATGGATTCTTCTATCAAACTACCAATTTTTGGAAAAGATGCAACAAAAGTATAGTAGAGCACATATTCTTTTTAGAATATTTATGGGAGAGACATGATATTAATGAAGATAAACCAAAACTAATTTATTTTGTATCATCACTCTAGAAAGATGTTTTATATTTGTATAAGAAGACCTACCCTAAACATGGGGAAAATTGGGATGAAGTGAAATGAGAATTCCTAACTACTTTGATACACTAGACATCCCAACAGAGAGTAAGTAAAATGAGAGATCTCATACAAAGGGAAGATGAATCCATAGAGGAGTATGGTAAAATATTCAAAGAACTTTTTTGTAAACTAGAGGATCCATTGATAGAAAGGAAGAAGATAGAATAGTTTATCTCTAGACTTCAAAAAGCCATAAGAGCATCTTTAGATGGTAGGATATTCAAAACCTACATAGATTTGATTATTATGGCCTACCACATTGAAGCACAAACTTGGTGTAGGACTCAAAAGGATTATATGAAGGAAAATATTGAGAAATTACAACTTGAGGTAGAACAACTAACAATACAAAACTCAATCCTAGCAAGAGGAGAACCTAAGAAGCCAAAGAAAACTGATATACATACTATTCACAAGAAGGCCACCTCAAAAATAACTATTTAAAGGTCCAAGGATGTTGCATTGAATGTGGAATTAAAAATATTTCTAGCCAAAACTAATTCAATGTACTGTGGGACATTCCAAAAGTGGGATAGTCACTTCATAGAGGATTGTCCTACCAACCAATTCCAAGTCCAAAACACAGAGAATCATCATGATCCTTGATGCCCTCTACACCACAACTGTGATGCAAATATACATAAAAACATGGAATTTTTTAAATTATTGGCAAAAGGACCTCCATATAATGTAGGATATAGAAATCCACCATTGAGGGATAACAAATGCATATTTTCTACAAAACGGCCCACCGCAAGACTACATAGGCAATAATAGACAATATAATTCTAGAGGAGGAAGAGGACAAGATAGAAACAAACACCAGAGGAGTGACAAAAAAATTAATAATTGTTGGAAGAATGTGTAGATTGGTGGTTTCATTGATGTCAACAAGCTTGTGTGGTCATTGGTGTCAATTGTATGTGTTGAGGGTGATTGGCATGTAAAGATGAACATTGGATGAAAGCTATGGAAGAATAACTTATGCAGATTGAGAAAAATTAGAATTTGGAACTTGTCCCAAGACCTACAAACAAGAACATAATTGCATCTAAGTGGGTGTTTAGAAACAAACTGAATGAGAATGAAGAAGTGGTAAGGAACAAAGCAAGGCTTGTGTGTAAATATTACTCACAAGTTGAAGGAATAGAATTTAAGGAGATATTTTCTCCGATGGCTAGAATGGAAGAAATTAGGATTTTTTTTAGTTTTTGCAACACACAAGGATTTCAAATTTTATCAAATGGATGTGAAGTCTACTTGCTTGAATGGAGAGTTGGAAGAAGAAGAATGCATGGAACAACCAAAAGGATTTTAGTTATCAAATAAACCTAATATGGTATGTAGATTGAAGAATGAATTGTATGGATTGAAGCAGGCTCCTAGAGCTTGGTATGCAAGGTTAGATAAGTATTTGATACAAAAATGATTCAATAAAGGTACTGCAGATAGTAACCTTTACTTTAAGGTTGAAAAATATCAAATCTTGATTGTATTTGTGTATGTTGATGACATAATTTTTAGAGGAAATGAAGCTATGTGTAAGAAGTTTGTAGAAGAGATGCAAAATGTGTTTGAGATGTCTATTTTTGGGGAGATGAATTTCTTCCTTGGGCTACAAATCAATCAAATAGATAAAGGAATATCCATTTCATGGTCAAAGTATTTCAAAGAGATTTTGAAGAAGTTTAGAATAGAAGACTCCAAACTGGTATGTACTCCTATGGTTAATGTTTGAAATTGAGCAAGAATGATGAATCCCCTAAGGCTGATCAAAGCAAGTATAGATCAATGATTGGTGGACTACTATAGCTAACTACAACTAGACCGGATATCATGTATGTAGTTTTTCTTGTAGCTAGATTTCAAGAAGATCCTAGAGAGTCGCATGTTGCACAGTAGTGAAGATAATATTTAGATACCTAAAAGTAACTCTAATTCATGGCATGTGGTATCCAAAGGATATTAATTTCACATTGAGTTCTTACATAGATGCAGATTGGGTTAGTAGTGTGGATGATAGAAAAAGTACAAGTGGTGGTGCATTATTTCTTATATGTAGATTGGTTTCATGGTTAAGTAAGAAAAAAGATTCAATTTATTTATCTACTGTAGAGGTTGAATACATTGTAACAAAATCTTGCTACACACAAGTGTTGTGGATGAGGCAAACATTGAAGAATATTAGAGTGGTGTATGATGAGCCTATTTTTATCTTTTATGATAATACAAGTGCAATAAAAATTTCAAAGAATCCAGTGATGCATTCAAGGAAAAAATATATTTCAATCAGATATCACTTTCTAAGAGAGAAGGTTGTGGAGAATGAAGTGAAGCTTGAGTATGTGCCTACAAAGGATCAAATTGCTAATATATTCACTAAGGCTCTTCCTAAGGATACCTTTGAGTATCTATAAGAGAATTTGGGGGTTATTGTCCCTCCTTCTTTGAACTAGATGCATAATTCTAGTCAATCTCAAGATTCATTCTTTTTCTAGACTGATGTTGGTGGCTACCTCTTAGGGGGGAGTAGGTAGTGGTATTGTAGTTAGTGGTGTGTAATGTCAAAGGGGGAGAATAATGCAAAAAAAAAAATCTTTTACCATTGATTTCAAAGGGGGAGAGAGAAACATGTGAAAAAATCATGAACATAAGGGGAGAGAGAGAGTCATGCAAGGGGGAGAGTGAGTAAATATAAAAGAGAAAAGGACACAGGTATGCTCTAAACTATCATGTCTTTGATCATTTTTCACATCATGTGTTTCCATCAATGACAAAGGGAGATATTTTTGCAAGTATATGTAGATTGGTGTTGTCAAGAGTAATGCAAGGGGGAGAGTGAGTAAATATAAAAGAGAAAAGGACACAGGTATGCTCAAAACTATCATGTCTTTGATCATTTTTCACATCATGTGTTTCCATCAATGACAAAGGGAGAGATTGTTGCAAGTATAGGTAGATTGGTGCTGTCTTTGGTGTCAATTGTATGTGTTGAGGGTGATTGGTATTGAATATGAATAGTAGTTGTTGTATATGCTTTGATTTGTTGCATTATGTTACCATTAATTAAGCTATTAAAGTTAACCTTTGTTGCCGCTTTGATAAGTTTCTATCTATGAATGTATTAGTGTTGAAGATGATGTGTATGTGTCTTTGGGGCTTGGTTTCAAAGTGATTTTGATAAAATTTGATAAATAGAGGAAACAGTGTGTTGCAATGTTGTTTTGGATTATAGAGAAATTTTGGTTTTGCTCTGCATTTCTTCTAGGTTGAAGACCTACATGTGTGATTTGAATATGTTGGTGAGAGGTGGTAAAAGGTTTTATATTCAAGAGATGGTATGCTAGATTGTCATATAGTAGAAGTTGTGTTCAATAATGTGTGATTGTGCATTGCAAAGGTGTCTGGGAGAAATGTTTCTACTCCATGTTTCTTCCTAGTTATGCTTTAGATCTTGTAATTTTGAAGGTGTGTTGATGGTGTTGGTATTTTACCTTATTCAAGAGGATATGAGGTTTGGTACTTCAGAAGATAGATGAAAGTACAAAGTGTGTTATGTGAATGATGTGAATTGCGAAGTTGTAGAGTGCAAAATCAAGCAGAGTAGTGTGAACTTTCAAGTGTTGGATTACTAGATGTAGTGAGCAGAAGGTGTCTACAATCATTCAAACATACGATGAAGGTGTTGTATCTATTTTGGTGGATTCTATGTTGCATTGATATCATGTTCTCTATGCAACATTTCTTCTCTATCCTCTTTTTCTATTCAGGTAGTGAGCCTTGGTAGTGAGCCTTTCAGGGCAGTGTACCCCTTCTAGTAGTGAGCCTTTGTAATTGGTTTTGTAATTATTTATATTATGAACTGATCCTCACTATGGTTTTTCCCTCCTTAGGTTTTCTATGTAAATATGGTGTTCTCTTGTGCATTTTGTTAAAGTTTTTTTAGTTTCTATTATTTTCCTTTCATATGAAATCATCATAACAGATTAAGGGTTTAATGAATGCATGTGGATTTGAATGTTCATAAGGGTTTTGATGTTTTGATAAGATACAATTGATTCACCCTCCCCTTCTCAGTTTTCTTGTTCATTCAATAATAATTGTAGGAAAATAGTTCATTATGCCACATAATACTAGTCAGAAAAGAGAATAAAATGTCCTTTTTGTAGAGATGATCCACATAAAATATTCAAGTGTGATAAGGCTCAAGAATATTATTAGAATACCCCACAGTCTATAAGTGATGTATCATAGAACAACAAAGGAGACAAAGTGATTAGAAGAGCACTAAAAGGAGTCAAGAGCTACCAAATAGTAGACAATTGGTCCTCTAATGCATCAAATGAAGACTAATCTAGAGAAGAACAACCACCATAGAGGAACAAAAAGAAGAAATTCAAAATGAAGAAAAAATAAAGCTACAGTAGTCACTAGTCATGGAATAGATACTGAAAAGGATGGAAGGGGAATTGAAGAAATAAATGAAGAATCAAAACTAGAAGATGAAGAAGAGTATCGACACTTCTAACCATATAAGAAACAACATGGCCAAATAGTGGAAAAAATAAGGAAACACGTTATACAATAGAAGAAGGATGAAATTACATGTTTTTCAAAGAAAGAAGTGACGATGATGAAGATTCTAGCCTCATTGGATCAACAAAAATATTTTTTATTAAAACCAAAACAATTAGGAAAGTACTAGAATAAACAAAAAAAATAATAAGTATATCAAATTGTTGAAGACCAGAATTGGAAAAATGGTCCTTTTCTAATTACCACAAGCCTAAATGATAATAAAGTTAAACATGTAATGATTGATTTAGGTGTGGACCTAACATCATTCCAAAAACTATTTGGGAAAGGCTAGGAAGACCTAAACTTATTAAAACACCCACAAACATAAGTCTAGTTGATGGTTTTGGAATGGAGACATTAGGCACATGGAGGAATGTAGAATTAAACATAAAAGGGATCAAGCAAATAGTTTATTTTGAAGTTGTGGAGATGAAGGGACCCTTCAACACATTTAGATAATTTCTTGGGCTAAAATGGTTTGTGAATTCTAATGGCATAATAGACTCCAGAATAGAGGAAATATCCTTAGTGAATGACAATATAATAGCTCACATTCCTTTAGGAGAGTGAAAAGATAGAAGATATGTAGAATAAATTACACATGAAAGAGGGGAATAAGATCTAAAGAGCCTATATTTTATCTCAAAGTTACCCACCACAAAAGAAGATGAAGATCCTAATAGTTTTAGAGAGATTGAATTACAAAGTGACACTGCCAGTATTGACAACGATGATGTCTTAGAGGCATGGGTAGAAGATGAAAATTATTTAACTTCCCAGAATGTATATGTCTTTCAGAGATCATTTTTGATACATAATCAACTTATCATACATCTGCAAAGTACCGCAAATACACCAATACACTATACAAACACTATTCCAACGAGTTATAAACTTATTCAAGAAGACTACTATAGTAACTTTAAGAAACCCTAAACTAGGAACCTCTAGGAGCAAGCAAGGACACCTAAGGAGAACACATGGGCCCCTAAAATCAAGATAACATAGACAAATAAACACTAAATAAATAATTACCATGTTAATACTTAAGTATTCACAAGAAATGGGTACGTCCAAGTTTGAACAACAATTCCCTCGACCTAACCCTAAATAGATCAAACACGAGATTAGAAAAAAGTATTGACTAAATACATTAATATGAATTAACTAAAAATTAAGCCACACATGTACCATAATCCTTACATCCACCATAAAAGAAAAAACACTACCAGAAAAATAGAGTTGTAGAAATTTAACAAGAAAAAAATGCAAGAAATGGCTAGACCATTTATTGCACTCATCTCACACAAAAATTTTAAATAGCCCCTATTGTCCCATTTTCACTCACTACACACTCTAAATTTCCAAGTTCTTACTCTCCAATTAGCACTAACCTAATTCCTACTTTGTTGCTAAAATCCGGACTCTAAAAATGGGTGCATTTTCTCTCATAGACATATCTCAAAATCCAAGGCCAAAATATAAGTGCTTCCCATACAAAGTGATGAAGACTGGCCCAACATGGGCATTATCGAGGGTGCCCACAAGGATTATCTGTATTGAAGAAATTTGGAAATATATTCATGCACCTATCATAGAAATTGACCATACAAAGTTTGAAGCCTTACAATTCAGCCTCATACAACCAAGAACATATCAATATCTACCATAATATCAAAATATAGCTATGAAGAAGTTGAACGTGTGGTGATAATTTCTAGACTTCACTAGACAAGAAGAATGGGTTTGTGTCATATTGAGAAGATTCCATGACAAATACATATATCTAGACCAACCCTACATAATCACCAAAGAGGCCATCCAAGCCATCACATAGTTGTGAGATCAGGGGGAAGTTCCACCAAAGAAGGCCATCAAGAATGTAGAAGTCACACATCTCACCAGAGAAACATATGATGGTTGAAGCCTAGATGTCACCAAGATCACAAACCTACAATCAAGTATGCCACCATGGGTATTGCTTAAAAGGTTTACTACACAAACTAGGAGGATTTAGCCACCACAACCACAATTCACACAACACATCAAAATGGTCATAGAGGGAAAGGACGTAGACCTACGTGAGGTTCTACAATAGGAAATCATGGACAAACATCCATCGCACAAAGAAATCCCATTATCAGTTCAGGTATGGAACTCTCTTGATATGTCTCTTTCTACTTCATGAAATAATTGTTGAGGTATGTAGGGAAAACATGGGACAAAACCCGACCATTGGTGGCCCAAATACGGGATCATGTCAAACATTTCCAAGATTCCACTTAATTCCCTACAACCTACTAGGGATTCTTTAAATCCCTCCAGCAAAAGCTCCAAGATAGAGAACACATCTCATACAAGGTGGTTCACTAGTATATAATAGATATTGTCTTCCTTGTACAAAAAAATTACACTTTTATGGAAGCCATTGAGTTGAGTACCTCATGGATACCCCAAATTCCATATGAAGTATCTAACATAGAGATCCATAGTTATGCTTCTACACTACTCAACCTACCTAAAGATCCACAAGAAAATAAATTTACTACTTATTGGGAATACAAATAACTTGGCTAAGAAGAAGACCAAGGAAAATATTGATAAAAATAAATAAAATCTACATGAAAAATGGGGTCTACCAAAGATAGAGATAGAGGAATAGAGAATGTCCTCTCCTTGGAGGTCTAGAAGACTCCACCTAGGCACTCCACTAGTAGGCCCTTCCCAAAGTGAACCTAGCAAGCTGTGGAAGAGGAGGATCCAAACCACCCCTCTTATATCTAAACCAATAGAGGTAGAAGCTACAAAATCCCTCCTACAAATGAGTGAGGAGAAGAAACCCAAGAGAAGTAAAAATATCAAAGGTAGGTTTCTCCCCAAGTGGTAGATGTAGAAGAAGAGGAGCAACCAACTAAGGCAAATACATCAATTCCAGAGAATACATCACCTTCAAAGAAGACATCCATCCTAGAGGATACACCCATCCCAGAAAACACAACTATTCTGGAGGTCTCCTCGTTGGTAGATGATGGCTAAATATTTTTTGGACTCTTCTATAAGGATGTACTATATATCACACTCCAAAAATACCCCTACATGGCAGAACCTAATCAGCTAATCATGTAGAAGGAAATAATTAGGTACATGGTAGCATCCAACATATCATTGGAAGACATAATGGATCAAATTCTAGATTCTTTGACAATTTCCCTAAAATAGAGAAGAGAAAGAGAAGCTAAAGGGGGAGAAAAGATAAAATACTTAGTCATTGCATAGTTTTCCACTACCTTTACACCTCTATAGAAATATAAGATAGAATAAATTCAAACAAAAGAGCTCTAGTCAAAATAGAGGTTGGAAAAATTAATGATTGAGAAATTGGAGGTAATACAAAATATATGAAAGGAGATAATTGAGGCTACCGAAAAAATCCTATCATAAGTTATAGGAAGAGGAAGTAATGCTTAAGGTGGCATCATTATAACATGAACACCCTTCTTCTCTTCTGCACTCTGAGACACCATCCTCCTCTAAAACATCATCTATGTTATAGTTCATCAAGGAATTCTTAGATAAGAAGAAGAACATTCTGATTGTGGCCTCTTCGCAACTCCTACAACTACTACTAGTGGGTTCACAAGTAGACCTAGGCAGCATATCACCATTACACAAGTTTCATTTGGGAGACATCCTCCACAAAATAGCTAGAGAGGAGATCCAACAACATCATGTGAAGATCTTTGATCAATTAGAGGAGCTAGTGAAGGAGATACAAAGCAAGTTCCCTCACATCTCAGGGGACACTTCAAAACCATTGGAAGAACAACTAATAAATTTGATAGATGGATTAATTTAGGATACCCAATCATAGAATAAGACACTCCTACAACAACTTCAGACAAAATTATAGAAGGCCAGGATGGATGAGGAAAGAAAGAAGTGTGCTACAACACACTCCACTTTGGAGTCACAAATCCAGAGCATAAAGAGCACAAAAGGTGATCTAAATTCCCTCTATCAGTTTTGTTTACAATGGCCAATAGTAACAACAACAACAAAAGCTTAAATGGATCAACTTGAAGTCCAATTTTTTCAAAGAGCAACAACATACAATGTAGTAAAAGTCATGGATAACTAATCAAGGTATAACTATCTAGTCCACATCTTTTTTTTGATCTTTTTGTATATCTGTGATGGTTGTAGTCCTTGGGGGGATAATGTTGAGTCTTCCAAACATCACTCTTCCATCTATTTTTTCTATCTCCTTTTTGGGGAGGGGTTTTGTTCCCACTGGGTTTTCCCCTTTTCTCCGTTTGTGGGAGATTTTTTGCATCTTCATGGGTACCTAACATGGCCTCGTAGCCGGGACCCATCATCATCATGCATAATCATTGCATTTTCCTCCCTAAGTTGCACTTATGGGGGAGTGTTGGTGTAATTAATTAATTAATTATTACACTAACATAAGTTTACTTAGGTCTTGCATTTAATCATTTAGTCCTAGGTTGCAAACATTTAATAAATGGGATAATATTCCCTTTCCTAGTTTGTGGGATAAGATTCCTTCTAGAACTTATCTCCTCATTTAATGATCATCACCATTAGGGTTCACATGTTGTAGCATGTTGTTAGATCATGACACATGGCAACATCTCATGCAGGTGTTTAGCTCTTGCCTATTTAATCATGCATCTTGTTCATTTGTAATATATCATATCAATATCATATCAATAGAATCTTCAATCAACATTCCATTGTTGCAACACTTCTTTTGTGGTTGATTATCTTTCATGGCTAAAGTCCTTTATTGAAGCTTCAGGGGCTGTGCAATCCATCATCTCAACATGGTATCAGAGCTAGTCCATTGAAACATCAACCCTAGATCCAGGAAGTTTGGAGTGCAAGATTCAAGCAGGCTTAGGGTTTTATGTTGCAGGCTAGTTGGTTCTACCCGGGAGCCAAGCTGTTTTCTGGTGCAGATCAGGCCCTCTCAACCTCTCCATTGCATCCAGAAGGCCTCAAAACCCACAGATCGCCTATTCATTTGTCAAAATCGAAGTAGATTCAACCGGGAGCCTGTGAGGTACATTTTAGGGTTTGCATTTTTTGTACTATCCGTATAGTTTTGCAAGAAAAAATCATCCCTGTAAGTCCTCCATCAAGGCAAAAAAAATTTAGAAAAATCAAAAAAAATTCTGGCAATTTTTGGGCAAATTTCTCTATAGTTCCTGCATAAATTTCACTCTGCAGGGTGACTGGCAATTAAAAATATCTGTCGGCAAAAATATTTTTTGTGCAAACTATAGTCTTTCATCCGTCGGTAGGGTTTATTATCAGCATTTTTTATTAAATTTGAATTGCAATATAAATTGCAATATTCAAATTTCCGCCGACCGCACTGTCTGCGTCATCCGACATCGTCATTTTCTGTGGACTCCGACAGAGCTTTCGTCATCTCTGCGTCATTCTCGTCGGTCCATACCACCGTTCGTTGCCCGCAGACTTCCTGGCGACCGTTCTCCCGGCTCCCGTTGACATCTCCCGGCTCCCGTCCGACACCCGGAGACCTCCCGCCGACCGCAGCTGCCGATCTCGTCGAAGCCTCCACCGACAGCCTCCGGTTCTATCGGTGACCGGGGCTTATTGCTTCCGCCGACCTCCGTTGGTGTTCCATCTGGCTGCGCCACTGTGCTCCGCTCATCCCGCCACTCCGACACCGCCCGAGTGGTGGTGGAATTTTTTTTTTTACAGCCCGCGGTCCTATCACCGACCAAGGGCCGAAACTTTTTTGCCCTAAGGTGCTCCAATTTTGTGCCCAGTTAGCCAGTACATCACCTAATTAGGCAGAATCTTCCGGAGGCCATATCTTCTGCATACGGTATCGAAAATTCACAAACCATATATCTTTGGAAAGGTATTTCTGTCAACTTTCCAGTGGTATGCTCTGTTTTTCCAGATTATGCTCCTGTAATTTTTTATTCTTAGTTGAAGTGGAAACCCTAGTTTTTTGGGTTTAGAGGTTCTTTCTCGCTTTTCAGTTTGTTTCAGAAGCGTCACTTCAGTTGCTAGTTCATCAGATATCTACATTCAGGTTTTTTTTGTCAGAATATTTGTCTTGGTTTCTTGTTCTTCTCCAATGGCTGAAACAGGATTTGAGATCCTTACTCCTCACAATTATCATACATGGAAAGTCAGTATGCAGCGTCTCCTTTGGTCAAAGGGACTTTGGTCCACTTTGAATGAGAATCAACCTCATCTTACCAGGGAATATGAGAAATTCCAGCATCAGACTAAGTGCGAAGAGGCAATGGGGCTCATTGCTATTCATGTATCTACCTCTTTGTTCTTCCATATTGAGGGGTGCCGTACTCCCAAGGAAGTTTGGGACAAGCTCAAGGACCTTTTTGGTTCAGTTAGTGATGTTTGAGCTTTACAATTGGAGTCAGAACTTTCCTCCCTTGCTGTTGATCAATTCCCTTCTATTGAAGACTACCTGGTAAAGTTTAAGTTTTTACGAACTCGGCTTAGAGGTTGTGGAAAAGATAAATCTGACAAAGAATGCATTTTTATGATTTTATCAAAGTTAAGAGGTTTCTTTTCATATTTTGATACTTCTTTCTATTCCACCATGGATGGACTTGGTGATAGTTTTGTTATTCCTTCATTTGAGACTTTTTGTGAAAGGCTAACCCGAGAGCAATCCAAGCTCACTCAAGCTGATACATCCACCAAGACACATGCATTGGTAGCAGGATCATCCAAAGGAAAGGGTAAGCATAAGAACAAATCAAAGTCAGGAGCTTCTTCTAAATCATCTTCTCAGCCTAAGGAAGACAAGCCAAAGAGAGAAAGGCCCAAATGTACCTTCTGCAATGGGCTTGGTCACATCGAGGATAACTGTTTCAAGAGGGAAATTCATGAGCTTCGGAAAATACTTAAGGATCACAATATCACTCTCCCACCTAATACAGTTAAATCTTCTCACTCTCCCTCTCATGAAGAGTCATCTTCTAGTTTTGTTGGCATTGCTACTTCTAACAGTCTTGGACAGGGACATGCTTTGATCACTACCTTGGTTGATAATCGAGAAGGATGGGTAATTGACTTCGGTGCTTCTAGGCATGTTACTTCTTCTCAGCACCATATCTTGTGGGATACTCTGAGGCCTGCCAACTTTGATCGCATGTTCACAGCCAATGCAGTTATTGTCTATGTTGCTGGTCTTTGTGATGTTGATCTTGATGGTAGGAGGTTAGAAAATGTTGTCTATGTTCCTCAGATTGCTCACAATTTGTTGTCTGTTTATCAACTAACTCAAGAGGGTTTGAAAATTGAATTCACTTCCGAACTTGCTATCATTAGAGATAGGTTTGATGTACTTGTTGCCTATGGTCAAGTTGATCATCATTCCAAGGTCTACAAGTTCACCAAATTTTTGGATCGAGATCCTCCTGTTCCTAATTCTCTAGATTCAAGGGTAGGCAGCACATCCTCTCCTGCACTCCACCAAGGTTATGGAGGTTGGCTTGGCTTGACTCTTTGCATGGAACCATCTTCCTTAGACACCTCTCAGTTGAGATTCGTTTCAGCAAGGATGGATACTTTTTCTTCTTCAGACTTGTGGCACGTGGATGGGTTCACTTCAGGTCTATCCGACTTGGCTACTCAGTTTCACATTGGTTTTGAGGATATTTTAGAGGGGACTACTCTCCTTTATGGGGGGGCTATCTAGTCCACATCTTTTTTTTGATCTTTTTGTATATCTGTGATGGTTGTAGTCCTTGGGGGGATAATGTTGAGTCCTCCAAACATCACTCTTCCATCTATTTTTTCTATCTCCTTTTTGGGGAGGGGTTTTGTTCCCACTGGGTTTTCCCCTTTTCTCCGTTTGTGGGAGATTTTCTGCATCTTCATGGGTACCTAACATGGCCTCGTAGCCGGGACCCATCATCATCATGCATAATCATTGCATTTTCCTCCCTAAGTTGCACTTATGGGGGAGTGTTGGTGTAATTAATTAATTAATTATTACACTAACATAAGTTTACTTAGGTCTTGCATTTAATCATTTAGTCCTAGGTTGCAAACATTTAATAAATGGGATAATATTCCCTTTCCTAGTTTGTGGGATAAGATTCCTTCTAGAACTTATCTCCTCATTTAATGATCATCACCATTAGGGTTCACATGTTGTAGCATGTTGTTAGATCATGACACATGGCAACATCTCATGCATATTAGGGTTTAGCTCTTGCCTATTTAATCAGGCATCTTGTTCATTTGTAATATATCATATCAATATCATATCAATAGAATCTTCAATCAACATTCCATTGTTGCAACACTTCTTTTGTGGTTGATTATCTTTCATGGCTAAAGTCCTTTATTGAAGCTTCAGGGGCTGTGAAATCCATCATCTCAACATTATGATCCTGCACTTTCCATCCACTGTCACCACTTTAAATCATGACCATCCAATAAGCGGTCATCTATATCATCATCATCGATATTGGGGTATTCACCTATCACCATGTCACTTTATGACCATTGAAGACACAATACAGTATTGAGCAATCACTCTTTGCCACTAGTCGACCTTCGTTACAATTTTCCATCATCACCATCTTGTTGGGTTCCACTTAGCTTATCACTCCATCGCAAAATACTGGAATAGTAGAACCACAAGTCAGGGGTTATGAAGTTTTGGAAACTTCTGACTTACTAACCATAAAGATAAGTCCAACCGAAAAGCTCTTGTCATGCCGATACCATTGGTTGTTGTAGACAAGTGGTCCCCACGCCATCATGTCACCACATGTCATTATCCATTATTGCTTCCTACCACATGTCATCCTTTCATTTGCTTTCTGACTATACCATCAACGCACATCATCCTCATCTTACCAGGTCTCACTGCCACATCCACCTTACTAGGTCCCACAATCAACATCACACTCTCCCATCGCTAAGTCACTAAAAACCTAAACTTTAGAACCTCATGTTGGAGGTTATGATATTGTGAAAACCTGCAACTTGGTGATACCAAAGAGAACCTTCTTCCTTCCTTTGTATCACTCTATTAGCTAAGTCACTAAGTTGGGAGGTTATGAAACTTTGGAACCCCGAGACATCACCAACAACACTAAGTCGCTAAGTTGAAAGGTTATGAAACTTTGGAACCCCACAACATAGGGTAGGAAAACTTGGAATTCTGCGACTCCATACAACTTTGGCCCTAGACCGAGAGCATGAACCAATGAATGCAGACATCTCCATTGACATCATGACCTACAAAATACCTTTTTGGAAAGCTCTCGAGAATCCCATCACGAATCTAAAACTTGTTCACCCTTTTGACATCAATGAAAACAAAAGTCCAACAATCTCCACCTTTGGTATTGATGGAAAAACTCTAATTGTTTGATCAAGCACCACTAAAACTCTGCACCAATTTGATTAACACACTATAACACTGTAAATCCCCCTATGACATACATC
This sequence comes from Sequoia sempervirens, assembly GCA_007258455.2. Taxonomy (NCBI): domain Eukaryota; kingdom Viridiplantae; phylum Streptophyta; class Pinopsida; order Cupressales; family Cupressaceae; genus Sequoia; species Sequoia sempervirens. The sequence goes on from VDFB02271358.1 coordinate 1,017,881,885, forward strand.
TCATCTTGTCTATTTAGCATCATATTTCTCCCCCTTTGACATCAATGGAAAAGGGTATACTCCCCCTAAAGAAAGGATTCAATTTTGAACTCTGCAACCATCAAGTCGTTAGAAATGCTTCAATTTTGAACTCTGCAATTTACATGACTTGGTCATATTAATCTTAACTAAGGATGAATAACTGATCAATGAAGCTCCCCTTGGATGCATTCCCTATCACTAGAGTTTATTAATATGAGGTGGGAGAAACTACTCCCAGCTTCTGCCTCAGGTATTCAAACTACTCTGTAGGAAGGGGTTTTGTAAATATATCAGCCACTTGTTCCTTGGTGGGGCATGCTCCATGTTGACTTCCTTATCTGCAACCTTTTCTCTGATGAAGTGATACTTGATTGATATATGCTTTGTTCTAGAGTGCATCACTGGATTCTTTGAGATATTAATGGCACTTGAATTGTCACAAAGAATCGAAATGGGCTCATTATACTCTACCTTGATATCCTTTAATGTCTACTTCATCGATAAGACTTGAATGCAACATGCAACTACTGCAACATATTCTGCTAATAGAAAGAGTAATAGAGTCTTGCTTTTTTCTCATCCAAGAAACCAATTTGTTCCCCAGGAAGAATGCTCCTCCACTAATACTCTTTTTTTCATCCACACTACCTACCTAATATGCATCTGTATGTGCTCTTAATGTGAAATCTTTGCATTTGGGATACCATAAACCATATTCAATAGTACTTTTGATGTATCTAAAGATTCTCTTTACTGCATTGACGTGTGATTCTTTTGGTTTTTCCTGAAACCTAGCTACCATACAAATTGCTTGCATTATATCAGGCCTTGATGTAGTTAGATATAGTAAACTTCCAATCATTGATCTATACAAAGGCTGATTTTCATCAGGTGACTCATATGATTTACTCAATTTTCAACCAGTAATCATGGGAGTACTGACTAGTTTACAATCCTCCATGCCAAAAAATTTAAGCATTTCTTTTGCATACTTGGTTTGTGATATAAAAATACCTTTATTAGTTTGTGTAATTTTCAAACCAAGAAAAAATCTGAGTTCTCCTAACTTGGACATTTCAAACACATCTTGCATGTTTGTGGTAAATATTTTGCACATCACATCACTGCTACCACCAAATATAATATCATCTACATAAACTACAACAATGATCATTTCCTTACCCTCATATTTGAGATACAAATTTCTATCATCGCAACCTTTCTTGAATCCTTGTTGTTGTAGATATTGATCTAATCTTGAATACCAAGCCCTTGGTGCTTGCTTCAAACCATACAATACTTTTCTCAATTTGTATACATAATCATCATTCTCTGACAGCTGAAAACCTTCTGGCTGCTCAATCTATACTTCCTCTTCAAGGTTTCCATTTAAAAATGCAGAGGTTGTTCAACCACTTTCTCTATAGGATGCAGGAGCATCCACGGTTGACTAGAAATCTTGCATCAACCAAAAAGAAAGTATTTTAATTTTTTATTTCTTAAGGTTTGATGATTTTGCAGATGGAGAATAAATTACAATTTATTGGCAAAAATAATGTAATAAATAGTTGGCCTTCTTAAATTGTCTATTGATTAGGAAAAATGGGTTTTGAAGGGGCCCCAAAACCCTTTACAATGGAGAGAAGTTGCTAAAAAGATAGAAACATTAAGACCCACAGCCCACAAAAATCAAAAAGCTGACAAAAGAAAAATCTAGAGAACCCATTAGCAACCCTACAGCAAAACATCAGCAACAAGGTTGAACAACCAAAAACAACAGCAAAAAACTACAACACTTTTTCAAGCACATTGGTCAAGGCCATATTTTCAAAAATGACCCCCTCGTGCATCTCAACCACATCCTAAAGATCCTCAAATGAAATGGTTTCCCTTTTCTTAGTCTTGCTCCTCATTCTCAAGCAAGGGCCAGCCAACAAATTCTTCTCCATATTAGGGCCATTATCCTCAATGTTCTCCTCCAAATTCATGTAGTTAACTTCATCAATGGCCTTCTCATGATCTCCTAGATCCAGAGACTTTCCAATCCACTTTATAGCTTTATCATTTAAAATTGAGAGACCCTTAGTAATAGATTTCAAAGACTAGTTACTAACTGGAATAACAATCTGCAAATCATTGCTAATCTTGCTAATTCTTTCCTCCATATTCACAAACCTCTCCTCATTAATCTATTGAACAGTAATTTCCAAGGAGGTTAACCTTTCCTCATGACTTTTACGAAGTCTATCAACATCAACAACTAATCTATCAAGAATAACATTCATAGTCTTGACCTTACCTTTAACAGACCATTCCTTTTGACTGCAATTCACTAATGCCACACAAAAGTCTTGCCATTTTTTAAGCTTCGAGTTGAGCTCCTTCACTTCCGAGAAAATCCACTTCACAAGAGAGAGAAAATTATGAGTTTCATCCTCCGCGATTATACAGAATAGGTCTATATTAATTTCTTCTGAATTGATCGGTTTCGTAGTAGGAGAATCAACATTCTCAACAGGTTCCTCTTGAACTCCCTTTCTTCCCTCCAAATCCTCCTCAGTAGGGGAATCCTCAACTTCAATAACCTCCACTTTCACACGGTGCTTATCAGTCATGTCCGCCAAGTTAGCCAGAATTTCAAGTCTCTTCACCTTAACATCACTCTGGTTACCCTGCTCAACACCAACAAGAGATTCAAATTCAACTTGGCTAGGCCCAACCACCTTGGAACACACAATACCCTAATTCTCCTACCCAATATACACCATTGGTTGCTCGTTACCCTCAAATCCATCAACCGAGACATCTTTAACACCAGGAATAGGGGGATTCTCCACTAAATCATCCACAACCTACTTGACAACACGCTTCCCTTTCTTGGGGCATCTTTTCTTCCCCTTCACATTCTTTTTCACCAAAGGCACCACAAATTCTTTCATTTCATTATTCCTTTCATAACCCCTAGACCAAGATTTTGAGTCCTCTAAATCATCAACAAACTCACCCTCGTCCTCTGACGGTTCCTCATAATCAGAGTCCTCTTCCTCAAAATCCCCTTCCTACTCATCCATCAACTCACCAGTATCATACCCAATATTTTTTCCACCCTTTTTACAATCCGATGTCTTAGGAGGAGCTGATAACGCCTTCATCTTAATGTGATAAAAAATGAGATTCACAAGGCCTTCATGAAGAATAGCCTTCTTAGGGTTCTTCCTATGATCCTCGATACTAGTTTTCATTGAAAGAATGAGGTAAAAAGGAAATGAAACCTAAGATTTATGACAAAAGTGATTCAATAACATAAAGTGATAGCCATAGATAACAAAATACCTACCCTCCAGAGTGAAAAATTGCATAATAGCTAGAGCAATGTCCCTCCAAAGTGACTTAATAGATTTATAGGCATACCCACCACTTCCAATAAACTTAAGCTTCTGCTTCTCTGATCCTTTAAAGAAATTGGCTAAGGTCGTCTTGGCCGCAACCCGATCTTTGTAAAATTTTGTGCCCTTGGAAGGAAGACCAGTAACCTCAACAATGAAGCCCTCATTGATGTTGAATTCCACGCCCTAGTAGCGCAAAACCCTGTTGTTCCAACCACTAACAAAAACCTTCGTCACCTCAGGGTTAGGACCATGGAGCTTCAACAAATAGGGGCAAACCCCACCCTTCTCGAAATGCTCCCTGACAGGTTTATTACCACTAAACTCTTCACAAGAGCTCGAGTCCACTCTACAACAGGCACCTCCCATGGCAGCATACAACAAACTACACTCAACGTGCTCTTTGATCTTCTACACAAACAAGATTAGGTAAACAAACCACAAGGAAAAGCAAAAAATACCCACAAAACGTGTGATCTTGACAAACCAAGTACTGCCATACCTTAGCTCCCAACCCATAATCTCATGAACATCTAAAAAGTAATAATTATAAGAGCATGCACTAAACTCAACGTGCAAAAACAAGCCAAGGAAGAAATAAAATAACCTTTCTCCCTTCTTAACCACTTCCCTAACATGACAACTAGTCATAATTAGATATGTTCCAAATATTAAGTGGCAAGGAATCATAAGTATTCCATTTAATATGAGCCATCACTCCTAAATTAGCTAACCCATCAGCCAACGAGTTAGCCTCCCTAAAAATGTGAGGAATTCTCTCCTCATCAAAAGTATTAATGATAGAAATAGCATCATTAATCAGATGGGCTATAGACCATGAAGATGGATTAATCTTTAGAAGACACTTTATAATGTTAAGGGAATCCCCTTCTATCCAAAGTTTAGAAACCCCTACTTCTTTAGAAAATAATAGGCCATGATAGGTTGTTGCCTCTACATAGTGGTTTTTCTGGATTCCCAAAGGGAGCACCATTGCAAAGACAAACCTACCATTCTCATCTCATAACACTCCCCCACAACCAGTAGGCTTCAAATTCCCCTTAGCAACACCGTCAAAGTTAACTTTGAGCCATCCTTGAGAGGGAGCTTTCCAATGAACCCCCTCCCTAGAGGCCTTAATCTTCTTCATCGGAATAGAAAGATCACAAGACAGATTCCACCAATTCCCCACTAACAAATCATAATTGGAGACAACAACCTTAGGACCCAAAGAAGGAGGCATTGAGAATTCAGAGAGAAAATTTTCATTTATGGCCTCACAAATTTTGAAAGACAACCTAGAAGGAGAAAGCTCCAACTGATAGAAAACATGGTTATTTCATTCCTTCCACACTCCCCAAGACAAATGCAGAAAAATGAGAGACCATAGCATTGAGAGAGCCATATTTTGAGTAGGAGCCACCCATTGAAACCAAATTTTTGAGATAGAAGTTGGAAACACCCAAGAAATATCCCACTGCTGAAAAATATGAGCCCACACATCCCAAGTGAAAATGCAACCAACCAGAAGATGATAAAAATCTCCAGCAACTTCTTTACATAAGAAACACCTATTCGGAAACAAAATTCCCCTTCTCGTGAGATTATTGAGAGTCAAGATCTTATCTTGAAAAAGAAGCCAGAAGAAAATATTAATTTTAGGTAAAAGCTTTGCATTCCACAGTCGACCCCTAAAGGGAGGGGGACCAACCAACTGAGTCTGAAAAGAGAAGGCCGAAGAAACTAAGAACTTACCATTAGGATAAAACCTCCACACCACAGAATCATCAGGGGAGTCAGCAGGAATGTGAATTAGAGAGAGGAACATAAAAAGAGGTTCTAAATCTATATTTACCAGATCAAGTCTAATCCATTTACCCTAGAGAATATAATCTAACACAAAACACCCCATTCACTGATACAAAATTCTTTGAAAGGGTTTTCCCAAGGTTCATCCTTCAAGGGACCATGTCCAATCCACTAATCATCCCAGAAAAAAATCCTCCTACCATTCCTGAACACCCATCATAGACCAACAACAACAATGGAGTGAGCTTTTAGAAATTCCAAAGGACCAACCCTTGAGAGGGAAAAAAATTCTCCCTCAACAAATTTGTAAACTTATCCACCCCCCTCAAATACTTTGAAGAGTAAAATAGTAGTCCATTTCTTATCATTCATAAGCAAATTCTACAACTATTTCACCATAAGGAAAGAATTAAAGTCTTTCAGCTTACGCAGGCCTAAACCACCTTGGACTTTCAACTTGCAAACCTCCTCCCAAGACAGTAAATGTAACCTTTTCTTCTCCTCCACACCAGACCATAGAAAAAATTTCTAGACACCCTCGATATTTTCCCAAAACCTTCTAGGAATCTATAACAAGCTTAAAGCATAAACTGACAAAATCTGCAAAGTCGACTTGATTAATTGAATTTTACTAGCTTGGCTTAGAAGGGAACCCTTCCACCTAGCAAGTTTCAAATGAAACTTATCAATGATGCCATTCTAAAAGGATTCTGGAGCCCCATTAGAACAAAGATGCAACCCTAAGTAGGTTGAGGGAAGCTTCCCAATACCACATTCCAAAATACTAGCAATCCTCAATTAATGATGTTCCAGAGTATTAAGAAAGAAAATAGTGCTCTTAGGAAACTAACCTTCTAACGAGAAGCCGCCTCATACTACTGAAGAATAAGATGGATATATTTAGCCACAACAACTGATGCCTCAGCAAGAATAACAAGATCATCAACAAATTTTTGATGCAAACAAAAAATTTGACGCGAAGAAGAATAAAGGCCTTTGAAGGCCCCATTAGAAACTGCTCGAAGAAGAAATCTGCCCAAAGACTCCACCATAATGATAAAAAGAAAAGGGGAGATAGGATCCCCTTGTTGCAACCCATGAGAACTTTTGAAAAAGGAAAAAGCCAACCCATTCACTAGCACCGAGAACAATGACAAAGAAATTAATTTCCCAACTAGTTGCAGAACTCGATCCAAGAAGCCAAACGCCTTCAAGATATTGCAAAGGAATTGCCAGTTCACCTGATCATAGGCTTTCACCAAATCTAGCTTCAAAATAAGCTCAAGTTTCTTGTTAACCTTGAGAGAGTGAATATTCTCATGCAGCATGAGCACCAAATCCAAAATTTTCCTACCTAGAACAAAACCATTCTGCTAAGGTGAAATAATCCTAGGAAGGACCCTTTGCAGCCTTGAAGCAAGAACTTTAGAAAAAATATTATAGATAGAGTTACATAAATTGATGGGCCTGAAATCACCAAAATGCTCAGCCCCTAGTTTTTAGGAATTAACACAATAAACGTTGAATTAAATTCCTTGAGAAGCTACCTACTACCAAAGAACTCTTTAGTGGTATTGATAACATCCTTGGCAATAATATCCCAATAAGACTGGAAGAATAACATAGGAAACCCATCCAGCCTAGGAGATTTGTTTCCTTCAAAAGAGAACACAACCTTTTTAATTTCCTCATCATACAGAATACTAGACAAGACCCTGTTCTCCTCCTCCAAAACCAAATTAGGAATTACATTAAGAAAACCCTACTGGAAAATAAGATCAAGAGGATGATCCTCTAAAAGAAGATCCTCAAAGAATGACCGAGCTACATATCTAATATCATCATCCTCTTCAAGAGAGATGTTATTCACAACATTTTTGGATATCCTATTAGAGGTTCTATGCTTCAAATTTGTAAGATGGAAGAAGCGGGTGTTTTTATCTCCACTCTGAAGCTAGATAGCTCTAGACCTCTGCTTCCAGAACTCCTCCTTTGCAACAATGTTATGCAAACCAGCCAAAAGGACACTTTCCTCCTGAAGAAGCAACAAATCATTCCTAGAGGAATGCATTCTCTGTTGTAAGGTGTCCAGTTTAGTCTCAAGCTCCGATTTATCCTTAAAGATATTTCTAAAAGAGGATTTGTTCCACTGGATCAAGTTTTTCTTAACAGAAGCAAGCTTCTTAGCAACTTTATACATGGTTGTGTCATCAACATTAATATTCCACCACTCAAAAATTTTGGCATGTAACTCCAGATGGCTAGTCCACATTTTTTCAAATCTGAATGAAAAGGACTTTTTACAACCCAAAAGCTCAACATTCAAGGATATGGGAAAATGATTTGAGTCGAGCCTAATAAGGGCAGAGAGAGAACAAGCAAAAAATTGCAACCAATCAAGAGAGATTAAGGCTTGATCCAACTTAACCTGAATGAGAGCATCCCCAACATGCCTATTGGACCAGGTATATGACGCACCAACCAAAATCCAAATCTAGCAGAAAATTATCATTGATGAAGTTCATGAGATCAAAGTGGCTGTCATCTGCAAACCGGGAGCCTCCAAACTTATTAGAATCATAAAGCGAGGTATTGAAATCCCCCATCACCAACCAATTTTGAAAATAAATTTGAGATTTCAAGGTATTCAGACTTCCCCAAAAATGCTTTTGAGTACATTTCGAATTAGGAGCATATATATTAGAAATCATCCAGGAGAACTTATCCCTGGGACATGAAAAGGAAGTAGCCACATAATTATCAAAATAAAATAAAGCAAATCTCGAAACCACCTTAGGATCCCAAAAAGTAGCAACCCTAGCAGAGGCACCATAAGAGTCAAATGCCTGACAACGATAACCCTTAAAAAATCTACTTAATTTTTTCAACCTTCTCAACACCCATCTTAGTCTCCTGAATCAAAATCATATCAAGATGGTGATCTCTCACAAGATTTGCAAGAATATCCTATTTATGAGGACTATTTAATCCTCGAATGTTCCAGTAAAGGATCTTCATAGAAGATTCTGTGAGGGGCCCTTAAGGCCCATCTCAAGAAAAGTAGCCTATGATCCATCAACAATATCACATTTACTCTCCTCCCAATTTTTTTGCAAAGAACATCTTCCTCTACTCCTCAGCTCTGAACCACAATCCATATTCAACCAATTCCTCGTAGCCATTCCCACCAATGAAGGAGTAGTTTTCTTCTTATTACGAGATTTAGAAGCAGGGTAAATAGGAACCCAAACCTCCTCCCCCTAAGAGTCACAAGAGTTACAAATATTGATAGAAGAGGTGAGCACCAACTTCTCTGACACAACAGTCTCCACCAGTGACTCCCCCAAAGACATAGCCTATGGGACCACAACTGGTTCCTCCACAAGGGAACATGACAAATCCTCCTTGGATGCTAACAAAAATCATCTTGGAGTCACCTTCTCTAACTTAGCAACAACAAGAGCCAAAGACTTACCACTAGCCTCCTCCGCCAATCCCAAAATAAGCTCCTCGTCAAGTGAGGCCTTCACCTCAACCTCCTCAAATAAAACTTCCTCAACAGGGCCGATCCCAATATATTCAATAGAAGATCCAAGAGAACTCTTAACAAGAGCCTCATAAATAACACCAGGTTCCACTCCAGCAACCAAAACAGAGGCATCCAAAGGCTGACCGTCACTCACAACCTCCACCAAGGGCTCAACTGAACTCAACACTTCCCCTGAATCAGGGTGTTTCCCAATCTCCTTCCACACTTTGGTAGGCATAGATGTCGGCCTAAGGGTCGAGTCATTTTGGGAAGGAGTTGAAACCTTTTCGGAGGGAACCTTAGGCTTCAGAGGACACTTCTTCACCCAATGACCCACCTTCTTAAAATAAAAATAGGAAAAAGGGATAGACTCAAACTCAATCACCTACTCCCATACTCCCAACTTAGAATTAATTTTGATTGAAGTTGGAAGATCCGTAGCCTAATCCAAAATCACAGACAACCAACCATAGACAAGCCAACACCATGAAGTAGTTAGATTATTAATAGATAACAAGTGTCCAAAGGTAGACACAATACCTTTGAAGACTTTCTCATCCCATATTTCAAGCAAAATCCCTAGCAAGTGGACCCACACAGGAGCTGAATCAAAAGAACAAGAACTCAGAGAGAAGCCTGCTTCCCATGTTTCAACACCAAAGTAGATTTACCAATGAGCCAATGCCCCCCCACCAAGACCTTCAACATATCTTCTTCACAAGAGAACGAGAAATGAGAAGAAGCCCTTTGCAAGGGTGGCTACCTCAACCTAACCTTTCAGGTGCCACCAATTCTTAGACAGGTTGCAAACCAATTCAATATTGGGACAGAGCCCCAAAAACTTACCAACCAGCGATTGCTCTATAAAAAAAATGCCCTTGTCAAAAATATCATCCAACATAGAGATATAATATTCACGAACAGACATATCTGCAAAGAAGTCCACTGGAGGCAAGGAAGTCTTCTCCTTAAGCTTCGTACCAAACAACTTAGACCAAGTATTTTCCTCCAATGAAGCAGAAACTTTCTGAACAACTCTAGATTCCACAAAAGCCTCGAAAGCCACAAAAAGAGACCCCACCTTGACCAAAGAAGTACCAATAGGACCTAGAATGCCAGAGAGAGGAAGAACTTTTGAATTATCAAACGAAGAGGACCCACAAGTTGTCCCATCTAAAAGACAACCATCTGACAGCCTCCTAACATCAGCCTGACCTTTTCCATTAACACCAACCCTACAAGCATGGTTTCCCTCATTCAAAAAATTTGAAATATCCTTACCCAAAGCACCATCTGCATTTGTAGCATCAGCTCCACCTGACGACAGCTCCATTCCTTAAATAAATGAAGTTTCCTTCTTAAATTGTTGCAAAATATTGATGTGGGAGATAGTTTAGGAGGCAAATCTTGAAAAAATTAAAAGCTAATCTTGGCATGGATTTTTTTTTGGAGTTACTAAAATGCATCTTGGAGCATTTTATGATTTTTCTAATTATTGGAGTAGCTTTTTCAAAGGAGGGAAAATTTTGATTTTTGAAAGTAGTGTTAAATGTTTTATTTGATAATTTTGAGTTTGTCTCAGGGGAATATTTTTGGGAGGAAGAAGAGATATGTGTAGCTTTTATTAGGAAGGATAAAATGATATTTTGTTGCAGGTTTTGAGGTGATATACAATAGCAAAAATAGTGGAAGATTGCTAGTTATTGCAGCAATGATTTTGCAGTTGAAGATTGCAAATTGAAGGGAGAGCTTCAAATGAAGAGGGATTGAAGGAGATCATTTATGTATTTGATCTTGATGTTATATATCAAATTTATAATTTTTTTTTGGTTTACATTAGCCCATATGGCTGCAAAACAATGTAATTTCAAATTTTCCTTGTTATTAAGTGATTTTACGAGATTTTGAATGAGAAATTAAAGACACTCTTTGTAGATTCTTGTGTTATCTAAAATACTTTTATGAGTTACATTGTATGTTATTGTGAGTTTGTGAATGAGGCTTTATTTTCTCTTGCATCAGTGGTATTAGAGCGGGAGTTCCTAAGTGTGTAAGTAAACGCATCGATGTGAGGTAGTTTGCACCAATACTTGTGGTGGTGTGTGTGTGATTTGTGTGTAGATAGATCATCAAGCGTGAGGCAGTCTATACCTAAGAGGTTGTATATTGAGAGTGTGTGGAAAGTGATTGATGAAATTTTAAAGAAAGGAAACAAGTTTGTCATAGTTGTGTATGCAGGTGAACAGGATGGAGGAAATACTATAGAAGTATGCTTTGAGGATAACGTGAAGGAAGATGGTGAGATTGTAGTGGAGGATGTAGAGTAAAGAGAAAGTGTGGAAATAAAAGAGGAAAATGATGTTGCAAAAAAGTTAAGTCCTTTGGAGGCCATGAAGACGATGATGACAATGAGTAACGAAGGTGAAAGTGTTGTAGTTGAAAGTGAAAGAGTGAAAATTACAACATAAGAGGTAACTTTTAAATTTTATGAAGAGTATGTTGATTTGCATAAATTTGAAATTCAAAATGTGGAAGAGGAAAGTGTGGAGATGTTGATGGTTGAGTTGCATCCCAAGAAAATTCATCATGTTATGGCTAGAAGAGATATTGAAGAGGAGCACATAGGTGCAGAAAATGGAGTAATGGAAATATTTAATTTCCATTATTTGATCTCACTACATGCATAGATTATTGATCAAAATTTTCTTGGAAGAGGATAATTTATAGTGGGTTAATTCCCACAAAGGTGGAAGATGAGAGTGGAATTTGGTGGAGGTGGTCAAACTATGGTGGGAAGCATCCCACAAGTGAAGAGAAGGAATAATTAGGTGGAGGTGGACAATTTGTGGTGGGTTGAGCCCTAAAAGAGAGAGCACAAGAGGAGGGAAGAAGGGGAAGAAGATTTGTTGGAGGAAGATGGTGAGCATGCCGAAAAAGTGTTGGAAAAGAAGAAATAAAATTTTATAGGGTACCATCTCAGCATTGGAGTATGTTACAAGTTGCTTGCAACTTGAAAGAGTAGTTCTACTACTCAACTCCATTTTGTGAGCCTATTCTCACAAACTTTATACCATGGGTGTCTAATGCAGGAGCATCCATGGTTTACTTGCAATCTTACATCAACCAAAAAGAAAGTATTTTAATATTTAATTTCTTAAGGTTTGGTGATTTTTTAGTTGGAGAATAAATTACAATTTATTGGTCAAAATAATGTAATAAATAATTGGACTTATTAAATTGATGCAAAATCTTGATGTGGGAGATAGTTTAGGAGGAAAGTCTTGAAAAATTAAAAAGCTAATCTTGGCATGGATTTTTTTTGGGAGTTACTAAAATGCATCTTGGAGTATTTTATGATTTTTCTAATTGTTGGAGCAACTTTTTCAAAGGAGGGAAAAAACTAATTTTTGAAAGTAGTGTTAAATGTTTTATTTGGTAATTTTTGAGTTTGTCTTAGGGGGTATATTTTTGGGAGGAAGAAGAGATAGGTGTGGCTTTTCTTGGGAAGGAGTCAAATGATATTTTGTTGCAATTTTTGAGGTGATAAATAGCAGAAAAAAGAATGGAAGATTGTTGGTTATTGCAGCAGTGATTTTGTAGTTGAAGATTGTAAGTTGAAGGAAGCAAGAGAGCTTCAAATGAAGAGGTATTGAAGGAGATCATTTATGTATTTGATCTTGCTGTTATATATCAGATTTATAATAGTATTTTTTTTGTTTACATCAGCCCATATGGCTGCAAAACAATGTAATTTCAAAATTGCCTTGTTATTAAGTGATTTTAGGAGAGTTTAAATGAGAAATTGAAGACACTCTTTGTAGATTCTTGTGTTATATAAAATAATTTATGAATTACATTTTATGTTGGTGTGAGTTTGTGAACGAAGCTTTATTTTCTCTTACATCACTTTAGCTTTGTAAACTTGTTTGACTTTAGGAGGCACAATGAAACTTATTTGATTATCTCATGGTCTCTTATAGGAAATGGGTGAAGCACTTGTCATAGGCTAGTCTTGGTTACTTGGAAGGGATTTTGGTTCAATCATGGTCTCATCAAGGATAGGAGGCTCAATCATGGGTTGAGGCATATTGGTAAGGGATAATTCTACTATGCACTTTGCCTTAAAATTTTGATAGGATTTGAAAAAGAAGTCCTCATGAGGTCTAATAGGCTCTATATGCTTGGTCCAAAAGAAATCCAATGAGAAATTCCCATGGGAAGACACAAGATTAAAGCCACTATGATGCATAGTAAATATCTCATTTCTAAATGGAAACTTTAAACATTTATGCACAATCAATGGGATGAAATTCATGGGGCGAAGCCATGGGTAGCCTAACTTCACACGAAATTGGTTTGAATTTGGGATGATGGTGAATGAGACATTTAATTGTTTTGGTCCAACTTTTAAAGGGAGATTTATTGAACCTATCATAGGGAAAGAAAAACCATTGAGCCATGCTTTCAGTTTTTCATATGTATCTTGATAAAACTCGTGCACAAATAGGAATTCTTTGGTGATCACATTCTCTACACAAACAAGATAAATTAATATCCCATTAGTAGGCTTGTCATTGGGATAAAAGCACAAAGTTGTGTGACGCTTTTGGCCAAATAAATAGTTCTAAGCAAAAAAATTCAGCCTAAACAATTTTGGTCAAGCAAGTTTCACCCAAAACTACATGGCCTATACGTGGCACATAGAGTTCTGAGTGAAACCTTTTCGCCCGAAATCATAAAATTTTAATTTTTCCATTTTTGTATCGAAATGTGTCTTATTTTATGTGTGGTGTTTAGATAGAAAGGGTTTCGATTGAAACCCTTTCTACCAAAATCATCTATGTGGCATCCTAGTTGGCAGCCAACTCAGCTTTGTTCAGAATTTTCTAAAACTTTCAACTTCAACTAATTATTTCTTCAATAAAAATGATTTTAAAAAAATAAAATTTGTAGAGCTCGGAGTGGTGAATCCAAATATATAATTTAATTATATTTTGATTAGTTTAAATATTTTTTTTTAAAATAATGCAAGTAGGTTGTTAAAGATAAAAAAAGAGGTTGATTAGAAATTAAAATAAAAATAGTAAAACATATTAAGTTTTTTTGAAAAATATATGGTGCACTCAAGGAGATAATTTATTAGAAATATGGGCAGAGATTTGAGGAGAGTTTATAGAAGCTCCACATAAAATTTTATACACATAATATGCTTCACTTTCTTTTATTCCACACTAAATAATAGGCTTCAATATCTTCCTTCGTTCAATACATTTGCAAATATATATAGGATTGACATATCCTATTTTATTGGAAACTACTCAAACAACTTTCCTAAATAAATTGAGTGGTTTTAACAACTCAACATATTCGTACCTCTAATATATTAACCTACTCAACAAACTATAACAAATCTATTTATTTTATGCATAATTATTATATGCATCCTTATATGATGCAATATTCCTAACACCTATGTGAACACTAATTCCCAATACCCCCCCTTAGTGTGAACATGGGGTGAAAGTTCATCACTATACTTGATTACCACACACAGTAGCTCACCAAACACTATAAGATGAGAGTAGGGATAGACACATCTACTCATGACAAGCAATAGTGGAACTAGCCTCACTATGCTTAGTACTTTCATCCAAGGATAGGGACAAACACATCTACCAATGGAACCTAGGATAGGGACTAACACATCTACCCAAGGTATTACATCAATTTTTGGATAGGGACAAACACATCTATCCAACATCAAGGTCATGAATAGGGACACAAACATCTACTCACATCAATTATGATTGGGGACAAACACATCCAATCATAATCACCAACTCTTGTGACTGGGGAAAAACACATCTAGTCATCTTGTGAATGAAGAAAAACACATCCATTCACAAACAACCAACAATAGTGACTGGGGACAAGCACATCCAATCACTTACATCATCTTGTGAGTGGGGACCAACACATCCATTCACAAACAACTAAGAAAATTTGATTGGGTACATACACATCCAACCACAATTTACAAAGCTTGAAACCCAAGTCTTTGTTGTCACGTATGCAACCATCATTATAGATCATTGCCACTCTGATCACAAATGATATGAGATGATTTATGTTGCCACCTGGAAATCGATCTTGGCTTTAGTCATTTTGGTACAAATAATTTTGTCACTAATGAAATTTTGCAACCCTGTCGCTAGTGACTCACGAGAGGTTGTTGAGTATCTTCCAGCCTCCAATGCCTCCATCCTCCAATTGATTTGCTACTTAGAAAATATGACTTTGAAGTTCAAACTTAGAATTCCCCCCCCACAAAATGGATGTCGCGTACAAGCGAGAGTACATCCAATTACAATAATTATTTTTGACATTTTTAAATTTTGACAAATGACAATACCACTAATGACTTGTAAAAATGGACCCCATTTTGAAATAATATAACTTGATTTGACTTGAAAAACATACCCTATCCAAATTGAATTTGACTTATTTTATACAATATTTTATTTGATTTTTTTAGACTACAAAACAAAATATATCTTTAAGACCTAATAACAATATAACTTCCAATCTATAAACAAATACTTTTAAAAACTTAACTAAATAAAACTAAATTACTGATTTAAATGACTCACTTGAATAAATGGTAATCAACTTAACTTCAATTTCTAATAATTAGAAATTAAATCAACTAAAACACAAGTTTCCATCTACCACGAGATAATTTTCTTAAATGACTACTCAAGCATTGACACAACCTAGAGGTGAAAGACCATTTGCAAATAGGAGTAGCCATAGGATCTCTCTCCCATTTTGTGGAGTTGTGCAGGTTGTATGAAGGAGGTCATCCTGCCAAATTTGCTAATGCATCGAGTTGAGGCCAAAGTTGAAGACCTTAAGATTGTTGTTGAGATTCTCAGACTTGAGATCTTGGTGATAGATGCCACAACTATGACAACAACCTAGCATGCTAATCTATGCCACCTTTATTGAAGATGATAAAATTACCTTCACAAGTCCATTATCTTGTGATCATAGACATTGCTTGGATATGACAGGGGAACGAACCCAGGTGTGACAAATGATCACATGCAATAGAATTTTGTTCAACTATCTCTTAATCACCTTCATTGTGCAACATGTCAAGCCAAACACCATGGAATGTATGATTCAGATCTTCTCACATGCAATTTTGTGTGGAGGCACGAAGGATTGAAAGAAGTAGCTTGATTTTTTTAAGTAACCTTTGACCTGCTACTTGCTTCTTGTTTTGAATCTTATTCACAGCTCAAGAGAAACCTTTAATCCAGCTCGCAGACCACAACAGTACTTTGTAAATCTAAGACATGTGGTAAAGATCAGAGTTGAATGTTTGATCTACTCAAATGCTTTGAATGCTCCTGTGTGCAAGCTGCCTGTTGAAGTGAAGCAACAATCAAGCAATAACAACACCAAGAGCAATAACAAGAGGTGAGAAAGACACAATGGTGTGATTCTTGTTGATAATCTCCTCTAGATTCTTGATGCTTACAGGGAAAACTCTTTAGATCGACCACCACATTCCTAAGAAAGATATCGAGACACTGAAAGTGAAGCCCATTATCATCATTATTTCCCTGTCACGATGCAAGTTATACATCAAATGGAGCAATTGAATTCCAAAAAAAATGCAAAGATCTACAATAGATTGGCCTCAGGCCCCACTGGCTCTAATACCATATTAGAAATATGGATAGAGATTTGAGGAGATTTTATAGAAGCTCCACATAAAATTTTCTACACATAATACGCTTCACTTTCTTTTATTCCACACTAAATAATAGGTCTAAAATATCTTCCTCCGTTCAATACATTTGCAAATATATATAGGACTGACATATCCTATTTTATTGGAAACTACTCAAACAACTTTCCTAAATATATTGAGTTTTTTAACAACTCAACATATTCGTACCTCTAATATAACCTACTCAACAAACTATAACAAACCTATTTATTTTAATGCATAATTATTATATGCATCCTATGATACAATATTCCTAACACCTATGTGAACACTAATTCCCAAGAGAATTCTCTTCAAAAGGGTTTTTTTTTGAAAATGATTAAAAAAGTAAAGAATAGTTGATGTCAAATGAAAACTATCAAATTCTAACTATTTTGAAATTAAAATGTTATTACAAGAAAATATACATCAAAATTTCAAAAAAAAAATCCATGCACTACATATTGAAGTTACCTATTTGAAAAAAGAAAATTATGGGAAAATAATTTTTTTTTCTATTTGTTTCTTGACATTAAGTGAAAGTCGTCTTTTCCTAAAAATTTTAGCATTCCAAAATCTGCTCTTAAATTGATAAAAAAAAGTAATCAAAACAATTTTTAAAAAATCTGAAAAATTATAGGAATAAACTTCATCAATATTTCTACATTTCATTAGTTTACATAATTTTGAAATTCAAAATATAAAGACCACTATTATGTGCTCGAAGTTCAGAAATTTTTTTGTTGTTGGTTGATTCCTTTATAAAGTGTGACACAGATTTGTGCTTTTACTCATTGATTCTTCCAGCTATGTAAAGAGGATCATCAGGTGCTTGTTTAATTATGTCATTTTGTGAGAAAGCAATGTCAAGGAGCTTATTAGTTTGTTCCTTATGAGGTTTAATGTCAATAAATCCAACCATAGATTTTATAGTGTTCCTCATTATTGTTCATGTTATCATCATTAGTGTCAACATTCATCACATCAGTCTTTCTTTCACTATATTTGATCAAGGAAATGTTATGGTTTGGCATAGGATTAGTAAAGATTTGCAAATTTTGATTAGGAGAGGCTACAAACTTATTACCTTGATCATTAACACCACCAATTAGGATATGATTAGAATCAATGAGGTATTGCACTAGATGTTTAAGACGCTTGCAATATTTTGTATCATGTCCATTTTTTCAATGAAAATGGCAATAGGCATTTGGTTTATAGTTTGAAGGTAAAGTTTTAATAGGATCAAGAGCTCTAACAGGAGGTAGGGAAATCAAATTCTTGTTTAAGAGCTGCAACATAGTATTATGAAGGTTATCAGGTAGGGGTGTAAATTGTCTATTTCTATCACCAAAGGAATATGGTTTTGTTGTCTTTATAACAACCACTTGGGTGTCAACATGTTAATTTGGTTGAGGGGGATTAAGTTGTAAAAATCCCTTATTTGGTTTCTTGAAAGGTTGATAGTTGGTTTGAGGTGTGGGTTCGGACTTTTCAAGATGGTTAGAGGGAGTTTTCACTTCACGACTACTAACCAAATTTTGGTAATCATGAAGGGTTGTACAAAAATTGGTAAAGGATGGGAATTTCAACATCTCAAGTTTGGCTTAGATTTTGTTTTGCAAACTGCAATAATTTTTTTTTGAAGGTCGGTGTCAAGAATCTTAATGTTTATTTGTGAGTAAAGCATTTGGTATCATGCTATAAAATCAGTAACCTTTTCATCATCCTTTTGTTTACATGTCATTAAGTCAGCTAGGGTCATCTTAGGACCCATGTGAATTTGGAAGTGGTTGTAAAAGGCATCAATAAGTTCATTGATTGAACATATTGAATTATTTGGTAAAGAGAAAAGCCACTCTAAAGCAGTTGAAATAAAGGGAAATGGGGAAGACGGTTACCAAAATGAGATTGATAACCCAATTATGGACCTAGTCCTCTTCAATTCATTAGGAAATGAGATCCACACAATGAAAAGACTATCAACCTTGAGGTGACTCAAGTCAAAGTGTGAATCTACCGATTTCCTTTTCTTGCAAGGACGGGGGTCTTGATTAAACAACACTTTGGGGAGAAAGATTAAAAATAGCAAACTAAATCCAAAATGCAACCTACAGCTTAGATCTTGAAGATTAATCTCATTACTGATGGAACCAAAAATTGAATTGCAGATTTGAGAAAGGTAAGAAGGTATGTACCAGTCACCAAAAGTGCTCTATTGAAGCTAACTTGGGACTCATTTGTCTAAGGGTGAATGGGTCCTGGTTTAGGATTTTTTGGTAGCTTTTGGGAGCCTCTGCAATAGATCTGAATCTCTCAATTTGCCCAAGTTTCAGGTTTAGAGTGCCAAAAATAAGTTATACAATTGATTTTTCATGAGATGACAACTTTTGAAACTTTGACAACTTTAACTTTTCTCTTCAAGAGATCTTCAAGATATCTTCCACCTAAAACACAAATTAAGAGGGAAAAATGTTTTGTTTATGGTGAATGGGGGTTTTCCTTGGTCAAACCTTGTTTTGGTAATTAAACCTTGTAATGAAACAATGAAACATGAAGGAATGAGGAATGAACAAAGCATTCTCACAACTCACCAAACCCTTGGATGAACCTTGGAATGTAGATCTGTAACTAGCATGAAATGGATTCAATGGATGTGGATCTTGATCTTGAAACTTGATTTGAAATAATTCCTTTGAATGCTTGAATGGATCTTGAACACTACATCAACATATTAGCTCCAATAACATACATGATGAAAGAAGACTTTAACATGATAATAGGATCTTGATTGTCGCAATAATTCTTCACTAAATTTTCTCTTGAATGCCTTGAAATGCTCTTGAAATGCTCTAGATTGCTTAGATCACACTTGCTCATAAAATTGGTAGGTTAAACATAGTGAAATGACCTCTTATTTATAGGTATGTAACATTAATTTCCCAAAACTCGAATAACACAAGCCAACATGTGAATATAGATTTAAAATGATTAAAATACCACCAAAAACATAATTTAAATTTAGGTCCTAGGTCTAAGTGAGGACCCATTCACCCATGGGTGAATGGTTCCTAGGTCACTTACCTAGGACACACATTGCTCAATGAGAAGTGTTATGTTATGACATTAATAAATGCCAAGTTTTCCTCTTTGGAAATTGTAATTAATTAGACTTGGATTTGAATTAAAGGGGGCAATAAAGGAAAATTAACCTCAATTAATTAATAAATCCCTAAATAAGTTTGAAAGTGTAAAGAGGTACACTATACAACACTAAAATAAGGCACAATAATCTATTTTATTTAATAGGGCCCTAAACTCAATGTGAATATGTAAAATACATATTAAAACACTAAATTAAGGCATAATTTATTTTATTTTAATATTTATTCCCAAATTAAGTGTGAAAAAGGGATACTTTTTCCTACACTACATTTAGCCCCCACTTTAGTGAGAGGATGACCCCATGTCAAACTCACACTAAAGTAAACATTCAAAACACATATGTATGCAACAATGACAAAGACACAACATCAAAGATCTAAAAATAAAAGGGAGGCGAATCAAGCCTCGACTATCCAATGCGATGTGGAACACGTCTAAGATGTTTGTCCAAAACTTTCACAAGAAAAACTTGATGTCCACTATGTTAACAATGTACACTCACTCTAGGCTAATGGAACCTCAAGCCATCCACTAGGTAAGCCCCCAAGAAAGTGGCTTAGTGAGAAATTCATGTCAGGTCTACAAGATCTCACTGTACTTACCATACCAAAGATATCCCTTTGACAACTCTGATAGGGCGCCACATACTAAGGCTTCAAGCTTCATAAGGCCTAACAAGCTATGTTATGCTAAGCACACTATGAAAAAGGGGAAGGCTTTATTGGCAAGAAAGGTGTGTTATTCTTGGTGGCCTTAAAAAGGGGTTTGAGCTTCACAAGATTAACAAGTTGTATTATGCTAGAAACACTTATGAACAAAAATGCAACTAAAGGTTTGTTCAAAAGGGATCTTGCTTAGTTCATGTAAGGTCTCTTCTTAGGGAACATCGTGCCTAATGTCTCCAAGAGAGAACAAGTCCAAGATAAGAGAAACACAATTTAGGGAATGCAATGTGTAGCATCACCACTAAGAGGAAAGTCATATGCTAAGAAATATCATGCTCTCAGAGGACATCAAACCCAATGAGACCACCAAGAAAAGGACGCATCACAAGAAGAAATAAAATCACACAATGAAACATGAGTGTCGATGTATGCCCCCACTTTAAAGTGATTTCTAACACCATTGTTGTGAGAAATTTTCTTTAAAGTAGCCAATGAAAAATACATGAGAGCTTATTCAAAAATCCCTATGCCAAGTCATATGTTCTCAAATGAAACTACATCATGAATAAGAGGAAGGGGTTGCCCTCAAAATGAAAACACATAAGGGATCTATGGATTCAGAGTTAGTATATCTTTGCTACAATGTAGTTATAGAGCTCGAAAATGTCATCATTCCCCAAATACTTTTGGAACAGGAAGAATGACACATAGAGAGTGAAAACAAAGAAAAATATTTCAGGTCAACATGGAAGAGACCCAAATGTCTCGACGCCTTGCATCATCCCCAAAAGGAAACCACAAGATAAATGAAAAGATAAATGTTTATGACATAGAGAAGAATGTATATACAAATAGAGGAATGCACATGAAGAGAGAGATACACCAAACATAACAATTTGGGGGATCACATTATGCACATGCAATTACACAAAGAAACATTGCAAAAGAAAACAAATAAAAATACTAGTAAGGCACATGTGATTCAACCTATAGGAGGTCGTTCACATCCCAATCTTGTTCAGTATATGTAGGAGGACAACTAGCCAAAGGGATAACATCAAGTTCTGAACTAGGAAAAGGCTATCTAACCCCTTTCCCCCACTAAGTGCAAGACAAGGATGAGCTAAGATAAATGATGGGAATGAGCTCCTTGCAATAAATAAAATTATTTGCAATGAATGTTAAACATGTAATAGTGAGCATACTAGTATCCTACAAGTATTACATGGAAAGGATCGAAGGTCATGCTTTTAGCCAAGATAGATCCCTAGGGCATCAAAATTTCTCCAATATTCCCTTTAAAACACAACAATTATCAGAGTGATGTCCAAAGAATCTATGATAGGCACAATATGGTCTACTTTGATAAGTTTTCTTTTTGGTTATATTTTCACATTTAGGTGGCAAGGTGATTAGTCCACAATGTAAAAGAGTGTAAAAGGCCTTCTTAGTCTTCAATATCTTTAATAGTTAATCAAAGGATTCAGGTTGGTCAAATATCTCTTGTAACTGATATTTTTGATGTGCATGCGATTTCGGCTTCCTCTTCTTTGGTTTGATAATAGTTTGATCACTTTCCTCTTTTAACTGCAAGTCCTTTCCTTTTAAAAAAAAAAATGTGTTAGGGGTAGTAAAGTGATCAAAAGTTGTGTTTTCTTTTCTCTCATGCATGGGAGATGTATTAGAAGATGATTGAGGGGGAGGAAAATTGTTATTAATGAGATGGGCCTAGGCACATATAAACTCTATTCCTTGTTCATGCTTAAGCATTGTTCATATGTTCCCTATGAGAGGAATGGCATTAGTAGCAATAGGTTCGGTTCTCACAAAGTCTTGCAAAAATTTTAATTCTTCATTCATCCTTATGTTTTCGTGCGAGACATTAGCAACATCATGCACATTGTTTGTAGATAGGGAAGTCATTGGAAATGAAGTATGAAGGCTATGATCCATAGAGGGTTGATTATCAACACTATTAATGAAAGAGTTGGAGAACCCAATATCCATGGTGAATGGTGTATCACGGGATGACATGAGTCTTGAACTACATCTCACAACAGTATTGCTAATAGGACACCAAGTTGCAAAGCTCATACAAGTTTCACAAACTTAATGTAAACCCAAAATAGAAAGAGGGTGAAATGCAATGCAATGACCTAGAATGCAATATGTAAATGCAATTTTCAGATTTCAAACAAGGTAATTTTTTTATTACACTACGCAAAAACCTAAAAAATGATGTCTTGTAAATGCAATTTTGAAATCACACAATGCGCTATATTTATCAAATGAAGCTAAATATGATCAATTCCACTTAACAAAATTTTGCAAACTGAAACAGAAAATTGAAAATAGTAAAATAGAATGCAGAAACAGATGTTTTAATGCCAAAAAAATGAAGAAATTACCCTGATTAGGGACTCATTCACCCTAGGGAGAATAAGTCCTCGATTAGGATTTTTAATTTTTTTTACAGATTTTTGAATTGATTCTAGTGGTTTCCATATTTTGATTTAAAACAGTAAGTTACAGTTTGAATTTTCTATGAAATTAAGGTTGAATGCAAATGAAAAATATGACAAAATGACAAACTAGGAGACCTAATTTGATGTGCAATTTTGTTTCAATTTTTAAATTCACGTGAATGATGATGCAATGCTATGTAAATGATTTACAAAATGACTATTTTTTATGTATTTTTAATATTTCAAGAATGCAAAGATACAATCCTAAAACCTCTAAATGAAATGCAAAGTTAACGCAAGCTAAACAACCCTAAATGAGATTCAATTCAATGCAATATAATGCAAATGAATGCAAGATTTAAATCTAGGGTGAAATGGAATCCAAAATAAAAAAATTGCAATGATCAAACTTGGGTCCACCAAAATGAAATAAAGAGAAATGGGGAAGAGGGTTACCAAAATGAGATTGATAACCCAATTATGGACCTATTCCTCTCCAATTCATTAGGAAATGAGATCCACACAATAAAAATATTGTCAACCTTGAGGTGAGTCAAGTCAAAGTGTGAATCTATTGATTTTCTTTTTTTGCAAGGACGGGGATCCTGATTAAACAACACTTTGGGGAGAAATATTAAAAATAGCAAACTAACTCCAAAATGCAACCTACAACTTGGATCTTGAAGATTAAGCTCAATTTTGATGGAACTAGAAATCAAATTGTAGATCTAAGAGAGGTAAGAAGGTATGTACCAGTCACCAAAAGTGCTCTGTTGAAGCTGACCTGGGACTCATTTTCCCAGGGGTGAATGGGTCATGGTTTAGGGTTTTTCTGCATCTTTTGGGAGCCTCTGCAATAGATCCAGGAATCTCTCAATTTTCCTAGGTTTTAGGTTCGGAGTGCCAGAAATAAATTTTACAATTGAGTTTCTGTGAGATGACAACTTTTTTGAAAACTTTTGTAACTTTGACAACTTCTTCAATTTTTTCTTTAAGAGATCTTCAATATATCTTCCACCTAAATCTACAAACACAAATCAAGAGGGAATTTTTTTTTGTTTATGATGAGTAGGGATTTTCCTTGGTCAAACCTCGTTTTGGTAATTAAACCTTGTAATGAACAATGGAACATGAAGGAATGATGAATGAAAAAAGAAATGTCACAACTCACCAAACCCTTGGATGAACCTTGGAATGTAGATCTGTAACTAGCATGAAATGGCTTCAATGGATGTGGATCTTGATCTTGAAAATTGATTTGAAAAAATTCCTTTGAATACTTGAATGGATCTTGAACATTACATCAACATATTAGCTCCAATAACATGCATGATGTAAGAAGACTTTGACATGACAAAAGAGTAAGGTGAAAAAGTAGCCTATGAGTTCATCTACTGAGAGTCTAGAAGAGAATAGGATCTTGATTGCTACAATAAT
Organism: Sequoia sempervirens; assembly: GCA_007258455.2. Lineage (NCBI taxonomy): Eukaryota > Viridiplantae > Streptophyta > Pinopsida > Cupressales > Cupressaceae > Sequoia > Sequoia sempervirens. The sequence goes on from VDFB02271358.1 coordinate 1,017,906,142, forward strand.
TCTTCACTAAATCTACCCTTGAATGACTTGAAATGCTCTCAATTGCTTAGATCACACTTGTTCATAAAATTGATAGGTAAAACATAGTGAAATGACCTCTTATTTATAGGTAAAACATAGTGAAATGACCTCTTATTTATAGGTATGTAACATTAATTTCCCAAAATTCAAATAACACAAGTTGACATGTGAATATAGATTTGAAATCATTAAAATACCACCAAAAACATAATTTAAATTTAGGTCCAAGGTCTAAGTGAGGACCCATTCACCCATGGGCAAATGGATCCTAGGTCACTTACCTAGGACACACATTGCTCAATGAGAAGTGTTACTTTATGACATTAATGAATGTGGTTTTCCTCTTTAGAAATTACAATTAATTAGGCTTGGATTTGAATTAAAGGGGGTAATAAAGGAAAATTAACCTCATTTAATTAATAAAACACTAAATAATTGTGAAAGTGTAAAGAGGTACACTCTACAACACTAAAATAAGGAAAAATTGAGTCCATTTTAATTAATAGGGCCCTAAACTCAATATGAATATGTAAAATACATATTACAACAGTAAATTAAGGAATAATTTAGTTTATTTTAATATTAATTCCCAAATTAAGTGTGAAAAAGGGATACGTTTTCCTACACTACAATAGTATCTTTCAAGGATCTGGGGAAGAGTTTACCCAAGAGTTTATCTTCAAAAATGAAGTCACTACATAGGGGTATGCAAGCAGAAATATGGCTAAAAGGATCTCCTTTCCCACCATATTTCTCAAACCTAGGAACCTCTATACCTTGTGGCATTTGTGTTCTCAATATCTCCAAGGATAATGGGTTGGTTTTGATGTATTGTGAAGGTTTTCCATTATTGTTTTGGTTTAATGTGGCAATTTGTTGCTGGAGGGATGAAATATTTTGCAAAAGTGTGTTAAGGACTAGATCATTGTTGGTATTATGAGATGGAGGTGAAGAAGGTGGAGTTGTGTATGTATGCGGAGGACAAGTCAATTGTAAATTTGTGAGGGGGGATGGATGAGAAGATATGAGATTTGAATGCACAAAGTTAGAGGGATTCCTAGTGGGAATACCTAAGGAAGTATTAACATTGCTAGTAGGTTGGATGGTTGTAGTAACATGAGGACTAGTGTAGGTAGAAATAAAGGTAAGGGTTGTGGAAGGAGGAATTGGGTTACCACCTTAACTTTGAGTATACCCTAAAGCTTGAGCACAACTAGTGAATGTAGGAGAATGTTTATCAACAATATGAGCTAGACTTCACACAATCTCTATTCCATGTTCATTTTCAAGCATTTTCCTCACATTATCTAAAGAAGAAATGGAACTACTAGCAATGTTTTTAGAAGTCACAAAGTTTTGCAATTTCTCTATTTCTTCATCTATCCTTCTTATGTTCTTTTGTGGGACATCAACAGCCATTGTTTCAACATCATGCACATTAGTTGTGGGTAGGGAAGTCATGGAAAATGAAGTGTTAAGGGTATGATCCATAGTGGGTTGACTAGTGTCAACACTATGAGTGAAAGAGTTAGAAAACCCAAGATCCATGGTGAATAGTATATCATGGGATGATACGAGTCTTGAACTACATCTCATGATAGTATAGGAAATAGGACACCAAGTTGTCAAGCTCATACAAGTTTCACAAACTTAGTATGCATCCAAAATGGATAAGAGGTAAAATGTAATGAAATATCCTAGAATGTAAAGTGCAATGCAAATATGTAAAAGCAAATTTCAGATTCTAAACAAGATAATTTTCTGATTATGCTATGCAAAAACCTAAAAATTATGTCTTGTAAATACAACTTTGAATTCACACAATGCACTAAATTTATCAAATGAAGCTTAATATGATCAATTTAAGATAATATAAATTCTACAAGCTATAACAAAAAACTAAAAACAACAAAATATAATATGAAAATAGAGATTTTGATGCCCAAAAATGCAAGAAAAAGCCCTAATCAGGGACTCATTCACCCATGGGTGAATGGGTCCTAGCTGAGGGTTTTGAAAATTGAATTTACAGATTTTTGAGTTGATTCTTCTGGATTTTAGATTCTGGATTGAGATAGGTGGTTATAGTTTGAATTTTCTATAAATTTAAGTCTAAATTCAAATGCAAAATAATACTAAATGACAAACTATCAGACCTAATTTTATGTGCCATTTTGATTCAATTTTGTAATGCAAATGAATGACGATGCAATGTTATGCAAATACTATGCAAAATGACTGATTTTTTTTTAATTTTCTAGATTTTAAAGAATGAAAAAATGCAATCCTAAAACCCTAAATGAGATGCAAACTAATTCAATTTATACAACCCTAAATGAGATTCAATTCAATGCAATGCAATGCAAATGAATGAAAATCCAAGATCTAGGGCTGAAATAGACTCCAAAATTAAAAAGATGCAGTGCTCAAATGTTGGGTACACCAAACTGAAATGGTGAAAAATAGGTGGGTGTTATAAAAATGGATTGATGAACCACTTAGGGGACCTATTTCTCACTATTTCATTAGGAAATGAGATCCACATAAAGAATTGACTTACAACCCTTAGGTGAGTCAACTCAAGGTGTGAATCTGTAGATTTCCTTATGACTTAAGGATGAGGGTTAGGTATTTGTATATTTCCTTATGACTAAAGGATGAGGGTTAGGTTCACCAAGCACTTTTGGGAGAAAAAACTAAAAATAGTAAACTGACCCAATTATGCCAAAAACTTGAAAAATCAAATATTAAACTCAAAATAATTAGAACAAGAAATTAAATTGCAGATCTGAGAAGGGCAAAACTATGTTTACCAGTCACCAAAAGTGAGTTTCTAAAGGTTGACTGGGACTCATTCGCCTAGGGGAAAATGGGTCCACTGTCAAGGATTTTTTGCAACTTTTGAGAGCCTCTGATATAGATCTGGATCTTCCAATTTGTCCAAGTGACAATGTCAGAATGTCGGAAATAAATTTTGTATGTGAGTTTCTATGAGATGACAACTTTTACAACTTTGTCAACTTCTCCAAATTTTCTTTTCAAGATATCTTCAATCTTTCTTCCACCTAGATCTGCAAACACAAGATGAAAGGGGAAAAGTGTTTTCTTTTGGTGAATAAGGGTTTTCCTTGGTCAAACCCCATTTTGGTAATAAAACCTCGAAATGAATAAAAGCATGAAAGAGGGAATGAACAATGAACAATGCTATGTTACCACTCAACAAACCCTTAGATAAGTCCTTGAATGAAAGTCTGCAACTTGCATGAAATGGCTTCAATGGATTTGGATCTTGAACTTTGAATCTTGCTTGAAATAGTGCTTTGAATGCTTGATTTGATCATGAAACCTACATCAAAATGTTAGCTCCAAAAACATGCATGATGCAAGAAGACTTTGACATGAGAATTGGATCTTGAATGTTGTAATAAAAATTTGATAAATCTGCTCTTGAATGATTATGATCACAACTTTAGTTCTTGAAAACTTGCATGAAAAATCTTAGATTTCTTAGATGAAACATAGTGAAATAGCCTTGCATTTATAGATATGTATCCTTAATTTCTTGAAATTCAAATATCACAAGCCAACATTGAATCACAGGTTTGAATATGTTAAAATAGCACTAAAAACATAATTTAAATTTAGGTCCTAAAGTCTAGGGAGGACCTATTTTCCCATGGGCGAATGGGTCCCAAGTCCACAAACCTAGGACACACATTGCTCATTATGAAGTGTTATGTTTAGGAATTAATGAATGTCAAGTTTCCTCTTTGGAAAATGTAATTAAATAGGCTTGGAAATCAATTAAAGGGCCAATTAAGGCATAATTAATCTTAATTAATTAAGGGAGCCCTAAATATGTGTGAAGGTGTAAAGGGATACATGTACCTTACAACACTAAATTAAATGCACAATTAAGTCTAATTTAACTAAGAGGGCCCAAACAAGTGAGAAAATGTAGAGGGAAACATTTTTTGTCACTGCACTCCTAATCCCCATAAATCCTCAATCCTTCATTATTTTTGTCCTAGAAAACTTTCATTATGGACCTAGAAATTTATCTCATATTTGCATCCCATGTCTAGTCTCGTAATATTTCCTGACAACTTCTTCTGCAATTCTTCCTTACAAACTTTCCTTGGATGTCTAGACATCTAGACCTCTATCCACTCTTGCACTATATTCTTTCAAGGACTTTCCTTATCCTTTCTCTCCCATTTCTTCCCAAATGGAGGTTAATTTTACTTTTAGACCTCCTTCACCCCATCCATGTCCCATATCTATTCTTTCAACCCAAATCCCATATCCTCCACTTTCACATCCTATTTCACCTCAAACTTTCATTTTTCTTCTAGATCACCTCTTGCGCTCCTATGAACCTCACAAAATTTCCATTAATAGTTAGATTTAACCTTTCAACTACATAGTTTGGTTTTCTTGGCCAAAAAATATATTTAATTTGAAGGGTGTGGATTCACACGTAAGTTTAGTAATGGAGATGAGGGTGGGCATGAAACCATTAATAAATTAGGTGATTTTATTCCCCAAGGATCTCAATGCCACATCTTGATCATTCATCTTGTGGATTTCACAAAATTTGTCTTGCAATGCACTCAAAGGTGATGGTGTCCACTTCCTTTTCAAAAATTCACACATAGCTGTGATTAGGGTTATCTACTCTCATGTACATTATAAAGTTCTATTAATGACTAATGAATGTTGTGATTCAATAGAAACATGAATTCCACATGCCTCCTAGTACCCATGAAACTCATTGGATCACACGATTTTTGTACCAAAAGTTATAGTTGATTATGTCAATAGTATGGGTGACCTCTAAAGTTGTAGGTGATTGTGTATCTTCTCCCAAGATTGATTGAATTAGTTGAATAATACCAATTTTTATATTTTCATTATTCAAGGGGATGAAAAAAAGTTGCAAAGCATTGAAAAAAGATAAGAAATTTCCAATTCATTAGGGTTCTCCTTTCCAACAAAGGGTAAAGGCATTTTTTAGTATAATCATCTAGGTTTTGTCACAAATCTATAATACAATGTTATAATCCTAGAAGAATAAGTTAAACATGCAAATCCATAATCAATTGAATATCAAGCCATTCATATTATATGTTTCTTGAAGATTTTGTCAATCTTCTCAATCATATTTTATGATTTAGGTGTTAACTTTGATTAGTTGGTCATCTAGATGACTATAAAATTCTTGTAAAGCCTTTGCAAGGTATCTTTTCATATTAATACAACAAATATATGGGTCTATTCATGGATAACCAAGCTATGTTCATCTAGATGTTTTGCAAATTTTACTTATATACTTTCTCATGCATGTATAAATACTAGCTTATGCATGCAATTGAAATGATGTATAATGTTCAATTATATCTTGATTAAGGTATCACAAAAAGGGTTTCCGATTATTACATTATTTAGTGTATTAAACTTTTAGACACTACTCACTCATCTAGATATATGCACCCATCTACTTCATACTCAACCTCCCATCACCCAACACACTCAAAACAACTTAATATTAAACTTCATTTGATTTCATGTTGAGTCATTTTTTCGCACTACGATTTCCACGTGTGCATAATAATATTAGGGGTTATAAAATTCACATTATCCAACACTCCACATGGTATCTTATATACTTAATGAATGTGTAGAACCTTGTATTGTCAAACCAATATACAAATATTTAGTGATAGACAAATAAGGATGTATTATGTTTCGTGTATGCTTTGTGTCAAGATATATGTCCATTTCTTATAGTTATATTGTAATGCCCTGCCACGTAACCTTAAAGAATGTTGCAAACACAACGAAAGTGTAGTAATTTATTTTTATTTTTTTAAATGTAATATTAACATGTGATATTAACAACACTAGCAAAAACAATCTCTAAGACACATGACAAGGTATTACATTCGAATTCCACTTTACCAAAGTTATTTAACCATAGCATATAAATTATACTCATAATTTAAGATCATACATTCAAAAACATTAAAATACATCACATAATATATAAAGTACAATAACGATTCATTCTTACATTGCATTCAACATAATAAATACAATACTCATTTCCAAATGAGGTAGATCTTACATAAGTGTTACAATTATAAGTTAAAAGAATTCTCCTTGAATACAATTAAGGAGTGATACAAAAACAAGGTATCCAACTGATACAAATGAGACATAACAGAAAGTACAAATCCACTGGTACACGCGAGCTCTCCAATTAAGATTTACCTGCCATCATGAACAAGAATTGGGGACCCAACGGTGTAAGGTGCACGTTCCACCCAACCAAGTGGTACCCGTAGGCCCACCCCCATGCTAGAAGATAGTAAAAAGGTTTCCTAGGCATAACCTACTACCTCTAGACACAGGAAAACTCAATACTTATTTACACAAGTACAAAACGCAACATGATGGTTAACTTGCTTCCAGAATAAAGAATCAAGTACATCCATTGTATAATACAACTGACTGTTGTCATAGGAAGAGTGCCACACATAATTTTCTATGGGTTACCCTGGCGTAACCTTCCTAGGCTATCAGACCCCCATCCTGGGTTACCCTAGCTGCCTCTACCGATCGCCAGACCCCCATACAAACTATGCTTCTCATCTCACCTCAATCCTAAACAAGCGCATGAGTCATGAGAGAACATACATTATCTTAATTTATGTGAGAGTTCCCCATTAATTCTTTTAAGTTATCACTTGATTAAACCCTAAGTGAGTTACCCTGGCACCCCTTTGTGTGTTGGACCCCCACAAAGAGCCACTCTCCTACTGAAAACACTAAGGTCAAACCGCAAACCATGGGTAGACAAGGTGCACAAAAAAACTGCTAACAAATATTGACCATACTGCAAAAGGTCAACTCAACCTGTTCATAGTAACCAGGTGTTCAAACTAAATCACACATCCCATTCAAAGTAACCAGGTGTTCAAACTAGACTACATCCACGTGCACTACCCAAGGTAAATCATGGGCTGAACCATAACATATAACAATTCCCTCATAAATTTCATATATCTGGAAGACTTACTAACTCAGTTAACCCAAATTGCCCAACTAACGTAACAAAAGAAATCGCAACTTAAAAAGAATTTCAGGAAAATAAATAAACTATAGCTAGGATTTCCTAAATCCAATTAATTCAATAACACATCACTTGCAATTATTCAAAGTAAAAATAATCCCATTTGCAATAATAAGGAAATAAAATAAAACTATTTATTTAACTCCAATTCCATAATTATGCATAATAATAAAAACAATTTCTCTATTACAATCATTTCATTATAAAATAACTACTTGTGCATTTGCATGCACCTCTCAAAACATAATAATCATTTAAATTAATAAATTCTAAAAAAATAAAATACAATTTCCAAACAATCAAGAAATTAAATCTAATTATTTAACTTAATTTCCCAAATTACAACCAATTAAAATCAATATCCTCTTTTAAATTATATTATCTAAAAAATAATTTACCTTATGCATTTACATGCATCTAATTATAATACTCATTTAAATATATATATACATACATATATATATACATACATATATATATATATACATACATATATATATATAATTTAAATATTCTAAAATTATATACAAATTTCCCAACATATATTGAAATATAAATATACATTTATTTACATTTTGATACAAATATACATATATATAACACATTTGAATTACTGAAATTAACATATATTAAATAAATCAAAAATCAAAATTTCATTTCAAGCGATAAAGGTTTTTAAAGCCATTTAGTATGGTTGTGTTGGCTCCCATAGAGGGGGTCGTGACCCTTTGGAGGCAGCACTGGGTTGTCTCCACAGTCTGTCTCCCTTTGGGGGGGCGACGGTTGTGGGGACAGCCACAGCCGTCCCCACTAACTTTGAAACAACCTTTATTCAATAAAAAAAAAATCCGGCATTTGCATACTTCGATTTCACTGTACGAAATTTAAAATGGGGTTTATTTCTCCAGAAAAAATTTCTAAGGATCTTTTAAAACAATCATATATATAAATATCTATGTGTATATATATATTCTCAAATATATATATATATATATATAAACAATTAAATCAGAAAGATTGCTCGAGAAGAACAAATTCTTAACAAAAGTTTTCTACAAAAGAAGGTTTTCAATTTCACCAGAGGATAATAATTTTCACAAAAGTTTTCCAATTTTCTTAGCCAAATAAACTAACTGGCAAAACAAATTTAAATGATATTCTTCTACAGAAAGATCTTTCCAATACAATAAGATTTTCCCCAACTCTTTTAATAAGAAGATTTTCAAATTTCTTTATTGATTTCCCTATAAGATTTTCTATTGTTTTGAAAACAATTTCACATAATATTTTCTACAGGAAATATTTAGAAATTTCTTACAGAGGTTTCAATTTCCTCAGTTTTAACCAAAGAATTCATTTACATACCTATAGGGGTTTTCTATTGTTTTCTTTTGAAATTTCCTATTGTTTAACAATAATTTTCTATAAGGCTCTCTGATTTTACTGTAAAGTTTTCTACATAAACACAAAATATTCACAGTAATTTTTACACACAAAGGCTATCAACAAGTTTTCTATAGGCATGTTTTCAACAATTTTTTCTACAAAGAAGCTTTCAATATATTTATCTACAGAAGCTTTAATCAAATTTTCTTCTTTAGGCAATCTTTCCATTAACAAATTTAACAAAGCTTCTACTACATTAAATTTTATACAGACAATCTTTTCAAATCAACAAAATAAATAAATAAATAAAAAAGGAACCTATTTTTATGAAGCTTGAAGAAATGAAGGTTGGAGCAAAGCTTGCCTTCAGAGTTCAATTTCCAAAGCCCTTTCCAAAAACTCCACTTCCAGAAAGATGCACAATACTGAGCCAAAAATATTCCTGAGAACCTCTTCCAATTTTTTTTTAACCAAAATAATTTCCTAACCAATTTCCTTTTTTTTCTCTTCTGTCGTAAAGTGACTTCTTGCCTTTCACATTTATGGCAAATATTCTCTTTGAGAATAATTTTTCAACAAGATTTTTGCATTCAATTTTACTCACACACATAGCTATTCTAAAATATCTTTTAACTAACTTTTAGATATTTTCTTTTGATAATTATCAAGAATTTATGCTATTTTATTAATTTAAAAATTCAAAAATTAATATCATTTACTTTATGCAAATTTAAAATTCCAATTCACATAATAGCATCTAAACTATATTTAATCTATTCACTTAATAAATAAATTTAATCAATTAATTTGTTTACTTAATAAAATAAATTTAATCACAAGGAATAAATTTTTTTTAAAAAAAATTAATTTAATTAATTAAATAAAATAAAAAGCTTTTAACAACATTATTTAAAATTAATTAAATAATCACTAAATCATTAAGAACATTAATCTATCATTAATTTTCATAGAATAAACCTTGCATAATTAAATAATAATTAAAAAGGCAATGTAAATATGACAACCAAACATATCGAACATAGACTAACGACACATTGTGACTAGGTTTGTGTCTAGACTAGGAAAAACCTCGTTATTATCTCCCAATCAACAATACTGTAGGGAAATGGAAACGCTCAGACCTGTGAAGCTAGGTAGAGTCAATGTCTTGTACCTACAATTTTGCAGTCAAACATATGTCGTACATGTATATATATATATATATATATATATATCAATCATGAACAATCACATCATGAAGAGAAATTACAGAATTACAGAGCACTCGCAAGCGAGTGATGTAATCTCGTCCTCTTCACCAATATAGTCACATCAAGACTAATGAAATAAAACATCAATAATCAACATATGAGCATATTCAATATTAACTCAAATAAAAACTATGCTAATCAAAAGCATAACATAAAACAATAAACATCCACATAGTGTATCATCTCATCAAAATATAAATCCATCATCACTCCACTGTCAACGATCAAATATAACAACATAGTAACAAGATCTATCAAAGTAAAAACATATTGTCTAGAAACATAAGCAAAATGGAGGGGTACTACATCCTCCCCCCTAGGATCAGGCTTACTCCTAGAAGCTTACGAACAATAGGGATAGAGCTCCCTCAGTTGGACTGTAACCTACTCAGTATCTTGACCCCTGAGGAACAATTCCCGATGTTGTAGGGTGTGCACAATTTCTAGAGGACGCCTGTCCTCTTCCAGAAGCCTCACCAATTGCACCAAAATCCATTGTGGCAAAAACCCTATACGATCTGTCGGCATCACCTACTATCGGCTTGGAAGCTGCAGGTCTCTAACTATAACCTGATGTGTCCTTATTGGGACACTAACGCGCTATGTGACCCTATTGGCCACAAGCAAAACACCTTGTACCTCTACTAAATCCTATAACACCAGGAAGGGTACTAGGCTGCTGAACACTACCCCAGTTAACTGTAGATTGTGAACTTTGGACTGGTTGGTCGATACGATCACATTGAGATCGATGCCAACTTTGATTTATTTTCTTCTAATTCCAAGTGCCACCTTGTTGAGACTAAGAGTGATGTTGTAGTTGATCACTCTATGTAGGAACCTATTGTTTCCTAGGTGGTCCATCTCCTTGTGTCTGACTAGTACGTGAACTAGGTCCTGCAACTGAAGCACTACCTATCTGCTCTCCAATATGGCCACCCAATGCCATTGTCACATTCTCCTCCACTAATCTGGCCTTCTCCACTATTGTCTCCATAGTCTTGGGTTCGAAAGCATGAACACCACCACTGATTCAAGCATCTAAGCCCCTAATGAAATGTTGTACTGGCATACCCTCATCATCTCTGATGCCAGTGAACTGCTTGAGCTCGTAAAAACGATGCTCATACTGCTCCACTAACATGGCCATCTGTCACAGAGCATGAAACTCATCTCCACGATGTTGTCGCCAATGATCAGAAAGAAATATGACTCTGAACCCCTCTAAAAATAAATCCCAAGTCACAATATTAATATCAATATGAAGCTTTTTCTCCTCAAACCTTCACCAAGTGGATGCAAAATCCCTCAAGTGCATGATCGCACATCTAGCCTTGGTGTTGCTACCGTAAGGGTGCATAGAAAAACACCGATCTAGATCAATCAACCATGTCTCAGCCTCTAATCCGCTACCTAAACCATCAAATGTAGGTGAACGAGCTCTGAGTAAATCTCTCATATGAGCAGCTATGTTTGTCTCCAGCTGCACTGGTACCACTCTCTCACCAGCATTAATCTCATCTCTATCCTACCCTAGCCCAAGACGAGCGAGTCTCCTCTAACAACTGACACAACTGAGTGCCTTTGATCCCTAGTGGATCTTGATTCTGTTCACTGCCTTCTAGAGCATTATGAGAAGCTTGATGTTCCTCACGCTCTAAGTCATGGTGAACATGGGGAGATGAATCATGCTGACTACCTTTGTGACTGCTTTCATGGCCATGACCACGACCTCTACCTCGACCTCGCCTAGGTGGCATGATCCTACATAGACACATAACAAGGTATAAGACAAGGTACACAAACTATAATCCTACACACTAACACTTAATAGATTCAACATTACCCAGAGCACCCAGTGTTTAAACTTGGGCTCTGATACCATATGTAATGCTCTGCCACGTAACCTTAAAGAATGTTGCAAACAAAATGAAAGTGTAGTAATTTTTTTTTAAATGTAATAGTAACATGTGATATTAACAACACTAGCACAAACAATCTCTAAGATACACGACAAGGTATTACATTCAAATTCCACTTTACCAAAGCTATTTAACCATAGCATATAAATTATACTCATAATTTAAGATCATACATTCAAAAACATTAAAATACATCACATAAGATATAAAGTACAATAACGATTCATTCTTACATTGCATTCAACATAATAAATACAATACTCATTTCCAAATGAGGTAGATCTTACATAAGTGTTACAATTATAAGTTACAAGAATTCTCCTCGAATACAATTGAGGAGTGATACAAAAACAAGGTATCCAACTGATACAAATGAGACATAAGAGAAAGTACAAATCCACTAGTACACGCGAGCTTTCCAATTAGGATTTACCTACCATCATGAACAATAATTGGGGACCCAACGGTGTAAGGTGCACGTTCCACCCAACCAAGTGGTACCTGTAGGCCCACCCCCCATGCTAGGAGATAGTAAAAAGGTTTCCTAGGCATAACCTACTACCTATAGACACAGGAAAACTCAAGACTTATTTACACAAGTAAAAAACACAACATGAGGGTTACATTGCTTCCAGAATAAAGAATCAAGTACATCCACTATATAATACAATTGATTGTTTCCATAGGAAGAGTGTCACAGATAATTTTATATGGGTTACCATGACATAACCTTCCTAGGCTACCAGACCCCCATCTTGGGTTACCCTAGCTGCCTCTACTAGCCACCGAACCCCCATACAAACTATGCTTCTCATCTCACCTCAAGCCTAAACAAGTGCATGAGTCATGAGAGAACATAAATTATCTTAATTTATGTGAGTTCCCCATTAATTCTTTTAAGTTATCACTTGATTGAACCCTATGTGAGTTACCCTAGCACCCCTTTGTGTGTCGAACCCCCACAAAGAGCCACTCTCCTACTGACAACACTAAGGTCAAACCACAAACCATGGGTAGACAAGGTGCACAAAAAACCCGGTAACAAATATTGACCATACTGCAAAAGGTCAACTCAACCCGTTCATAGTAACCAGGTGTTCAAACTAAATCACACATCACATTCAAAGTAACTGGGTGTTCAAACTGGACTACATCCACGTGCACTACCCAAGGTAAATCATGGCCTGAACCATAACATATAACAATTCCCTCATAAAGTCCATATATCTAGAAGACTTACTAACTTAGTTAACCCAAATTTCCTAACTAACGTAACAGAAGAAATCACAACTTAAAAAAGGGTAAGCGCACAAAGTTGAGTCGACGAAACGTGGAATTTTTTTCCTTACCCAAAAAATTGAAATCGGCTTTGCAAAAATAGGATCCCGATTTTAATAAACGAGATCCCTATTTTTAAAAATCGGGATCTTGTTTAGCTTCGGGATCCCAAGCCTAAATATGAAATGGGATCCCGTTTTTAAAAATCGGGATCTCATTTCCTATAGGATCCCGAACCAACCGAGAAGGAATGGGATCCCGATTACTATGAAATGGGATCCCGATTTATAAAAATTGGGATCTTGTTTTGTAGAAATCGGGATCCCATTTTATAATGCTATTTATTTTTTAAAAAACAAATAGAGTTCATTTTACAGTGGACGGGATCCTGAGTACAAGCGACAGTGACCCCCACAAACAGCTCTAGGTACCTGCCCACGCCCCCTTTTTTTGCATTTTTCCATTTTTTATTAAAATTGTGAAGAAAATAAGTGAATTTAGCATTTTTTTTTAATTTATTTCACGTTTTGAGCATTTTTTTTCCTGTTATAGTAGAAATGAGTAATTGTAAAAATAGATGAAAAAATGCAATGAAACCTAAATATTTTTTAATAGAAATGAAAAAATGAACCTTGAATTGTGTTTTACAAACAAAATTTACTTTTGAAACCTAAATTGTTCGATTAAACCAAAAAAAATGAATTTGAAAACCCTAATTGAAACGAAACAAAAAAATTGCATTTCAAAACCCTAGAAATTGAAATGAAATAAAAAATTTCATTTAGAAACCCTAATCAAGCTTTTTGAAACCCTAAATTCAAATCAAACGAAAAAAATTGAATTTGAAAACCCTAGTTTGAACTGAAACGAAAAAATTGCATTAAAAACCCTAATTGCTTAGAAATTGAAACCCTAAATTGAATTGGAACAAATTTTTTTGTTAAAACCATAAATTGAAATCGAACAAATCATTTTGATTTTGAAAACTAGGTAATTTTGAGCTCAAAAAAATTCATTTGCAATGCTTAAATGTTTTAAATTTTATTTGCATTGTATAGAAAAAAACAATATGTTAAACTTTAGTTTCAATGTTAAATTATAATTAGATTAGAAAACAATATGTTAAAGAATAGTTAAAATTCATAAAGTTTATCAATGTTTGTTTGCAAATTTAGTTAGCAAATTCGTAAATCTAAGCACATACAATCGATTCCAATTGGCACTAACTTGCAAGTCTAAATTATTCCAAGGGCCACCCAAACTTCACCCTAAGTTTGCTAAACCCTAGACCCTGAACTGTAAAATCTAAACCCTCAACACTAAAGCATTTTAATTTTGTCTTAGGACCTTAAAATGAAATTTGGTTGCCTTAAAAAACCCTCTGTTGTCACCATTCAGTAGAGCTTTTTGTAATGTTTTCACTTATTTGAACACATAATATAAAACCTTTTGGTTTCTACAAGTTTATGAATAGTGGATGATCACTCTCTATGACACTTAGACATGATCATTAGGGATCTAAATCATTGGAAGAAAAATTTATTCTATTATATCCACAAGATAGGAAAGTGGGAGTGAGAGTGCTATGGGTAAAGTTTCTTTCATTGGACATACCTAAAATTATGTAGGTTCAATGTCAAGAATGGGTCTATTTGGTAGATTTATGAAAACTATTATGAATATCTAGAATACCATAAAATTATAATTATAGCAATTCCAATTGGAAACACTTGGGTATATATCATATGAAATTTAAATCTAGTAAGGTGTCTATTATATAGGAGAGTTGATAATACATGGAAAGAGGTTTGTATGGGAATATATGTATTAAGAAACACATACCATGACCTCTATAGGATTTTTAAGATGTGATCCTAGATAATAATCCACCCATCCTCAATCATAATGGATTCTTTAGCAATTAAGAGAGATTCAATAACCATAAAATTACCTATATTTTGATACTATATAGATTTATGTGGAAGGATAGAAATGCATCAATAAGGAGACCAAGATGGAACCATTTAACACCTAAGGTACACCTATTACATGGGAAAGGGAGGAGGTACATGATGATAGGTTGGAGGAACTATGCTATTATTACAATAGAGATAGGAGGAGGATTCATATTATGCTCCTATAAATAAGAGGTTAATTTAGAAGATTAAAAGAACTAGATAATAACAAAGGAAATAATTCTATAGAGGGAGTGAGTGGGATTGTTGGAAATATACAAGGAGAGAGGTGAAGGTCCCAACACCTACATAGATTCCTACACGAAATACACCAATCTAGGCACTTCCTAGAAGGATCAAGATCCATGTGAGTAGCCTCTTTTTATTTTTGTATCTTCTACATATGTATATTTATTCCTTTATTATGTGATTAAAATTATGTATGATATAACTTATTAATAAGTGATTACAAGTATAATTATTAAAATATTTCATATTTATTTTGATATCCTCTAATGTAGGAGGAAATTTTTACTTGTTTTGATAGATGTATGCTATTTTTGTGATATGTATAGATTGATTCATTTTTAACATGATACTTTTTTTTATTAGAGGGGTAAACACTTTTGACCCAGAGCTAGATGGAACCAATGAGGTCACAGTATGACTAAATTTGGACCTCACTAGACATCTAGATCCCCTTAAGCTATCCTATCACCCTAAATCGTAAATCGATTTATTAAGGGGTCCCAATATGACATTTCTTAAGGGGATCAAAGAAGTTCTTAAAATTTGGTGAAGTTGCCCAAGGAAACCAAATTTAACAATAATAAGATTGTGCAAGATTATAATATGAATGAGATTTCATGATCTAGGTTGGTCAGTTGAAACAAGAGTAGATCTCAATCAACTATTCCACAAGAAAATGTTCTTCACTAACTTGCAAGTTCATTATATTCCAAGGGGCACCAAAACTTCACCCTAAGTTCTATAAACCCTAAACCTGAACTCTAAAATCTAAACCCTAAACACTAAACCATTCATTTTGTCCTACCTAACCTTAAAGTGAAATTTGGTTGTCTTAGGAAAATCCACCAAATTTCATTCCCTTATGCCATGTAATTTTGTCATAGGATCTTACTACATATATCCCCTTAAGTTATCCTATTACCCTAAACCCTAAACTCTAAACTCTAAACCCTAAACCCTAAACCCTAAACCCTAAATCCATCATTTTTTCTTAGGCTCTTAATGAAATTTGGTTGCCTTAGGCAACTCCACCAAATTTCATTCCCTTATGCCATGTAATTTTTTCCTAGGATCTTACTACATGTAGATCCCCTTAAGCTATCCTATTACTCTAAACCCTAAACTCTAAAGTCTAAACCCTAAACCCTAAAGCCATCATTTTTTCTTTAAAGGATCTTAATGAAATTTGGTTGCCTTGGGCAACTTCACCAAGTTTTATTCACTTGATCCATGTCATTTTCTCCTAGGACCTCACTAGACATAGATCCCCTTAAGCCATCCTGTCACCCTAAATTGTAAATCAATTTCTTAAGGGGTCCCAATATGACATTTCTTAAGGGGATCAAAGAAGTTCTTAAAATTTGGTGATAAAGGCAACAAATTTAACAATAATAAGATCGTGCAAGATTATAATATGAATGAGATTTCATGATCTAGGTTGGTCAGTTGAAACAAGAGTAGATCTCAATCAACTATTCCACAAGAAAATGTTCTTCACTAACTTGCAAGTTCATTATATTCCAAGGGGCACCAAAACTTCACCCTAAGTTTTGTAAACCCTAAACCCTGAACTCTAAAATCTAAACCCTAAACACTAAACCATTCATTTTGTCCTACCTAACCTTAAAGTGAAATTTGGTTGTCTTAGGAAAATCCACCAAATTTCATTCCCTTATGCCATGTAATTTTGTCATAGGATCTTACTACATATATCCCCTTAAGTTATCCTATTACCCTAAACCCTAAACTCTAAACTCTAAACCCTAAACCCTAAAGCCATCATTTTTTCTTAGGCTCTCAAATGAAATTGGTTGCCTTAGGAAACTCCACCAAATTTCATTCCCTTATGCCATGTAATTTTTTCCTAGGATCTTACTACATGTAGATCCCTTAAGCTATCCTATTACCTAAACCCTAAACTCTAAAGTCTAGACCCTAAACCCTAAAGCCATCATTTTTTCTTTAAAGGCTCTTAATGAAATTTGGTTGCCTTGGAAACTTCACCAAATTTTATTCACTTGAGCCATGTCATTTTCTCCTAGGACCTCACTAGACATAATCCCCTTAAGCCATCCTGTCACCCTAAATTGTAATTCAATTTCTTAAGGGGTCCCAATATGACATTTCTTAAGGGGATCAAAGAAGTTCTTAAAATTTGGTGATCAAAGTTGCCCAAGGCAACCAAATTTAACAATAATAAGATCATGCAAGATTATATAATATTAATAGTTAATTGCATTTTCATTCAAGTAACATGTGCCTTAGACATAAATGAGGCTTACATATTTTATCATTTGTATTCAATTATTTAAGGCTATTTATATTGAATGGTTTAAAGGTATTTCCTAAACATGTATCTTACATCTTGAAATTACAAATCTAATGTAGGTTCACTCATATCTTAAAGATCACATGGATCCATTCAATAATATTCACAATCCACCTCCATGACATCCATCTCCACCACCTCCACCTCCACCCACTCCACCTTGTAACCCCCCACCTCCACCACCTAAAATCAATGAACATGCTCATTTTCAAGCACAAATCAATGCCAATGTTAGAACCATCGAAGATCAAATCAACATTATTCAAAATGAAGAATGTGTCGCACCTCCTATGAGGATGTTTGCATCTAGGATGCAAATCCTTGTTGATGTTGTCAGGGCTATGGATGGGATCTTAGATGAGCATCGACAATGGCTAGAGGAGAGGAGAACTTTCGATTCTGAAAAGGAAAACACAAAGAAATGAAGAGATGTAGTAGAGAGCCACAATAGTTTCTAAATTAAGACAATGATCTTAAATAGTTATGAATTTATGAATTTGGTGAACGATGGATATTTCGTGTGATGAATTTATAAATTTTTTATTTTTAGTGACATGTATTTATGAATTTGGTGGAATTTATGAACTTATAATGAATAATATATAACAGTATATATTTTATGACTATCTACTAGATCATGATTTCTCCTGCTGAAAAATTGCAATATATATATATATATGTGTGTGTGTGTGTGTGTGTGTGTGTGTGTGTTAGCATAAAATGAGCTTTTGTGAATGTTTCAAGTTTATTGTTTAGTATGTATGTGCATGTATTAAAAACTTGCATATATAGTTCTTAAATTTTGAAATTTGTATGTATGTACATAGTTTAGTTTAATGATCTGTACGCATGCAAATTATGCATCATATTTTTTATTTTAAATGTACATGTACATGTTAAATTTTGAATTTTGTATGGACATGCTCAAGTTGAACAATCAATGTATATATATGTGCATTTCAATTAAATATATGATCTTAATATATATGTTGTTCATCCTATTTCAATTAAATATATGATATTAATATATGTATGCACATCCTATTTTGTATGATTTAATGTAGGTGCACATTTATATCTCATATCATGTATGATTTTAACATTGATGATATCATCAATCCACCACCTCAGCCACAACCACATCCACCTCCCCCTCGCCCTCCCCCTCCACCTAGTATGCCACATCCAACACCTATCGCATCTGACGAGGCTCGCTTGAGAGCACATATAAATGATCAAGTTGCATCCTTACAAAATAAAATCAATGCTATGTAGAGTCAAGCATTGATTCCTCCACATGTAAGATGTTTTGCATATGTGATGCAAAACGTTGTTGATGCCATCAGGATGATCGATTCTGATCTTGATAGGCATCGGCAAGAGAGAGAACAAATGAGACAATTTTATTTTGATGGTCTCTCTTACAAAAAAATATTAGACCTTAAAATAACGAAAGCCCATCTAGCCCCCTACTTTCTTGACCCTGTTACTCGACAACCCATTCCACCCAACAAATCTAGAATATCCATGAGGTGGTGCATACATCCGCAGATGAGTGCACATTTTTGGGATCGATGGTATATGGTTTTTGATAGTCCCCCACATGCTAATTGGGAGTGCCCATTGTATTTTTTGAGAAAACTATATGTAGAGTTTGTTTTGGGACAAAATCCCAATTATTTTGATTTTAGATCATTTCAGGGTGTTGGTGGTGGCATGCCACAATAGAGGTTAGGGGCAAGGGTTGATCCCTAATGCCTCGTGCATGCACAACCCCTTGTTGTTGCTCCTATTCCTCCCATTCCCGCACCTGTACATCATTGAGCTCTGGCCTCAACATTAGGTTCCCTTAGTACACTTGCAGGAGACCTTGATCAACATGCTTCTACGATAGCGGGTGGGGAGCATAGAGATGATGATGATGGAGCTTTTTATGGAGCTAGTTCGAGTACCGCTCCAGGAGTGTTGAGGCCCATCCCCCATATACGTACTAGTTGTCATCAAGTATGCTATGGACCTGATCAGGCCACACCTAGTTTAGGTGGATGGGGAGATTCTGGTGGTTCATCTGGTTGCATCAGTTCATTTGTAGAGTTTCTTACAGCAGACCATCACCTTGAGGACACTGCGACACAGGTATAAATATGCATCTAAATGTATATTCATTTTATAAGAATTTTGATGGATGTATATATCAAAGAAAAGTTTGCAATACATTTTAACAATCAAATTTTTTGGTGTACATATGACACTAACGATGGGCCAATCATCTATTCCACGAGTACATACATCGACACTAGTCGTACTCGACAACCCTTATGGGGTATTTTGATTTCAATTTTTAAAATTATATATGAAATCATAAATTTAACTTGATTTTTAAATTTATAATTGAATCACATATATGTTTGAAATATTTATGTTGGTTTAGGTGAGTCAATCGGCATCCACGTTGATTCCTCCTAAGGGATTGTCAAGCACTCCTCCACTATCGGGCGTCATAGATCAGGGGCAGGTACATTCATATTGTAAATTTGTTTAAAGTTTACATTAGTATAGTTACAATTTTATGAGTTTTGAATTCACTAGATATATGAAACACATGCATGTACACTTGTAAATATTATAAGCGTTAAATGTCTATGTACATGTATGTCTAGGTTGATTCCACAATAAGAATGGGCATCAAGAAAATATTTGATGTTGTAGCTACTCGTGAGGCCACTGATTTCCAAGTTGTTTACAAAACTTTCTACACAAAATGTGCAAACTTGAATATATATATATATATATATAAACCTAATTCAATTGTACATGCTTTAATTTTGATCTTGTAGGACTTTGTTAGTGCAACTTTCAGCCCTAACCCAGACATAGTTACACCACCAAGAGGACATGTAGAGCAAGCTCCAGATCAAATGGTAATTTAATTTTTTTATTATATTTAAAGTCAATTATTATATTTAAAGTCAATTATAAATTTTAAATTGAATATATACATAATATGAGATTTGTTACATATTCTTTTTCTTTTATAGCATGAGACACATCTTGTAGTTGAGCATGTACAAACAGGTCCTGGAGAAGAGCCTGGTGCACAACCTCAGAATACGGTACAATTAAAATATGATAAATTATAAATTAAATTGAATTTTTTAAAAAAATTGTAGAGTTGTAGATCTAATTTCAAATTTATTTGTCTTGTTTATGTAGATTGGTTTAGAGAATTTAGAGGTTGCTCAGGTGCACCAAAGCATCCAAACGCAGATATGACGGTAATTTAATTTTATGATGGATTATAAATTAAATTTTCATTAAATCATTTTTCATCGTCTTACATCTGATTTCATATTTATCTTGTACAAAGTGTTTTAGGTCATCCACATAGTCTGCATGGTGTGAAGAGGTCTCTTGATTATAGAGACAATACATGACCTAGAAACATGTGGTTTTATGTGTTATATTTGTTTATTTCATGGACTATATTTCTTGTTTCTCATGTACTCTGTTGGACTTTATATTTCATGGCTCAAGTACTTAGTTGGACTTTAGTTCACGGGTTGTACTTTGGACTTTATTTCATGCGCTTAATATATTGGTTTCATGCACTTAATATGTTACATAAATTATGGACTTTATTATTGTTTGAAATTTTAATTTACACATGTACATTTATGCATTTTATGTTCATAGTCAAGACATTAATATAGGACATTAATGTGAAATTTAGTGATCTCATACATGATATTAATATATAGGACATTTTAATATTTATACTTTACAAATTTAGTGATTTCATACATGATATGATATGTACATTCAATAAATAGCGATAATTACTCAATGAACTTATTCAATTCCGTCAATCAATAATTAGTCAATAAATCATAATTTACAAACAAAAGCAATCTATTTATATACTAGAAAGGATAAAATTTTAAGAAATAAACAATACCATAGAAGATTAGAGAATAAAAGCATTAATAAATTCTATAAATAATATCTAACACTAATTTATAAGTTGTCAAAACAAATAATGACATCTTAAGGGGATGTCTTAAGGGGTTATAATATGTCTTAAGGGGACCCCTTAAGGGGTCTTAAGGGGATGTCTAAAGGGGTCATAATAGAATGTCTTAAGGGGATGTCTTAATGGGTTATAATATGTCTTAAGGGGATGTCTTAAGGGGTCTTAAGGGGATGTCTAAAGGGGTCATAGTAGAACGTCTTAAGGGGATGTTTTAAGGGGTCTTAAGGGGATGTCTAAAGGGGTCATAATAGAATGTCTTAAGGGGATGTCATAATAGAACGTCTTAAGGAGATGTCTAAAGGGGTCATAATAGAACGTCTTAAGGGGATGTTTTAAGGGGTCTTAAGGGGATGTCTAAAGGGTTCATAATAGAACGTCTTAAGGGGATGTCTTAAGGGGTCTTAAGGGGATGTCTAAAGGGGTAATAATAGAACGTCTTAAGGGGATGTCTTAAAGGGTCTTAAGGGGATGTCTAAAGGGGTCATAATATGTCTTAAGGGGATGTCTTAAGGGTCATAATAGAATTTCTTAAGGGGATGTATTAAGGGGTCATAATACAACATCTTAAGGATATAATTGATTTAACAATAATGTATGCATGATATTTAGTGATTATACAATTAGACATAAAGTTTCAAAGTAGGAAAACATGCACATTTAACAAACAAAATCTATAGAATATTGATTTGATACATAGAAGTACATAGAGTATGTTTAATTCTGTAAGTATGTATGTACATATATGTCATCTCAAAACAATGTTTACAAAATTTGGATATGCCATCTCAAGAACATCTCAAACTCATGGCTAGAATGTAGTAGGTCTTCACACCACCTGATATCAAAAAGGTACAAGCAATATCAATGAAATCATCAAAACATACATATTTTAATTTATATAAAACTATCTATATGTACAGAACTCAAGTACCTACATTTAAAAGTATTCCACACATGTTTGTAGGTTGAATCCAGGCATCCTCTCCTTTTTGTTTCAAAGTATGAGATCAATGCAATGATGGTTTAAGGATACAAAAAATGACAATAAATCAATTTTAACTATTAATGTCCAAGCAATATCAATATGTAATCAAAACATGTATTTAAATATAATTTAACTAATAATAACCTATTTTTACCAAGTATTCCATGTTGTCTAGGTTGAATCTGCATGGACTAGATCATTTTTGTTATTATGCCTTAAGGATATATAAAAGGACAATTTAAATCAATTTCAACTAATAACACACTTGACCAATGTTGAAACATGTATTTAATGTATTTAAAAGGACAAAATAAAACTAAAACTATATTTACCTGTATTTACTTATTCCATTGCACCATCTGCATCCTCTCTCTTTTGCAATGCATCTATGATTGCCTCATGCTCTTCCATAGAAATTGACCATAGCACTTTTTTTAAGGTCTTCCACGATACCGCTCTAGTTTTATATTTGTTGCCACCACCAAATGTGAATAATGTATAATATTTTTATGTGTTTCATAGTCTTCGAATGTAGGTAGACCATTCCTTCTTCTCAGGTATTTTCGTAGCCAAGTGCCAACAACCACCACCGATCCTATTGGAAAACATGTTCAAAAACCATCATCAAATAAGTTCTCAAAATTTTCTTAAGGGGATCAAAGACTTGTTCTAAAAAATTGCTTTAGGGGATCTAAAACTTGTTATCAAAATTTGCTTAAGGGGGTGTCTTAAGGGGATCACCATACCTGTTGGATAATGAAAGCCATCATCATCTTCTCGAGGTGTTATTAACTTATGTTTAGTTTCCACACAACGAGCCAACCAATATTCTATTTGCTCTTCATTCCCCTCAGGTGCAATAACAGCATACACATGTCCTGCCAACAAAATTTGATTTAATAACTTGTGCATATCCATATAAATAATTTAGTATTACAAAATAACTTAATAAAGTGAAATAAATGAAATAAATTGAATTAAAATTACCTTCTTGTACAAGGTCTGAAACATGGTCATAATCTTCAGATGCAAACAATTGATCATTTTCTTCAATAGTTCTTTCATATTGATTATGTGCTTCTGTAGGTGTCAACGATCTTTGCTCCCACTGTTCAACCCATTCTATATTTTCACATGCTTCCCAATCTCCTGAGATACAAAACTAGCAAAAACATGCAAGCTCCCTTGTCCAAATAGTCCATGTGCTTGATGTCGCTCCTAAATGAATGCCATTTAGTAGATCCACTAATTGTCTCACAATCAACTCTAAGTACAATGTTCTCTTCTTCCACCAACCAAAAGAATCGATGAACTGTAGAGTAATCACTTGAACCAGGTGCAGATAATCTTCTATTACACCAATCCACAATCTCACGTGCATCTTTAAATTTTACTGAATCCTTGAATTTTAATTGTTCTCTAGCAAGAATTCTTTTGACACACTCACCAGCTCCATCATGTTCTCCTTTACCATGCCTAGCTTCAAAAAAACTCCATATATGCTGGACATTAAGTTCTTTGTGAACCCTACTTAACCAATAGAACATTTGAGCATTCTTGAACTGCCCCGTACAATTATCTGACCATATGAGGTATTCTTTCATCTAGATTCCTCTTTCTCTTAAATTTCTATAAAATATATTGAACAAACTCTAACGAGTGTAACTGATTGTCACTCAAATAAAAATGATACTCCCTCAAAAAATTTCTATCATCCTTAGTGCTATCATCTGCATGTCTATAAACAATATGGACAAACATAGCTACTTGCACTGAATTATAATATTGAGATTGAATTTCCTCTTGCGGAGCGAGAGTATAATTCTCTGCAAAATCAACCACTAAAAGTATAGTACCAATTGGAAATATGTTTCTACATGCGTGAAATTGGCCATCAAGCCATTGAGCATGTTTAGAGTGCATGACATATTTTGGTACAAATTTATTCTTAAATTCAATCATGAATGCATGCACACTAACTTTTTCTGTAACTAAATCTTAACGCTTTCCTATTTTTCCATCTTTTAAAGAATAGTGAACATTCATAAATCTTTTGACATCTACTAATTGTTGTCCAAAATCATGATCAACACTTTCATGCAAACAAATTCTTAAAAATGAAAGATTTCCACAGTTAATGCATTGTCCAAAAATACAAGAACTTAAATAAAATAATTTATCATTAGATTTTTCACAAAACAAACCTGAAATAAACTCTCTTATTGCTTCAGGTGGCATATCAATACCACAATCCTATATAATCATGTTAGTATGCAAGGTACAACGTATATATCGAAAAACATCATAAAAATAACAAAATTGAACATGTATTTTACAACAACAAGATATTTGTTGCTTATTAATTTTACATACCGGGTTTACATTTTCAAAAGACCTTTGACTTATTTTAATATTACCAGGTAACACTGAATCGCTACAAAATTTTCTATAAAATTCAGTTTGTGTTGTATCTAATAGGTGTTTTGGGTGAGGATTGCAAACTTTGGACCCCACCCTTAATTTTAAAACATCTCTAGCATTAGATGAAACCCTAGTATTATCATGCCAATATTTTTATCAAAGATTTAATTTCAACATTCAATTTTATATCAGACCTTGGTAGTCATCCACTGAAACTCCAACATTGATTGATAGGATCATTTTCTATACTTTCTCTTCTTTTTTCCGCTCTTAGCAATGTTTTAGGATGTATTTTTAAAACTTCACTAATATTGCTTACCATTCTTTTATTCAAAGTTGCTTTATTAACTATAGCAGTTGTTATAGCTCTTCTTGTTGCATTTTTATCTTTAGATCGACTATTTTTCCCAATAGATTGAATGACACTAGCAACAATAGACATAACATGTTTTAATGATTGATCTTTTCTTTTTGGTTTAACATAAAAGCCTAACCTTTTCATTACTTTCCTCATTTTTTGCATTCTCATCAATTGCATCATTAGTTGACATTGAAATGCAATTTTTTTATGATAAAAGAATTTGGTGTATATTCTATTCGCATGTGTTCTTATTTGCCTCCAAGAAATTTGACCAAGAAGATTATCAAAAACACCACTTCCAATTTTTAAAAAAGTATTTTCATTAAATTCAACATCACATTCTAGATTTTCATCTTCATCTTCATTTTCATTTACATTTTCATCTTCATTTTCATCAACAAAATGGTTTTCATTTTCATTTTCATTTTCATCAAAAATACAGGTTTTGTTTTCATTTTCAACAAGATTTTTCTTTTTCATTTTCAAAAATTCTATAAAAGTTTCATCTCTTGAATATCATCAATGTCAACATCATTAAGTCTAGCATCTTGTAAAACTTCTACATACAAATTTACCATTTCACTAACATGTGGATTTGAAGACGTACCTGGATTTGTGCATATTGAAACATTCTCCATAGCATTCAAAGAGGGATTTGAAGACATAGTAGGACTTGTTTGTATAATCATATTCTTCTCCAAATTGACTCCTTGCAAATTAGCTTCATCTACAACCATGGTATCCTCAATGTTTTCATCTTCAATAGTTGTGGAATTGGTTGCTCCACCATCATTCATTGATTTCATTCTCATTCTTCTTTCTCTTTGTCTTTGTCTCTCCTTCTCTCTATTTGCTTCAACTTCTTGAGGAGTCAATGTCTTCCTTCTCTTATTATGAGCTTTATCTCCCATGATTATAAAATTCTCAAGCACAAATGAATGTTAATAGTGAAATTATTCAAAATATTCAATCCAAATTGGAAGTTGAATACCTATTAGGAAAAAATTCTTCCTCTTGTGTTCCTCAAAACAAGTAGAAAACTAGCACAATTCCACTTTAAAAATTGTTTTCTTCATGCCTCCTTTGAAAAATTCAATCCATATTGCAAGTTGAAGACCTTTTGTTCCTCCAAACAAGCACAAAAATAACACAATTCCACTTCAAAAATGGTGTAGATGATGCCTCGTTTGAAAAAATCAACTAAAAATCAAGTTCACCACCTGTAAATACAATAGCTCATGAAAAATAGTTTACTTTTAATGCTCTCAGCCGTACATGTGAAGTTACAGACTTCATAGTAATTTTTTGTAGTAAATTTAAATAAAAGAAACGAGATCCCGTTTATAAAAACCGAGATCCCGTTCTATAATCAGGATCTCGTTCCCTGATATTCAATGTGGGGACCGTTGGAAGGGAAATGGGATCTCGTTGGAAGGGAAACGGTCTGAATATTATAAACTAAGGAACGAGATCCCGATTATAAAACGGGATCCTGTTTTTAATAAACGGGATCTCGTTTTATAAAGCGTGATCCTGTTTTTTAAAATTTGAATTTCTATTAGCTTTGTGGTCCCGTTTTTGCCTAGGATTTTGGTTCGGGAAAAGCATTGGAAATCCGACCCTAGGCCTTCAACCTGGTTTGACCTGCAAGTTGAAGGTCCTAACAATGTCAGAGAAAAATACCGACTTTAGACATATGGCTGACGACTTTTTTTGCATAATTTTTTGACGAAATTAAAACCCATTTTAGATGAGACAATGCAGATTCTAAATATGTAATTTTTTTTGCAATTAGATTATTTTTTCTATTTTTCAATTAATTTCTAATAAAATTGCTCCATAAACTTTAAATATCAGGGTTTTTTACTATTTTAATAACTTTTGATCAACATAACATTTTGACAAACGGATTGCACAAGAACAAACTTCAAACAATTATTTTCAATTTAAAAAAATAAATAAAAAATGATAAGTCTAGGTCATCTTATGCATGTCGTATACGGCGATTTTTCAAAACGACAAATTTGCCTAATAAAAATTTAACAAAAAAAAAATCAATAAAAAATTACAAAAAAATATCAAGAACAAGCTTCAGTGAGTCACAAATCTTTTCCCAAAAGTATTTAGAAAAATACGATAATTTGAGTCAAAATATGGATGTCGTACACGTGCATGGTATGGTAAAACAAAAGTGACTTTTAAACAGTGGTTTTTAGAAATGCCTATTGAAACTCAATTTGTACAATCTGGGTATTGAAATAAATTACATATTTGGAAATAGACTCTGAGCACTACATTTTATGATTAGTGACTTTTTTAAAGATTTCATCTCTAAGTGCTTCAAATTTTAAGGTCAAATGTGTCAAATTCTGAAAATTAGGAAAAAAACTTCCTCTTTTTGACTCAACTTCTTGCACACACCCAAAGAATTTTAGGCAAATAAATAAACTATCGTTAGGATTTCCTAAATCCAATTAATTCAATAACACATCACTTGCAATTACTCAAAGTAAATATAATCCCATTTGCAATAATAAGGAAATAAAATAAAATTATTTAACTCCAATTCCATAATTATGCATAATAATAAAAAAAAAATCTCTATTACGATCATTTCATTATAAAATAACTACTTTTGCATTCGCATGCACCTCTCAAAACATAATAATCATTTAAATAAATATATTCTAAAAAAATAAAATATAATTTCCAAACAATCAAGAAATTAAATCTAATTATTTAACTTAATTTCCCAAATTACAACTAATTAAAATCAATATCCTCTTTTAAATTATCTTATCTAAAAATAATTTACCTTATGCATTTACATGCATCTAATTATAATACTCATATATATATATATATATATATATAAATACATATTATTTAAATATTCTAAAATTATATATAAATTTTCCAACATATATTGAAATATAAATATACATTTATTTACATTTTTATACAAATATACATATATATAACACATTTTAATTACTGAAATTCACATATATTAAAATAAATCAAAAATCAAAATTTCATTTCAGGCGATAAAGGTTTTTAAAGCCATTTAGTATGGTTGTGTTGGCTCCCGTAGAGGGGGTCGCGGCCCTATGGAGGCAACTATGGGTTGTCTCCACAATCCGTCTCCCTTTGGGGGGACGACGGCTATGGGGACAACCACAACCTTCCCCACTAACTTTGAAACAACCTTTATTCAATAAATAAAAAATTCCGGCAATTGCATACTTTGATTTCATCGTACGAAATTTAAAATGGGGTTTATTTCTCTAGAAACAATTTCTAAGGATCTTTTAAAACAATCATATATATAAATATGTATGTGTGTATATATATTCTCAAATATATATATATAAACAATTAAATAAAAAAGATTGCTCGAGAAGAGCAAATTCTTAACAAAAGTTTTCTACAGAAGAAGGTTTTCAATTTCACCAGAGGATAATAATTTTCACAAAAGTTTTCTACAAAAACACAAAATCTTCACTGTAATTTTTACACACAAAGGCTATCAACAAGTTTTCTACACGCATGTTTTCACAAATTTTTCTACAGAGAAGCTTTCAATATATTTGTCTATAGAAGCTTTAATCAAATTTTCTTCTTCAAGCAATCTTTCCATTAACAAATTTAACAAAGCTTCTACTACATTAAATTTTATATAGACAATCTTTTCAAATCAACAAAATAAATAAATAAATAACAAAGGAACCTATTTTTCTGAAGCTTGAAGAAATGAAGGTTAGAGCAAAGCTTGCCTTCAGAGTTCAATTTCCAAAGCCCTTTCCAAAAACTCCACTTCTAGAAAGATGCAAAATACTGAGCCAAAAATATTCCCCAAAACCTCTTCCAATTTTTTTTATCCAAAACAATTTCCCAGCCAATTTCCTTTTTTTTTTTCTCTTCTATCGTGAAGTGATTTCTTGCCTTTCATAGTTATGGCAAATATTCTCTCCAATAATAATTTTTCAACAAGAGTTTTGCATTCAATTTTACTCACACATAACTATTCTAAATTATCTTTTAACTAACTTTCAGATATTTTCTTTTGATAATTATCAAGAATTTATGTTATTTTATTAATTTAAAAATTCAAAAATTAATATCATTTACTTTATTCAAATTTAAAATTCCAATTCACATAATAGCATCTAAACTATATTTAATCTATTCACTTAATAAATAAATTTAATCAATTAATTTATTTACTTAATAAAATAAATTTAATCACAAGGAATAAATTATTTTACCAAATAAATTAATTTAATTAATTAAATAAAATAAAATGTTTCTAACAACATTATTTAAAATTAATTAAATAAGCACCAAATCATTAAGAGCATTAATCTATCATTAATTTTCATAGAATAAACCTTGCATAATTAAATAATAATTAAAAAGGCAACGTAAATATGACAACCAAACATATCGGACATAGACTGACGACACACTGTGACTAGGTTTGTGGCTAAACTAGGAAAAACCTCGTTACTATTTCCCAATCAACAATACCGTAGGGCAATGGACACACTCAGACCTATGAAGCCAGGTGGAGTCGATGTCCTATACCTGCAATTCTGCAATCAAACATATGTCGTAAATGTATATATATATCAATCATGAACAATCACACCGTGAAGAGAAATCGCAGAATTACAAAGCGCTCGCAAGCGAGTGATGTAATCCCATCCTCTTCACCAATACAGTCACATCAAGACTGATGAAATAAAACATCAATAATCAACATATGATCATATTCAATATTAACTCAAATAACAACTATGCTAATCAAAAGCATAACATAAAACAATAAACATCCACATAGTGTATCATCTCATCAAAATATAAATCCATCATCGCTCCACTATCAACGATCAAATATAACAACATAGTAACAAGATCTATCAAAGTAAAAACATACTATCTGTAAACATAAGCAAAACGAAGGGGTACTACATATATTTAGCATAGCATTGAGTCTAAAGTTGAAGGTCTTACCTACCTTAGTAAATTGGCCCATAGTTACCCTACCTAATCATATGTTTGAGATCGTTGCCTTGGGTTTGACACTCCTGGTGCTCATGAAAAGATCTAGTTTTAGGGATTTGGAACATATATTTAAGCACCAACAACTCCATTATAATTAAGCTTCCAAATCCCATCCAAGGGGGGTTCATTTGAGCCTAGATATTGTCAAGAGGATTACAAATTGATGCAAGAAACCTATAAATGAGATATTTTTTCTTCAATTTGTATATTCCTTGTAGTCAAGGTATTTACTCTAGTTGCACCTTTCACTATTATTTTACCAACTTCTATTTCGTGACTTTATTTATTCCTTATGTCTTGTTCTTCTTTGTTGCCATTATTTCAATCTTTACTCATTTTCTCACCTCTATGGATTTCTTCTTTTCAACTATTTTCTATGTCTCCTTTAATGATGCCATACCTTTCTTGCTTTGCTTTTTGTTGCTCCCAAAATTAGTTCAATTTATTTATAACAAACGAACTTAATTTCAATAGTATATGATTTACAACAATTTTATTAATATCAACTTTAAAATTATTATTATATATTTTCATGCATTTATATAATTTTTATATAAATATATTTTTAAATTCTTCATATGATAATGTAAAATATCTTAAAAATACACACATATATTCTATAATTTAACATATCACTTATAATAATTATATAAGTCTATACAAAAACTAAAACACAAACAACATATTTAAAAAAAAACCTATAAAATAAACCTTAAATAAATAAAAATAACTCTAAATAATATAAAAAATAATAATAATAATAATAATAATTAAATAATAATATCTCTCCAATTTTGTAGATACATATTTATTTAATATATTTATACTAATTTTGTACGTCATCCCATTTGTTCTTTTATTTTCATTCATTACCTTCCTTTTTAATTCAAGCTTTTAATGAATGGAGCTATTTTCTCTAATAGTTATTAAAAAATAAAAGATAAAAAATAAAATTCATCCAAATCCCATTTCTTTAATGCCATTATCTCTCGAATCGCATATTTCTCCTTTAAAGCCTTCGATTTTTTAAAGTAAATATATGGATCACAATAATTAATTATTTTCTAATAGAAAAGCGTTTGCTTTTTGAATCTTTAGAGTCACGTTTATTTTCACTATATTAAAATTATAACTTTTTTAATAATTTCTTAATAAAATAGTATTTTTTAATAGAGGGGTTTTATATTGAATCTATATCTTGTTTACAAGTGGTTAGTATTAATAATATTTTTTATGAAAGTTTGATATCACATTTATATTTTTTATTTAATTTATTAATATTGAGAATACAAGTCTAAGTTGATATATCTTTATTTAAAAATTAAAGAATGAGATATATCTATTATGTCAAAGTTGCTTACAGGATGATCATGTCCTCATCCTTTGGTTGTTGGGAAGACCTACACTCAACAAGACTCAATCCCTACTAAATTCATCCAACTTCACCATCAAACAAAATATTTTTTAACAAAACATGATTGATTTAATGTTTTTTTTTGTCTTTAATTGAATTATAATGTAATTAATAAGTATTTGTCTATTTAAAAAGTTTTTCCACTCATTTTTTTGTTGGATTATAAGATGATAAATAAGTATGCATCTATTTCAAAAGTCTTCTAATAAAATTGCCACAAATAGTAGGACCTTCAATCTTTTATTTTCTTTTTTTATATATTTTTTATTCATATAAAAAAAATTCTATATAATTTTGCATTAATAATTTGCTTATGCTACTAATTCTTTTAGTTTTTTTAATTTAAAAAAAGCTCAATAATCTCATCTTGGTGACAACATTAAAAATATTCTCATTTTTCCCTCTACCTCTCTACTTCTCGATGATGGATCTCAAATTGTGATCCTAAACATCAATACACAAAAATTCACACAAAGTTATATCCAAAAACATCATTGAACAACACTAAAGATGTTTTATAGAATGGAGCAACAAAGTAGTAAGAAGAGTGGGAGCGGGAGTTTGAAATCTTCAGCTGAGGAGAACGAAGGAGGGTCTAATGTAGATGACAATGAGGATGATTTGTTGTTGGTGTCTTCAAAGGAGTTTGTTGGTTGTTCGGTGTTGTTTGGTCCCTATTTGTTTTTGGTGGATCGTGAAATGTTGGCGCCCTTGCTTGTTGTTTCTTTGTTGGGTGTTGGCGGACAGGTGGTCTTCTTTGGTTGGGTTGTGTCTAGATTTGTTGTTGTTGTTGTTGTGGCATTGACTTTCTACTACATGGGTTTTGTGGTTTGTAATGCTTTTTCTGTGGAAGAGGCTAATGGTCTTGTGGGTCAAGACAAGACTTTTTTTGTCCCGTTTTTTCTTGATGGGAGCTTTCTAGTCCTCCATGTTGAGGATTTTGTTTGCCTTTTCAAACCCTTGTGGGTTTGTATCGCTCTTTATGTCTTTGGGGTCTAGTTTTTTATTCATACAAATTCATATCTGTATTATTTTGCTTAAGGGTATTTCCTTGGTGGTTGGGGTATTTCCTTCTCTATTTATCCATAAGGTTGTCTGCATAAGGTGGTTTTGCGCTTCTCTATTGATGGCTTTTTGTTCATGTTGTTCTTAAAGACCCAGATGTTTAAGTTGCTTAAGGATGTTATTGGCCTTTTGGCTTTTGTCCAGGATTCTTTTCTTATTCCTCTTAAAATTTCTGATGCAAGGTTTTCCAAAGGATGGTGCGTTCATTTTTTCTATTGGAGTGTTGGTTTCCTCCTCGATCCTACAACCTATTTCTTCTATAGAGGTGAAGTCTGATTCTATTGAGGTGGATACCTCTCCTTTTGAGGTGGAGTTGGGTGTTGTGGATTGGGTAGGAGGCTCCCTTTTCTGGTTTCCTTAGTTGTTGTTCCTTTTGAGGTGGAATCTACTCCTATTGAGGTGAGTTTGGGGTTGTTGGAGTTTTCAAGGTTCAATGGAAAAGGTGTTCATGTCATCCTCTCCATTAGAGGGAATTTCTCTCCTTTAGAGGTGGAGATTGAGTTGGCTTGTTGGAATGACAGGTGTTTTAAGGGGATTCTTTCTTCTTTCTTAGTTCTGCTTGGTATCTCTCTTTTTGAGGTAGGGATTTTGGTTGGATTAATTGTTTTGAAAGGGAGCTCTTTTCACCCTCTTCTTTGTGGCTCTGTGTTGATGTTATGGAGCAGATGGGTTGTTGCAGCTTGGTTGTGTTGTTGCTTGACTAACTCAAGCGGTTTCTATTAGTTTCTTGGGTTTTAGGTCCCTATGAAAACCTAGTTGTGTAGGGTTTAAGATTCCCTTCAAAACCTATTTTTTGTAGCATGGGTTGTCTAGTGAATCTTTATGGTGGCTATTGATGTTGGGCTACTGTTTGTCTATGTGTTATTTGTTTGCAGCTTTCTGTTGATGGGGTTTCAGGTCCCTTTAAAACCTACTTGTAAAGGGTTTTGGGTCCTTTCAAAACCTGTTTTTCCCTTAATAAAAAACACTAAAGATGTTTATGCTATTGAAGCTTGATATTAACATTGAAATATTGATAGGGAAAAGGACCTAATGGCTGCCCACCCTCACTTTGCATGCCCTAAGTTCCTAAATAATATATTAGATTTTGACAATTTTTGTTGGGTTTCTTCGTATGTGACTTAAGCACTTAAAGTTACCGTTTCAACTTATGGGTAGTTATGATGAATGTGAGAGGATTCATTATGTGCACAAAGGTCAAAAATTCTAGTCATTTAGAAGTGATGCCTGATACCTATTCGTAGACACCCCAATATTCGTGTGCTACAACCACAAAAAAATTGCACATTTGATCCAATACATATTCCTCTAATAAATGTTTGACTGATACCTATGCACAAATACCCTAGTAATCATGCATTATGGGTACCAATAAAATTGCAAAACTCCTCCGATTAATTATCCAAATTTTAACTACTAGGTATACAAGTGGATGGCTATTGGTAAATGTGGAATATTTTAATGGGTAAGTAGGAGGTATTTTTCACAGCATGTCAAATTATGATATTGCTATCAAGATTCCATCGTGTAGTTTTTCAAGTCAAATTCATTGACCTGTGTTTCATGAGTAGTGATAGATAACTTGTACTCTTGAAAGAGAGGTCACAAGTTCAAATCCTACAGGAGGTAGGGTATGCACACCTCATATTGTGAAGCACGAGTTAGGTGCCTCTTGCATATTGGAAGTACGAGACAGTCCCATATACTTTAGGGTATGTACACCTCGTATTGTGAAGCACCAGTTAGGTGCCTCCTACATACTATGAGTACAAGGCAGTCCCATAAACTTTAGGGTAATGCACACCTTGTATTGTGAAGCATGAGTTAGGTGCCTCTGCATACTGGAAGTACGAGGTAGGTCATCTAGACCTAAAAATAGATCGTCTGATATCGTAAACTATTAAAAAAACTTTGCTTTCTAAAATGTTAATACCAAAATTTCACAGAATGAAATCTAAAAACACCATTGAACAACATCAAAGATATTTGGACTTTGAACTCCGAGAGGAAGAGTTGTATGGGCAGGTAAAAAAGTACTAAAGTAGCAGTAAGATATGCGTAGGGCGCCCTCTTGCAATGTCTGTTATTCTTTAACGGTATAATTCTCCTCACGCCGATCTCGGCTGGGTGATGTGACCACGTTGGTGGCAAGCAAGGACTCCAAATAAATCCCGCCCAGATTTAACGTACATGCCGCATACAGTCTCGCCCACTCAAAACCCTCGCCGCATTTAATAAATCTGATTGGCCTACAAAGATATTTACAACATCTCTAGGGTTCAAAATTGACGACACAAGGGCGCAATGATTCGTCCAAGACCTGGAAACTGTGCTACTCAACGGACAAGTGGACACTAACACTCCAGTCCCCCATTAATGCCCGAATCCAAAGCATATTCCCCCATTCCTTCTATTCCGTTTCAAACCTGTTTGACCGGCCCGTCCCGTCCCATCTCATCCCGGAAAACTTAATGGAGGGGGTGAAAGGGAAGGGTAGGTGTCTGTCAGTTGTGTGTCCTTATCTTGGGGTTCACGAAGCTTCTGCAAAGGAAAGGAAAGGGGCGTGAAAATGAGAGCAGACAAAA
The DNA here is from genome assembly GCA_007258455.2 of Sequoia sempervirens. Taxonomy (NCBI): domain Eukaryota; kingdom Viridiplantae; phylum Streptophyta; class Pinopsida; order Cupressales; family Cupressaceae; genus Sequoia; species Sequoia sempervirens. Next base: position 1,017,941,616 of record VDFB02271358.1, read on the forward strand.
AGGAGGGAAGAGCTCTGTTGCGTGCAAAAAGGAACAACTAAGCTCATGGATTGCTATTTGCAGTTTGCAGTCGCCGCAGCAGCAGACAATTGGTATTCATCATTATATCATCCATACATGGGCATAGGATCCATGGACATGGAGTATAGTGTACAGGTACTGCCGGTATTAACTTGTATTAAGGAGTAGGGTTTAAGGTTTGGTATTTCGGCGTACACACTCCTCCTGAGTCACCAAACTAGTTTACCTTTTAATGCGCCGGAAACGTCACGTGCACAGATTTTGACTCGTTTGTTTTATGCATTTTGTTTTCCGATTTCACGGCTCGTACTTGTTCAGTGGTGGGTCAAGTAGCCGCTTTCTCTTGTCTTATCTGCGGGGCTACGTTTACTGTATATACTTCATTCGTAAAAAAAGATTTACAGATATATTATTTTCGAAGTTACGTCCAATCTTCGTTTCGTCAACTCGAATGGACTATATTTTTATTATTATTTTTTTCTATTGCAATGCTGACAAATGCATATCCATGCTTTCATTGATGGATTTTTTTAAAGATTTTGACAAAAAAAAATTGTTGTCTTTGTATGCGACTTAATTGCTTATAGCAAAAATTGTGGCTTTTGGATAGAAACGACACATGTTGTAGAAACTTTAAGGGCGGAAGGGTCAAAAAGTACTCATTTCAAATTGTCGCTTGATACCCTTTCACTAATTTTTTTAGCTATTTTGGATATAAAGTGGACAACTATTGGTACATTTGAGACTTTTTAGTGGGCTTTTAATTAGCATGTATGATATAACAACTATTGGAACTATAACGACTATTGGTGTTCTTCTCCTAAATTGGAGATTTAAAAAAAAAAATCTTTTCCATTTTAATGCTAAGAATTATCCATGCTTTATACCTGGATTTTTTTTATTTTGTTTTTTCTTATGCACATTCATATAGTAGAACTAAGTTAAAACAAATACCAATAGTCCATAGTGTATTGGTTTAGATTCATGATGTCTAACCCTCAAATCTTTTAATTAAGTTAGAATAATAATTATAAATTTAAAGTGTATTTTAATATTTATTATTAAAGATGATTTTTAAAGTAAATTAAGGAAGAAATAAATAAAAAATTGGACTAGAAGCAATTCCATTAGAAATTTATAAATAAAATATTAATACCACATCAATTTATATTATTAAATTATATGAAGAGTTAGTTATTAAATTTAAAAAGGAAGTAAATGAAATATTTTAAAATTATTTTTAAATAATTCATGGTGGAAATAATATTGTAATTTTTCAATTTTTTAATTAAGCACATGTTGAAGCTATAACATGAGGTGGAAGAGAATCTTACCATTTATAATGGTGTAAGAAGCATTTATGAGAGTGTAAGAGGTGTAAGAAAGCATCTTAGGTAAGAAGTGGGTAACTTAATGTTTTACCTTTTAATGGTTTTTTTTAATTTTTATGAAGTTGGATGACCTAACTTATTTTAAAAAATGTATTTTAATATATGGTGCAACTTAATATTTTATTTGAGTAAATTTCGGAGAGAGGTTATAACACATGGAAAATTATCCTATGGGAGTTGCACGGAATAATGTTATTTGAAGCATATTTTATAATAAAGATGGGGAGTTACATATGAATTTTTTAAGATATATTCTATGACAGATCCTATGACAAGGAATAAAGATATATTCTATGACAACATGGGAGCTACATGTTTTATTTATGATTGAAATAGTGGACTAAGAAGAATCTTTCAAATAATAGATATTATTTTTTATTTCTTTTAAGAAAAAAATACTCTCTAATTTCTATAAATTGAGGATGCTTGTATGCATTTGGGGAGGTTGGCTTTTTAGAATATTTTCATGTTACAGTTTTTAGAAGATTTGTAGGTTGTTCAAAGTGAGAGATCATTGATGAGGGTTAACAGAGGAAAGATTTACATTCTTTGCAAGAAAAAAAATATCTTCTTCCAAGTAAGCGGCTCTACCTTATTGTTATAATATTGGGTTGTTAAACATGAGTCTCAATTCTAATCCAAACAATGGTTTGGATTTGCACTCATGAAGACCAAGTCTACAATAGTATAAGATGATCTAAAAAAAAATTGTAGAATCTAAGATCTTTGTTTAAGTCAATCCTATACTTTAAAAATATTGGTGAATCAACTTCTAACATTTGTCACAAGATTTCTCCATCATTTATATTTAAGTTATTTTGAAATTCTATATTTAATTTTGGTAATTTCAATTACCAATTTCATATCTAAATCCTCAACTTTTATAATTTTTAATAATTGCATTAGAGTAAATTATATTGAAAAACATGTATCAAAGCATTTATTTTTCACTATATTATTAGGTAAACACATACATTCTTAAACACCTCTTAGGATTTTGACCTTAGCATTTTTTTATTAGTGTTTTTAGATCTATTTTTTATTGAATTATCTTATTATATATCTCATTATAGTTTGGACTCTGTTGTATTTGTGATTCATAGTTATACCCTTCTTTAGGATTTTTTGATTCATTGATTCATCTTTTTTTTGCCCATTGTAACCACCCTTCGATTTTCCTTTAGGGTTTTGCTTATTAATTCATTCATAAATATAAGTACAGTGTAGTAATTTATTTGAATTTTAAATCAAGTGTTACCTCTCTTTTGGGACTTTAGGTTTTTATGTTAATTGCATAAAAGGTCTCATTATTAACCTATCATTCCATTAAGAAGAAGCCATCATTTGAATCCTCACTTGGCTTAATCTATTGAGAAATGTGTTCCTAATTATGTCCCCATAAACATTGTTACACTCATTATTGAAAATGAGACTAAAGATTATGATCACAAAGAACATATATAACAACAACAATTCACACATGAGCTTGCTAGTTTAGCTAAGATGGATTGGTCTAAAATTTTAGTTTAATATATTCTTGATTTATTTCGTACTAAACCATTTGGATGAAAATTAATTCAAGGTATTAGTGTTAAATTGGTTTCGTATAGTTCTTTGAATGTTGTATCCTCTTCATGTAGCTTGATTCTAATTAGGTCCCTCGATATAACATACCTCTTGATATTTTCCCTTCCATTACACCTACTTCCCATATGGATTTTTTCAAATATACACCCCCTTCTTCCCATCTTACTACTACTTCACCTACATTATATGTTATTCCTAATAGTGTGATGACTAAACATGATCCTAATGTTCCTTATGGTCTTGTTACCTCCATCACTAGTGTTACATATTCTTTCCATAGTTTTAGTGTTGTTTCTCCATCCACCATGATCATTCCTACTTCTACCACTTATTCCATTCCTAGCTCCACATCCCATTCTATACCATCTTTTGTGGCCTATTTTATGCCACAATCTACCTTTCCTACCATATGCATATCTTTAACTTATCATTCCTTTACCAACCATCCTTTATATACTTTTCCCATTATTTCCCATTCAAGCCTCATATTAATATTATTCCTATCTCTACCTTATACAAGTTATTCAAAGACTCTAATAAACTTATGAATAAATTTGAAGGTATGGGATTGCTAAAAAATAGTATATTTCATACAACCGTCCACATAGCACACCACTTTCATTTAATATAGTTACATATATCCATTACTTGCAAAATTTAAGGGACCTATATTTTAATTATATCATTGTAAAGGAGATTATCAAATCATGTACATTTACAATATTTTAATGCTACATGTTTAGATTTTTTCTATGAGAATAAAATATTAACTAATTCGTTTCCATAAAAAATAAGAGATTATGTTATCCAATATTTCTATTCTTTACCTCCTAGTTCCATCCACTCTTTTGATGAGCTAGCCATGAATTTATTAATATACGAGACTCAAAATTACTATTTTTTATTTAACTAAATGTGCTCAAAGAAGTAATGAACCTATCAATGATTACATTCTTCACAATCAATCATTAATCATTCAGTGGTAAAATAAAGCATCAATTCGATGATGATGATGAATTACAAACCATTTTTCTAGAGGGAATTATTCTTGCTATAAAAATAACTTTAATTAAAAATTACATATTTGACAACTTCTTTTACAATGGTTTGTGCTCATTTTAGGTGTTTCAATTATGTGTGTTTTTATCCTTGTTACACTTTCTTTAGCCACACGCATCCATTTTTTAGCCGTGTTCACACTTAGCTTAGCCTGGGTGATCCTTTTATTTTCCTCATGTTTTTATGCGTCCCCTTCTCATGTGTTTTATACCTATAATACTTTTTATCCTTCCCATGTGATCCTTTTTCCACCCACTTAGAATTTAATTTTGTGTCCATACTCATGTCTGTTTTACCTTTTTTTTGCCCTATTTTCATTACTTGTGGGGATTATTTTTACATAAAAATATTAACCTCTATCCATATTTCTTAAAATTTTGAGTCTCTTGGCATTAAATGTTAAGGGTGCCCCTTTAGTGGAACATTACCATCATTTGGGGGGGTGACTTTGATACCTATGCTCAACCTACCCAAATTTTGGCAGTTGACTATTAATGATTTTCCCACTATGCTTTTGGCCTTCATTTGTTAAAAAAACCTCCAAAAATCTATACATAGACCTCTCTTCCTTTGATTTCATCCATCCACATTTATCATTCTTCTTGTGTTATTTTCTTATGATTTTGGAGATTTATGTTAAACCTTGCAATTTGGATTCTCTTAGAGTTTCTCTCTTGTTTTGGAGGTTTTCTTGGAAGTCATTTTCTATCATTAAGTGTCCTTTGTGGCATTTTTCTTCTCTTTCTATACTAGTACCCTATTAGATTTCCATATTCCTTAGCCTTTAGAACCTCATTTTCTCATCCATTTCTACATACTTTAGTTCTTGTGTCATCCCTTGCCCTACGGTGATCCCATAATAGTGGTTTACAATTTTTGGCCAAACTGGACACTGAAATTATTATTTTTAACTAAATCTTCACATTCGGGCACCTATAGGGGCTAAACTGTGAGGAATTTGAAGATGGTGCAAACTAGAGTCTCATCAAATTTTGTTTGTAGATTCTAAAAATATTTTTTTCAAAATTTTTGGAATCAAATTTCACTATCTCTTGGAAAACAACATTTTTAAAAAGTGAAGTGCATAACTTTTTTTCCATGAAGGATAAAATTCTAATTCTTTCAAATTTAGATTTGTAACTATATCTAGTGCTTCCAAGATAGTTTTATTGAATATGTTTCAACAATTACACCAAAATATAACCTTTTTGTATATGTCAGTTGGATCAAGGGGTGCACTCATATTTTTCAAATTTTTTGATAATCTTCTATTTTTCCACATGTGAAGAACAAAGAAATTCATTTTCAATGAAAACCTATGTTTAATAAAACTTAAAAACAAATACATAACAAAACCAAAACATATTAAAATTATATTCATACTGAGGAATACCATAATCATTTGAAATAAATTTTAAATGAATTCATTTGATCCCCAAAAGCTAAATCAAATGTGATTTTTTATCAGCATTTTGATAGGTGTAAAGGAGACTTTATAGGTATGGTTTAAAACTATTCTATCAAGGGTTTTGATCTAAGGTGATTTGATCAAACCCTCTTCAATTGGAATCCTTAAAATGGAACTTTTTAAGGCTTAAATCATTATATTTTCTAAAAATATGTGATTTCAGCTAAAATTCGTTCCTCTCAAGAATTGTAAACCACTATTATGACAGCACCCCCTAGTTTTGTACATAATCCATCTTTTTCATTTCATTTACCTTGTTTCCATTGTTTTTACCTTGGGTAAGTGCATGCAAATGAGATACCAAAAGTGTTGAACACACCAAAATATTGAGAGGCGGGGTAAATCAATATTCTTTGAAATTCAATCCCAAATTACTACTACTGAAGTAAGGTATTCAATTAAGCGCTCATCCACTTAATGAAAACAAGAAAGAAGATAAGCACACACACACATAAGAACACAAATAACACCAGATTTACATGGAAAACCTTAGAGGGGAAAAACCATAGTGAGAAATGTTGCTAGGAGTTGTTGTCCTAATCCAGCCTCACAAGCATAAATAGTTTACAATTTGGTTTTGGGACACAACCCAAGGAAGAAACTACTCTCTTAATTTATTTTAGGGGCTTGCACCCAAGGAAGATATTACTCCCTAATATGCAAAAAGAACAACTGAAATATGACTGATTTATGGCTTCAACCGTTGATAGTCAAAAATTTTGCTCAATAGGTTTGTAGTGGATCTTGTCATGCTCTTCTTATGCACTTGGACATCTTTGCACACTTCCATTATCATCTCCATATTTTTTATATTCAATATATATCATCTACATGCTTTGCAATTACAAATTCAGTCATCCACAAATAAGAATTATCAAACTTATAACATGCCAGCCTTCATCTTCATTGGTGATATACAAAAATGATTAAACATTATTTACAATTCACCAAAATGAGTTAGAATGACTCATAAAACATCTACAAAAAACTCTTAGACTCCACTCAATGATAAACTTATGGCACACAACAAAAATATACCTCATTCGACCTCAACAAATACATATCTTCACAAACTGACTTGAAATAATTGTGCGATACTAGAAACAAGAAATATTTACATGCACTTCAAACCTAAGAAACTCTAAGACATGTAGAATGTCTACACCAACTCATACAATTGATCTGTATGATCTCTTGCTAACAAAAATACCAAAACATATAATATGTAGAAGGATTAGGAAACTAGAACTATCTATAGTACACTGTCATTTGAAAAATGAACTTGTGGACCACGAAATCACTTGATACTACTATATAACATGTAATAGAAATCACTGATCATGTCCAAAAAAAATGTAAGGCCAACACTTCTAGAGGAATGCACAACATTCTAACAAGCGTTCATCAATAATTTACTCTGTCAGAGCACAATTGAGAACTTTATCACTTATAACTTACACTATATAAGGTGTAAAGACTTGAAATCTTGGATATAACACCTTTACATCTCAACCAACTTATCTTCTGAACTGCAAGACCAAATATTTCTCTACAAAAGGATGTAGACTAAAACACCATGACTCTACCTTAGAATATACATTATGAATATCATAACAAACATTTTGAAACTTTCCTCTAAGTGTGGAACACCAAGAAAGAATTATATCATTATAAACATATTGTAAGCACATAAAAATATGTGTACCCACCTCCACATCACACTTAGACACCAGGGTGATCACCATTATTCCATATAATTCAATGACAACTTGTATTTATAGATATCTCTATATATCAACTAACTCTGGAGCATACATAATCATCAACACACACATTTGACACCAATGGCAACCAAACTTCTCAAGATGCAACAATATCCCCCTTTGTCATTGATGTAAAAACCAAAATGATTTGCACAAACACTCCCCCTTAGGTGCACATTCCTCTCTTTCTCTCCCTTTGACATCAAGGGCAAAGGGAAACAAAATTTTCTCTGTACAAAAAACTCTACAAGCTCCCTCTTAACCTTTTTAACTTTTATTCCCTTTTGGATGTAAAAAAAAACTTAATATCTATAGAATGCACTACTCCACATGTATGTACACAATAACAAAAGATAATATATCTTACATTACAAACAATCATAGCTCACTTCAATGACGGTAGAATTCCCTTGTAGATATTTTTGAGTTGTATCAGGCTGCTATCCCATTATTTCTTATCACCAGCCAAGGTCTGGACTTGAGATGACAATTACACATATTTATCTTCTGCATCTTCCAAAGAAGATGGTGCCTTGCATTTTTGTACAACCCTATTTGTTTCTTTCAAGGTTCCTATGGCTGCGGCCAATTGGAGGCTCACTACTTCTCTTAGTTGTTTCACCTGACCTTTGACTTGCTCCCTTTGGTCTTATAATTATTGTGTTTGGGAGTGGAGACTCTCTACTTGTGTCCTGATGGCACCACTATTATCTTTAACTGGATCATATTTTGCAGCCACATTGGTGATCTTCATTTCAATTGCACTTATCTGATCCTTAAAGCTCTTTGTTGATGTTGGCCACTTAAGACAAAAAGCTTACACAACTTTGGAATCCTCCAAGCACTTCTTAATGTCTTGAATACAAGATAACAATTTTCTTAATACATTTACACACTTCTCAGAGGTATCACCCATTCTCTTCTCATTCAATTTTTTCTCTTCCTTCTTTTCAATTGTGAAGAATGAGTCTCAAAAGACTCCATTAGTTGTTTCAACTATTGTGTAGGCGAAATGATGTATCTCTTCTAGCTTCCAACAACTTTTGTTCTAGCAACTGCATGGCTTCTTCTAACACTCTAGCACTCTCTACTTGTTGTTGTAGCAATTCTTGTCTAGCAGTGGAGTGGAGTACATATCCAAGTTCCATCTTGTGTAGAGGAGACATTCCAAACAAATTTACTTGTCTATCAAACATAGGAACATGCAAAAATTGGGGAGATACCACTAGTTGTATCTACATTTTATGATCCAAAACATATTTAATAGAGTCCATCGGAGAAGAATATTTCTCATAACTCTCTTCTTTAGTATCTTTTTCCTTTTCCATCTCCTTTTCTTTATCCTTCTCTTTTTCTTCTTCTTTCTCCTTCTCTTTTTCCATCTCCATACTAGAGGCTTCTTGCTCATCATGCATACCAGAGACATCTTCTTCTTATTGTTGTTCGAAGGGTCCTTGTACTTCTTGCTAACTAGATATATCTTGCACATTTGTGATATTCGAAGGAGGTACATTGTTAGTTTCTTGTTCATTCAGAGGCACTTGTACATCCACATCAACTTCACTTTGAATTCATCAATTATTTTATTTGTGGCATCTTTAGTTTTACTATGAATCTTCATTTTGGTGTCTTCATCCATGCTCATCAGAAGATCTATTCTTCTCTTGGTGTGGAGCTCTTTAGCTTGTCTTTGAACTATCTTTTTTTTTTTCTTCCTAGGAGACAAAGATTCGAACCTTATCTTTTGCTTGTTGTTTTAGTTCTTCATTATCCTTGATTGCTTCTTCTCTTCTTTGCCTTGAATCCTTAGCTAGGCTATCTAAAGCTTTTTCAACAATGTCACTGAAGGGAATTTTCTTCTTTAGCATGTATTCAATGACAACCTTATCAATTATATTTTAATATTTTGGAGGGACATATGGATGTAGCTCCATGGTTTCATCTAGTAAACCAAAACTAACAATTACATTCAAAATAGTTTCAAAATCAAGAGGATCATATGTAACCTGGGGAGTTTCCTCTACTCTCTCCTTTTCTATCTTCTTCCCTTTACTTTTTTTCTTAGAGGTGCCTTCATCCTCAACATTTTCTTCCTATTTAGGTTATTCCTCATATTTCTTCTTCCTCTTAGCCTTCTTTTTAGGCCTAGTATGCATAAATTTTTTGGCCTTCTTCTCCCGAGGGATTACAGATGCAACTCTTCTTCTTGCACCAGATGTTTGAGTAGATATAGAGGGTGGAAAAGAAGATGTAGCAATTGAGGTGGATCTACCAATCCTTCTTGTCTCTTTGTTGGCTACCAAAAGAACAAATTTATCTTTGGAACTCCTCACAGGGATACTAAATATAGTTCTTAGAGGAAGACCCCATTCTTTGTGAAGTTTATCTCTATTTTTCTCTAAATGATCCTTTGTATGCTTCTTAGAAAACTTGTCCATTATTTCTTTATAAATACCAAATATCTCAACAACTATATCTCTTAGCTTTGACAACAAAATGTCAACATAACCCTAAACATATTCAAGTGCAACATCATAAGGCAACTTAGGAATCCGTGAGGTCTAGGGCTCTACAACTTCCATAAAGTAATGATCCTTGTCAACCATGATATTTACATCATTCTTATATTTTCAAACCAAATATGATGGTATCCTTTCTCTTTCATACATCTCAACTTGTAAATTATTGAAGAATCCCCAGTAGAATGTGTTATATGCTTGTTTATTTTTAAAACCATCAATGTGTTTATTTAGTTTTCTAGCAACTGAAGTGAACTTATCCCAAATCTTTCCTTTAAATATAGGCAACTCATTCTAAAAGAAGAATGTAAGATATATGATCAAAGAACCAAACCTAAAATTGTAACTAGTTTCTTTTGTTCTCTTTAAGTTATCCATCAACTACTCTCTCAATAGCTCATATAGGTCAAAACTTGCACCTTCCTTCACCATTTGATGTGCAGTGTGAATTGCAGTGGGAGTGGCAGACCATTCTCTATTTGTGAAATAAATATTTTAGGAAATACCCATCGATGCATACCAGACATCAGGATTTATGAATCCTTCACACTTAGGGTTATCTTATCAAACTTAGCACTAGTAAGTTCTATAACCCTTTCATTCTTGATTAAATTTAATATTGGGATTGGTCCAGTGGAACAAAGACTAGTTAATACCCTAATTGCCTCTTTTGTAATCATATAGGGTTTATCTAGCCAAAAGAAAATTTCATGAATGTAGCTCAAGATAATCCTTACCCATTCCTTGCATTCACATAAGTCTAAAAAATATTTCCAGATATCTAGCCCTTTTACAACTACATTTGAATACTTTGGCTTGCATACTCTATTCTCATTCAACAGCTCATGCTAGATCAATTCAAAGGATGAAGTATGGTCAATCTCATTCAATTGGGCATGGATGTAAATCCTTATATCTTCATAGTACACAACATCTGTTGGTACTTTTGAGAACATGCCATCCGTGTCCAGTTCCATCACCTTAAAAGGAAACTTCTTATATGTGGGTCTATGTTTCTCAACTACATTAATTCCCTGAGGTGTCACCATTGGAATTCCTTAAAAAATCTTCAGACACTGCAACTAGAGTTTCACACAAATAGCTTGAAAACCTTTTCTCTCTTCTCCACTCCAAATAAAAATTATTTTGAATGCAAATGGGATTAAATAATTCAAAAAACACATAAAAATCCTTTCACTTTCCCTATCTTTCTACCATAAATGAAATCATACATGTTAGGTAAATCATCTACCAAAATTATCTATGTCTTCACAAGGACACAAAGATGTCCAAAACACCTCTGTAAACCACTCACTTACTCTGGAACCTTCATTAAAATATTCATTCTTGCTCAGCAGATCTACTCAATAAAGGATTTGATCCAATTCTTCTTCCATGCTGAAATCTTTAGCATCTTGTTCTTTTCAGGGGCTAAAAGCTTTGCAAATAAAATCTACCACTTAGATAATTATCTATCTTAGTTTTTCTTAGGATCTTGTATAGAATGCACAAGCATAGTATCATTCTTCTTCTCATTTTCCTAAACTTTCTTTTCTTTCCAAATATTTTCATTACCCTTATTTTGTTGATTTAGGGTTTCATCCTTCTTTCAGTTCCAAATAGGTGGCTTCACAAAACCAATTTTGCAAAAAAATTATATATGCCCAACCTTATTGCATTTGTAGCACACAATGTTGTGCTATGGAAAAAATTTGTTCCTTCTTACTTTAGTTTTGTATTTTGCAACCTTATGACCAAAATTGTTGCAAGTATAGAAATATCCATGAAAAGAAATAACATAATATCTTTTAGGCACAAATGATCTTCTACCCATACAATCATTCCTTTTTTTCCTAGATCTACAATCAACAACCTTATGCCTAAATTTATTGCAAGAAAAATAATGACCTTGAAGAGGTTGATTGAACTTGATAGGGGCATGCTATTTAGCAAGTGAAGGACCTTTGAATCTTCTTTATCTTAGGAATGGATCCATCTTCTTTCTTTCTATCTTGATTTGTCTTTGCATCTCTAGAGGAATTCTTCTTAGGTTCTTCAATGGAAGATTTCTCCTCCTTTTCTTTAGACTTTCCTTCTTATTTGAAATTATCATATAGGTTTACAAATGCACTGGTTTTAGGAATTTTCCCTTTTTTAAACCAAGAACAAAACTTTCTTTTGATGGATTTTGAGAGTTAATCAACTCATCAAGAATTTCAGATCCTCCTTTTAGCTTCAACCCTTTTTCAATTTTCTCTTTAGATTTTTCTAGTTGTTTTCTCAAGGAAACAATCTCTTCAAGTTTTGAACATTCAATAGTCTTATCAATAAGCTTGATATTCATACTCTTCAATTATTTTTCCTTCTTCAACTTGGAATTTCAACTTTTCAATTTTCTTCTAATATTTTTCAAGTTCAAATTGTAGCTCTTTATTCTTTTATCTTTCTTCATGCAAGTCATTTAGAGCCGAATTAAGCTCACCTACAAAATTCATTGGATATTCTTCTTTATTGAATTCAAACTTATATTCATCATCATCCTTTTTGAGTATGGCCTCTTTCTCCTAAGAGGATTAATTCTTCTTGGATACTGCTTTATTCTCCATCTATTTCAGATACAAAATCTACCTCAGTTGTTAAGCAATATCAATGAACCTTGCTCTGATACCAATTGTTGAACACATAAATATTGAGAGGGGGGTGAATCAATATGCTTTGAAATTCAATCTTTAATTACTACTTTAAAGTAAAATATTCAATTAAGCATTCATCCACTTAATGAAAACAAGAAAGCAGATAAGCACACACATATAAGAACATAGATAACACCAGCTTTATGTGGAAATCCCTACAGGGGAAAATCCATAACGAGAAATACTGCTAGGAGCTACTGTCCTAATCCAACCTAACAAGTATAAAAAATTTACAGTTTGGTTTTGGGCTAAAACCTAAGGAAGCAACTACTCCCTAAATTTATTTTAGGGGCTTGCACCCAAGGAAGCTACTACTCCCTAATATGAAAAAGAACATTTGAAATGTGATTGGTTTATGGCTTCAACTACTAATTGTCAACAATTTTGCTCAATAGGCTTGTAGTAGATCTTGTCACGCTTTGATCATGCACTCAAACATCTTTGCACACTTCCATTATCATCTCCACATATTTGATCTTCAATATATATCATCCACATACTAAATGCCTCTAATTTATGTAACTCTTTCAGTGTAACTAGCATTGAAAATGTATGTATGTTGTGACACCATAGATTGGGTCACATTGGTGAAAAAGGTCTTAAGACCATTCTTTAAAAAAATTGGTTGACGGTATTTCTGATATACAAAAAAAAATATTTTTGTGAGCATTGTATGTTTGGTAAATAAAATAGATCTTCATTTCCTAATGGAACCAATAAGGCAAAGAGATTATTAAAGATCATTAATTTGGATGTATATGGACACATGGATGTTAACTCTTTAGATAAATCTTGGTATTATGTCTCTTTTATTAATGATGTCTCAAGATACACATGGATTTATTTTATGCATCCTAAATCTTAAGTTTTCACTAATTTTAAGGAAATTAAGGTTTTAGTTGAGAAGCAATTAGATTATAAGATAAAAGTGTTAAGATCTGATAATGGGGATGAATATTTGTTTTAGAAAATTTGATGATTTCTATAAGCATGTAGGTATTGTTCAACAAAAGACTACTCCTTACATTCCCCAACAAAATGGGGTAACAAAAAGAATAAACCAAACTTTGATAGAAAGAGCTAGGAGCATGTTAAGTGGTGCTAAGCTTGATAGATGATTTTTGGCAAAAGCGATTGGTACTACTTGTTATTTGATTAATAGATCTCCTTGTTTAGCTCTTGTTGATAAAAATCCTTATGAAGTGTGGGTAGGTAGAAATACTTTTGTTTCACACTTAAGGGTATTTGGTTGTGAGGATTTTATTCATGTGTCTCAAGAGAAGTGATCTAAATCAGATCCAAAAGCTCAAAAATGAATCTTCATTGGTTACGGTGCAATTTTGTTAAGAGGGTGTTTAGATATTTGTGAGGTACTTTTAATTATTGTTTGGTTTATCATTGTACTAATGATGTGGAAAATTCATTAGACATACATGGGTTGGTTGATGCAGATTGGGAAGGTGACTTGGATAGTCGAAGGTCCACCAATGGTTGTGTATTTACTTTGTTTGAGGTGCAATGAGTTGGATGAGTAAGAGGTAGCCTACAATTGCATGTCCACCACTATAGAAGAGTATATGGTTGCTACACATGCCTCTAAGGAGGTAGTATGGTTACAAAGGCTTGGTAATTACGATCAAAAGATTAGTATGGGCTGACTACACTTGATCCATGAAGAATCAAAGCATATTCATGCCACTAAACATCAATACAATAGAGATAATTCAATTTAAACTAAACTAAGCATTTATCAAAACTAACATGCTAAACTATGAAAGATTTAAAATGCCTACTCTAATCCATTGAAACCTATCCTATTGGGGGAGTGGTGTCGCATTGATGTGGAACGACAACCCTTTCCCAATCCTAGAGATAATAAGCTTGTTTCAATAAGTTTTATTGAAGAAAACTGATGAAACCATTGTAAGATGTGTGTTGAAACATGATTTAAAGTGGAATGATCCTAATGCAAGCTATTTTAACATGATTTTATGCTAAGATTATTAAGATGTGTGAATGCAAAGCTAATCTAAATGGATTTAAGCTAAAAGATTAAAACCCTAATTAATAAACAAGCTACATGTATGCATCTATGTTACCATGGAAGAAATTAATGGAAGCTAAGCTAATTAATGCAAGTATTTAAGCTAAAATGATATTAAGCAAATGCTAAAAATGAGTGTGAGTGTGAGTGATTTCAACAACATGACTTTTCTTTGAAAAAGATGGATCCATTTGTCTCCAAATAGTGATCTATTTATATGAGAGCAAATGAGAAATGGAGGGTTAAGATAAAAAAGGGTTAATTAACAGTCAAGGATGGAAGAAGTTGGAGGCATGGATCATGGATTCTCATCAATGGATGAGAATCAATGATGAGATTTAATCAAGGGTTCTCCTTTGTCCAAACAAACACACTTTCAACTTGCACAAGAGGTCACAAGTTAACTTGCACAAAAGGTCACAAGTTAACTTGCTCAAGAAGTCAAGTAATTTTGTTAGAAAAGGAATATTCCCCTTTTTCAAATGAGTGAGGAGAGAGAATATTCTTTGGAATATTCTCATGGGTGAGGGAAAATAGACAATTAGCAAATTAAAACAAAGTTTAATTGTGCAAAAGGGGAAGGAATATTCCTTTTCCTTTTGGAGGAATGTGCAAAGGAGGAATATTCCAAGGGAATATTCTTGCAAGTGGGGGGAATTGGATTAATTAGTAATTGATAATTAAACAAAGGTTTAATTATACAATTAGAGGAATTAGATGATTTTCATTAAATAAAATGATTTAATGAAAGGGGAAAGTGAAATGATATTTAATTAAATAACTTAGGGTTATTTAATTATTAGATAAGAGGACTTAAGGATTTAAATTAAATAACTTGATTTATTTAATTTAATAAGATGAAATGTTAGCATGAAAGGGGGTGAATTAACCCAATTAAATTAATGAGGTTAATAGATGCAAATAACATAATTAATTAATTAGCTAGGATAATTTAATCAATTAAGCGAAAAGAGGATGGGTTTTATGAGGAAATGATGTTAGTGCATGATATCATTCAGGGAATTTTTGAGTGTCTATATTTTTCCCCTCTTTGAAGCGAGGTACTTGTTACATTGGTTCAAATACTGATGCCCTTTGGATAAGAAACTGTTGCCCAAATCAAAAAATATTTTTTATTTTATTTTTTGGATGCCCCACTATTGCCCCAACGAAAGGAATAAGTTGGTTCTCTACCCCCTTGAGAAATCGAGCAAAATCTTTGAATTTTGGGTTGATTTCTTGACAAAGGTTAAAATGTTGCCCAAGGGGTTTGAAAAGGCTTCGGGATGCAAAAAACATGCCAAAATGCAAAAAACGATGCAAAATAAGCTTCAATTTGGAAAGATTGGTGAAAATGGTGAAAAACCCTAGCTTCATGGTTAAATGAGGGCAAGAAAACCTAATTTGCAAGCATAAATAGGTGAGGAAGGGTCACTTTCGATTCATTTGTGCATTCACACCTTAGAAAATTATTGCATTTTGAGCTCTGGCCCTCTGATGAAATGGCGCAACAAGTGCTCCCACAACACATTTTTGACCAGGTTCGCGAGTACGAGAGGCCTCCAGGCACAGGACCACTGGTATGTGATTCAAAACTTAATTTGAATTTTTACTTTTAAGCGTATTTATTGCATTTTGAAATTTGGATTTTGGTGGCATCGCTATATAGTGACGCTATTTTTATAATTGGAGACACTATTTTGATTTATGGTGATGCATATGTAAATAGCGATGTAGTTCATAATTTGAAATTAGGGTTTACCAAATTCAAATAGTGACACATGTGTGATTAGCAATGCATTTTGTGATTTGGAATTTAGGATTAGGTTTTGCCAAGTTCAAATAGTGATGCATGTGTGATTAGCGACACATTTTGTGATTTGTAATTTCAATGCTTCCAGTGTCACAGTTTAGAATTTGAGTTACAGTGACGCTATTGTAAATAGCAACACTTTTGTCATTTTGGGGAATAAAAACTCCAAACTTAGCCATTTTTTGCAAATTTTGACATTGTGCACTTCATGGGTGTAGGATGTTATCCAGCCTTTGATGTTCCGCGAGCACCAACTGACAATTTTATCTAGACTTAGTGATTTATTTTAGTTGTGATAGGAGCACCTGAGAGAAATTGGTTTGTGGTACGTTGCGTACATGCCTGTCATCTGAACCCATTTGGCGATGATGACAACGCTATGTGAGCAATGGAATAGTGAGACCTTGTCATTCCACCTACCTACTAGCGAGGCAACAGTGACGCTAGAGGATGCATGGTGGATTGTCGATATATGGGGAGCATGTGATCTATGATACTGATGTTGGTTATGATGCTTGCCATGAGATTCTTGACCAAGAGTTCATTGTCCTGGTCAATTCCCAGATAGACCTTGAGATGTACAAAGGTCGGGTGTCAAACTTTAGATTGATTATTGTAGTCGTGATCTCAAGTTTGGTTGCTCCAAATTGATGGAGCAGAGGATTTAGTCCAGGATGGGGGCTAGCTTGGCATAGGATGCTCTTCAGGAGGACCTAGTTTAAATGGGGGCCAATGATGTTGACCTCCCTATACCATGATATGCATGACTTTGTTTACTGTGATGGAAAAGCGATCAATATAGGGGTCACCCTTCTTCACATTTGGGTCTGGCAACACATTGCCATGCTTCAACCTATTATTCATATGGAAAATGTGGAGCTAGATGATCCAATTGTTTGGAGATACAGGGGTGCCATCACATTGCAACACACAGGGTAGCTCAAAATTCCTTACTGGCATCGAGTGATCAATGATATGATATTATTCAGATGGTGACCATGGCTTCAGATGCCAGTATGGTACGATGATGTTCAATAGTTGTTCTTTTCTCGATAGACTTGATATATGCAGGGTTGAGAGCACATGATTATTGAGAGGTACTTTCCTGATAGGGTTACCATACAGTTTGGTGAGAGGAAGGATAGGCCTGATGATCAATATACTACTATTTTTTCCAAGTCAGCACGAGAGACATCATGGGGACATACGATACCAGCCCATGAGGTTGTTAAGGGATTTAGACAGGTTGTTGCTAGGCCACGAGCCTATGATCAAGGACATGCAGATGCATAGACTACACCTGCATATGATGCATGGTTCATACCCCCTCCCTAACTTACAGCTCCATCAAGTATACTTCCACGAGGGAGGCCGAGAGGGAGGGGCGTAGGCAGGGGTAGAATACAACTAGATGATGGGCAGGGTAGAGGACAAGATAGAGGTCCAGATGGCAGGGGTAGAGGACAGGTCCTTGGTGCACCACCATTACACCAACAACCTCCTCAGTAGCCACCGATATAGTAATAGCCACGATCGTAGCCACTGCTGGGGCTAGATCCCCGCGATGCATATATACAATAGTTGCAACAATAGTTGTAGGTGGTTATAGGTGAGAGAGATTAGGCTTGACAATAGATATTGTCCATCACTACTGAGAGAGACCAGGCCCGATAGCAGGTACATGCATTGACAACTAAGAGGGACTAGGAGCGTCAGCTTAGACAGACCACCGATATGTAGTTGGCATAGGAGGTCGAGCAACACCAACACTTGGAGGCCATGATAACTGCAACAAGGGACAAACTGTTTTTTCCCATTTATACAAAGAGGTCGTGATCAAGGCTACCTATTATCACATGCACTATCATTAGGATGTCCCTACAATGATTAGACATCCAGATTACTCACAGAGGAGTGGAGCACATCCCCGAGCTAAGGATCAGCTAGAGAGATAGCCTGGTGAGGGGAGTAGCCATCAAGGCTAGCCTGCATGTATAGACACTTTTTGATTATTGTCCAATTCTTTATACATATATACATTCATGGGCTCCTTTTTGATAGCCTTGTGGATATTTGATTTTTTATTGATATACATACACTGACTCAGATATTGTATTATGACAGTCACTATATATATATATGATATGATACAGATTCAATATGATTAGATGTGTTTGTTTTATTTTATGTTTTATGAATGTATGGATGCAATGTAATGAATGGATGCATTTCTTTTTGTGTAATTTTCTATGCAATTTATGATAAGATGATGTATGCATGTGGATGTATGGATAATGTAGATGTTCATGCTATGTATGCTTATGTAGATGTTTGTGCTTATGATATGATGCGATGTATGCTGATGATATGTGTGGAATGATTTGAGATGCTTAGAATAAAAAATCTATATTATTCTTCACAACTTAAATGATAATGCAATTGATTATGTTCTCTTTTATTATGATGTGCCATGATAATGCAAGATGTATGCATGTTGATGATTTGTGGATGCAAGATGGATGCTTTGATGATGTTTTTGTTGACTGTCATGATACCAGGTTAGTGTGGAGAGAAGATAGAAGAAATAAGATGATCAACCATTGATTTTGATGATTGATTCCAAAAAAAGGTCAAGCAAGTCTATGATCCACCGAGACTTTATTAGAGATGGTGATGAGAGATGCATGGTGAGGATGATTTTCTCATATCTAGGATTGGTATTTTTTGTTGTTCCTTATTTTTGATATAAAACATAGACATGATGCATCAAGGTATTGATAACCAGGATGGCGTTGTATCTAGTGTAATGGAATTTGACTCTACAACTAGATAGGATAGTTCTTGTTCACACCTTGAAATACAAAAACCTCATTGGAATGTAGTTTAAAAGCTTTAGAATATATCAAAACAAAGCATACACAATAGTCAACAATGTACTCCAAACAACTTTCCTACACACAACTAAGCAAGTATGCGCCAAGATTATTTTGTAAGAATACACACAAGCATAGCAAACGAAAGATAATGATCGATGCCCCATTCCTTTCTCCCTAAATCGTTTTGATAGACAACATTGATAGGTCCTCGAAATGAGTCATTAAGACAAATCATAAGCAAAGATCAAAGATAAACAGTCAGTGTTATCCATATATCTTTCCAATTTAATATAGCTAAGGTGATTTTTGATACTGATTCCCATCACAAAAAGGATTCATCCTAGGACATGTTGATCAAATGTTTTTATTAGGATGAGGTGTGTGATAAGTCGTTGATACAAACTTCACTAACTCATTTACCTATGACCTAGACTTTAAATTTTGACACTAAGGTTCTCACTTTATGACTTTCAATACTTGTTTTCTATTTGTTTTGCCAAAGGTTGAAGATGATGGTCGAGTTATTATGGATGGAGGTTTATTACGGGTGAAAGTGAAATGGGATGGGTGGTTTTGGATTTTTTGGAATATTTCAATATTTTTGGTATTTTGAAAATGTTTTTAGGTTATTTTTTTATCTTTTTGAAAGTTTATGTGAATGTTTTGGTTTTTGATTATTTGAGGTTGTTTAGGGTTTTCCAAGGTTTTTGATGTTGTTTAGGTCTTTTGACTTTTTTCTAATGTTTTTTTGTTTTCTGATTTTCTGATGTTTAGGATTTTTCGAGATTTTACAAATGTTTAAGGCTTTTCCAATATTTGAATGTTTAGGGGTTTTCTAAGTTTTGACCAAGAATCTAACCTAATAGATCTACCCTAGGGGCCTTGAGAGCTAATGAAAGATGAGCCTTGCCTACGTTATACACGCAGAGACCACGTAGTTTGACTAACTTGACTTATTGATGATGAGATATGAATAGTTGATGGATTTCCAATTTATTATGACAAAATATTAAAGACTGACCTAGGGTGTCTTGGGGGCACATCAATGATGGCCTTGCCTACGTTCAAGCTCAAAGACTCGTAGTTCAAAAAGGTACTATTTTTGAATTCTTGATGTTTGACCTTTTTAGGGATTTTGATGTTTTCCAGATGTTTTAGATTTTTTATTTTACAAATTTTTGAATGTTTTTGGATTTTAGTTGTACAAGATTTTGCAAATGTTTTTGGATTTTGATGATATTTTATGAATGTTTTTGGGATTTTTGATAACCTTAAGATAAACAAGAACCCGATCCGATCTATAATGAATTGCCCCTAGTGTAAATGAATAGAATACCTCGATAGAGGCATGACAAACAGACCTTAGGAATACACCAAGTAGTACTAAAGGGGATACAATACTTAAAAACATCAAGCTATGATATGGATGTAGATGGGTGATGGAATAAATAGGATGCATGATGGATGAAATGATAGGATAAAGAGCCTAGGTAGATGGAGATGCTTTATTTACACAAGGCACCTATTTGCTAGGTTTTCACCAAGGTACTTGCCTAAAGTGCCACCGAAGTGATTTTCACTAGAGGAAGATTGTTTTTCTTTACTGTTTTCAATCCTTTTTCTCATTTTTTTGGATTTTTTTTTATTTTGATCATTTTTTGGTTTTTTTTGTATTTTCAAATTTATAACCTTCAAGCCTAGGCATAAAACTTCTTAAGATGCAAGTTGTTGGTTGGTTCTTGTAAGGGTTCACCTTAAGGCATTGATAATTGATATGCCCCTGATCCATAACTTACTGTGATGACAAAGGGACCTAACCAATTAGGATCAAACTTTCCTTTGTTGTATTGATCTAGAAGATTTTTTTGATTCTGCTTTAGGACAACATCCCCTACTTGGAATGACCAACACTTGATCTTATTGTTATAGATTTGTTTTAGTCATTTTTGATATAATTGCAATTGATTAAGAGCATCAAGATGATGCTCATCCAAGAATTCTAGCTCATTTAGCTGAGATACTTTGTACTCTTCATTAGTGATTAGGTTCTGTAGTGACACTCGTAGTGATGGAAGCTCGACCTCAATAGGTAGGATGGCTTCTAATCCATAGACTTGGGAGAAAGGGGTTGCACCTGTAGGCATGTAGATACTAGTTTGATAGGCCCAAAGAGCAAGATTTAATTGCAGATGCCATTCATGGCCAACTTCATTGATCATTTTCTATAGAATTTTTAGGATGGTCTTGTTTGTAGCCTTGGCTTGACCATTTCCCTGGGGGTAATACGGGGTAGAGAATCGATGTTGGATGTTGAATTTTTGACATAGCTCTTTCACATCCTAATTCTTAAAAGGTGTTCCATTGTTTGAGATAAGAGTTTGTGGAACACCATAATGACAAATGAGGTAATTCAAGATAAACTTAGAAATTTTCTTCCCCATTATGTAGGTCATAGGAATGGCTTCAACCACTTGGTAAAGTACTCAGTGGTTGTTATGATAAACTTGTGGCCATTATATGAGGTTGGGGTAATCGTTCCTATGAGGTCAAAGCCCCCACTGCGAGAAAGGCCAAGGCATAATCATTGGTTGCAATTCCTGAGATGGAGCATGAATCAGATCTCCATGATGTTAACACTAGATACACTTTTGCACATACTGATGAGTTTCTCTTTCCATGGTTGGCTAGTAGTACCCTATCCTCAACAACTTCTTAGCCAAAGTCATACCGCTAGAATGGGAACCTCATATGCCATCATGTGTACTTTTGTTAAAGTGGTCAAGGCTTCCTCTTGGTTAAGACATCATAGTAATGTCCCCTCATTACTTCGATGGTATAAGGTATCACCTAGGATCACGAATCGAGATGCCTTTTTAACAAAGTTTTTTTTAATATTGGAGGTGATATTGAATGGGAGGGTTCCTCTACTTAGGTAGGTGAATATGTCATGATACCACAAGGATCCAGGACCAACAATGACACACATGAATTCAGATTATGGGATTTCAAAATTTGGTACAAGAAGTTGTTCTATTAAGAATTTACATTGCAGGAAGATGTGTGACATGTCTAATAATGATCCAATTGTTTCTATAACATTTTCTACTCGGTTGTTCATGCGAGGAATTTGCTCAAAAGTTATATCAATAAAAAGGTCTTTAATATTTTCTACCATCTTCTTGTCAAGAGTAAGCTTGTCATATTTAGTTTGGTAGTTGTTATTGACTTGGTTGATAACCAACTGTGAGTCTCCGTAGACCTTCATCTCTTGTATCTACCATTGAACTACAATCCTTAGACCCGTGATAAGGGTTTCACACTCAACAATGTTATTAGTACATGAAAATGATAGCATGTATGACTTTGGTATGTATTCACCTTGAGGGGTGTTGAAAATAATACCTGACCCTAATCCATGTTGGGTAAATGATCCATAAAAATACATCTTCCACTGATTTGTTGTATTGACAAGAAATACTGATTCATCTGGGAATTCATATATCAATGGATTCTCTACATAGATAAGTGCCTCTACTAGTTGGTCTATGATCACTTTCCCTTTAATTTTCTTGCACTCCACATACTCTATGTCAAATTCAATCAATATCATTACCCATTTGGCCATTCACCTAGTGAGAGTTGCTTTGGATAACAGGTATTTCAAGGGGTCGATCTTTGCAATGAGCTTAATTTGATGTGACAACATGTAGTCTCTAAATTTTTGTGAAGCAAAAAATTAATGCTAAGCATGCTTTCTCAATGGATGAATAGTTTATTTCATAGCCCACCAAGGTCTTGCTAATGTAATAGATAGCTCTTTCCTTTCCGTTTTCATCATGTTGTGCTAGAACAACACCTAGTGTTGCTGATGTTGTTGAGATATACAAGATCAATGGTTTGTTCAGTATTTGTGGAATAAGTATTGGAGGTGTTAATAGATAGTTGGAAAGCTTCATCACAATTCTCATCCCACTTGTAAGTTATTCCTTTATGGAGAAGATGCAAAAAATGGTGGATTTTATCTGATAGCTATGCTATAACCTCTTGATAGACTGCAATCTTCCTTGTAACCCTCTCATATGCTTCAATGTTTGTGGTGGTTCCATGTCGAGGATGGATTTTACTTTTGTTGGATCAATTTCTATCCCTCTTTGTGAGATGATATAGCCAAGAAGTTTCCTTGATGTAACCCCAAATACACACTTTTTTGGATTTAGTCGTACCTTATACTCTTGGAGCCTATCAAAGATGGGTCCCAACACTTCTATGTGCTCACTCCTTTGTTTGAATTTTCCAAAATATCATCCTCATAGTCTTTGACTATTTTTTGGATCATGTCATGAAATATGAGGGTCATTGCTCTTTGATAGGTTGCTCCTACGTTCTTTAGCCCAAATGACATCATGTTCCAGCAATATTTCCCCCATGGACAAGTGAATGCAATTTTGTGTTGATCCACCTTGGCGATCATGATTTGATTGTATCTTGAAAAACCATCCACGAGTGATAGAATTTCATGCCCAACTGTTAAATCCACTATGATGTCGATGTTACAAAGATGGAAATCATCCTTTAGGCATGCCTTGTTCAAGTCTCTGAAATCTGTGCAAATTATGATGCCCCTAGTGGGTTTGGAGACTGGTACTAGGTTTGAAACCCACTTAGGATAATCTATAGGTTGGATGAATCCAACATCAAGAAGCTTTTGTAACTCCAGTTTGACCAAAAGTGTTATTCAAGGGTGCATCTTTCTTAATTTTTGCTTCACTGGTTTAGCCTTAGGATAGACTGCTACTTGGCATATCCATGTATGAACATGCAAAGTTAGCTCTTCACTCTTTCAGGAATGTTGCTAGGTTCTTTTGTTCTTCATCCAATAAGGATTTGACATAGAAAGCGATCTTGGGTGCTTCTTCTATTCCCACGTTGATTGGAGTGGCATTTTTTTCCAAAACTATTGATTTATCTGGATGCATCACACTAAGGGGAAGATTGAATCCCTCATCCTTGGGCACCTCAGAGAGGTTTTCACCCTTGGATACATCCATTATTTTCACTATTTTAGGATCAAAGAGTGTCATAGTGTGGTTTTCACTCAAAGATATGCAAGCTAGTTGCATGCCATCAATTTTGTGACTGAAGGATTCAATTGTCTCCTTGTAGTATGCCCTTTGTGTCGAGCTCTATGTCAAAACCAACCTTGTGATCTACCCATGGTAAGTTGTCACAGAGTCCCATGAATTATGAGATTGCTTTATCATTTTCAAATAAATCTAGAATCAGTGGTCCTTGTTGGTCCAAGTCAGTGAGTTGTGTGTATACTAGGCGTATTTCATTTGGTCGGTTGCTTGGGGTGAAGGATGATGTAGATATCATGAAGATGGAGTTATTCTCAAATAGGTTATCAACATCAAGGGGAAAGTCATCTAGGGTAGTAGCACACGATGTAGGTAACCAAGAGAAAGCCTCAGCCCGTTTAGCAGAGGTACCTTTGCCAATAAGCGTAACCTTGCTAGTAGTACAACCTAGGCCAAGATTCTTTAGGCGTCTATCGAGAACGATGGGTTCTAGTAAACCATTGTCATTTTGTCCCAGTGTCTCATTCTTGGTATAGCCCATGCCCTTCATTAGTTGTAAGCCTTTGTTATCATCTTCCATGGGAAGAATAGGGACATGTCTTTCATCTTGATATAGCAGTTTAGAGACATTCTCCTCATTGAAATATTCTTGTTTCGAATCCCCCCACTTGGTGAAGGTAGTAGTGGCCATCTTGATTGTTTTGGGGATGTTGCTAGGTGTGGGATTCCCATGAGATTTCAGAGAAAGAGGAAGCTCTCCCAATACAAAATTATCCTTTGTTAGCTTGTAGTTTACACAACCATCATCTTGGATCATTGCTTTGATGTTGAGTATGTTATGCACGATAAGCATTTTCATTTCTAAGGTAGATGCAAGGGATGATGGGTCAACAAATGAGGTAGAAGGTGTAGACCCTTCATCATTCTTGGGTATTTGGGGAATCTTATATAACTTGGCCTCAAGATTCTTGTAGTAGTAAAAAGGCTCAAGAGTCTTGTATATCTTAAGATCCTAATTACTGGCTAGTACCTCAACAAATATGGTATTGATTTCTATAATATCATGGCTAATGTTTTTGAGTCACATGGAGTTCGTTGTCTTGTGTCCTTTGATTTTGTGAAAGTCACAAAGATCTTTTTTGTTGTACTAGGGTGGTTTATCCTGCGGTTCTTGGTAGTTTTTGAAATTTGGAAGGGTTATCAAGTTGGAATCTACCAATTTATTCATGATAGTCTCAATAGGTTCTGAAAACTGTATATATTTTTGTTTTGGATAGTTGTTCTTATTAGGTGTTTGTCTTTGTTGCATTTTGGTGTTATTAACTTGATTTTTTTTTGTTGGTGTTATTTGTTGCATAGTTGGTTGAACATTAGCTATTTGATTGTTGTTTGTCCTAGGAGCACTTAGGACCACCTTAGCATCTACCACTCCATCATTTGTTATATTTTTTTCTTAGCCCAAACACGAGGCTTGTCGTTTGAACTAGTTGATGGACGGTTGTCTTTGTAGGATTGAGTATTTCCCATTGAGATTAGAGCTCTCTCGATGTTAAGGGATCTAGGGAAAATCTTGTCATAAGATGTGATGCACTACATTTTTAAGTGAAAGGATAGATATAGGTCTAAATTTGATATGATAATCCCCACTTGTTGTTCATCGGGAATTGGCCACTTGCTTTTACTCGATATTTGCCTCCATTGTTGCAAGGAATTGGTGAAATATTCTCCTTTATTTTGTTTGAAAGTGTATACTCTTCTAAGCTTACGTCCATGTCAAGATTGAAGGAGAAGTGATCTATTAATTTTTCAATGATTTCTTAGAAAGTTTTGATACCTAGAGGTAATTGAGAAAACCAGTCCATGGCAGGGCCTGTTAAACTTCATAGGAAGAGGCGCGTTAAATAGGACTCATTATATGCGACCTCCATGCACATGAAATTAAATTCTTTGATATGGTCCACATGACTTCCTCTTCCTTTGTATTTTTCAAATTTGGGAATTTCAAAACTGGGAGGGAATGGTACCATTGCGATGTTTCAATCAAACAAATATGGGCATAGGTTCTGTGTATGGGGTTTCTTCATTTTTCCCATCTGGATATCTTGCATTTCTTGTGTTAGAGCTTTGAGTTGTGATGCCATATCATCTGGTGGACTAGGTGGAGGAACATATGTTGCATATTGTGGGATGGTGGATGAGGTGTACATGGGATTTTGATATGATGATGTGTTATATGGTGTGTATGGTGGGGTGGGATAAGGTGATGATGGTGAAGGTGTATATGTTCCTAACATGTTCGAGTTAACGATGTTTTATTGAGGGTTATAGTGTAAAACATGTTGTTGTGTGAGAAATTGTTGTTGTTGGACATATTTTTGAGCTTCTTGTTGTTGTGTGACTAATGTTGCTTTCTATTGTTGTTGTTGTTGTTGTTGTTGTTGGACTGCTTGCTGATAAGCCTGTTGGGATTGCTGTAAAGCTAGGGCATGTGCTTGCAATGTAGGATCAACTAGTGGCTGGGACATCTGAGATGGGTTTTGGATGTTGGTGTTTTGTGCAGTTTATGATTTTTTAATGAGAGGTTGTATATTCCCTTGGTTTAGCATTCCTTACAAGATAGTGGATTGAGGTGAAGGAATGTAAGTTTGAGGCCCCATTTGATTTTGCATGACTTGGGGGAAAAATGGTAAAGATAAAGATGACACTATTAAATATTGTGATGTTAAGGGTATATTAGGACCTTGGGTCCACTAATTGAAAGGATTCCCTTGACTGATGTTTTGGAGATTCCCTTGTATTTGAGATGTGGTCAAGGCATTACCTTGGTTGATGGGGTTTGTGATCAAGGGATTGTTTTGATGTGGGTTGATGATGGATGGAATAGATGTTTTTTGGACAACTGTTGGGTTTGATGTATCAACAGGAGGATTGGATGAAGAGGTCTCATGTGGTGTTAAAGGTTGATTTTGCATGAGAGTACTTCCTTGCCCTTTTGGGTTCAGTTGGTCCACATTACCTTGCATGATGTTGGGAACACATGTGGTACTCATGGGTATGGATGAAGATGGATATCCTTGATATGTTGAGGTTTTCATGGAGTAATGGAGTGTAAGTGGTTTATGTTGATGTAGAGGATTCTCGGGAATGGGGGGAATGCCAAATGTTGGTGTCCAAGTGGTTGTTTGGGATGGAGGATTGGTATCGAGGGTACCCACAAGTGTGTTTTCAAATGGATGAGTGTGACCAAAGTCCTTAGCAAGACTAGCTACAATACTAGGGGTAGATGTTTGATTGAGCTCTTGGGATGGGGTTGTTGGAATAGTGGATGAAGTTAAGCCTTGTGTTAATGACTGTGCAACAAAAGATGGGGAATTAGGAACTATGTTCTCCAAGGCTTGATGTTCCAAGATTTCCTCCCTAGTAAGTCCAAATGGATTGTTCATGATGTCCTCTATCTCATATGGCCTTGATGGTGACAAAGGCTAGTGTGATGGGTTAATGTGACTTCTAGGATCAAATTCTAAAGGATTAGGATAACTTGAGGTAACCGTGACTTTGGTTTTCTCCATGATTCTCTTTTATTGTGATCTTATTTTTACCATAAACTTTGGGTCACCTCTGTGAGAGTTGTGTTGAGATTTGTAATGTTTAAACTCTCTAGTTGACTCAAATCTAGGTAAAAGGGATGCTCTAAGTATTTTTGGCAATGATGGTAATGGGAGATGAAAAGGTGGGTGATGTGGGAAGGGATATTTGCAAATGTTTGGGGACAACAATTTTGACTTAAGTTTGATGTGTTGAAGTTTGGATAAAGGATGTTGATGAACTTGGAAATCTTTAGGGTAGACTCGTGACCTTTAAGATAAACTAGTTCAAAGATGATAACTAACTTAGCCAAATCCATGAAAAGGGATTCATTTCACATATAAAGTAGCTAATTTAGGGGTTGGTTCGATAGATATTGAAGTCAAAAAGTGTTGGTGTATTCAATTTTTTTGCAAAGTTTGATGAAGTGAAAGATGAATTTTGATGAAGGTGTGAATGAAATGTTTGACCCAATGTTGACCTAGAGTGAACCTTTGTTTGATAAGACCATGGTAGTGAGAAACATGCTATACCTCTTAAGTTTTCAAATCCTAAAGACCCAATGATTTAGATAGGTTCAAGATCGTGAAAAAGACCAAGGTTTTGACTATAAAAGAATGCATACAAGTTTGGGTTGTTCCTTGAAGCACGTTTGTAGAAGTTGTATACCAACCTGGTTCTATTTTGGTGAAGTGATAAAAGGTGTCTTTTGATGGCTTTTAGACTAAGATGCCTAAGTTTAAAGTGACAGCCTGTAGATCTTCTCAAATTCTGATTTTATGTGATATCCTTTAGAAAAGTTCAAGTTTATAGGAGAAAAGAGGATATTTATTGCCACGTGAGGGTGGTAACTGTTAGCTCACCAAATTTGCACCCTATTTTCTAAGCTTTTAATTGCACTCAACAGATTTGGACTAACATGGGACTGCTTTCAGGTTGTGGGTGACCTGTTTGAAAGTAGACCTCTAGTGATAAGGGTTGGATTCCCCTTTTTGATGCCACCTAACTACTTTAAACTCTGAGATAAGGGTAAGAAATTGCATAAAATAAACCTAATACAAAAAGAAACTAAGGTGATACACCAAAAACCTAGACCTGCTAACAACCTTGCACATTCAAATCAATATTTCAAAGCCAACTCACACAACTCCCTTTCCAATACAATTCACATCAGTAATTTATAAAGAGGTCTGTAACAGTGTTTTCAAAAGGAAAAAATAGACTTCACAATCAATAACACCATTAAACAACACAGTTTATAACCTGTAAACATGCATTTTTTGTCAAATGGATGCATGAAACATGGGACAAGTTTGTAAGGAAAATGACTTTTCACAAAACAGACTGATCAACCATTAATGACACACCAATAACACCATTAAACAACACAGTTTATAACCTGTAAACATGCATTTTTTGTCAAATGGATGCATGAAACATGGGACAAGTTTGTAAGGAAAATGACTTTTCACAAAACAGACTGATCAACCATTAATGACACACCATAAAACATGAAGAGAGAAGATAAAATACTCCAATCTATTAATTCAAAGTGCTTACTATATAATAGGAATGTCTAAGTTACAATGCAACTCCATGAAAAAACAACTCCAAGAAAAAGCAAGCTATCCTTCAGCTGGAAAAAGAAAGAACTCCTCCAAAACTCAAGTATGAAGATACTTATGCAAAACTGAAACCAAAATCCCACACAAGTGTTTCTAGAAGATTTTGCCCAGATAAACATAAAAGGCCCCAAAAGAACCTTCTAGAACTCTCCAAAATTCCTTCCACATGAAGAAAAAGTATCCCAAGTCAATAGTCACCCCAAAATTGTGACAAAAAATGCCTCCAGTTGGCCTCCCCATCACAAAATCAGTCCAAATAGCATCTCACACTTCCCACACCTCTGGAAATCATCATTGGTCCTATTACAACATTTGAACATATCCCCATCATGCAATATGTGTGTTTTTTAAAACACATGGCCTTTTAAAGCATTAAATATAGTGATTTTGTTAAGTGATTTATAAAACATCACTTAACAAATCACTTTACAATTAAGCTCAAATTAAAGGGCTCCACCATTTAAAATTTATTACTGTAGACACATAAAAATGTCCTAAGCCTTTGAGTGGCATTTTTCTTCATCCTCGTCCTTCGATAATTGAATAATTTTAGTTATTCAATTATGTTTGATTATATTCCTCTATTAATTAAATAATTTTTAATAATTATTTAATTAATTCACTTTCTAATCTTTATTCTATCCTGACCGATTAAACAAACTAATTGTGTCACTAATTTCTCCCTCTTCTTCAATAGTTAAATAAATTATTATTTATTTAATTATTTTGTCATCTTTCATCTATAGTTAAATAATTACCATTAAATATTTATCTATTCATGGTCCTTTAATTCTTCCATAGTTAAATAATTATTAAAATCATTTAACTATCCCATGCCACCTCTCCTAATTAAATAGTTAATCTAAATTAATTATTTAAGGTCTAATTTTCATCTCTCATTTAATTAAATTAATAAATTTAATTAAATGCTCCTCTTTTCATTTTCTCCAAATAAATAATTTGAATAAATAATTTATTTTCCACTTGTCCATTTCCTCCATTTTCAAATAAATTATTTGAATAAATTATTTATTTTCCACTTGTCCATTTCCTCCATTTTTCAATAAATAATTTAAAATAAATTATTTATGCACCACTTGGTCAAAGATGCCCTATCATAATCCCCTATCATAACATTAATTTCCTGTCATAGCCTGCATATCCCTGCATGTCCTTACATGCCTGTCCTAGCCTGCATGTCTGTCATGGCCTGCATGTCTTGCATGTCTGTCATAGCCGTCGGCGTCATAGTTTTTTCCATGCATGGCATATTCTTGGTGCATCAATTCTGGACTGTCGATTCGACCTTCAATCTCATCCGTCCATTCGAAATTTCCTTTTCTTATAAAATGGAAATTTTGAATTCATTTGGTATTCTTCCTCTTCCTCTCTCTCTCTCAAGCATTCAAGCAAACTTTTGATCTTCATTTTCACAACACATTTTCATGCATACTTAGAACTTCTCTTAGGCACTTAGAGTCATCTTTGCATAGTAAAATCCTTCAACACTTGTGTAGGACATGGCATAGTCTTAAGTTGCTCGAAGAATCTGAGGGCACTCTTCAACTTGCAGCAAGCTAGAAGGTGTAATGGAGGTCAGCCATGGAGATTGAAGATTTGGGTAACTTTGTTTTATTTATTTTCATGTTTTCTCCTTTGCACTCCATTATTTTCTTTGGATTTTTAGATTTAGCAATTCTAACCTAATCAAACATAAATTTCCAGAGATACAATTACAATTTGCAGCAACTAAAGTGATTTTAAATCACTTACATGATATTCCAAACATTGAAAATCAGTGCAAAATGATATCTAAATTTTTACAAAAAAAACTCAAAGGTATGACCACTAACTTACCATATTCTGCATTTTCCCACACATGTCATATTCATTGGTTTGTAAAGGCATATAGTCATTAATAGCACTTGGCCAATATGGCCAACCTCCAAGACTCTTGGAAAGCATATTCCACCTTGCATGGCATTGGACAATTACAAAGCATCACATAAGGGTCACATGGAAAAATATTGTTGTACAGTCCCTTGTTGTATGCTGAAAAACATATATCAATGATTAGAAAGGGGACAAGCCTAAGGCATAAAATGTCTAAATGCTTAACACATGAGGTAATGTGGAATGAAGACTTGGCAATGTTTAAATAAAATGGAATGCTTGAAAGGCAACAAATGCCTAAGGGAAGAAATAAAGTTTCGGCCCCCTTCACATTTCACATGAGTTGATTTTTAAAAAAAAGAAGGGATAAAAATCCCATCGAATATGTCAAAAACACAAGTCAAACCCTAATGATAAAACAACAAAATGATGAAAAAAACATCATCATTCAGTCTTTGGAAGAATCTGAAAACTTGGTCTGCCGCCATGAGGGTTTGGGAAAAACACAGAAAGATGATGATTTTGCTGGCTCTTAGTCAATTTTGCTGGCTCTCAGTCAATTTTTATATGGAGGCCATTTTGGGGCTTAGAGGCCATGACCTGTAGCATTTCTTTGGCTTCTTTCTGATCATACTGTTTGTTTGTTCTCCATTTTGCTTGTTTCTGTTGTAAACAACCATCAATGGGAAATCTATGAAGCTTTGAGGA
Organism: Sequoia sempervirens; assembly: GCA_007258455.2. Taxonomy (NCBI): domain Eukaryota; kingdom Viridiplantae; phylum Streptophyta; class Pinopsida; order Cupressales; family Cupressaceae; genus Sequoia; species Sequoia sempervirens. The sequence goes on from VDFB02271358.1 coordinate 1,017,973,739, forward strand.
AGATTTTAATGGAAAAAACTTGTGCATTCTGGTGTTCAAGCTTAGGTAAGCTCCTAGCCAACCTTCATTCACCGTTTTTTTCTATTTTTGATTGAGCAAGATGGCTCGAATGGAAGATAAAAATCTCTCATTTTGCTTTACATCTTTGTGATACCATTCATAAAAGTTTCAACACTGTAGCTTGGTGCAATATTTTGTTGTTTCATGGCCATATCAGCTTACTAGCTGTGGCCTGAACAGGGACAAAGTGTTATGTGCATTATTTTGCAAAGCCCTTTTGTATTCTCTTGATTTTCCTTCTTTTTCATAAATATTGATAAAGTTAATAACCCAAATGGGTTTCTAGAAAATAGAAAAAGAAAAAGCCAAAATGTGGCTTGACCCTCATTATGTAAACTGGGTGTTCTTGCATTCGTGATTTTCTATCTATTTCTGCATTTTGAAAAAAAAACCCTTGCTTGGGTCTCCTGTATCATGCAATTTGTTGAACTCTTCCACTGTTTTGCAAAAAACCCAAATGAGTCACTTGATTTTCCTACAGAGCTTAGATTTTGAGCAGAATATAGAGGATTCTTTCAAGTTTATTTCATTTTCTTATTAAAAGAAAACAATGCTGCTCCATTTGATCAAACCCCAAGTGGGTTCTTCATAATTGCAAGGAAAAGGCTACCACTCACCATGTCCTGCCATAATGCATAAATGGCCTTTTTTCATTTTTGTAATTCCTAGAACAAGCTTTTCATATTGCTATTTTTTGTTATGCACTTCACTTCTATAGAATGCAATAATGTTTTATAAAAAAAACCCCAACATGGGTCTGGTTATTTTGAACAACCTGCCATTTACTATTGTTTGAAAGTGCAGTGATTACCCTGCTTCCTTTTGTGCAATAAAGAACTTTTGGTTCTTTTTATAATGAAATACCCTCCAACACCAAACAAGTAAACACCCTCTTTAAGTGGCTCTTTACCAGTCAGACACAAAGATGATCTCTAAATCCTCCTTTTTGTTGCTTCTGTATACACCTCTGAAAGAACATGGAAGAATGATTTGCATGAAAGACACCGGTAGGTAGAAATTACAAACCAATTGTTTTCCCTTCCAGCTGCTCTATTTTAACTGCCCAATGTCAAAGGAAATATTGTCTCCTTAAGATCCCCTACATGACTACCTTCTTCAATCCTGGTTAGCCAATATCTACCCAACTGTCTTGTTAGAGACCCAACTTCTCTTTTGTTTCCTGCTTCCCAAAGTTGAATCCTGTGCAGAGACCATACTTAACAAAATCATGGAAGGAGTTCCATTTAAGGATGCCTAATTATCCTAGGTAATTTCTCCCAAGAAAAGTAATACATCAGGCCCTATTCTTCTTACCCCACCATGCATGAAACCTCAATTTGCATTTTTGAAAACACTACCCATATGCTCAACAACAAGATCAATTGAAACAGGTGTTCCTTGAAGATCAAAAAGTGAAGGAATTTTCCCTTGTGAGTTGGGGTCTAAAATTCCATAGTCATCACAAGATCCATCCATAACCTTGTAATACAGCCTAGGGGACTGTCTAATTGAATTAGCAAGGTGACTGTCCTCCCATGATGATTGTCCACTTTGTCTCATTTATGGATGAAAAACAAGTTTGATATGGCACCAACGTCTTTAATAATTAGCACTAAATCTGACTTGCAAGAAAATTTTCTTTTCTTTGGTACCATTAGATGCCATTGCATTTGAATGCCTCTCGTAGGCTGTAGTGGTTGTTTCTCCTTTAATGTTATTATAGATTAATTTGTTATGTCCTTAATGCACTTGTAGCTTATGTGGACTGCCTTTGATGATGGTACTCTGTTTTATGATGTAGACCTGTTTGTCAAAAATGCATTTACACTCAAGATCACAATCCACTGTCAATTTTGTCTTATTCCTATGATCAATGCATTTTGCCTACATTTAAATTTTCTTTGTCCTCTGAATACATTGCTTTCAATTGATTGATGTGTTAAGATTAAAAGTAGGTTCTATGAATGTTTCTCTTCATCATGGTAGTAATTCCTTGTGGTTAATGGAAATACCTCTGCTTTTCTGGAAAAAATCCATGATACCTTCGAGAATATTCCTATATTTTCAAATTTCTTTCATAGATTTCCTCTAAAAGGTTGTATAAAACTCTACTCCATCTTTTCACTAATAAGATAATTTGTAGTATGAAGTGTCTTTTCAAGGACTTCACCCACATTAGGAGCATTCCCTCATTTTTCTTTTTTTCACAATCTGAATGACTGTTGGGTATAACTGCCTTTCTTGATTTAACACACATTTCCTCTAATTGCTTTTCAGTAGAATGCATCTTTTCTTCATCCTTCGATTGAGAAGCATCTAGAGTTTCTAAGTGTTGGTGACTGTCCTGAGTGCATCTCTTATGAATGTACTCTTTATAATTGCACCTTGTCTGATTCTTTTGAACTTGTGATGAAACATTTATAATTCATAGATTGACGGATGCTTCCCACCATTTACAATCCTCTTGCATATCTTGTGTCACTTCACTGTCACATAACTTCATTGAATGTTTCCTCTATATCATATCTTCATTATTGTTGTCCTATTTCATGAGATCAACATGCATTGTTGATTGTTGTTCATATGCACTTATACCATTGGAATGCTTGTTGTCCTATATGAACCTGCATGGCTGTCTTGTAGCATAACCCCATAAATGTTGTTCATATACACTTTTACCATTGCCTTGATTCAACCTCAACCATTTCTCTTTCTTCTGTTATGGGTAGTAAATACACATAGTCTCCTCATTCTAACTTTATTTGACAACCACCTGTCACATATGTGGGTGACCTAACAACTCACCTTCCTATGTGATGTGTGACTACCCCATAGGGTTACGGTGAGGGGGGCTTGACAACAACTTGAAATGCTTCCTCATTGTTTAGAAGATGCATAATTGAACTTGATGCATCTATGAATACACTTGATGCATCTCCAAAATCACTTCTTTCTATAAAATGGATCAAGGGTCCACTTAAGAAGATTGAAAGACATATCAGCACAGTATGTTGCATCTTTTGAATCTGATAATGAAAGTTGATCAACTGGTGTGATTCCATATTGATTTAATGCATTGATAACAGATAAATCTTTGATCAAGTTGCTCAATTTCCTTTTCTTTCAAAGCATGCTAAGCTCTACCCTTGTGGGAGCCACATTTACCCCACATGTTGTATTTGATCTGAATTAGAACAATAACCAGACTTGTCCTAAATCTACACATGAAGAAAACAGTTAGAAAATAAATGCATATGTTGGATGTGTTTGATGACTTCACTATTTTTTGAAACATCCAAGGTTTGCATGATTGTTTAATGCACTTATGGATCAATTTATACATGCATAGGTAGGTGTGTATGTAAGGATTGAATCTTTCATTGCTTAGAGCTTCACTTTAACATCATGTTTCCTTCAAATGTAGGGTGAGGAGCACTACAGAGCTGGGAGGGAGACAAGCAGCTTGGGGCAATAGCAGAGCAATCAGGCAACCTACAACCAGTCATTCTTAGGAAATGGCTGGTTCAATTCTTATATGCACATTTCGTTTCTCTACTTATTCATGCATGAATTTTTTCATACGTTCATTGAATAAGAGAGTTAGTCCCTTGGCTTGTGAGGGACATGTATATTTCAAGATTATCAATAAAAGACTACATTTGTATATCTACGATTCTCTTTCACATTTGTTGTAATGCAACATTGAAATGACAAAATGTAATCTACTTCGTTTTGAAAATCGTTCCTTCATGCATATTGAAATTAGCAGTGTTATGGTTTATCTTTAAATGTTTAAAAAACAAGAAAATAATCAAACACTAAGTTACCTGATTATAGCTTAAAGCTAAAAATCAGGTAATAGTAATATGGGCCTTCTAGCCACAATATCAGCTTGTTCCTCTTCTTCATCCATGACGTATGCTATGCTTCTCCATCGGGTTGATGTTTCTTTTGTTTCAAAAGTGAAACTTCTCAAACTACTAATTATATCAGTTTGTTCTCCTTCAATGAGTTCAACTTTTGGTTGAATGATAGCAAGTGTAAGGTCAGGTTGTTCAACCAGAGTGATTGTTCTCCAAATGGTCATGTGGGGTTCAATTTTTTAATTTATTTTGCTTAAGTGAATTTTTTTTACCACAAACACTTGTCTTGATTAAGTTCAAACTAAATGTTTTTGCCAAAAACATCATAAATTTCACAAGGTCCATTTTGTGAAAAAGGATGAAGTTCAAGCCATAGTTGCCTATGTTGACTTTGGGAAGTATGGATTGAGATATAAACCAAAATAATTAGAAGTCTCTAAGAATAAATTCTTAGGACAAGCATTAATATCAAGGTTTTGTCAAAGGGTATCCATACTTAGACCAAAGGGTTTGAAATTTTGAGGAAGATCGTGAATGTTTATTTGTAATGTTTTGGAATCAAGCAAAGTATTAAATTGACTCACAAGCATTTACAACCTTAGGTTCAAAAGATACTACTTGTTTAATCCCCACTTGGATTTCTCTAAACACTAAGACAATGCGAACAACTAGAGATTTGATGACACTGGATCCCCTCCACAACACACACTTCTCAGGACCGCCAAATCTCAAATCCTAAAGATCTAAAGATCTTAAGGATTTTCCTATTTCGACAATGAATAGTAAAAATGTGGGGTGGCTTTGGAACGACCGTTCCTGCACCAACAAGCATAAAGGTTTTTGGCTTCTAAACAATTGGTTTGTAGTAAGGACTTTCGTACAAGGTGGCCATACATGTGACAAGATTAGATCAAGATTATTTCAATCATGAGGCCTCCCAGTCTCTTCCTAAGAAGATATTTTAATGTATCATGTAGATACTAAGGGTGAAACTTGTCCGTATGACACATCCACACCTGTTGCTTATGAATTTCGTCATAAATACATTATTTATATAACAACTTGAAAGAGCTTGGCTTTAGCTTGTTTCCACTTGGGTTGTTCCCTCCTTTCGAAGTAGGGAGGTAGGCCCTCTAAAGATAAAAAAGCAAGGAATTATGTTTGTTGTTTGATCTCCCAAGTCAGATGACATAAGGAGAGAGCATTCAAAAATCCTTTTCCTCACACTAGCATGAGGTTCATTTTAATCCAAATTGAAATATGTGGGTGATTATACAAAATTCCAAGGAAATGCTTTTGATTCTCAAGATCGCCAAGTGGCACGAGAGAAGTGCATACACATTTAATTACGAAAATGTAAATAAAAAAATATAGCAAACACTTGTTAATTTTAATCCTCAAAGCAAAGGTAAGTTCATTTAAGCACCAAAAAAAGTGTTAAATTGTATTGTTCAATTTTAAACCCAAAGTAAAATGATGTGAGGGTTCAATTTTAACCGATTTGAGTGTTCATTTTAAAACCCAATTGAAAGCTAGTGTTGTCCTAAAGAATGAAATGAAAAGCATGATGAATGGGTTATAATTGCCCCAAAAGTGTTGAAAAACTTGTTACAATTATAAGATCTTAAAGATCAGAATGCTTCTTCACTTCAACTTTTATCGTCCAACTTGCAAAACCTGGTTAGCCTAAAAAACCAGAACAAAGTCAAAGGAATCTTAATGATTTGATGAAGTAAAAAAATTAAAGCACATGCTAAAAAAACACTATTTTTTCTTACCAGAGGAAGAGCATTGCTATTCGTGATAGCGTTACCGTAAATCAAATGAACGCCACTTTGGTGAAAATTAGCGTCACTCTATAGGAGGATAGTGACGACAATAGCGCCACCATTTTGGAGCGTCGTCATTTGCAAATTCTTGATACCTCTAAAAATTATTAGCATCGCCATTTATTTTTATCAACACTAGGGTATTAATTAGGCATCACTGTATCAAATAATGATAGTGTCACTATATGGCAATGCCTTACAAAGGATCACTGAAATCCTCGGGAGCATCGTTGTATCTACAAAAATAAAAAAAATAGACTTTGAGAGAAAAATTAAATAAATGTGATCAGTTATACCCTCCTTCTAGCGCCAAAATATGACCAACGAGTTAGTATGGGCTGACTACACTTGATCCATGAAGAATTGAAGAATATTCATGCCACTAAATGTCAATCCAATAGAGATCATTCAATTTAAACTAAACTAAGCATTTATCAAAACTAACATACTAAACTATGAAAGCTTTTAAAATTCCTACTCTAATCCATTAAAACTTATCCTATTGGGGGAGTGGTGTCACATTGATGTGGAACATCGACCCTTTCCCAATCTTAGGGATAATAAGCTTGTTTCAATCAGTTTTATTGAAGAAAATTGATGAAACCATTGTAAGATGTGTGTTGAAACATGATTTAAAGTTGAATGATCCTGATGCAAGCTATTTTAACATGATTTTATGCTAAGATGATTAAGATGTGTGAATGCAAAGCTAATCTAAATGGATTTAAGCTAAAAGATTCAAACCCTAATAAATAAAAAAGCTACATGTATGCATCTATGTTACCATGTAAGCTAAGCTAATTAATGCAAGTATTTAAGCTAAAATGATATTAAGCAAATGCTAAAAAAGAGTGTGAGTGTGAGTGATTTCAACAACATGAGTTTTCTTTGAAAAAGATGGATCCATTTGTCTCCAAATAGTGATCTATTTATAGGAGAACAAATGAGAAATGGAGGGTTGAGATCAAAAAGGTTAATCAACGGTCAAGGATGGAAGAAGTTGGAGGCATGGATCATAGATTCTCATCAATGGATGAGAATCAATGATGAGATTTAATCAAGGTTTCTCCTTTGTCCAAACAAACACACTTTCAACTTGCACCAAAGGTCACAATTTAACTTGCACAAAAGGTCGCAAGTTAACTTGCTCAAGAAGTCAAGTAAGTTTGTTAGAAAAGGAATATTCCCCTTTTTCAAATGAGTGAGGAGAGAGAATATTCTTTGGAATATTCTCATGGGTGAGGGAAAATAGACAATTAGGAAGTTAAAACAAATTTTAATTGTGCAAAAGGGGAAGAAATATTCCATGGGAATATTCCTTTTGGAGGAATGTGCAAAGGAGGAATATTCCTTTGCAAGTGGGGGGGAATTAGATTAATTAGTAATTGATAATTAAACAAAGGTTTAATTATACAATTAGGGGAATTAGATGATTTTCTTTAAATAAAGTGATTTAATGAAAGGGGGAAAGTGAAATGGCATTTAATTAAATAACTTAGGGTTATTTAATTAAATAAGAGGACTTAGGGATTTAAATTAAATAACTTGATTTATTTAATTTAATGAGATGAAATGTTAGCATGAAAGGGGGTGAATTAACCTAATTAAATTAATGAGGTTAATAGATGCAAATGACATAATTAATTAATTAGCTATACTAATTTAATCAATTAAGAAAAAAGAGGATGGGTTTTAGGAGGAAATGATGTTACTATACCTGATTTGAGTGCATGATATCATTCATGACATTTTTTAGTGTCTATAGTAATGACATTAGTTTTGATTGCAAGATAGTGAGGAATGGATGTGACAGTTAGAGTGTCATTTGTTTGACCAAAAATCCTATGTATCATGCTTGTAAGATAAGAATTTTTATGTTCAATATCACTTTGTGCAAGATATGGTTGAGAATGGTAAGGTATTGATATAAAATGTTGACACTTTGGATAATGTAAAATCTCTTACAAAGCCAGTGACCACATATAAGTTCTCTTGGTGTAGGAAGGCCATGGGCCTTGATCAATGTACTTGATTTTATGTTTTGTATCTCTTAGATGTAATTGCAATGTATAATGTCAAGTGGGAGAATTTTAGGATAAGGTGACATTAACCTTGTAATCCTATGTCATTTGTATGTCTCCACATTCCTTGGAATGTGTTCTATGGGACATGAGAGAAAAATATTAAATTTTGGAATGTTGTAATTATATTTTAAAGAGAGGATTTAATTTAGGTGGAGGTTACACATCAAATATGGATAAGGCATATTTCCTATGTGTCCATAATGGAATATGAAAGGTTTTGGATGGGGCACCCAAGATTGGAGAAGAAAAGGTGTCCCCTGGTGTTCCGTCAAGGAGTAGAAAGGTCATTAGAGTATCCAAAAAGAAAGAAGTTGGATAGGCTATGGGCTAGGCACCCATGTGGGAGTCTTGAATTTATATTTAATATTTTATTGTGTATTTTTTCTATCCTAGAAGAGGGGTGTTGGTTTTTGCAGGCGGTTTTGTACCTCTTATTTTGGTTTGCCATTCATGGTTTTACCTCCCATAATTTTTATAAATTGGAGCCATGGGATGATAGTTTCATATTGATTTCTTGCAAGTAATAGGGTGCTACTGGGTTGATCGGATATTAGTAGTGAAGTGTATTATTGTGTACTCTCATTTGAAGATTAATAATATAATTTCTTTCTTTTCTTGTGTGGAGTTTCTTCCTGAAAGGGTTTCTTCACATAAATCTGGTGTCACATTTGTTTGTTGATTTTTATATTGTGATGTATGTTGCAATCACATGTTTAAATATAATTTTGTAATATAATTTTCAGATCTCAATTCACTTGCATAAGTTCATATTGTAGTTTTCCTTCACATGGGGTTTGACTAAGGTAAACCCCTATATGGCAGAATCCTTCCTCTCCTTTTGAATGTGCAGGTTATAGATATGAAGGGTATTGGAAGAATATTGAAGACAATTTTCTCCTTTATGCATTCAAGTCCTACAACTTGACAAGATATGAAGACTCCATTATCTTAGTAACAAACAAAAATCCGACAATAAGATTCAAAATGAAGAAGCCACAAACTAGGGACCTAAGGCTTGTGAAGTAATTGGTTTCAGATCCCCAATCTAGGGTTCCCTTGGTGCCCTTTTCCACCTAAATTAGGCTCAAATTCCAATCATAGGTGCACAAGTATCTACTCAACTCATTTTTGTCTTCAATTTTGGTTGTTAGTTCCTAGTTTATATGTTTTTATCTCAGAACAATACATTTTCATAGTTATCTAGTTGCATCATTGCATTTGCATTCTCATTTCAATTCAAAATTCTCAATCAACCTTGCAAAATTTAGATTCAAGGGTAGATTGGTTGTTGGATAGTCAATCATACTCTTGTGTAGATTTGAATTCCCCAATGTTAACATTGTGATGAGGTAAATTCCATATTTTCCCCATCACATTGGTGGAAGAGGCATTGAATCTAGGCATTAAACCTAGGTTCACTTTTTCCACTAATAATTTCTATTAGGTTTGGCGAATTTCAATAAGGGATAAAAATGGTTGGGTTACTATTTTTAGTAATTTGGAAGGGCTAAAAATGGCAAGGTTACTATTTTTAGTAAGTTGGCATTTGTGCATGTATGTACATGAAATCTTACACAAAGCTCCAAAATGGTGAAATGAAGCCAATAGAGAAGAAATATCTTTAATACTGTTTTTCATTTATGCAATATTAATGTTTTGTCTTCAAAATCCCTTTAAAAATATTTAGAGTCAATTTTGAGGCACCTAGAGGTTCTATATGGGCTTGAAAAATGGCTAAAAATCTAAATTCCCTAAAAGGGACCTTTGGTAGACCTTTGGTTTTTGAGAGCTTTCCAAAGGTGTAAATAGGTTTTCAATCCTATGCGTAAGTCAAAAGTTATGGCTCCTAGAAGTTGGAATAAAATTTAGGAATTTTCTTAGGCTTAGAAAAGTGACAACTGGATTTTTTTGGCACCAAAATGGAAGTGACAATTTGTTGGAAAGTGGAAAAATTATATAAAGTGGTCACAAATGGAAACAGATCCATTATGGATGGGAAGATAGATGAATAATTTCCTACTTTTCAGCACAAAATGGAGGTTGGGGTTTTAGTGGCCATTATTGTCATTTCCAAACTTGCATGTTTGATTTTCTACATGTATTTGCGGCCCAAATTTTTGTAATAGTGGTCTTGTGACCATATAGTTGTATTGCATTTTATTTCATGTATGTAGATGATTTCATAAAAGTATAATAAAATTGCATGTTTTTTATTCTTGATTTTTTTTGTCTATGTAAGGTTGTGTTCAAGGGAGAGTATAGCTTCACCATAACATTGACTATTATTAATTCCTTGGTGGATCATATTGGAGATGAAATCAAAGACATTATGACATATAATACAACTATATTGGTCAAGAGATTGAACTAATCATACATAGAAGATGACTTATAATCATGTTTGGAATTTTTTTCTTATGTGCTATGCTAAGACTCTATCTAAGGAATTATGGATACTAGTGTCTAATTGATTGTAAAGTGATGATAAATGGATTTCTTGTGAGGTTTATTAGAGATGTGATCTGAAGAACTATCTTCAAGATGTAGGAATCTATCATTATACATGCAATCCAATGGATGCTTGATGAAGACTATAATTGTAAACCATGGATATTAAGTAAATTCAGACGTGTCCATGTTTGTTGGGATGTTGCTATATCCTAGGGAGAAGAAGGATGTTATTAGGATGATGACATCATGACCCATAAGAGAATAGTATTTATATAGCCCAAAGATAGTGTTGCAAGAAGCTATTAAATAATTAGATAGATTATATATATTTATATATATTTAAATATTACATGTTAAAATATTATATTAAAAATTAGTATTTTTCTTTAGAAACTTATGAATTTTAACTATTACTTTAATTAAATACTGAATAGTTTAATATTCAAATAGTTAATAATTTTATATATTACATTCCTATTTAAAAATAATCATTATCAATGATTATCTTATTTTTATTGATACAATTTACCTTTAAATACATATATGTATATATGTATGTACTATATAGATAAATACATATACATATATATTTAAAGCTAAATCTGTATCAATAAAAATAAAATAATCATTGATCGTAATTATTTTTAGACAAGAAGATAATTTAATATTTATAAAAATAATAATACTTATATTGTCAATAAATGAAATATTTAAATATATCATAATTTACAAAAAAATTATAAACTCATAATATGATAATTCAATGATTTGCCAAATGTTAATAAAAAAATAAAATTAATATTCAATAATTTTTATATCTCTCTTCATTCATATCATTAAAGTCAACATTTAGTTCAATTTCATTTAAACCATAATTAGTTACAATATCATTCCCATTAGCCACATCTTATGTAAAATTTGTTTCACCTATAGAGAATTCTTCAATCTAATTAACTACAGCATCTAAGTTAGCACAATTATATGTTGGATCCCAATTCCTCATCACCCCCTCATTGTAATCAAGTCTCTTGTATGATAAAAGACACAAGTTGGAGTACAAAAAGACCCGATGCTAAACCATTTTCAACCTAATCAATTGTGTTTAATTGAATGAATAAAGGAGCATGTAATCCAATTCCACTTAGCTAGAGAAAATCTCATAATTTATTGAATTTTCATACAATATTTATAGTTACAAAATATAAATTATAATATATAGCAACCAAAAATAAATAAGAAAGTTAAAAAATAAAAAGATGCATGCTTGAGAGATAATTTGTATTAAAATATTTTTTAGATAAACAAATCTTTGTCAATGTTTGTACAACCATTCACCATCTTCTTTCGTATAATTATCTTCAAGAGTACCAAACATCATGATTCTTTGAAGATATGAAATGACCAAAATTACTCAAGACAACACTTTGCACATTTAGATATAGGAATATATTCTTTTGTATACAAGCTTCTAGCTAGTCCTTGGTTCTTGTCACCCCTCACCTCATATATTTAGCTAATTGATTCACTACACAACTATCTATTATCTTCTCTTTCTTATCATCCTAATGATGGATCATATAGTGTGATCCAAAACATTGATGAAAAAATTTCTCACATGGTTTAATCCAAAAATATACAAGCTATCATTATGGACTATGAATTTTTTTTCTTTAAGTTCATCTCTTATGGCACCCTCTTAGGAAAAAAAATATCTTTGAGTTAGAAACAAAGCAAATGCTAGGATATGCAAGAGCATATTCATCTTGTTCAATGGTCGAAAATGATATCTTCTGATGTAGGAACATTCAGGGTATACGAGTAATCTTGCATCAATATGTGTTATTTCTTTTCCAATAAGGGCTAAGCTGGCTAGAGTCTGTTGAATAGGAGAATGAAGTTATGTCTTGAAGATGTGCAGAAGTTTAGGATTTGGGCCTCAAACTTACAACTTATCACATGCCAGGGAAGAAATGCAGAAGGAGTTAGTAATTTTTGGATTAGGTTGGTCTAGTTTTAGACTTCGGGTTGGTGGCTTACTCCATGATGTAAATGGGCGACATTAGTATTGAGTGTTAAGAATTATTTAATTTCTAGGGAATGTATGAGGCATGGTGAAACTCCGACACCCAAAAAGAATAGAAGTTGGAGAGGGTGAGTTCGGACTTCGCGAGTTGGGGATAGGTCTTACGCCTTACTCCAAAAATGGTAGACAGTATGAGGGAGGAGCGAACTTTGACTCTCGACGATCTATGTTTCAGTGAATTGGTTCATTGGTGGGAGATGGAAATTTTAAAGAGACATGGTTTCTTGTCCTTCTGACATGGCGGTAGTGAAGGTTATGATGGTGAATGGTTGAGAATGTTCTCATCGAAGGGAGATGCATATATTAGTAGGATGATTTGACGAGTGCCTTCGACATTCCAAATCGAAGAGAAGGGTGTGTATCAGTGGGGCATCTTATGGAGTCCATTTGACACTTCGATGGTGTCAGACAAGGGCTTTTCAACGAGACTTTGGGAGATCGGTGAGAGTTATGTTTGAGTATCTTCGACAAGCCGATAAAGTGGGACCAGGCTAAGTGATGACGAAAAAGAACGATGATGTCATGACTGATAGGTGGCAATGAATGATTGAGTAGGGATGATGTGGAGGTTCTTTATCAAAGGGATATATGGATATCATGGAATGAAAATGAAAGTCCTAATGACATTTCGATAAAGCTTCATCGAGGAGACCTTCTTGTATCAGAGCGAGTTGTTTCAGAGTCTCTTCGATAACTCGATGAGAACTTAATTAGTGAGACTTCCGAGTTTCAGGGAGAGTCGCTTTGGTGTCCCCTCGACACAGGGAAGACATGGCATTTTGCGATACCCGATAGGAAGGAGATGATGACATGTACAGATAGATGGTGGATGGTGATTGGACGATAGGTCAATTTGCATCGTTGTTGCAAATTGCAAATAATTACAAGGATGGCGATCGACGAGAAGGTGAATATCGGTGTGACATGGAATTATCTCAGTCCGATGAGTAGCAATGTCGTCGATGGTTTGAAGAGAGGTGATTAAGGTGTGAAGATGGTGATCAATGGTGTGTTTGAGAAGACAGAGAAGATACTGAGGAAACCAATCCTGATTGTTGGTTGGGTGATGGAGGCAATACTAAGGAAAAATGGGTGAAAGAATTAAATGATGATTAGATTACAAAACCCCTAGATGGCCGACATGGTTACAGTGAAAGAAGATTTCTTGCTGAAGAAGAGGATATAAACCCATCAGGAAGAGAGAAGACGAGGGAAGTTGGTGAGAACAGAACCAACAAGGAAGTGAGGGTGCTTGGTTGTATTTACTTGACTGTAAGGTCATGAGAGCCTAGAGCAAAGTTTGGCTCAGATTTGTAGATTTGCAAATGATGTACTCAGGAAGCCCATATGATAGCATGTAATGTTGTAATGTCATTTGAAAAATAAAAGAAAGCTTTGTTTTCTTGCATTTTTGTTGTGAAAACTTGTGTTGTTGTGGTGAGATTAGTTTGTAAGGGGAGTACCCTTCATCGTCTTCCACACTTTTTAAAAATAGTTTTATGAATACACGCTCCTTGGAATTTTTTATGGTCCTCATTTTCTACCAGGGAGTCCATGCTATCATAAATTTCACCCAAACATGGGAAATTTGTATGTGTATAACTTAACATGATAATGATGGACTCAATAAAATAAAATATATTTCACATGAGCCCACCACTCATCATCTAGGTTCAATGTTTAGAGTTTTGGGTCTTTGTGTTTGATTACCTACATAAACTCATATTCACTTACCACATTGGCATCTTTTTTTTCTTTGATATATTACATTATTATTTTTCTTTAACAACTCCCTAATATAGACCTAGACAAATTCCCATTTCTAAGCTAGTATTATTGTACGTGTGAGCTTTTACTTGATTATACAAGCTCTTATAGTAATTTTCATATTGGTTGCAACATCAATGATGATCTCCACCATTAGGAAGTTGTTTAATTATGATTGCATGTTGCTAAAGAGGTGATATTATGTCAAAATTAAATGAAGTCTCTACATGTAGGGCAATCAAGCTAGAACTACTAGTCATTCTATTTAAAAATATTTTTTTATTTTAAAAGTACAAATTTATAACCCTACAACTTAAAAAATAAGAAGAAAAATTAGCATTATAACCCTTGTATTATATAAAAAATATTTTAAAAATGTTCAAAACTTGAAAATAATTCAATTAATCTTTGAAAAAATTACAAGATTCACTCACTTTTCATAACTCTTTATTTCGTGTTGGTGTAGGATTTTCTCTCGTATAGTCGCTACCTTCAAGAATACAACCACAATTTAGAGGAAAATTTGTTGTTTTTTCCACTTGTATTGAAAAAATAAAACAAATGAGGTTAAGAGCCCTCACTTTAGGATGACATTAGATAGGGGAGAGGGCCCAATAGTAGTGCGGGTACCAATAGTTGTCATAGTACATGTACATTTAGAGCCCAATATTTTAAAAGTATCGAACTAGTAATTGTAAGAGATGACCCAATAGTTGAACAAAATATGCCCATTACATTCAAAAACAACAAATCATATGATGTCACATTGACACACTAAAAAACATGACTTAATGCACCACTATTGGTCTAACTTTTTTGGGGGGTCTATTATGACCCCTCAGCAATTCACCGATGGAAAATTCACCGCCAACAATTCACCGTGGGAAAATTCATCGCCATGACAATTCACTGTGTGAAAAATTAATTGCATGAATTTTTGGTTGGTGGTGAATTGCTGGTGGCAGTGAATTTTCTCGCAGTGGATTGTTACGGTGAATTTTCCGTCGGTGAATTGTTGGTGGTGAATTTTCCTAGAGCCAACAAAAAACATGTTGATGACACCTTTTTTCTCAGTTTATGCAGGTGAAACGAAATATTTGAATTGTCCACATCCCCAACCACTCAAGGATATGATTTTTTAATGTCAATGTTGCATGTTCATTGCTATGTGGACCCATAAAATTAGGGTGCACCACTATTGGGTCCTCTCCCCTATTTAGGAGTTGCAAAAAACAACCATCATAGTTTAGAGTCAAAATTGTTGTTTTATCCAATTGTATTGAAAAAATAAAACTTGTGAGGGAAAGTTTCCTCACTTAGAATGAGATTAGTTATTTAAGAGTTTTTAATTTTTTTTAAATGTTCAAAAAATTCACCTTTTTAATCAGATGGCTTGGGAGTCTACCTAAATTTACCCAAATTCACCTAAGATGAAAAACCCAGAAGAAATTCAAGATGCCAGAGGATGAACATAGAACATCCTAACCCCAAATTGAACCCATGAGAATATGGAAGAAGTTCAAAAAAAAAAAAAAAAAAAAACCCAACAATATATATTATATATACATATAATCAAAATATAATAAAAGCTTCAATAACATGTGGGTGTTTTAATATTCAAATGCAATTGTAAACCATGCTGAAGGATTTTCTAAAAACATAAAGAACAAACGTCTAAAATTGGAATAAAATCTAAAGATTCATTAAATAAAAGAATGAGAGGTTACAGGTAGACTAGGAAGTCAATGTGTATCAACTCGACTATCACATGTTTTATTTTATTCAGAGCTTCACATAAATGTTGCATGCATGTATATAATATTCAACATTCAATTTATATAATATAAATTTTCAAAATACAGCTAACCAATTTCATAATATCTTTCATTAATCTGAATATTTTTTAGCTTAAAGATTTTTGGTGTTTAAATGTCAAGATTTAACAGATTGTCAAACGGTGCACATTGTACACAATATATTTTATTTTATGAGAGATGAAAAGAAAAAATCAAAACAATTCTTGAGTCTAAGATATTCTGCAGTTTTATGATAAAATAATGTCATAATGGTTAGTATTTTGTGACCATGATTTGTTTGATTTGTATAAATAAATATATTGTAATTTTCTACAAGATTTTGTAGAACCTATTTATATTTAAGTATGTGAATGTGGTATATTTGATATGATTTAAAAAAAAGGGGTTGAATATTAAGTACAAGTTTGAATATATTTTAAATATATATTTTAGAGTAATAATTTGAGAAAATTGTTTAATGTATATTTTATATATTGTTTTTTTTAAAGCAAAAGGTATTATGTCTATATATATTTATCAATTATCTAATTTCAAGGAGGTTAGGGGCAAAGTTCATTCCTATACTTTGGGTCAAAAACTGGCACAGTATTACTGACCCTTGCCTTTCCCACTACAAAGTAGAGTCGAACCTATGACCTCGAGGAATGCAAACCCCAAGCCCTAGCCAACTCCACTACAAGTGATGGCTATATTTTATATATTGTATTATTTGTATAGTATTTGATATTAATTTCAGTTTTGTGGATGAAATTTTTTAAATTTAACTTTTTGGAAAAATATCATAAAAAAATTAAATTTTATGAATATATGTTTCTAAAATGTGTCATATTATAAGAATTTTGAAATTATTAAATACATAATGATTAAAATATGTGAAATCAAACAACATTAAATGTGGAGAATACATTCATATAGTTAAAGAAAACTACACGCTTCAATTTATCCATTTAAGAACAAATAATTAGATCAAATATGTATATATATATAAATTTAAAATGAAAAGATTGCAACAATTAAGATTAAAATCATATTTGATATTTGTAGAACACCTATGATACTACTGATGAATCGTCATATGAATAAAATATTTCAAGTTACATGTGAATATATTGGAGGTTTTCCCAATATTTTTTGTCTTCATGTGCACAACTAGGACCTTTACGATTTTAAGTTTTGACCTAATATAATACGTAGGGTTGTAATGGTATGCAATTTAACCAAGTTCCTATCATTCTAACAAAAATGTACAAATGGTACAAATAAAATCTTGCAAACCATTATGTCTTTATGAGAACACATTCCATCTACACTAGTAAAATAAATCACAATATATTGAAAAAAAAAATTATTGGAAACATAGCATAAATCACTTTTCATAAAAGTACAATGTACAAATAGTCTACTCTATATATATGTAAATAAATTAATAAAAATGTGACAATAAAAATATCAACTCAAAGGAACTCTTTAATGAAAACTAAAACATAATATTTCATAAGATTAAGAAAATACTATATGATAAAATAAGGTATTTAAATAAAAATCATAATTATTAACATTATTTAATAAATATTGTCATGATCAATCAATGAGACAATAATAATTTCTATTCGACTATAAAAAAAATTATAATTTAAGAAAACACAAAAAAAATAAAAAAAATTAAAGTCTTAAAGTTATTATGTCAAACATATGTATACATAATAGAAAAAATCTATTGACAATCAATTGGAAACATGTTTTCCAAAAAAGGGACAATAACACTCCTAGATTTTTTCTTTTTCGATACTAATTTAGATAACAATGATCATGAAACACCCAACTAAACACTAATATATAAAAAATTCTAAACACTAATATATAAAAAATTATAAAGTCTTGATGGGTATATTATTTATTAAAAAATTAAAATCACACCTAGTGAAGGGAATCACCCACTTAAATTTATATGATAATATATAGAAGAAATGAAATTTCTAACTCTATTCTTTGGAGAACCATGTGATGAAAACATAACAAAAGAGTTTATTTATAAAAAAATAATAGAATTGAAACTTTTACATACAAGCAGTGAATATATAAGCCTTATCACTAATTTATTCTTTGAGGCAATGACTATCATCATAGACAAAATTGTTAGAAGTATAAGAATAAGAATTAGGAAAGATTGGCATAAAAGACATAAATTAATATTGAAATATGTCATATATAAAATAAAAAGTTAAACAAAAAATTAAAGTTATATTTTGATATATTGACTTTAATTATTTATTTTCACTAAATTATTCGCGTAAATATATATTTGTAATTATAAGATAATTAGGACCTTTAATGTATTCT
This sequence comes from Sequoia sempervirens, assembly GCA_007258455.2. Classification (NCBI taxonomy): domain Eukaryota; kingdom Viridiplantae; phylum Streptophyta; class Pinopsida; order Cupressales; family Cupressaceae; genus Sequoia; species Sequoia sempervirens. The sequence goes on from VDFB02271358.1 coordinate 1,017,992,033, forward strand.
TCTTCATTTTTACAAGTGTAGAGAACCAATAGAGGCTATTGATATTTACACTAAATAAATAACATGAAAATAAAAATAAAGCATCACATAAACAATAGAAATCTGTGTAATTAACCATGTTATGAGAAAAAACCTAGTTACTTGATCTTACTACTACATGCATCACATGAATTCCCAAAAAAATGATACCAAAAGAGCAATACAATTTTTAGATAATATAAATTACAATTTCTTTGTTTCAAATTTTTTAAATAAAAGAAATCAATATGACCATGCTTTGATATGGGTTACACATGTTATTGTATAAGGTTGTAGTAAAATTATAGACTTTGTAGATACATATATTACTTGTAACATCAAATTTATTCCAAATGATCTTGTGAAACTACAAATACATTATATACAAAAATTTACATTTTTTTAAAAATGTAGATTCAATTTTCTAATGCATCCTATGAGAAGGAGAAGAATACTTGCACCAATTATAAAAAATAAAAATATAATAGCCAATTCCATTGAATTTTTTTAAACTGTGAAATAATAACCACATGATCAATCCACTAATTTTAATGATTGACTACATGAAACAAATATAAATAACTTAGATAAAGTTGCATACTATTGGTAATACACTCAACATAAAAAAACTAACCATTATTTATGAAAGAGAAACTACAAACATTTGGAACAATAATTTTGTAAAGAAATTCCATGATGATCACATGCAATTATAGGGTAAGTGCAAAAAGATGGGGGGACAAAAAGTGGCCAATTCACTTTTTCAACCTAAAATAGCAAAAATGTGAGCGCGTTATAGTAAAACACACTCATGTTATGGGTTGGTAGTGACCAAGACTAGGCTAAGCCATTACCAAGCCTAAAATGTGAGTATGTTATAATGTGAGTTCTTCTCTTCTCTTTTCTTCTCTTCTTCTTGTTTTTTTTCAAGGAAACTATATACATTTACATATGGACATTTAGTTTCTTATACTTTAAGTTATATTTCATGTATATAGTTTCAAGATGTTTGAGAGTGGTTTCAGATCTCTAGGAGTGATAATGAAAGTTCTAGTTTTTGGAAGATCTTAAAAAATTTCAAACTTAGCCAAATTTCAGTAATTAGCATGTCAAATTTCAGTAATTAGGAGGTCAAATTTTAGTTATCAACAAGTTGTATTATTTCTCTCTCTCTCTCTCTCTCTCTCTATCTCACTCATTGTTTATCCCTTACACTTTAAACCTCTCTCTCACTATCTCCATCCCTTTATCTGACTCTCTCCCCTTCCCTCTCTACTCTCTATCTCCCCTCTCCCTCTCTCTACCTGCCTCTCCCTTATCACTCCCTACCACTCTTTATTTCTCTCTATCTCACCTCTCTATCGCCTCCCTCTCTCCCTCCATACTTCTCTCTCCCTCTCTTCTTCCCTATC